>CM067522.1:3591255-4333777 GCA_034509495.1 Acestrorhynchus altus | reverse complement strand
TCTGTCCATCATTTGTGCAGAACTGCATGTAATAGCATGTAGTGCTTGGTCCCCAACAGCAAATGATTATTTTACACAAGCCTTTTCCGTCCAAAAACTAGAAATCCAAATTTGAATACATGAAACCAACTTCAGCACTTATAAAATGTTGGGACATTACACCTTCAACCTATTGTACTGAATTTTAATATGCCTGCACCCATAGATGTACCAGTAGGATAAACTATGATATTTTGTTTTCTATCATTTTTAGCCCATTTTTCTCCCAACGAATTTAGACATGCCAATTCCCCCAACCCCATTATATTATGTAAAGATGAGCACATGCTTCCTCCAATACATGTTACCCTAGCCTTTGCCTGACAGCCAAAACGCATTGGAGGAAATTGCCGGGTCACCAGATCTGATGTAATGGCTAACAGATGCCTGTGCCGACCAGTATTGCATTGAATATAATGTGGGGAGAGCGCCATCTAACAGGCAAATTTCACTATCCCTCTGACTCCGGCTGCCAATGACAAGCAGCAAAATAGGATGTTGATAGTTCTATCAATTACTTTATTTTTATGCAGCTTGACCTTGTCTGACATTATACATCATTCACAGACTAGAGAAAAGACTGAAATGCCAAAATGTCATGGAAGAGGAAGAAGTCATTGTGTCCTGATTTTTGTCCTGTCATGATTTTTGCTACATGCCACAGAAGCTAAACACTGAACTGACCTGCAGCGCATGCATGTGAAATGCCTGCACGACTTTGGGAAAGGAATGTTCCATCCATCAAGCATCCTCATGTCACTTTTCCATCAGCTCACTGGCCAATGTTCAATCGCACTCACAATAACACCTTGATTATTATACGCCATATTATAACATGACTTTTGGTATGTCCGTGTTTTATATTATGAGTATGCGCTGTTTATCACTGTTGAACTATTTCTATTTTTTTTTTATTATTATTACTGATTTTCATTATATGTATAAAAAACTAATGAAGGTATTGATGCTTGATGAATGTATGCTTTTTTGCACATTTTTGCTGCATGTTATTGACTGCCTTAAGGACAGTTCTTGCAGGAACAAAAACTTGTTATTGCTCTTTTTTATGTTGTGTTCTGCTCCTTGGCATATAAAATTACAAAACCTGTGTTTGAATTAGATCTGTCTATAATCAGCAGTTTGCAGTTAAAAATGCTGGTTTCTGAGAATTCTTTCAGTGTGAAACCTCATACTTACAGCAGAGTAACATCATTGCTGCATAATGTTTGGCTTAAAGGTTACTGAAGATCAGTTGAATTGTACATAGTTATTATTAATATCCTGTATACAGTACGTCCACTAACTGACCACAGATTCTACATTGCCTATTCACCTTACTTTGCCCATTCTCACTTTGAAGAGTTTGTTTCTTCCACGTTTGTGTAGAACTGTTGATGTGGCAGTGGATCCATTGATCCATACAATACAACCACAGTGTAACAGTAATAGTAAAAACACACAGAATAAGCAGTATAAATGCTCAGTTAGAAGGTGGTTAAAGGAGCCAAACATCTGTACATCTGTTCTCACAATACTGTGGAGGGGGAACCAACACCAGGCCATCCTTACCCAGAGAGACGGCTCATTTCTGAAGCTCCACTGAAGTGGATGCATTGGGTAGCTTTAGAGCTATTTAGGTAAGGATGTACTTGTATTGCTTTCCCCTCCCAAGCAAGGCTACAGGACGGTGATGAAGGGTGGGGCAGTAATAAGCTATTACTCCTTGTTAGTGCAGCTATCTGGAACATCTATTAAGTTTCCAACTGTTCATTTGATCAAAAAATATTCTACACCTGTATTTTTGTTTCTGTGGTATCCAAGCAAAGGTCATTTGTAGAAGCTATGTTATGGTAGAAGCTATATATGGAAGCTGAGTGTTGTGTCCAACTAGTCATTTAAAGAAACTGATGTCCTAAATAAAATTTACCTTATACCCTTCATTTGGTCTTCCATTTTTTAATAACATATAACTCACTTTTTTCAACAGTGGAAGTGTTGGAGACAAACCTTTGTACATAGTAACTAGAACATTTTTCATCAAGTTTCACAATGTTTCCAAAGGTCAAAAACGACGTCATTTTTAAGCAATGTGTCATATGTGTACACTGAAACAAAAATGTACAATTTCAGCTGTTTTAGATCTGGATATCTGGACTTCTTCTTTTTTCGTCTTCAATACAGTGAACTCTTGCAGTGAACTTTAAACTGTATCGATACCTCTGTGTCCGTATACAATCCAGAGACAACAGCATGTAATGCTGAACTTCAAGTAGAAACTAGTTTTTGTACTTAATACATAATGTCCAAATGTTTGCAGACACCCCAAAACACAGCTTCTGTACAACTGCAAGAAATGTACCACCAATAGAATAGGACTCTATTAGCACCATACCTAATGTCAGGCATGGGCAAGAAGAATATATAGCCTCCAACACTGAGCTGTGAAGCAGTGAAACTGTGTTCTGTGGAATGATGGTGCTAAAAAATTTTGGGATGATTTGGGGAGTTGAGGATGAGGTGGGGTGGTAATTATCATGTGACTGCCCAATGTGTGTCAAGCATTTGTACGTTTGGCACTACTGGCCAAGTGGGGCAGATCAAGTAGCTACTGTGAGCCAGTGAATGGGCAGCACTGCACTGCTCCTTCATTGGCTCCCTGTAGCTGAACATCAGATTCAAAACCTTGATGCTGACCTACAAAGCCAAAAACGGACCAGCTCCTCCCTACATGATGGCAATGGTCAAAACTCGAGCTGTACCAAGAGCCCTTCGAGCTTCAAGTACAGCTCGGCTTGACCCACCGTCCCTCAGAATGCAAAGAAAACATGCATCCAGACTCTTTTCTGTTCTGGCACCAAAATGGTGGAACGAACTTTCCCTGGAAGTCCGAACAGCCGAGTCCCTCACTGTCTTCAAACACAAACTGAAGACCATCTCTTTCAAGAGTATTTAACTCCATAAAGACATATGTTTCAACAGGATCTAAGTGTGAGGAATCTCTAGATTCCAGCCTCGTCTACTAGCGAAGGATATTCTGAGTGAACAGCAAAGCACTTTTTTAAGTCGTTCTGGAGAAGGACGTCTGATAAATGCAGACATAAATGTAAATGTGTTGCAGGGTTGTGAGGGGAAAGCCACTGCTCTCCAAAAGGAACATTGCAGCCTGGCAGAGGAAGTGACGTGATTCAATTCCAGACAGAAATAGCATCCGTAACTGAGGGACAGGGACAGAAATTTTGAAATATGAAGTCATATCGTAGTCATAATTTGAAGGCACAGGATATGAGTTCAAAATGTGTATCACTATGCACATATAAAGAAGGAAGTAATTGTACTGCTGCAATTTAAACTAACTTGCAGCCAAATCATAAAGCGTCCCTGTCTCTGAAAACATCTCAGTCTTAAGACAGTGTTAACCGGTAAATGCAACACTTACATGTTGCAGGCTGTGGTTTCTGGGTGGTTTCAATTCAGAGTAACCTATAGACATGTTGCATATTAAAACAAACCATGACCATGCCCTGTTAATGCAGCTGTCATGAACTATTTTACACTCAGCTAAAACACAGAGAATGGCAGGGCAGGGTTATGACCTCAGGACAACAGACGTTCAAATTTATGTATATTTCAAGTTTTAATGTCAGTCCTGAGGCTATATAGCTAATAAACATCATTGTTACTATTAAATGAATTATAATTGGTGGACATTCAGTTTTTTATTACTTAGTTTGGACTACTGTCAAGTACTGTAAACAACTTCATACCCTCTGTACTGGGCACCAGTCCATTGCAGTGTACAATTATCTAATCAAATGAACAATGTTACTGCATTTTCAGCTCAACATTAACTACTTTCTAACTAGATGTAGGAGAAGTTGTCTTGTCCTTACAAGCCAAAATTAAAACCTATTAAAAACATGATCAAATCTGTACAAATATCTAAATTCCACATTGAGATATCAGTCAGAATCAGAAATAATTTATCCATCCCAGAGGGAAATTGCAAATCAAATGAAGTCATATTAGAGTAGCATAGAATCTTCTAAAAGACTGTGACTGTTTGCTAATTTGTGATTTTCCAAATTGGCCAAGGGAGTAAAATATCATAATATATGGTCTTGCTAACAGTATTGGATTATTGCAAAGTGTGGGAGTCTGGAAGACCAACAAAATGTTTTACAAAAACTGCTCATAGGACCACCGTTCTGTAGGGATGGTGCACTGTTCTGCAGTGACTGTTCTGTTGTCCAGTAACACCTGAACATATGACCATCAATTCCTGTGAACTGATGGTAAAATTAAACAGCAAATGTTTGTGCATGAAAAGAAGCCCTCTCCAAACCTTACGCTTCGGCCTTGTGCTGCAGCCAGTGACACAGGGCACAGCGGTAAAGAATGGATCAAATACCAGCAAACTATGCAAGAAAACATCACACTCTCGTTCCTCTTAACAATCACACCAGACCTGGTTGACCACCAACAGCAGCTGAAACTTTTATCTTTGAGAGGGACAACTCTTCACTCTTCTCTGCAGGACTCATGGATCCCCTCACATTATCTAAATTTCAGTGTAATATCACATGTGTGTTATGATTAATAACTATTAATAACTATGAGAGCTTTGAACTGCTTATTGCTTTCTCTATCAAGTCCCGTCCCTCACTCATTCCTGCTTGTTCTCCTCTTCTCTCAAAGCCAGTGTGGGCTGCACATCAATGCACTTCACGGGAAATTGCCAGCTTCTCCGCCCTGACTGCCACAGAAAAATGGTATTAATTCTAAATATTTGTGTAACCAATCACACAGACAACACATGGAGTGTGCTACGGAAAAGGCTGGAGGGGCTCAATCAGCCTCAGCTCTGAAGGAGTGGAGAGTGGAAAATGCTCTGAAGTTCAATACACCACAAGTAACCTGACTAAAGGCAAGGCTGTGGAACTGTGGGCAAAACATGTGTGAAACGCAGACCTGACAGTGGGCTGACCAACCCAGAGTGCATCATTAAATTACTTGGAGGACTTGGATGGAAAGTGCTCCAAAAATGAACTACTTACTAAGACTAAACTTATGAAATGTAGAAGAATGACTCTGCAGCTTCCTGGAAAAGAAATGAAAGTGAGTGTTGTGAAAAGAATAGAAGTTGTGTTAATAGATGAATGCTCAAAATCTAATCTAGCTAAATGTTAGTGTTGGAACATGTTTTATGCCGTTTTTAGAAGGAAATAAAATGAAGAAATTATAGTTTTGATTAAGTAAGATGACATTTGACGAAGTATGCACAGAACTGTATGAGCAAGAAGGCTGTAAAGAGGTCTGCACACAGGTCATTCAGTGGTACATGTGGCTGATTGCAGACAGCACTGTGACTTTTTGCATCTTTCACACCATCAAGCTGCAATGTCTGCTGTAGCATGTCAGTTCTTCCTATTGTCACGTTCCTAAGAACATGTTTTTGTTTTTCTATTAACAAGCAACAATCAACTCATTAAACTCTTGCGAGAACCAGATGACCATGTCTACATATTCTGAGCCTTCTGGCACAGCAAGCTTGGAGAAAGAGGAAAAAGAAAATTAAAGTCTTAAAAGGAGGAACATAAAAGAGGAGCTTTTTAATCAGAATAAAAAGAAATCTGACCCCAGCTGATCTGTGGACAGTGCGGAAATGACACGAGCAGTACATTTAAACTGGTTCTTGCAGAGATAGCAGTTTTACACAACTCAGTGTCGCAACAGCACCAATCTTTCAGCATGTACAAGTATTAGGTAACGGTGGAAGTTATTTTTCCTTACACTTAAACAAGTCGTCTTTAAAGTAATGATCTTTCTGTGGACTTATTACGTTAAAACAGAACTTTGTGGCCACAGTCATCAAAGGGATGTTTGCAGGAAAAAGCCCATTCCTCAAAACTCAGTGTCAGAGAAAGAGAATGGCTAGAACACCATTAATACTTTAATTTTAAAAACACATTATAAGTTTGGTGTTCAGATGAGACAAAAACATTTTGTCCAAAGTTCTACACCCTCTTTGTGGCGCAAACCCAACATTGCTCGCTCCTCAACAATCAACCCAACAGTGCACTATGAAGAACGTACAGGAAGTACAGAGACTTTCTATGTGCATACTGACATCTTTGATTATTTCATTCATTAAATCTTCCACTGGAGTGTCTGGGTCCTATGTGTGTTGTGCTCTGTCGGGGTTTTATTGAGAATGGATGCTGTTTCAATTCTGTACTTTAGTTGTGGTGTTCAGTAACTATCCTGCTTGTCTATTACCGTCAGTAAGCTGTTACATACAACCACAGTTCCGTTTTGCTAAAGGAGTTCACAGTGCACTCTCGGCACATTTTGTCTTTACACTTAACTATTTTTGACTGATGTATCTGCAACGAGGCCTGACACACAAATGATTTACATACCAGAATGCATTTATATAAGCTGTCTGCCATCATTTTTCACAACTGTTACATTTCAGATCCTGATGTATACAATGTCAAGCAATATATAATAATAATATAATATAATTTAAAAATAGCAGTTAACAGGGTCAGTGAAGGTCCAGGTTTGACCAAGAAAACTTTGAATAAACTGCTTGTAGGATTGTTAGAAAGACAAGTCAGGAAGATGCAGAGACTCTGGTGTGCTTTTGTGTAACAACATAAATATACAACACAAATATGACCCTCATGACCTTTATGAAAGGAGAAAACCTTGCCTCCATCCTGACCACTAAGATCAGGTCTTCTCTTGGTCTCAACAGTATCTTGGCTGGGCAGAAAGCCAAAATGGAAAGTCTGTACTGGTTTAAGCATTATTTATTGGCTACAGTACCATCATACGCCAGAAGAGGCATCTATTACTACCCAGCTATGTTTCCTAATCACATTTTACATTGATATTTATGGAATTTAGCAGATGCTCTTACATATAACAGAGGTGGAACAGAGTCTTGCCCAAACACTCTTATTGATGTAGCACAGCATAGTTGCCCAAACTGGCACTCAAACCCGTTTCCCACATGTTGTGGTGGCTCACTGGTGGTCTTATTTGTTGTGCCACATTAACCACTATAAATAGTTTATTAGCTACATTATGGGCATTTTACAAGTGAATTAACACAGCTAATAAGTAAAGAAAGTGTGTTCTGGTGTACAAGAACAGTGAACGGAAGTGAGACACCAATTATCAGCTGTATATCTTAATTGTACAGTTCACACATTCTTTTATCTATAAAATGACAAACCTCAGACTCAAAGCATATTTGGTCTATTTTTATGAACACACATGTTTCAGAAGCCACATATCATCTGTTTAATATGACCAAACCAACTGCGGTTTGAGGGAAGAGTGTGATGATTCATCCACGCTATTTCCTTAAATATGTCTTGGGTGTTCTTCAGTGTACATTACGTATCTGCATTAGACTTACGGGTCTGGTGAATAACTGAAGGAGCCAAGATTCTGACATTGACTACATTTAGAGTAAGGAGGAACTTGTGGCTACTGATTAATTAGAATGTCACTTCACATAGCTTTACAATAATCTGCAACCACTGTTTTTGTTCTTCCCACATGAGAACCAGGAACAACTGTGAATAAGCTGCTGTCATCTTTTTGTTCTATGTTTTGTAAAAGTCAGCCAGTCATCTTATCCGCTGCTTCCTGAATAGGGTCATGGTGGATCCAGAGGCCACCTGGAGTCATCAGGCTTAAGGGAGGGATACCACACACGCACGCACGCACGCACGCACGCACGCACGCACGCACGCACGCACGCACGCACGCACGCACGCACACACACACACACACACACACACACACACACACACACACACACACACACACACACACCTAGAGGCAAATGGCCAATTCATTTACATGTGCAATTTTTGGGAATCCCAGCCCCCAAAAGTAATCCGTTATTCATTAATCCCACAATGATACTCACCTTTCCCCTTCCAGTGTGCCTGGGAAGCAAAGCCAATATGGCCGCCATATTTACGATTGAATTCGGCCATGAGGGCCTTGTACGGATTGCGGATCATGAGGATACCGGAGTCAAAGGCTTCAATCTCCTTCTTGCCACTCTCGTGGGTCTTTATGCAAATGGACCGTCCACTGCGCCAGTGATCACGCTCACCTTTAAAACCTGCACAAACAGATGAACAGCCAGATCTATATTACCACGACTGTTTTTGGTTTCTGTGTTAAATGTGTAATAACGTGCTTATGAGCATATCTGGCTTATATTCATTATTTTAACTTTTTTTTATTGGTTGCACTTGTTTATTCAGAAGAAATATGCTGAGAAACACACAACACTGATCAAACATAACATTATGATCAACTCATTGTTTCTACACTCATTACCTATTGTATCATCTCCACTGACCATACTATTGTCCATCTGTTTCTGTGCATACTTTGTTAGACTCCTTTCACCCTGTTTTTTAATTGTCAGGACCACGCACAAACACCTCAGTGCAAATTCACACACACACACACACACACACACACACACACACACACACACACACGATAAGATCTTGACACCTTGGCACTTGGCAACCCAGTACTTAAAGAAAACAACAGAATTATTCTCCAATGTTCTGCACACCCACCCTTGTTGTATAGTGAGCCATCAAAGTAGTAGCTCCCTGTGTAGTATCCAGTGGCCAGCTCAATGAGGTGGCGAGCCCAAGTATTTCCAGCACCAGGGAAGCTTGCTAGAGCTGTCAGCTGCTTGGAACGTGTGGGCAGGAACCGACGATCCATACACCGGTTGTCTAGAGAGAGAGAAAGAGAGAGAGAGAGAGAGAGAGAGAGAGAGAGAGAGAGAGAGATTTCAGGACAATAGTGTAATTCTCACTTTGGTGGGGCCTTAGGTTGGTGAAAGACTAATACTTACAGGTGGCCAATATGAGTAAGCTGTACCATGAAGAAGCATCTTTGTAATAAACTTCTGTCACTACGCCTCATCCAAAACACGATATGGTTCCAATGCTTAGAGCGATCTTAAATATGAGTCTCAAAACATGAAAACTGATGACCACCAAAGCCTTGGGAATAATGCTCTCTAAACTGAGCTGAAAACCTCAGAACGTAACATAAAGAAAGAAATACAATGGAGTCCACAAGAAGGCCAAGTACACCATGTAACCAGTGCATCACAGTGTCAAAGTTACTAACACAAACGTAGCAATTAGTAAATGTTATGTTTTATGTCTCTTTCTTGTATTATTTTGTTTCTGCCTCTTTGCATTTCCTAGATTTTAGATATATTTTATTTATTTTTATATTTTATTTAGACATTTTACTTGATATATTTTTTAATATATTTATTTATATTTTATATCAACTGGAAAGGTCATTAAAACAGTGAATAACCATCATCTTTATTGACTTCATTGTCAGCAAATACATTTAAACCCTTAAGCTCATTTTAAAAGCTGATAGCTGCAAGAATGTTATTTGGTAACTAATGGACTCATAAACCGTTGGGCATTTTTATATAGAAAAAAAAAACTAAAAACCTAAAAACTTGATTGACCTCATCAAATCACATCTCCATTCTGGAAATGCAGGAAATGATACAGGAAAATGACATGACTTATAAAATATAGCTCTTCTGAAGAACAGATTCAGTGCATGCTATACTTCCATGTCAACAAATAAAACCACAGTCAGGACTGTTCCAAACTTTCTGTAGAAATGTCATTTTAAAATGTTTTTTTATAATATAATTATATAATTATTAGGGTGATTAAAACAGTGTTTTGATAATACATGAAACCTGTGATAAAAAAACCCTCCCAGAAGTAACGCAAATGATGTGGTATTTAAAATAAATTCTGATATTAATCTGGAACATCCAGAACATGGTAAAGCCATGCTTAAACATTCAGCAGATAAGGTTACTGTGCAGTATATGATTTGTGGCTCGTGGCTCATGTGGAGTGTTGGCAGAAACAAATAAGGAATCGGTGACACAGAGACTGTGGCAAGACCAGACAAAAGAACACTGAAAGAAGACTACTTAAAACCAAGGACTAAAAACACCAGAGACATGAAGGGTAAACTACTACACACACAGGTGGGAACAGGACAAGGACGGAGAAAGGGAAGGAGACATGAATGTGCTGGCCATAGCTGGACTTTTGCGGCCCTAGCTAAGACGAGGCATCACCATAGTTATCTTTGTTTTCCACTTGTGTCTGGATTAAAGACTCAGGTCTCATTTCTGTATGGTACGTGGACTTCACAGAACAAGGAGTTTAAAGCTGGTCAGTGTACACTCGTTCATAGCTTAGGACAATGCAATTCATATGAAACAAAAGACTGGTGAGGATAAAGGGGTCAATCTATCTGGGGTATTAAGAGGGAAGTTTGCAGGATGTTTGGGACATCATGTGTTGGATGTTTTGACGTTGGATAGGGAAGTGAAAAAAACAGACCAACAGGAATGGGTCACAGAGCATGAACTTTGAAGGTCTCCACTTGAAAAGAACATGCAAACCAAACACACAAAGAACAAAACCAGCGACTTAAAAAATCTTCCTGAAAAATACGTAGAAAGACCTACGTTTGAATCACATTATCTGGGTTTCCGGTGGTTGTTCTGTTTCAAGTGCTTGTTATGGCATTGCTAAGTGGTTGCTATGGTATCCCAGATGCTATATGCTGTTCAATGTGGTTGTCAGTGTGTTGCTAAGCTGCTGCTGTGGTACCTAGGTGGTTGCTTTGGGGTTGCTATATCGCATCAGCATACTCATCATTTTAACCAAGTGGTTATTGTGCCGTTCAAGTAGTTGCTATGGTGCTACTAAATAGTTGCTACTGTTTAACTATTTACATTTATATCATGTGACTGATGCATTTGAATCACATTACACAGGTATCCTGTGGTTACCTACATCCCATGTGATTACAATGTGGGTGCTATGTGATTGTTAAATTGTCCCAATTGTTTGTTATGGCATTGGTTGCTATGGATTTCAATGTGTTATACGCGGTTTGAAGTAGCTTGTAGTGAATCCCAGGTGGTTACTGTGGGGTTGCTATGCTGCAGCAGCATGCATAAAACTAAGGCAAAAAGAAAACCGCTGAAGAACGCGGGTTCCATAAACTCTGTGTAGATGAGTTTATTAAATCTAACTATTTTAATGTATATCATTAATGATGGTTTTGCTAGGTTATTGTTAGTGGTGTTTACTTATGGCCCAGGGGGTTGCTGTGGAAGAGGCTTATTGCTGGCGATACAATAGGCTCTGCCAGGCCTATCAGTAAGCTGTGAACATCACGCCCTTCGAGTAAGTCACAAATGAATAAAAGGCCCTTGGGTGTTTTCACACTTAGCCTATTTTAGGTCTCTTCCTATTTAATTTTTTTTTTGTAGAGGGTCTTTTTGTCTTTATGTAAGGTTGTACGGTATGTGACATAACCGTGACAGCAAAGCTACCTCCAGTGTGCTTCACATTTTGCTGAACAGGAGGCCTTCATCTCTGCATAACCAAAATCTACACTCCCAAACATTCACATCACATCTCAGTGACAACTGCTTTCCATATTGCTTGTTGTCATATATATATATATACACACACACACACACACACACACACACTTTTTTTATTATAAAAAAACTATGATCTTCCTTAAATATAATCCTACTTTAATCTTTATCTTATTCATTAATCTTTAATCTTTATTGATTAAAATGTTATTAAAATACTGGGCTGCTTGTTTTCTTTTTTTTCTTTGACCTTCTTTGCACGCTCTGTATTGGCTCAGCTGCATTGTAAATGAGAGTGTCCCTCAATGTACTCCAAGGTAAAATAAAGGTTGGTTGATTGATTGATATTCTACGATCATAAGCTTGGCTTCAGACTGAAGAGCATGATTCATAGTGTTGCTTTCCTAGGTGTCCAGATAGCAAAGTGTGCGATTGCTGTCAGGTTTTGTAGGTGCTTTGTATCAAACCTGTGTTTCTGCAATGTGTGACCATGACTTAAAGTGAAATATAACTGGTGCTTGATCCCAATTCACAAACAGTAAATCAGAGTAAATATGTCTCCCCAGTCTAAGACACAGTTCAACCATAACATTACGACTACCTTCTTTTTTCCATACTGACTGATGGTTAATCACCTCCTCTTACAGAACCTTTAAGTCTGGAATTACAGAATATATTCCATCTGTTTCTCTGCATACTTTGTTAGTCCCCTTGCTGTCAAAACAAACAGATAAACAAACAAACAAGAATCAGGGCAAGATGTAAGATTCATCTGTCCACATTGTTCCAGAAGTCCTGGATTGTTGTGATCCATGGCAAACTTTAGTCTTGCCCTGATGTTTTCAGTATTTTGACGTTGTCCTATTTTTCCACGTCATCTGGATCCTTTGGCCTTTTTCAAATGTGAAACTCATGTTTCAGAGCTGTCCCTGCAGCACACTTTTCACCAAATTGGAAGCAAATGACCTGCAGCTAGACTCTGTAGAGCTGACTGATATTACACATGCAAAAAAGCAAGAGCATAGGTTTGCATATGGATGGAAGGGACATGTCCTCATTTTTAAGAGAACTCCAATGTGCCCTACAAGATACTACATCCCCAAGATGACATTTAGACTAGATTTGATTGGCTGAAAGGGAGATAGCTATCGGAATGCGCAAGTGTAGATAAAATAGTCTGCTTACTGTCAGACACGGAGATCTGAGAGCTGATCAGTTTGCTAAAAGTAGGGTTATCGGGCTGTCAGTTCAGCTCAAATGTAGACTTTAAGATGACTTACTTACTCATCCTGTCCTCTATTGCTGCACTGCAATGCTCCCATAACTACGGTGACAAGTCCTTTTTCCCCATGCATGTCCTCAGGATAAAGAAAGCATCATATTCGGTGTATGTGGTTGTCAGATTGTTTCACTTTAATTTAAAACCATAGAATTTATTATTCCACTTTATATATATTTGCATAGATGTAAAAATATGTTTGCTTGTTTCTCTGTTAACATAACATAAACCCTGTTAATTTGTCAGCATGGAGTTTGTCATCAGCGATACGTGATCTGTGCTTGTTTTTGTTGAGATTCATCATTGAAGACAGACAGATTCTCCCAAACACGGACAAAACTCGGGCAGCATGAAGTCACAGCTGTGGCATCTAATCAGGGGGCAGCAGAGGGTAAATGTCCTGGACTGCGGCATCCTGGAACTTTGCTCTCAGGCTGGGATCACTTTGAAGCTCGATTAGCCCCATCTGAAGGTGTTGGGGTGCAGTGAAGACGTTGGAGGTGAAAGGATTGGCAAAGATGGCAAAGCCTGACTGCTGGGCTCTGAAGTCAGAGAAGCGCCGATCAAACTCGTTCAATAAGCGGCTCAGTTTGGGATCGTGGCGCGCCAGCTTTCTTTGAAATGAGGCTGAGATTGCTCCGAGCAAACAGGAAAGTGGGCAAGGTTGTCCAGTTTCACCTTTCACATCCATAGATCAAGTTTTGGTGTCTTTGTCTGGCATTTTGGTCAGGCTGTGGCTAGGTTTTAAAGTGCTTTATATATAAAGTCCATTCTTGGAACGGACACCACATTATGTAGTTTGTGTACTTGCTGCTTATACCTGTGTACAAGCAAGTACCTGCTGAAAAGGGATGGTTTTTAAATATAACATCAGATGATGAGTTTTTGCAGAATTCTTCCAGGGTTAAGGTGATGAAAACTATCTCTGTTTATGTCCCATGAAGATATTGGCAAAAACACAAACTGATGCTCTATAGCGCCACCATTAGGCCAATAATGTGGGAGCAGTCATGGTCTGGTGGTTTGGGGAACCAGCCTTGTGGAAGGTTGCCGGTTTTAGTCCCTGAACTGGCAGGACATGACTGAAGTGCCCATGAGCAAGACACTGAGCTCCCCAGTGGCTCCCTGGGCATTGAGAATAGGGCTGCCCACTGCTCTGGGCACGTGTGTTCACTGTCCCCTGGTGTGTGAAATTAAGCAGTGTATCACTGTGAGGATGGGTTAAATGTGGAGGATTCATTCCCGTGTGTGCAAAACACAGTGGGTTAAAAACGTGTATATATAGTGTTACTTACTATCAACTATCAGCAGAGCTGTCCAAACATTTTGCAAAGAGGGCCAGATTTGGTGGGGTGAAAGCGTGTGGTCCAGCCATTCAGCCTGACATTCATTGAGCTTTAATATTAAAGGCAAATTAATTATTTAAAAAATGTATAGCAAAAGGCAAACTTTTCATTTCTTCACACAAAATATAATTAAACTGAAACACATTTTTACCAAAATCACTCTGCCTTTTAAAACCACATAAAATGAAGAAAAAGTCTGTCTGGAAGTCTCCACCTCTAACCGTCTCTTAATTTCAGATGGAACGTCTTCAATTTCGCTCAGAGTTGCCGGCTGGGCACCGGCTCCCCCGTGACACTATTCAGGAATAATGGCACAGAAAATGGATGGATGGATGGATGGGCGTGTTCGAATTCTCTGTACCACATTATTTACAAAACCGGGCAGAAGCTTATTGGCAATCTGTTAATACTCACCATTTTCATCGCATGATGGATTAATAAATTCACCCTCAGGAAAGGGTTTGCAGTGCTTGGCAATCCAATCAGAGCTGTCACCTCATAGCTCGCCTTCGTGGAACTCTCATTTGAATCATGGGCTCTTGTGAAAAAGTGATACTTCGCTAAAACAGCTTCCAGTTCTTTAAATGTTTCGTCGCATTCGTTCTCAGTTAGCTTGCTGTAATCAGCATGTTTTGTCTGATTGTGACTCTTGATGTAAATTTACGTTAAAACACTTCCTTGCCAAATTAGGCAGACACGGTTGTTTTGTATTTTGGTGAAAAAATACTCCAATTTCCACTTGTCCTACAAGTGGCAGCTCTCGATACCTACTTTCTTTTTTTAGTTAATGGGCTGGAAAGGGTCACACACAAAGGTCATGCAGCAGGTCTACTGCCATCTTCTTGTGAAAAATAAAATAGCTTATTTGAATGCGTGTATTTTATACAGTGCTCAAACACTGCTGCCGGGCCACATACTGATTTTATCTAAAACAAGCAGTGCTGGTCGAAAGCCATGAAGATCGTGAAGGACCTCAGTCATCCTAACAATGGGCATTTAAACTGCTTGCCTTGAGAAGCAGTTCCGCTCACTGAATCCACCACAGAAAGGATGAGACAGAGCTTCTTCCCTCCAGGCTGTTAGGACTCTGGGAACCAGATCCAACTTCATTTTTTAACCCTAAATCCACATCTCACATAATGACTCTCGTAAGTCACCAGCGGACTCCATATTCACCCTTTTATTTATACAACATTATACTTTATATAAACATACATATATACCTCTCGGGGTTCCTGCACAACTGGAAACTATTCACACACCTACCTCCACTAAATGATTTCCTTCCTCAGAGTTATTTAGTCTCAGAGTTTAGTTATTTAGTTAGTTATTATTTATTTTTTCTACTCAGATTGCACACATCCCTACCTTCTCCCTTCTCCCCTATCGATCTGTGGTTGCAGACAGCTGTAGAGAAGCGTTTCACCGTGCTGCTGTGTGTGCTCTTATGTCTGCGTGACAAATAAATCGATCCTTGAACCTTTATGACAGAGGCTTGGACCCCAAATAATTAATGAAGGGGAATAGGGGTGTACCTATGTCTTATGCCCTATTAATCAATAATATTATCTGTTTAATACAACGTATGTAGTGACATGCTGATTCACCATATCCATGCATAATGCTGAACACTGTAAAACATGGTGGTGGTCAATCAGTTTACACCACAGCATTACAAACAAGGTATTAGAGACTAAAATATGCAACCTCAGTCGCTCAGGAGTTCCAACTCTTCCAGGATCTCCCTGACATTTCCGTAGCAGGTTGATGTTAAATTAGAAAGAGAAGGAGTTTCAGGCCTTTCATTTGGGAGGGCTTCATTGTGAGTATGCCATGGAGAATGGGGCTGCCTATGGTGTTATACGGTCTCACAAATGGGCCTCACGTTGCAGACATATCGAACATAGCAGTGAAGAGGTGCACAAATATTTGCCCATAACATTCCACAATTCATTTCTATAAATGAAAAATATGAAAATAAACTGTATGTTGAATCAACATCATTAACATCATTACATCATAAAAACAGGAGAGCATTCTAATAAGTGACATTAATGTATCCCACCATGTTTTCAAATGTTCTAGTTACCCATTACCTTGCACTTGTGTCTGGTAGACCACAAAGTACTCATCATTTCCACAGCTCTCAAAATCCTCTCCAGCACAGCGGTGAAGGCACAGCTCCTCTTCTTCTGGCTCGTGCAGGGTGAAAAGTGTGGTAGGGAAGCCACAGTGACATTTATCACCTGCCAGCACAGCCAGAGAGAACTCCTGCAGCCCAAAGACAAATTGTACAGATGTGATGAACAGCACTGGGCCTCAAGACTCAACACTACTGATAGAGATACTATCTTGTGAAATGAACTTAACATACTGTGGTGCAAAAACAAACACACAAATAGACTCACTGCTTCAAAACCTGGAATGCTGACCTACAAAGCCAAAAACGGACCAGCCCCTCCATACATGATGGCAATGGTCAAAACTCGAGCTGTACCAAAGAGCCCTTCAAAGTGCAACTAAACCCCATTCCCAAATCCCTCAGAATGCAAAGAAAACGTGCATCCAGACTCGTTTCTGTTCTGGCACCAAAATGGTGGACTTCTTCTGGGAGTCTGAACAGCTGGTCCCTCACTGTCTTCAAACGCAGACTGAAGACTCATCTGTTTCAGGAGTATTTAACTCCATTAAGACATTTGTTTCAACAGGATCTAAGCGTCCGGAATCTCTAGAGTCTAGCCTCGTCTACTAGCTAAGGATATTCTGGTGAACAGCAAAGCACTTCACTATAGGAAGTAAGCTCTCTGGAGGAGTAAGTCTGATAAATGCAGCAAATGGTAATCACTATTGCTGTACAGCTGTGTCTTCCTAAATACAGTGGGGGAAAATAAGTATTTAGTCAGTCACCAATTGTGCAAGTTCTCCCACTTAAAAGATGAAGAGGCCTATGGTGACATCATGAGTAGACACCTCAACTATGAGAGACAAAATGTGAAAAAAAATTGAGAAAATCATTTTTTGTCCTGACTTTTAAAAAGAATTATTTGCAAATAATGGTGGAAAATAGTATTTGGTCAACAAAAGTTCATCTCAATACTTTGTTGTATATCCTCTGTTGGCAATGACTAGAGGTCAAGCGTTTTCTGTAAGTCTTCACAAGGTTGGCACACACTGTTGCTGGTATGTTGGCTATTCCTCATGCAGACTCTCCTCTAGAGCAGTGATGTTTTGGGGCATAGGACTTTTAACTCCCTCAAAGGTTTTTGGTTGAGAATGGGGAGACTGGCTGGGCACTCAGGACTTTGAAATGTTTCTTGAAGCCCTCCTTTGTTGCTTACAGCAGTGTGCTTAGGATCATTCAGCCATGCTGAAAGATCCTTGCGTTCATCCTTCATTGCACTGATGGAAGAGTTTGCACCAAAATCTCTGCAATACATATTGCATTCATTTCCTTTCATGTACGGACCAGTCATCCTGGTCCTTGCAGCAACCCCAAAGCATGATGTTGCCACCCCATGCTTCCTGATTTGTTGTGATCATTGCTGGATAACTCCAGCATTCACTGTCCTCAAACACGGCCGAAGTTGTGTTTTTACCAAAATAGTTCTACTTTGGTTTCATCTGACCTGTAACATTCTCCCAATACTCTTCTGGAACATCAAGTATCTCCAACAAACTTCAGGCGATGCCTGGATATGGACTGGCAAAGCAGGGGGACCGTCGGCACTGCAAGATCTGAGTCCCTGGGCGTCGTGGTGTGTTGCTGATGGTAGCCTATGCGTTGATTTGGCTTTCTGCAGGTCATTCACTAGATCCCCCTTGCGGTTTCTGCCGGGTTTTCCTCATCGTTCTTGTGATCATTTTTGACCCCGCGGGCTGAGATCTGCGTGGAGCGGTAGAGGTGGTAGTGGTCTTGTAGGTCTTCCATTTTTCGTGTGCTTCCTGATGATTTTCTTCACACCCAAGCTGCTTGCCTGTGTGCAGATTCAGTCTTCCCAGCCTGGTGCAGGTCTACAATTCGGTTTCTGGTGTCCTCCGACAGCTCTTTCGTCTTCACCATAGTGGAGTTTGGCGTGTGACTGTTTGAGGTTGTGGGCAGGTGTCTTTTATACTGTTAGCGACTTCAAACAGGTACCATTAATACAGGTAATGAGTGGGGAAGACTCTTGAGAGATTACAGGTCTGTGACAGCCAGAAATCTTTACTTGTTTGTAGGTGACCAAATACTTATTTTCCACCATTATTTGCAAATAAATTCTTTAAAAAGTCAGACAAATAAGTTTTCTCAATTTTTTCATTTTGTCTCTGATGGGTTGGTCCTATGATGTCAATTGAGCCTCTCTCATCTTTTTAAGTGGGAGAACTTGCACAATTGGTGACTGACTAAATACTTATTTTCCCCACTGTATGTATAACTTGGCTAATAATAAATCAAAATATTTGCATATTCTGTGGTGGTTGTGAAAGCAGTGTCTAACTCCAAATGAATGTTTAATATCACAGGCACAAGCACGGAGAGAAACACTCACGCACCTTCTCTGTGCACATGTCCACACACTTGTCCACAGACATATTCTGAACGACAGAGCTGACAGGAAGAGCTAGAGTGATGTTGTCTGGCCTCCTGAAACAGCCCTTAAAGATGGCGCTCCCATCTGAAAGACAAAACGGAGCAAAAACAACAAACACTGGTGACATTTTGAAAAACAGTGTTTACGCACATCTAGCTGAAAAAGATCTGCTGTCTTCTTATAGCTTCTCCAGCTCTGTGGACATGAATTGTGTGTGGATTTGAATGGTCAGAGTGAATCACTTGGCCTTTTCTAATGACGACTGTGAGAAAGCCGAAGCTCAAAATTTTGCATTGTGGTGTTTTCCTTTTCACAAACTGTGCAAAATACACTCATCACCTGGACTACCATGGGGTCACTGGAAGCAGGTCATCTTCAGTGCTGAGCTCTGCTTTTGTCTTTGTGGAGACGACCAAAGAATTTGTGTGATCAAACCCAAGATCAGTAGTGTGTTGTCACTTTTCACACACTAACAGGGCCTGATAGCTGATTGACTGCAGTGTGATGTGCAGTGTGAGTGAGAACCCAACGGCAACCAATTGCTCAACTGAGCTGTGAGTGAGCAGTTGGATGACCGAATGGATTTCATGACAGAGAGTCTCACGAGCCAATTTCTCCACGTCACACTTGATTTTATCAACCCCTATGATAACAAATAATGATGGCATTGTATGGACCTAAGATGGGAAGGCCAGGCTTATGGAGCTTTGGCAACATCCTTCATGCTTTTATAACCCTCAAAACAAACTGGCATGTGAAAAGCTCCGGCAAGACATAGCTGGTGTACTTTAATTGGCTGGAAGTTTCAGTTAGTTGCTGTGGTGGTTTGTTCATGCAATCAATACTTGCTTTTCACTCAGTAGCACAATGCATAGTGTACTTTTGCTCTCTCTCTCTCTCTCTCTCTCTCTGTATTTAAGAGAGACAGCAATGTTAAGGGCCATGTTTCATGTCACAGTTTGTCAGTCCATCCAACTGCTTCGTACAGTGTGTGAACACAACTAATGGTTCAAAGCTGCAGTGTAATTTACCACCAATGTAAAAGACAACAACAGTACAACAAAGCGTATACCTGGCTTTACAGGCACATTGACAGCCCAGTGTTACGTAAATGATATCCTGCAACCTGTAAAGCAGATGTTCCTGTGTAGAAGAGCGAAGATAAAGTAAACTAAGAGTAAAGAATAATGTAAAGAATAAAGAATATATAAAGATATATTCCGATATAAAGAATATCGGATCTTATAAATGATGAAGAATCTTTAAGGTCAGAGGAAGTGGTTACTGCAGTCCTGCTGATGCATGCACGTCTGTCACATGAATTGAGTGTTTACTCAGGGGACGTTAGGCATAAAGTGTCATGTGAGATGTCTTCTTCACGGTTAAAGGCAGGGAAGGGGCCTCAGTGATGAAAAGATGCAGGGCTTTTCCTTTTTTACGCTACACTGAAGTTTTTGTTTATGAAAGGTGCAGAAGTACACAGTGTGCTTTTGGAGTTCTTAGGTGCATGTAATGATGCTGCAACAATGCTGGAGTCAAACAGAACAGATCAGAGACAGGAACCCCAAGAACTCAAGAGTCCTCTAATGAGCTGATTCATGATTGTTATAGCTGGAGAAACACTGTACAAATGCACCCAACACACACACACACACACACACACACACACACACACACACACACACACACACACACACACACACACACACACACACACACACACACACACACACACACACACAGAGATTTCAGAACTGGATTTGGAGTAGTCACATATTTTTCATCATTTAAAGTTATGCTGAAAAAATCAGAGCTCCTTCTTCGTTATTCCATCATCTGTGCAAAACAGCCCAAGAGAATGACACTACCGACACCATGCTTAGCAGTAAGAATGCCTCTCCAAACACAGCTCACTGTGGTTAGTTTTGTTGCAAAACAATACAATATGTATATTGGAGAAAGCAGACAGCAACTCCTGGCAGTCCATGGAGATGTTAATCAGGTAGATGTTCAGTCACACTGGCGTTCCAGCAGCTCTCCGTTTATGGTAGGTCTGTGTCTTGGAGCTTGGAGCTGAGGGTTACAGTTTGCATCTCCCAGACTTTGGCAAACTTATTCTTATGTTTAGACTAAAGTAAAGTAACTAATCATCCTTTTCCTTGTACTTAAACTTCCCATTGTATGTGAAGGTCAGTACAATCAGTGGGCAAACAAACCACTATAGTAATAACCTGTGTGTGATGAAGCAGGGTACTTAAACCGGAGGGGTCAAGCCCACTTCATGGGTAGTGTTGGGCAAGTAGTCAGAGGCCCCGACAAATGGAGCGTCTCTTAGTAGGCCACCAGTTTATTAAGCAAAAACAAATATTTACATACGTACAACTGTGCATTAAGGATAAAGAAAAACGCTCCCACTAACTTCAGTGGTACAGGCCAATGACTACAAACTCACTAAAAGGTCTCTTACCGCACATACACACATAGCAATGTCACCCCTCACTGCCCCTCAGAGCAGGTTTATATACCCGTAGCCCCTCCCCCTGGGTTCTACCAATATTAAGACAGGTGATGTACTTAAAACAATATAAAATATTTGTTGATACATAATCACATACAATATTCATCACTGATAATTACAATTCAACACACATTCATCAAGTCATTTTTCATCAAACCAACACTGTGACTATTCAGACATTCCTTTTTAGCCCTTCTCAGTATGTACTTACATCGGCGGGCTGATTCCTGGCTCAGCTCCAATCTGTAGATGGACAAGCGATTGGCTCCACCACACAAATTACTCTTCTCGCCCTTGCACTCCATATTGCACTCGCTCTCCGACACATTGGCCGCCTGGATCTTGTGGCCGCAGTAGCACTCGGCTCCAAACTCCAGGCCAGCATACATATATCCCCTTAAAAGAGTGAGAGCATAAACAAGATCTTTGAAGATGTGTCATAGTAATGCTGTTAGCAGGCCTCAATACGGAACTCTGCAGCTCAGCTTTTCTGTTCTATAGTAAATAAAAAAAACCCACACAGAAAAACAAAATAAACACTATATACACACACACACACACACACACACACACACACACACACACACACACACACACACACACACACACACACACACACACACACACACACACACACACACACAGATAGAGTGAGGACCTTTAAAACCACATACAGAAGCAGAAAAAAAAAATGTATAAATAAATAAACACAAGTTATGATGCATGGAAATGTAAAATGTAGTTCTTTTTCATGACAAATGTATTTAGAATATATTCAATTATTTAATTGTGCATTTTATATGTATTTATTTATTTGTGTATTATTTTTCAAGCTATTTATTTGCACATTAACCATTTATCCTTACAGTTATTGATTTCTATTATTTAATCCCCACTGAAATTAAGTGTTTTAAGCAAGTTTGACATTTATTTTGTTGATTTCATTCATTTATTTCATTTATTTATTTATCTTTTGTTCATTTCATTTATCCTGTTTACAACTGAATCAAAGGGGCACTTGCAAATTAGACAAGTTAACATTTATGGTGAAATAACCACAAACATTCCTTCTGTGCTCATCATCAATTTTATTCAACCCCCAAGTGACATTCATTCTTAGTACTTAGTACAACATCCCTTTGCAGTTATAACATTTTTCAAACGTGAAGAATAGCTTGACACAAGTGTCTTGCAAGCGGTATCTTATCCCATTCTTCATGGGCAAAAGCCTCCACTTCAGTCACATTCTTGGCTTTGCTCTGCAACTGCTTTCTTCAAGTCCCACCAGAGGTTTTCAATAGGATTTAAGTCCGTTGACTTCTTGATGGCCCTCCAGAATCCTCAGCCCTTTCTCTGCAACCAAGCGCTGGTGGATTTGTTTGGGATCAGTGTCTGTTGAAAGGTCCAACATCTCCCAAGCCACAGGTTTGTGATGGACTGCATCACATTTTCATCCAAGATCTCCTGGTACTGAATGGAATTCATGGTACCTTGCACACGCTGAAGCTTCTCTGTATCTGTGGAAGCAAAACAGCCCCAAAGCATGATTGACCCCCCACCATGCTTCACAGTAGGCAAGGTGATCTTCTCTTCATAGGCCTTGTTCTTCCTTCTCCAGACATAGCGTTGATCCATGGGCCCACAGAGTTCTAATTTTGTTACTGCGAGAACAGTATCCCAAAACTTGTGTGGTTTGTCTCGTCTTATTATTTGGAGTCAGCAGGGCGGTGCACCTTGTTCTGGCATGGAGACCTTCATTTCGCAGTGTGTGCCTTATTATCTGACCTGAAACTTCAGTACCTACATCTGCCATATCTTTTTTCAGTTCCTCAGCAGACACACAGGGATTTCTCTCCACCTTGCACTTCGGATGGCGCTGGCAGTAAGCTGTCTGGCATCTTCTTTCATGACCGGGTAATGTTTCCACAGTGCCTTTACATTGAATTTGTGAGTTATAGTTGGGATGTTTAACATCTTTGCACCTTCTTTTGTCTTCTTGGACCATTCTCTGGACTTCACCATGTTGGAAACACACCAGTAAATGTCTACATGGAGCTGAGTATCACCGTCATTTTACATCGGCCTGATTGGTGCTCGTTATGCTGGCCATTGACAGGTATTTTCCAATACCTGATTGGAAACACTTAAATGAACCTCTGTGCTTAAGAGTGGTAGTTTTTAAGGGGTTGAATTGTGTCAATGAAGAAATCACAAAAAGGCATTTAATGCTGTATTTAAAACATCTGATGTCATTTTTAATGTCACTTGTAAGATTTCATTATGAACAATTACTAAATGTACATTGAATCCTAAAACCCTTTACAGCATTGGGGGTTGAATAATTTTGAACACAACTGTATGTCATTTTTCATCCAGAAACCACAATATGGAAATAAGTAGCCATCTTTAGACACTTGCTTAGATGAGCTCTTCTTTAATGAGTGTTAATTTAAGGTTGGAAGATTCAGAGAAAGTTCTTATTTAAAACTGGTTTTCATGCATCTGGCTTGATCTGCTATTCAAGGTCTGAGACCCTGTCAAAAAAAGGGCTTCGTACTGTTCAGGGTATCCAAAGGTTTGCACAGACCATACTGACTTTGATATTAATATTTTAATGTAAGTAATAGTACATATAGAATATATTGCATTTCATTAATTCAGATGCTGTGTATTTCTGACTTTGCCATTTGACCAACGGTGCCCAAACAATGACTCAAGACTATATGTACCTCTATAATTACACACTGTAGTCCATCTGTTTCTCTGCAGACTTTATTCTCCTCCTTTCACCCCTGATCTTCCAGTGGTCAGTTCAGGCCTACAGGCGGGCCAATATGTGGTGGTGGGTCATTCTCAGCACTGCACTGACACTGAAGTGGTGGTGTGTTAGTGTGTGTTGTGTTGGTATAAGTGGATCAGACACAGCAGTGATGCTGGAGTGTTTAAACACTGTGTCCACTCACTGTCCACTAAACTCATCTGTTTCTGCAGTGTGTCATCCTCTAGTCCTTCATCAGTGCTCACAGGACGCTGCTCACCGAATCAAGTAAAATCAAATCAAAATTTATTTGTTTAGGTTATAAATAAACCCTAGTGATGAAGCCAAAGGGTGACAGTGGCAAGGAAAAGCTCCCTCAGAGCTGGAGGAAAAAAGCAGACTTGACTCTGGCGGACCATCCTCTCCTCTGGGTCAGCTTCTTATACACAGTTAAGGGGACACTGGACCCCCACACCTCTGTTCTAATACTCAGATGTACTGATGTAATGTTACTTCGCTGGTGGACATAATAGTAACAGCAGCAACTCATTACGAGTCTGTGTAAACTTCTGCATAGTTGCTTGTGGTGGGTGCGAACTGTCCGTTCGTAACTAGAGTCATCAATGAGAAGATTGTATTGAGGCTCAATGTTAGCATTTCATCAGCTCAGGCCGGTGGGTCATCATTGACTCAGAAAAGCTACAGAGATTTAATTAGTTTGATGTTTTGATTTATATACAACAGAGAATGTAAACATTAGCAGAGTGTGGCAATGACTCAACAGATCTGGCTATAACAGCAAACGGGAGAGATCCAGAAGGTACCATAAACATGGGAGCATCCTGAAACATCTAACCGCTCCACCAGCACAAACCTGAGTGATCACAAGTCAAACGGAAGCACCATCCCGTTTACCGCCGTCGTCCATGAACCCTGGATCTGCAGCCTGTAAACTAGCTAAGACATGCTGGCAAATGCTACACTGAACAGAAATGCGTTTTCAGCCTGAACTTGAAGACTGAGACGGTGTCGGGTCCGGAGCATTATCTGGAAGGTTATTCGGGCTGGGTCACAGGGCGCTGGCAGGGAATGACTATTCGGTTGATGGGACTGTTCCAGTCCAGCACTGACACTCAGGGGTTTAAAAACTCCAGCAACAAAAGAGCTCATTTGTAATTGGCTTGTAATGAGCCTTTTGCCACCCTGTTCTGTTCCATCATAGCAGCTGTTTTTGGTCATAGCAGCAAGATCTCAGCAACAACCGGTGACACCATAACAACCACACAGTATTTAGATTGAATGGCTTAGCATCCACCTAGCAACAGTCTAGCAACCATACTTGTGATATCAGTAACACCAACTACCACCAGCAACCACTTGCACAACGCCGAAGAAACCATGTGAAGCGCAGCAACCACTTTGCAACTATATGTCAACAACCTTGGAGAAATACCATAGTAACACACACACAATAACCTGCTAAGAACAGCATAGAAACCACCCGGGACACCACAACAACTATTTAGCAACAGCACAGCACAGCACTTGGCACAGAAAAGGTACTACTTAGCAACCACCATGCACCTAGCAACCTTGCTGCAGCTACCTCAGATTTCTTTATTCTGCACACCACTCTCCGTTCTGTAATGCTCATTTTATTTTCCATTTGTTTTCTTTTCATTACTATTAAAGATTTGTAGCACTTCTATGTAGACGTTCTAGCTCCTGCTTGTAGGAAAAATGGATGAAGTAAACTGTTTTTACTCTTTTTCTTCATGTAAAGGCACTCAGTCTGTTTCTTTATATTAAGTAACGGTAGTGGTTTAACACTGAGCACTTTCCAAGAAAGCTGAACTGAACTAAAAGTGCAGACATGAGGAAGAGTGGAAAACAGGAAGAAAGCAAGTGAGCATGATATATAGGGAACCTACAGAGAACCTAAGTGTCAGCTTTGCATTGATCTATATTTGGTACTGCAGTAAACAAGCTATGCCCAGATTGCAGATCATACTGGACTAAATACAGCCCAGTTAAGTTATTTGCTGGTCTAAGTATTAACAGGGAAAGTGCACTGGGCTCAGCTGTAGCAATCATGTTTAGGGTTTATAGGTTGTAAAATCTTGGGCCCATCCGGCCTGTTTAGTAATGTCATTTCTGCTTTTAGGCCCAAACTATGTTATGGTGGCAGTGGTGGTTCTACGGTGGTACATGTGCTGTGAAGTTTCATAGCAGGGACACAACGCAATGATTGAACACCAGGCATTTGTACATTTACATTTAAGGCATCGGGCAGACTGACCCAGAGTGACTAAAAAAAGTGCTTTACTGTTCGCTCAGAAAATATCCTTAACTAGTTAAAGGGGCCAGAGTCCAGAGATTAGGCAATAGTCCTATTGGAACAAAACAAGAACAAGTATCAATATAAACTGTTAAGGCGTTAAATGTTCTTGAAAGAGATGGGTCTTCATTTTGTGTCAGAAGACAGCACGTGGCTGTTCAGGCCCCCAGGGGAGTTCCACCACTTTGGTGCCAGAACAGAAAAGAGCCTGGATGCTTGTCTTTTGCGTTGCGATTTAAGGTCCGACCGCTATGCTTAGTGTTTGAAGAGCTCTTGGTACAGATTGGGATTTGACCCCTGACATCATGTATGGAGGTGCTGGTCCATTTTTGACTTTGTAGGCCAGCATCCAGGTTTAGATCTGATGTTCAGCAAAAGGAAGCCAATGAAGGGAACAAAGAAGAGGAGTTAGATGACTGAATTTGGGGACATGGAAGATGAGCCGTGCTGCTGCTTTTTGGATGAGTTGCAAAGGCCTGATGGTCGCATACAGGAGAGAGCCAGCTAGGGAGGAGTTGCAGTAGTCTAGTCTTGAAATGTCAGAGGTGAACCGCTTCAGTGGCTCTATAGACAGGAAGGAATTGAGATTCTCACGCGACAGGAAGTCAGTTTGTAACCTGAGCTGAGAACAATAACTGGTCATCCATAACTACACCTTCTTTTGAGTGGAGTGTGAGTTCTCACTGTATGCACGTGTATGTTCCTTTGTGCATGAATCGCTACATGTATTAGGTCAGGATTTATTAACCAATCAATGAATTAACGCAAAAAAATCTCACTGTAATATGTGTTCAGTGAATCAAGCATATCAGTGATGTCATGCCAAAATCTCATATTTCCATAAGCATAAGTTTAAATGAACATTATAATGTAAAAATGTTCTGGGCCATCTCTGTTGCTCCACTTGCCTTTACAGAATGTAAAGGATAACTGACAAACAAAAGTGGAAGCTCTGAAAATGGGGATACAAGGTTTTTGAGTGACGGTGATATGAGGTTTTTTGGCATCAGGTGTATAACTTTGTGTATTTAACATAAATCCGTAATCATCTGGATGTAGCAGTTCAAAGTTGCCAAACACTCTCCAGCGCCAGTTGTCCTGGCAACGGAAGGCGGTCATTTTTTGTAGTCATAGAAGGACACTCCCGAAAGAGCCCTCTGCAGCCAGTCAACGTGGCAGCAATGTATTTTTGCTACAGAGAGAATGAAGAAGAGGCAGTAGAGAGGGGTGGAATGAGGACAAAAGATGGGAGAAGAGGCCAAATAAAAAGAAGAAAGTAAAATATGACATAACTACAATTCAGCAGATAATAAAAACATAAAATAAAGAAGTGACAAACTTGGTCAAAAACAATATATTCATCACATATTTTTACCATAAAAATAAATGGTGTGTTTGATTAATGCCATCAGTCTAAACCGTAGATCTCTGTCTCTATCTCTCTCTCTCTGTCTGTCTGTGTGTCTCTATCTGTCTCTCTCTCTCTCTCTCTATCTCTCTCTCTGTCTGTGTCTCTTTCTCTGTCTGTCTATCTCTGCGGGTCTGCTCTCTCTCTGTCTCTCTCTCTCTCTGCTCTCTCTCTATGTCTGTGTCTGTCTCTACTCTCTCTCTGTCTGTGTCTCTCTCTCTCTGTCTCTCTCTCTCCTCTCTGTCTGTCTCTCTCTCTCATCTGTCTCTGTCTGTCTCTTTCATCTCTCTCCCTCTCTCTGTCTGTCTCTCTCTCTCCTGTCTGTCTCTCTCTATCTGTCTCTCTCTCTCTCTCTGTCTGTCTCTCTCTATCTGTCTATCTGTCTCTCTCTCTCTCTGTCTCTATGTCTCTCTCTCTCTCTCTCTCTCTCTCTCTCTCTCTCTCTCTCTCTCTCTCTCTCTGTCTCTCTCTATGCTGTGTCTATGTCTCTCTCTCTCTCTCTCTCTCTCTCTCTCTCTCTCTGTCTGTGTCTGTGTCTGTCTCTCATCTCTCTCTGTCTGTGTGTCTCTCTCTATCTGTCTCTCCTATCTCTCTCTTGTCTGTCTCTCTCTCTCTGTCTCTGTCTCTCTCTCTGCCCTGTCTCTCTCTCCCTCTGTCTCTGTCACCCTCTCTCCCTCTCTCTCTGTCTCTCTCTCTCTCTGTCTGTCTCTCCCTCTGTCTGTCTCTCTCCTCTCTGCTCTCTCTGTCTCTGTCTCTCTCTCTCTCTCTCTCTCTGTCTCTCTCTCTCTCTCTGTCTGTCCTCTCTCTCTGTCTGTCTCTCTCTCTGTCTATCATCTCTTCTACTCTCTCTGTCTCTCTCTCTCTCCTCTCTGTCTGTGTCTGTGTGTCTGTCTCCTATCTCTCTGTCTGTGCTTCTCTCTGTCTGTCTCTCTCTCTCTCTCTCATCTCTCTCTCTCTCTCTGTCTGTCTCTCTCTCTCTGTCTGTCTCTCTCTATCTGTCTATCTGTCTCTCTCTCTCTCTCTGTCTCTATCTCTCTCTCTCTCTCTCTCTCTCTCTCTCTCTCTCTCTCTGTATGTATATATATATATATATATATACAGTATAAATAATACACAGATTTTCAAATTTCCAAATAGTAAAAATAAATCAGAACATGTACATACCATAATAATGACTGGGCTACTTTCATGTAAATGTTATTTTTAAATGACCATATTTCCATTTGTACATTTCATGATTTTTATCTGAGCTTTTTTGATGGGCAGTTTACTGCTGGCAGCACTCGGTTGTTTTGGTTCAATTCTTTAAAGTTTTACAAGAAACACATGTTTTAAAGCAAAACGAACGATTAATAAGTAGGTAAATACAGGTCATAAGTAACAGATATGAGGACATGAAAATGGAAATAATCATGGAGTAAATTCCGCAAAACTTTAACTTTTTCTCCAGTGATCATCAGTGAAACTACATTCCATGAATATTGAGGGACAGGTTTGAGTCTGTTCCATAAAACTCACACACTAGAAGAAGCAGTGAAGCTTTGGCTCATATCTTTTGGTTCATGTTGCCCTCTAGTGGTTCTTTGGAAGAACAACCTGAGCACTTGTCCTTTGGTTATGTTTTTTTGTCAAAGTAGAGATGAATAGGGAAGATTCATCATCATTATCATCATATTTATTATAATTATGGATGCAAAAATTCACCGATACCCTCACTCTAATTTCACTTTAATTTAAAGCTAGAAAAATAGAATAACTGTCATTAACAATCTAATAATGAAGATTAGTAATAACACAAAGCAACTGATTATCTGGTCAGAGTGGCAACTTTCAAAGGGAGGAATATACTTTAAAAAGGGCCAGAGGACTGGGTAAGACTGGGCATCTCTAGAACGTCAGGTAGGTTTGTGGGGTGCAGTACCTACAAAAGTGCTCCAAGCTTAATCGGTGAACCAGCGACATGGTCATGGGTGAACAAGTCTCAGTGATGTTCATGAAGGCCCCACCTCACAACTTATTTAAAGCATTTGTTGCCAGCTTCTTGGTACAAGATACCACAAGAAACCTTCAGAGGTTCATACAGTGATGGTTCAGAACTGTGTTGAGACACAGAGACAGCCCATACCAAGAACTATCCAACCACAAAAAAAAAAAAATCAGTAGAAACATCTCCAATCTAAAGTAAGAGGCTTTATGTTCAAACCTCTGAAACCACTCCAGGAAATATCCCCTTCTGAATATCCTTTTTATGGCTGCCATTATCAGCCTCTTCTGAGCATTTCAGAGAAGCAGTCCCACCAGTTATATAAAAATGCACCATTATCCGCTACATCAATCTCATCTGACTGAAACAATAGACACATACACATACTTTTATACATCCATCTGTGCCATGTCATATCAGGTCTCTCCATTAGTCCTTAATGCTTTTTCTAATAGCTTGCTAAAGGGAGCGCTGGATTCTATTATACCATTGCTATCCACAGCATTAAGATAATTGCAATTGTCTAAAAGGCTAAGAGTGGCCCAGTATCCGGTGCTGTATGGTAATCATGTTGCAGAGTTTAGTAATCTGCTTTATATACAGGCAAAGCTCTGATTCCCTGCTGTGCTGCACCTATTTGGACAAGCTAAGTGCCTACTGTGAAGGATAAATGGGACAAGAGGTTGATATACAGGGATGCTGTGGTGTAGGTGGTGTTTCTGTTCCCAGAAGACTTGGCTCTGACCCAAGACCCAAGTTCATGAGAAGTGGTGGTGTTGCAGTGGCCCAGAAGTACACAGGAGGGCTTGGGCTGAATCTCAGTTCATAACAAAGTTGTTTGTACATTGTTGTGGCGAGAAGATTAGGACACAAGTTGTCATGGCTTTGACACAGGATTCACAAGGACTTGAATATAAGAGGTCTTGGGTTCGAGATCCCAGATCACTACAAAGGTGTGTGCTGTGGTTTAGCCAACAAGCAGGCTTGACCACAAGAGGTCATGGTCAAGGTTTGATGCCAGTTCTAGTCTAGTGGCCAGAGGAAATGACCATGAGAGTTGTTGGTTTTGATCTTAGATTATCAAATAATCAGTGCTGTGGTGTAGTCACCTAGCAGATGTGCCGCAACAGGTCATGGGTTTGATATCAGGTCATAGTAAAGGGATTGTTGGTGCTATTCTTCTAAACAGAGGGCTTGGCCACAGCATGGCATGGTTCTGATGGCCGTTCATTTTTAATAGTGTAGCCTCTATCTTAGTAGTAGGTGGACCAGGCCACAAGACGTCATGGGTTTGATCCCAGTTCTACCCAAGTGGAGAGAGGACTTTGTCACAAGAGGTTTTATCTGAGTTCATCAATAAGATGAGAGGTGTTGTGTAGCTGCTCTTGTAGAGGTAAGTGGAACTGGCCTCAGGAGGTCATCATGGGTTTGATCCCATGCTGTCCTAGTAGCCAGAGGAGTCAACCACTGGAGATCATCAGATTGATCCCAGTTCACGAGGAGCAAGATATTGTGATGTTAAATGAATGATATTCTTTTGGCCGGAGGATGCGTTTAAGGTTAAATCAACAACGTTTAGTACCAGTTCTCCAGAAGATGGGAGGGTTAATGCCCTACAGGCCAGTAGACTTGACTATGGCCATAGAAGTGAGGGCTTTGATTCTGGCTGCTGTTGAGCCCATAATTACAGCACTAATCCTTAAATGGGCATGTGCAGGTTTGGCAACAGTACACGAGCTATATTGTGTTAGGGTTCACAGAGATGATGGGATGTCTCCCAATGACCTGATGACTTGTTTACAATCCAGAATGTAAGGGGTTAAGTCCAAAAATGTAAATCCACAGTCTTGTTTAGCTGTTTAGTGATTACTTACTGAATTGAATGTTCTGGATTCAAGTGTGTGATCATTTAGGTATGAATTCTTCATAATGATGTTTAATGCTTATAGGTTATCATATTTTTCACTACATTTGCCACAAAGCTCCACTGCAAACTGAAAGAAGATGTCAGACAGCAAACATGCCCTGGTTGACTGACCACATTTGGGGTTGAGGGGAAAATTGAGCCATTTAATTTGAAGCTGTCTGGTCTGAGCCTCAACTGGATGCCTAGTCCAAGAAATGGAAATCTTGCCTAATGGCACGACACATTATTACGCCATTCATATTGCATTCCACACAGACATTCTGACACACTTAATGCATTAGAATGACATAATCCATCTATACATTATACATTCATTTTCCTCGCACAATACGAATTCTACATTGTGAAAATTTCCCCTAATGGACCATTTCAGCTGACCTCGGCTCGGTTTCGTGGTCAGAGAGATGGAATATGACAACGTGTCTTTGACATGATTCATACAGGTCACTGTACACCACTGTGGAGGACAGAAATGCTCCAGTGACCCAGTTTAACCACTTTAGAGTTAGATCCTATATGTATCATGGCAGAGGGAAGAAGAGCTGTGGATTACACTCGCAGCCTCAGGATAATGAAACATTTCTTACTATTAATAGCCAATGAAAGTGTGAATTAAAACCGACACACTATTGGGTGGATAATTTCAGTGAACGTTAACGGGGTGTGATGTCATTCACATATTAGTATGGAAAGACCAGCATGTGGACTCTGAGTGAAGCATACTCTGGCAGTATCTGATAATGGGGCACAATCAAAGATCAAGGTGACCAAAGGGGGAAAAGGAAACTAGGTTTGCAGGCCTAAAGTGTGCAGCTGTGTTTGACGCCAGAAGGAGGCAGAGTGGAGGCAGCTTAAGGAAGGACTGCCTGCCTTACACATCTTTCCACACTTCTGAAAAACTGCCAAGTGTGTGTGCAGCACTTTGTTTAGCTCTTTGTGGGGACTGGATGTTCTCAGAATGATGGAAAACTTGGAAGATCTTGATACTGCATGGATCTGTAACTGTTCTTCACGCAGAAGAAAGGTGTAAAGTCTTCTTCCACTTATGCAGCATTATGAAGACGCTGAGCAGTTTGTGCAAATTTAATAAAACAAGATGTTTGTTAAGAGTTTGTTAATGTTGTTAAGAGACAATGTTGACATTAACAGCTTTAAAATTAAGTTATATTGCAGTAATGGAATAAGATTATTGTTGTCCAATGCTGTCCCTCAGACTGCAGTGTGTAATTAAGAGGAGCAGATAAAGTGGACAGTGAATGTAGCAACAATGAGGTGGTCATAATGTTATGGTTGATCAGTGTATACAGAGCATGTCATTCTTCAATTCTGATTAAATTTTCTCTTTATTTTGTTCAATCCAAACAGACTAAAACTGGCCCGATTAATGGCTTGAGTTGAATCTGGACACAGATGTGCTTTTCAGAAATGCATGTCCAGCCTCCTAATCAGCAAGATGATAGTGGTGTCACTGGGAAAAGCACGAGGAGAAACCAACAAGAGGAACCATGACTGAAAAGGAGAGAGTCTTTCAGGAAATGAGGAGGAACCAAGACTCAAGAAAAAATACCTCATTGCAGTTAAGATACCGCAGGAGAGGGACGACGAAACAGACTGCGAGATGTAATCGAGGAGATAAACCAGTGAAAAATGGTGAAGATCTAGGAGATTTGAATACTGTGAGGGACACATATAGGATGATACACAATAGAACGCGGCATGTACAGAGGTCAACATGTACACCAAAGCCTGCTTATGCTTATCGTCTTATGCAGCTCATATCTGGATAGCATCCACGTTCCATTTACATCTGACTGACAGATAGAAATCCAATTTGCATGAGTGCTGCTTTACCAACATTACATGCAAATCCAAGGAATTTCCTTCTGGGATCTCATGGGAAGATCCAGGGCATCACAGAAATCATGCTCTCTGCATTTTATAAAGGATACAAGCTCTGGATTTTGCAACGTCTATGATGTACAGGCTACGAGAAATGGTTGCGTCATTTCACACAGTTCTATTTGGGACATGTTTAAGCTTTAGGACGTCTAAGACCACCCTCCTAAAGTGTCTGAGCAATTGTTTAACAACCTGTCTCCAACATGTCTTGGTTACACTTACACCTGGCTTCTCACAGTAAGTAAAGTGACTGAGTGTAAATAAGCTCTAAGATAGGATTACAACTTCAAACACAGGTCAGGAGTTCATGCATAGGTCAGCAATTATTACCTCTAAAAAAGTAGATGGTAGATGAGGTGAGAGGGAGGGGATCTCCTCATTTCAATATGTGATATGAATTTATTGTGTTCTGATAAGTACGTACAGCCTGAGATTGAATTTGAAAACATGCAAAAGGCTTATTTCTACTCTGTTGCCACATTGTAGTGAAGTTGTGGTGGAGCAGGGGCTGGGAGATACATTGATATTTATATCGATATCGGGATATAAACAGAGCAAGATGTGTGATGGGTTGATTTATTTTATATCAAGTTTTTTAAGTTTTAAATAACATTCTTTTTCAGACTTTTCTGCTCCTTCGCTCTGCTCTGCCCCTCCTCTCAGCTCCTCCTTTAATTTACTCCTGTCCATCCCCATTGACAATCCCACGTATGGAGGGGATATAAAGAAGAATATGAAGAAGAAATAAAGATCAAATGTCAAAATATTTAAATATGGTAAAAAAAAACCTCTACTCTGATAACAGGTTTCCAAGAACTGGTACCAGCTGTTAGTGCTGAGATGATCCTTCTCTTGAGGATTATCAATCTCACTGAGGTGAAACGCATTCTGATCTCTGGTGCGCCACTTCATCAGATGTTAATTGTGGAAGACGCGTTGCATATGGCTGGGGAGAGTGAGGAGCATGTGGTTTTATCCAAGACTGGAGCTTTACGCTCCAGAACCACCTGCTCGTGATGCTTAAACATTGCAGAGGATTAGCTTAATGAGAAGAGACAGATACACTCCCCGTATTGGCCTTTTCCAGCTTTCCTAGTATGTTCCTGTGGTCTAAAGAACAGTTGGAGCACTGGATGTTGGGAGCCAGACTGGTTGACATGAATAAGAGTTGTAAGGATGGTAGACTGAGCAGAAGAGGAAAGACTAAAAGTAGCATAGCGTACATCGTGTTCTGACAGCAAGAACGATTCTGTTGTGAGCGTAAAAGGCATATTAATTACATGAAGCATTCGGGGGCCTATTCACAATCTAAAATGATATATCACGATCTGTCACATCTTGGCAGCTATGACAGCTTCCTGTCTTCTGGGAAGGCTTTTGACAAGATTTTGAAGAGTGTCTATAAGTTTGCCAAAGGTGTTTGATGGGGCTGAGGACTGTTTTGAAAGCACAAAGCTGTCCAAAATGTGTTCGGTCTGCATTTCCCTTCACTGGAATTAAGGGGCCAAAACCAACCTCTGAGAAACAACCCCATAGCATTATCCCTCCTCCACCAAACGTCACTGTTGAAGTCAGACAGGCAACGTTCTTCTGGCATTCACCAAACCCAGACTCCTGCATCAGCCTGCCAGATGAACGTCTGCATTGCTCCAGTGGTGGTGTGTTTTCCATCTCATGCCTAGAATTGTGCTTGGTGATGTAAGGCTATGAAAACATGTCATAAAGCTCCCAGCACACAGTTTTTGTGTTGATGTTAATGGCAGAGGTGTGGAACTCTGCAGTCTGCAGTCAGTAGAATGTTGGACAATATTAAGCACTATGAGCCTAAATTATTAGAGACCCCGCTCTGTAAGGTTACATGGTCTGTCACTTTGTAGCGTGGTATCCAAAATGCTTCAACTTTTCAATAATCAAGAGTTGATTGTGGAGTCTTTAGAATTACCCTTTAATAATGTGTGTAAAGGAAGACTGCATGGGTAGGCACTTGAATAAATACGCCTTTGGCAATGGAACTGAATAATGTACGAATTGAATAACTGAATTCCGTTATTAGGACACGTGTCCCAATACTTTAATCCATGTAGTAAACCATGTTTTAGAAAGAAAGGCTTTGAATCATCTATAGTTCTTACTGTACTCACTACAGTAGTCACTGATTCATGTGTATTTCCAAGTAATGTTAACATCTCCATTTGAAATGTCTTCATTTTCTTGTTGGTGTTGGAGCTCTTGCTCTCGGTGGAATGGAACATCTGAAGTCTAAACTATTTCCACCAAGCCAGACAAAGTAGGTTAATTCTGATGTAATTCAGAATGAACTCCCCTGAATGAACCTCACCCAAACAATGTCACTTTAAAAAACAACAACAACAGGAAAAGAGAAGTATATACACTGAAGGTATTGACTATATTGGAATGTTGATATATATCAGCCATCTGTAATGCAAGGCTGTAAGCGACTCGCCAGAATTAAAATGCAAATGGAAGAAGGTTGATGGGTCAACACTGGAATGTGAAAAATCCAGATGTGGTACACTTCTTAAAGGGCACTATGACTGTATATTCAGAAACTAAACACACAATCAGATGGTGTGTTAGTGTGTGTTAGTATGAGTGTTTAAAACCCTCAGTGACACTGCTGGACTGAGACGGACGGAGGACTAGAGGATGACCATCACAAACTGTGCAGAAACAGATGCACTTCTGTCTCTAACTTGACGCCTACAATACAATCTACACCTGAAATGTTTCTATGGCATAATCTGAGCATGACTGCACTCTGTGGAGTGTCCTCTTCACTCTGTGGAGTGCTTCCACAAACAACCCTTTCACACTCTTTCTTTGGAATTAATTCATACAGACGCCTGCATCCCTGATGCAAGATTACGACGTGACTGTTTTTCTGTGACAGTACAGTGACTGACTCCTGAGATTCAAAGCCGCTTTAATCACGGGGGTGGACAGTGGACAGTTACCCAGTCCAGCTCCTGCAACAACACACAATTCTAGAGCTGCTACAGGGAAACTAGCCTTTTCAGTGTTTACTCTCATTGTTGAAGACAAGCCCAAAGCCCCAGCCGCAAAGCTGTGCCCATCACCCCATTAACTTGTCTGGCCATCTTTACTGTCCAGCGTGCCAGAGCCCCGTTCCACCAATTAAGCCTGTTTTAACAAGAGAGCGGCTTCACTGCTACAAACAGCGCTCCTTTCATTAAGCTCGCAGAATCCGAGACATGTTCATCTTTTCCCCCAGAGAGCGGGACTAGGAGGCGTGAGCAGCAATTATCACGACTGTAATGAGTCATTAGTGTGCAAAGGCAGTCGAGGAGAGGTATGTGCCCTCGCTAGTCAAGCCATTATTGTGGTCAAATATTAACCTTTTTCTTTTCAAACTGAACTGACCCAACGTTTCGGGTGTCAAAGGAACAGTTCAGCAAGAAATAATGTTTCAAAAGATGATTGAATCCCCTGACTGCAGTCGACTAGCCAAGACAAGGTTACTTACTTTACTTAATTAGATATTAATGATACCATAGGACTAATAAACAAGCTTATAGCTTTAAAATCATCTTTTCATGCAAAATAAATGTGCGAAGACACACTGTGTGCTTGCACACTATGGAAGATACCACATACTGCTTTTATTGTCTTTGTTAAGTTGTTATTTGATGTCCAGACAGTCGTGTAGACACAGTTTAGCTTTGTTCGGATGCAGTTTTACAAGCATATTTACAACCACTATTATTTTACTACTAAATGAAACAGTGATTTTCCATTAATGGACAGCTTGAGACAAATAGGTTAAGCTTTGCTTTTCTTGACGTCCCACTTCTCTCTCTCTCTCTCTCGCTGGATTTTCCCTCAATTTGAGAGCAGCCTCCCAGAAATCAGGCCGTGTTACATTGCATGGGTCACCAACCCTTTATACTGGAGAGTTACCTTCCTGCAGACTTCAGATGCAACCCTAATTCACACCATCTCATCCAACTAATTACTGCCGTTGGACAATTGGCTGAAAGGTGTGTGTTTGGACCTCTATTTGGTTTGGACCTCTATTCCAGTGCCCACTGCTCTGTGGCAGAGTGTTCCAAAAAAGAGAATATGAAATGCAGTGCTGAAGCCTGTGGGGTCCAACTGATGCCAATGTAGCTTCTCTGTTTATAACAAAGACCTTTCTTTGGCCAACAGTTTCTAAATGTCTGTTAAAGACTTAAAGATGTAAAAGATGTATCTCAGACACACACACACACACACACACACACACACACACACACACACACACACAAAATGAATTTGTTGCAGGATGTTTTATTAGCTGGTTTATGGACTGCGGTGATGCACAGGAGCCATTAACCTACCAGTGTAAGAAGAAAAAAAAATTAATCATGAATAATTATTATGGCTGTTTTCTTAATGTCTTACTGGTGTCCCCTCAGTGTGCTTAGGCAACTAAAAAGATTGCAGTGATTGGCTGGGTAAGGTTGCAGTCAACCATCTGCAGGTTTCACCAGCTTCTATTTGTTAGACTGGCCTTTTTACGTCTCTCAAAGTAGCCACTGCAGTAGCCTTAAAGGCTTCCACTGGAGGACTGTGTGTATGTAATTTGGTACTGTTGGTAGAGTTCTATTCTAGGGTTCTTCTAATGGGTTGCAGAAACTACTGTTATCTACAAACCCTTAGTGTTGCCAAATGGCAAGTAAGCACAGTTGTAGCAGCCCTGTTTAAGGTTTGTAATGGCACTTCAACTCTACAGGCCACCACGTAAAAGTAAAGGTCTGTAAAATCATGTAAAACATTTGTGTTTTAGCCCAAAAATGGCCCAGCTTTAGCCAGCAGTGACTGTGCTCATGTTCCCAGACTTGGATGAAGTTCATTGTCATAATTTCAGAGTGGAATGTGGTGTGTTTTAGAACCAGGCCATTTTCTATGTGGGTCTAATTGTTATTTCCAGTACTTCCAGCACTGATCAGCAATATTCAGGGTAAGAGGGACACTGCACAAGTCTGACTGATTTTTGACTTAATCATTTTGGATTTGAATAGACAGGCAGAGGACAATCTGGCTTAGACAGGGACGTCCTGATCCCGAAGGCACATCAGATATCTGCTTTGTTCCCAAAGCAGATCTAACCACATCTAACCACAGAATAACTACATTTATCTCCATTTTAATAAACAACTTTGTGTTTTCATTTTGTTATTTATCCACACAGGGATGAGTGCAGTTCAGACGGTACCGTCCTGTCTTTTACTCACTGCTACTATTGAATGAAATGGTATTTGCATAACTCATGGTGATCTTTGGCAGATCTCTGTGCAAAATCGATATATACGCCCACACGAGCCGGCCAATTCGATTCAATTACAACAAACTGTCTAGAGATCTGATTCCAAGAGGTCTGATCAGAACTGGCAAATTATCCTGTATGTATTCTTATGTGACAACACAATGACTATCTACAGCAATTACTAACCAGTCTGTTAGCAAGAAGATGAGTAGGTACCGTGCACATTCTGAGAACGGATGTCAACTATTAAAATTAAAATTTGCTCCATTTCTGAACCCACAGCTCAGTAACAGCCTCCAGACGTGATATCCTGACAAGCCTCAATTACACAAGCAGTATGTTTTATTACGGCAAACAGCAATATCTCTTCAAGACGCCACGACATCAAAGACTAGGAACTGGAAAATATGGTAGCAAAGCGATAAAACATGCTCTGTCTCTGCTACAGATTTATTAAGTCAAGATTGATTTCCTTTAATGTTTAATGTCATTTCTTAAGACACAGTTTTCATATTAAATAGTATATTTCTATAAATAAACTGCAATTTAGAAACTGTATAGAGTTCAGATTTGTTTAATGATGATTAGGTGATGGTTTCTGGGCTTTATTTACACACTTACTACAACAAACAGCAAGACCTTCTCTGTCTATACAGCTTGGAACACAGTTAAATCCAGTACTGAAGCCATATATATATATATATATATACTAATACTACTACCTCTACTACTACTACTACTAATAATAATAATAATAATAATAAACAACAATAATAATGAAATAATACGCAAAACTCATCAAAATAACTGCATTTTTATCTGAAAAACCCTCTGGATGTTCTATTTCCCAGATTTACAAGCTGTTAAATGTTTTTATTGTCCTTACAAGTTACAAGCCAAGAAATGACCCAGGATCTTCTGAAAACAACAATATCTGAAATATGTCTCCTTTTTAATTTTGAAGGTGCATGAATCTATAAAAAACTTTCAGCAAAATTGGCCAAGGAGTTAAAAAATCTAAATTTATCACATGATATATCTTTTCAGCAGATTTTTGAAAATACACAGCCCTAGTAAATACGTATTATTAAAATGATTTCATGAATATCTAATTATGTCATTTGCACTATAATACTAATTTATTCTAAGGTTATTTAAAAAGCATCAAAGCCTCTTCTTACCTCTACCATCCTCTGTGTCAATGGTGCTTCTCTCTTTGGCTCCTCGGCTCCTGCCGCCGGCGCCTGCCCACGCCGGGCCGTCCTGCCCATTCCCCTTCGCCCAGGGCGGCCCGAACCTGCGGGTAGCCCTACGAGTGTCCTTGAACACCCTTCCAATGAGCCCCAGGCCACGGCTTTCTGAGGACAATGCCCCATTCTCGACCGAGGCGAGTGGCTCGCGACCAGCCTGGGTGCCGTCGCCGGAGAATCCAGAATGGAGGAAGACAAGACTACCGGCAGTGAGGTAGAGGAGGATGAAGGAGAAGAAGCGGACGGGCTTCCGGCGGAAGTAGCGCTGGATCTTCAGCAGGGCCCTGGCCATGACGGAGCCTCCAGCAGCAGACTTGGGCCTCGAGCAAACATGAAAGGGAGAGGAGAGAACTTTCCAGAAAAAAATGTTCCAGCCAGCGTCCTGAAAGTTGTTGCGTTGACAGGTTTAGCTCCACAGACTGATGCCACTATGGGAGTATATACAGGGCATTCAGCTTCAGCTGTCTGCAGTTTGAATTCAAAATTAAAGGAGAAGCAAAGACAATCTAGAAATAAACAAGTCTGTAAGGGTCCCCAAAGTGCCCTGTTGAAGAGTTCACTCCATGATTCCACAGACTGGAATGGGCAAGAAGGGATATTGGATTGGATTTGACCACGGCTGCTTGTCAACAGGTGACAGAACCTATCCTACCTCAACTGTGTCCAGTTACTACTCTTATGTCCAAAACGATGTGGTGGAGGAGGCCATGATGCGTAAGACAATCCCCTTCGCTGGCCGAAAGACGATATCACCGTGGCGACGCTTTCCCTCTCGTTATCAGTCACTCTCTCTCTAGGCCTTGTTTCCCAGGAAGCCACCTGTCAGTCAAACCAGTGCTGATTCACTCCTGAATCATCTCTAGCTTTCAGGCTGAACTATGAGAAAAAAGAGAAAGATGGAAAACACAGAATTAGTCTTCTGGTCTTTCATCACTTGATCACAAAGTCTAGTATTACAATGTCAGAGGTGGACCTTTGAAATGTCTTTTATATAAATATCTGATCTTCCCTGGAATTTCCCTTCAACTGCTTTAGGTTTTAAACTTTAGAAAAGACCTTCTGATGAACACATTTAGACCCAAATCCAGCAGAGAGCTGGTATGGTTATGAGCAGGATCTGAGCTCTCTACGCAGGCTTATCTGTTAAAGCTCTCTTACACAGTTGGTTGACATTCTGCAACTCATGTGAATGTGTCATGTGAACATATTGGGGCAAAAGCAGTAGTGAGAGTCACTAAGCAGTACATTCTGCACCAATAACACACCCCACACACTGTACCTTTACATAAGTGATAACAGGGAGCAAGAAAGTGGCTGCTCACATTCAAGTGGTGAATTACGAAATACTGTACTGGAATCTGTCCATCACGACTACATGAATGAAACATTATATACTTTCTAATTTAAGAAAGCCCTCATTTTTACTTCTACTCACTATAATTTATCAGTCACAATCCAGACCTCATACTGACTGCAGTTGTTGAAATAATGATTACGTTTCCTCAGCATCCCAAACTTCACAGTATTCCAGGAGTTACTGCAAACTGGCGGAGATGCCTTTTTATATGTTGTAACACAAATGGATTAGTAACTGCATCTGCAGCGAGAGCAAGGCCACTTATATAAGACATGGGACTGATGGCCAAAGATGGCTAAAGTGTCAGCAGGTACTGAACTTGCAAACTCCTGAAGATGAGACCAACACTAATACATGTGGTTCTGAACAGTGAGGACTGGGACAGAAAGTCTGTTCAAGAAGAACATTAAGAAATTATAAGTCGTGTGGATCATTAAAATTTCTTCTTCCGTTCAGAAACCATGTACATGACAAAAAATAGGTGTAGAAAGGGTGTATACACACCCCCCCCCCCCCCCCACAATTTATATATATATATATATATATATATATATAAAATTCAGAGCCCTGCCTTTGAAATAAACAGCATAGAAATTATTTTTGGCAGCTTCACTGTCTGCACTGTGATTCAGCCCGACCTGAGAGATATGGCGAGACTGAGATGGAGGTGGAACAGGTCACTCCTCGCTCAAAGACGGCAGTGTGTGCGGTGGTCGTAAACATTCACAGAGAGTGGATTTGAGCAAAGTCAGAGGTTTAGGGGCAACAGAGTTTGCTTGTGTGTTCTTGAGTGTCTGAGGGCGTGTGTCTCCGGACTCTGAATGGGTGCATGTGTGTTTTCTGTGGAAGGAGGAGAGGAGGAGTCACTGTTTGCTCTACCAGACCTGCAACGTAACCAGTGGCTCTCTGTGACATAACACAAACAACACAGCGAGGTGAGGCAGACGCTTTATTAGAAACACCTTCCTTCTGTTCCGTCACTCCTGAATCACCTTGTGCTTCCACTAACTGGCCACTTTATTAGAAACATCTCCATTTCCTATATCAAATTTATGAACATTACTTTAGCACTTTTTTCTTCTGCAAGTCTGATTTTTCTGGTCATGTTTGATTGGGACTGTCTTAAAGATTGTGGTGCAGCTACAGAAGAAAGGATAATGGTGCCAGGGAGCGGGGAAGAGAGCAGGGAAGAGCAATTTGCGGCAGATGGCTCTGAATAGCAAATTGTGAGAGTGCACGCCTTTCATGACATTTGACATTCTTCTTCTTCTGCTTTCTCCTTTCTCCTTCAGGCACAATCAAACACACATGAACACATCCGCGCTGATATCCAGGGTGTTGGCAGCGATCCCACACAGCCACTACTTCTCCCTGTGCTGCCGGTCCTTGTTTACCAGGTTTAAGGATCCAGTAATGCTCCATATGTGCTCGTCTACAGTCACTCAGATGTATGTGCAGTAATTATGCTCATTACTACGTGGCAGGTGACACAGTCTTCTCCAGCTCCACCTCCGAGGCTGTCAAGCACAGATACTGCACAGATGTTTCTAAACAAACATGGCAAGCTTCTGGCCGACTCTTAGCTCACATAAAAAAATAAATAAAAATAAATAAATAAACACACACACACATACACACACACACACACACACACACACACACACACACACACACACACACACACACACACACACACATATATATATATATATTACCCATTTAAAGGTTGCAGTATGTTTGTGTCACAGTAGCAGTTTTTATATCTTTGGCACCTTGTGGAAAGGGAATTTCCAGGGATTTCAGGGAATTGTTCATAAACAAGAGCAAAGACACTCATATCTGCTGAAACTCCAGTATCAACCTAACTTCACTGAGCTCACAGAGTGGTAGCTGTTCATTTTCTGCTGCTGCATGTAAAGCCCAGCACCAGGTACTCACTGCTGTATTTCCATTGTTAAGGAAACTCTGTGGCTATGATTCACATAATATCTGTTGCATCTTAAATTACGTTTGTTGAAATATCTGTATCATTTCTGCCCAAACGCCGCTGGTAATATCAATGTGGCCCACTGGGTGCTTTTGTTCTTGTTGGATATACTGTGTTTTGCGTACATTAGCTTATCATAACTGTTTTGAAATTAACTATTAAAAGCAATTCATCAATTTCCTTGTTCAACTTGTACCGTAGTACTGCGATAACGACAAACACGGGACCCATTGGGACCTATGATGGGAGGGAGAGAGGATAGGTCCTGCAGGGAGGGTCAGTGAGTCTGTCAGTTTGCGGACAAATTACGATCCGGGAATGTGGAGTTCTGCCCACAAGGGAGTGGGTGGTGGGAGCAAGTAAGCTAGACAAAAAAGAAAATGAGAGACAGGCCAGAACAAAGGAAGTGAAGCGAAAGCCTGAATAAGAACGCAAAAACAAATCACGGCTTGATCCTCCCCTGGACCGGACAGGACAAGTCACCTCTGATTTGGCCTTTGTTCCGAACTCGCGCCAAACAAGCCTGCAAACATGCAACCATTCCAGGAATGCCACAGTAGAATTAAGGGTGGCTGCGCGGGCGGTCGCCGTGAGTTACTGTCCTCGGGAAATCCTGTAAATACACTCTTCAATGCCACCGGGCATGGGGCCATGCTGCCGCAGCGCAGCATAATGGAATCTTGCTGCAAAGGACTGTAAATAAAACTCAGTGCACAGATCCAACGAGACCACCCGCACTGCCCACGGCATTCTCTGCCTTTTGGATATATTCTCCATAGATAACCACCGTGTTTCTGGATCGCCAGCAACACAGATAACTGTAAAGATGAACAAGGGTACAGATGTGGAGCAGAGGGCATCGCCAGGCTGAATTAGGTCAAAGTCACTCCTCCCCTCAGAACTGTTGAAGTGAGAAATTAAATCGTTCCTCCAGGACACTGTGCTACATTTATCTAGAAGCTGTAGACAATCAGACATTAAATACAATAAACGCAGCTCACAGCTTTAACAAAATACAGTATTCTTGTCCAAGAAACTACAAAGAAACACCCCCATTCGGCACAGGACAGAGATTAGACCGAGTGCAGTGGATGAGAGGGTGGGGAAATGTACTGATACTGTCCAGAAATGTACTAAAGGTTTCCTTAAGTGTGCTCTAGCATGCACAGCAAAGTGAGAAACCAGGTCAAGGCAGGCCAGTCTATGAGTAACTGAGGACCACAAGCCAGATCTCTTTAGCTGGGTAAAGAAATGGTTCACAAGGCTGGAGGACTTTGCTTGAATGCACCATAGCCTACATCCAGGCAGGATGGGTGAAGCAGTCCCTGTGAAGGGTAAGATCGATCTTTCCTGATGCTACAGACTTTCCCTTCATACCTCTTAGTGTAGATATCTTTGAAGGCCGGAAGACTTGATCTCACAGACTGCACCGCTCTCTGTTTTCCTGTCTAAGACACAGCAGTTTCCATCCAAGGCAGAGATGCCTGGGGCTATGCATACTGGTCCTCTCCAGTGACCTCAGGAAGAAGAGCCACTGGCGAGCCTTCTTTACCAAGAAGGTGTTCAAAGGCCAGGAGGAATTGTCTGCAAGGGTGTTTACACGCACTCAATAAATCGATGACTGGTAAAAATCAGATTTTGTCCATAATCCAATCCCCATGTTTACATGCACTTGAGTAATCAAATAGTGCCGCAAATGAGATTTCTACTTCCCAACCAGCCAATAATCTCAGCATGGGAATGAGATGAGATGCAGAGTCCATACTGGTTTACGCCACTGGTTTGTGATGCACGCTTGTCCATTGATTAGGGACTGCTGCAGCTGACTTAGCGGTATAAATGCACTGAGATCCAGTTCTATTTATCAGATTTTTTCATCTAGACCTGCCTCTGAACTCAGATTATGTTGTTTCCATTACCACTTGAATAATCAGACAACAGCAGAAATCCAATTAACATTGAATTATTAAATGCATGTGAATGCACAATTCCAGGAAATCGAAGCTGCACACTAATTCCAGTCATCCTGCTGATGCGCAGAGGGGTGTGATGTACTTTCTTCCTTCTGAAGTCCATAATTATCTCTCTGTGTTGCTGACATTCAGAAAGAGACTTTTGTCCATGTAGCAAATCTCAAGGTGCCTTATTGCAGTACTAGGTGACTAGGGTGTACAACAGAGCACAGTCCTGGGGGGCCAGGGTTCAGGTTGATGGAGAGGGACCTGTTTTTAGAACCTGTCAGAGGTCTGTTACCAAGACTGTAGAACCCAACTGCAGAGCATTTAAAGCATTTAACGAAACCCACCTAAGTACAGTTGGTTGGCCAGGTTCTGGGCTATGAGTTGAAGTGGATGACCAGCATTCTGATGTAAGTGTCCTTGTTGTCCAGTTTCAAAACCAGATGGATGGTGGAAGATAGAACATTCCCAGCGGAGTGCTTCTGCTCGTAGGCAAATTGATGGGCCTCCAGTGTAGGTGGAATGAGTGCTTTATGCAAGTAAAGACCAAGTGGAACAGAGCAGTAGTCATTAGGGCATGTGACTGAGGACTCCTTTGGTACTGGAATACCAGCAGCCTGAGACTGAGGCAGTTTTGTGTGGGTTCAGCCTTTGCAGGGTTCCCCTCCTATCATCTGCAGTCGCTGACAGCACGTTGTTCCCAAGAGGTGCTGCCTCTCTCCAGGCACAGAACTTGCTGAAGGCATCTGTGAGTGCAGTCTCAAATGGTGGGTCGTTGCCTGAGAAACGTTTCTAAATTTTTGCTGTTTGAGGGATCACATCATCATTCATACACTTGCTTATGTAAGCAGTGACAGGTAATAACAATTCCTCCAGGTCTCTATCACATCCCCATACGTAGCAGCATCCATAAACCATCTCCAGTCCGTGGAACTGAAGAAATCCTGTAAAGCTGCATGTGCTGCCTCCAGGGCACCACGTCTCTCAAATTTCAACAGCAGTTGGTTTGCGGGGATCAGCAGCACGTAGTAGTGATCAGGGTGGAGGTGCTCCCTTTCTTTTTGTATAAATGTGGTGGAGTGTATTCTCCCTTACTGGTGGAATGGAAACAGGTTGGGCACATTTGGGCTTTTGTGGTTAAATTCAATCACAGTAATCATAGGATGCTGGAAAGCACCTCTGCAGTGACCACAGCACTGTCCTCGCACAATCAGCTGGATCCTGTACAGGTATTTGTTTTCATAGAAGATGCACTAATTGGTGGGAAAAAACATATTACTTATAATTGTACAAGCAATTAACTAAAGCTCCGGTGCAAAAAACAAAACAAACTTTAGACATCAAACATGTCTGAGACAGCACTGCATAAAATTCCAATCTTAACAAGCCAGAAAATCGTCAATATTCAAGGTATATCTGTCTTTCTTGCTTTAAGATTTGCACTCACTTTCCAAGAAAGTAAGACATTTTTTCTTTTCTAAATAACACTTAAACCCATATTTGAATACTGATAATGTTGGTTACATTTTGTTTATGTTTGCTGTTCTCTGTTCTCCATCAGTCTAAACAGTGATCTAATTATACGTCTTTACCTTTTCTGAGTTAATGACGGACCACCGGCCCGGACTGACAGAAGGTTGACATTGAGCTCCTCTGCCATCTCATTTGAGACGGACCTCAGGCTCCCCTTCACAATGGCTGCCCACCTTCTTGAACTAATGTCCCACCCAGCATTAGACTAGTTCCCCACCTGCCATCACCGACTATGCAGAAATGGCGTGTATAAATTAACTAACTGAGACGAGACACCAATTTTCACCAGCCATGTATCGCCTTTAATAACGAGTTAGTTTGTTACTGTAGCCTGTTCAGTTAACTCGTTCACACCTGTACTTTGTGGTGACCACGAGGTCGATGTGTCACTCAGGCACAGTTACAGTGAAAGGCAAAACATTCTAAAGAACATTCCACATCTTTCAAAGGGTATGTGATGGCAATGTCACCAGGGGCTCTTATGGACTGAAGACTGAAGAACAGTGAAGCTCTCTGCTATTGTGCTCTCCAGTGTCCACCAGAGGAGGATGGGTTCCTCTCTTGAGCCTTGGCTCCTCTCAAGGTTTCTTCCTCCAAAACTGAGGGAGTTTTTCCTTGCCACTGTTTGCCCACTGGCTGCTCATTTGAGGCTCGGACCCGGATCTTTGTAAAGCTGCTTTGTGGCAACTTCTTGTTGTAAAAAGCACGATATAAATAAAATTTGATTGATTGATATTGTAATTTCAGCAATATTTATTTATTTATTTATTTATTTGCATTCTTATTCTGCATCTAATCTGCTTCGTGCTGGTCTGGGTGGGCCTGAAGACTACCCAGAATCACTGGCTGCAAGACAAGGTGCCAGTCCATCACAGGGCAACTTGACCAGTTTTAAGAATTTGACTGAAAGATGATGATTGTCTTCATAGTCTAAAATCATTCCCCAAACACTGCATTCCTAACATAAGCAGCGTTTAAATATGGGGGCTTAAGTGCTTTGCTGAAGGGCACTTCTGTCATGTCCTGCCAGTTCAGCGATTTATCCAGCAACCTTTGAGTCACAAGAGTGCTTCACACCAGGCCACGGCGGCTGGCTTATGTTTTTAATAGATTTTTGTTTATTTTAAAGATCTGTTTCTCTAGAATCAAGCTTGAATCTTGTTCGAGTCTTATTTCCAAACATTTTATAATCACAAGCGGTTTTGAGATGATTCAAAAAATTTCAATACCTTTTATCTTGACTTGTTTTGTTTTTACACTGTAACTTTTCCTTTCGATGGATTGCCTCATGCATTGGCTTGGTGAGGGATGGAAAAGAACAATGTGTTCTAGGAAAAGTATCCCACTGGTTCTCCTTCACAGCATTCCCCAAAACACAAAGAGAAACATGTCCCAGTTGTGGTGAAGCCGGACGGCTTGGTCTACAGCCGTAATAGTTAATGATTATCACTTCTAATACAATAAGCCATGCACTGTGCATGAAATAACCCAGCGCGTGGTGCTTCTTAACCTTCATTTTGTCGGATAAACACAGGTCATGCATCACCAAACTGCACAAAAGGAGTAAATAAAGAAATCACAAGACAAATATTTATACAGCTAATGAATAAAACATTGTGCTCATGCAGACTGTGAGAAATCTCAGAAAACAAATCAGAGGGATGAAAACCCTTCCCATGCTAAATCAGCTGATCAGTTCCACATGTTCCTGTGGCTTGGCTCAGTCCAAACGTGCATCAAGATCCTTTTGCATGTGGTCACACGAGAGGTTTCACCCAAAGACACCCGGAGAAGGCAGGTGGGGTCAGTTAATGAGATCGCCCATGGTCCTCCTGTTGTGGCCTGCCCACTGGCAATCACCGAACACTTTCTACAGCTGGGTATAGAAAACAGGTAGGGGTGTAATGATGCAGTCAGCCCTGGATTAGATTCGACTTATGATACTTGTTGAAGGAAGTGTTTTTAAATAGCTGATGTTATATAATCCACGTCATGCAGTGGTTTAACCAGCCACTTAAGGAGGAATCCACAAGGTGACGATCCTTCCTCTAGTTTGTAATAAAAATGCCTACTATAACATCTACTATAATCATGTTCAATCCGGTCCTGGCTTTGACAAACCAGATTTTACTCAACATCATCAACACCAAACATACACTATTCAGCCATAACATTATGACCACCTCCTTGTTTCCGCATTCATTGTCCATTATATCAGCTCCTCTTACCATACACTTTGTAGTTACTCTGCGTACTGGACAAACACAGAACAAGTATTATGTGGGTGGTGGGTCATTCTCAGGACTGTAGAGACACTGACATGGTGGTGGTGTTTTACTGTGTGTTTCTGGTACTAGTGAATCAGATGCAGCAGTGCCGTTGGAGTGTTTGAAGGCCCTTGGTGTAACTGCTGGGCTGAGAACAGTCCACCAACCAGAAATATCCAGCCAACAGTGTCCCGTGGGCAGCTTCTTCTGAGAACTGATGAAAGGCCAGAGAAACAGACGAGCTTAAAACTAGTTAGACGTGTCTAATAGAGTTTACAGTGAGTGGACACAGCGTTTAAACACTCCAGCAGCTCTGTTGTGTCTGATCCATACCAGACAGTGGATGCAGACAGCGATTGTACCCTGAGGTGGTTTATTTCTACTTTGATATGGCTCAGAGTGTGGACACATTAATAGATTATGCTACCTGCCCCAACCAGCTTATTGTCATTGGCCATATAAGTACACGTGGCTTCAAGTACAAGTGTTCCTTCAAGAAGCAGCTCACTTTTCCAACATCGCCCGTGGACCAGTGACAGCCATGCCATAACAGATGCTTGTTAAGTGATTCCCAATAAATTACAGTCCTCCCTGTGGTCTAACCTGAGTGCCAACTGCACCAGGGAAGAAAGGAGAAATGCCCATGACAGGATCTCACACTTATGCTCATTAAAACTGCTATGAAGTCCCATCTCTGCGAGCATATCCTTTTTGTAACACTGGTACATGTTCGTTTATTGGTGGCACTGGTAGGAAAAGAGGCTGAATCCCTCAGTGGATGGCTAATGGTTTTTACTCTCAGTGTGGGAAATTATTTGTCAAACAGGGAGCTATTTCGGACACACTCGGTACTGGTTAATCAACTTGAGCATGGAGACAGCATTGTTGAAATGATGAGGCATGGTGAGGGGATTGAGTGGAGGCAGCTGGAGAATCAGAAGCACTGCAGAGCTAAAGTGCTGCATTGCTACACTGCATTACAGGCGGTGGGGAAGCATTTGCCCTCCCGGGGTTCTACAGTGTGAGTAAAATGCCCACATTTGCTCCCTGTTTTCTCAAACCGTGAGCAGAATTCTGATCTAGGAACACCAGCGTGAGAACACAACTAGCAGTGGGACTTCCGACTCTCTTCAGTTCACCTCAGGTCAAATCAATCATCTAGGCTCACCTCTAGCTCCCACATGACAGATCATTCAGTAACACTGACAGTATTTAAAGGTGGCCAAGAATGGAGGTGTATTTATTTCACTCTGGCTGAAAAATGAGAGTTCAGCAGACGGATTGTCAAATCGTGAACCTCAAAAGCTGACGTTCCACCTACATAGGCCCAATCTGGCAACCAGCTGTAAAATAGGCCTAATCCCCAAAACTGTTATGTAACAGTCTTGTAGGATAAATATTTTAGCCCTCCACCCTAAACCCCCACCACATTTTGTACATGGTGTGGCAAACTATGCTAAGGTCAGAGTTTTCCCTTCTACGGCATCTTTAACCATTTTGAGGATTCTCCTGGAATACTAGGAACTAGTATTCACAGTTCCCATCCAGTAGTTAGTTTCTCTAGTCAATCTTTCATTAAAGTAAAGAAGGTGAGCTGCTGGTGGAACTGAACAGTGTCGGTGCTCGGTGCTCTTCTAATTATCATACATTTACTGAACAACGGCACATTCTGATCACTGACTTTGTTTCCTTCTATTGATTGTTATGCAGTAACATGAAAAGATAGAACATACCATTCAATATTTCGTTCTTTGTACATTTCAATATTTTCTTTCAAATCATTTATATATAATGAGGGATGAAGCAACAACTTTACAAAAACAATGTCAGTTTGACTGTAAATGATTCATTTAAAATAATTTGGCTGAAATCTCAGTTAAACATGTACTACAGTCTGGCATCGACTGGGGGACGTTTCCTTTTCCTTCACGCAGAGCTCTTTCAGCTTTGGGATGTTTGACCAGCTTGCATCTCACAGCATCCCACAAACTTTAAGATCCAGGCTTCGACTTGAACATTACAGATGTCTCCACTTCTTTTTTGAGCCATTCTTTGGTAGTTTTATTCTGATGTTTTTGGCCATTGTCATGTTGCATGGTCCACCTCTGCTTCAGCTTCAGTTTCTGAACAAACGGTTTCACATTTTTCCATCCTTCCTCACACTGCCAATCACTCTAGAATACAATAAAGATTTCATTGTTCACAGTAGATTCAGTAAGGCAGAGCTTGTCTGTTGCAGTAAAGCTGCCCCCAAACAACATACTTCCACTTCCTTTGCTTCGCATTTTATACATGTTTGGTGTTCTCCAGACATGTGATCTGTTATAGTACCCAAATCATTCACTTTAGTAAATTATTTTGTTGACAGGGGGACTAGATGATTCCTAATGTTTCTGAAATCACTTTCCAGGCTAAAAAAAAATAAAATACAATGATTTTATTTGTATAGCACTCTTTTACTACTTATGTAATGACATAATCACACAAACACACCTGTGGAAGGTGTGAGTCCCTGTAATCTGCTGAGACGCATGGTTTTCACATCAGATTAAAGTCGGGGTGACCACAGTGATGTTTACATTCAGATCTGCTGCCCTAGCGACTTGTTCAAAGCTCATTCTTTCACTTGGCTGATCCTGTGTGTGTGTGTGTGTGTGTGTGTGTGTGTGTGTGTGTGGTCAGTATATGATAAAAGCTCTACATCTGTTCCCACTCCATTCTCATTTGCTGAATATCCGACATTTCACTCATTCCAGTGCTTTATAAAAATCTGTCTACTTACTGTACTCTCTCCGCCTACATATCCCATCTGTCATGTAGTGCAATTGCTCTGCAACACACGCCTTCTATTCTTGCCTTTTCTGTCCTTAACAAGGTCTGCAGACACACACATACACACACATCCTGCAGGACACAGCTTACATGCCAGCCTTTTCAATTTGAGGGTGAGGTGGGGGGGATGTTTTTGATCATAGCCCGTGCCAGATACAGACCCTGTGCCAAACTTCAATTAATTACCCGGGTGTTTGCTCAAATGCCTGGACTGCAGGCGAGCGGTCTCTCGCCAGTAATCCGCAGAGACTTCTACTCTGCTGTTTGATCCCACGGAATAGGCTCACATGCCACTTACTGCCATTTTCACTGTGTGGCTCGTGCGAGTGGACGAACAGACCACTCATTCATGCAGATACTATGAGGCTGTCAGCAGATCTGGGATGGGTTTCCTTCTTGGTAAACACAAGATTCAGTCGCTGTGTGCTAACATTCTGAGAGCTTTCCTGAAATGGTGCTCATTCTCCAGGTGATTAAGAAGAAACCCTTGACTGGTGCACACATTGTGTTAGTCAGTAACTCATTCATTTGTTCAAAAAGACCACAGGGCTTCTCTTGGATGGAGATTTATCTGTGGTGGACCAACTCTCAACCTAGCAGTGGCTGTGATTCCATCAAAAGGTTTCACAAATATTTTAGGCAGAGAAGTGCAATGCAAACATTCGGGCATCTCTGGTTAAAATGGTCAAAATGACCATTACCTTCAGGCAGCCGTGACCTGACAGTTAGAGGTGCAGCATTATGACCAGAAAGTCACTGGCTTGAACCTCTGATGGGAAAGGACACCCCTGAATTGCCCTTAAGCAAGGCATCTAACACCCAAAAGGTCTCCAGGCACCGCAGCTGCCCAACACTCCAGGCAGGTGTGTTCACTTTCCCCTGGTGTGTGAATACGCCTGTGAGAATAATTATGTTTAAATGATCTTCATTTATTATATAGTATATAAACATAACCTCTATAAATATTGCCAGCTGTGTTGTCTTAGTTAGGAGAGCCAATTAAAGTGAATGAGTAGGCTGTTTAAAAGCCATTTCTTTAGGCATGTTTATGTTTTAGGATATTTAAACTTTTTTATATATATATTCCAATTCCCATTTCTGAATATTCTTATTCATAAGTCCATCGCTCTCATACAGGTTGTAACTGCATTTTATTGTAAATAAAAGAGGCATTAAATGGTACTAAAATGACAACAGTATGGTTTAGCACAATTATTTCTGGAACAACATAACATTTATATATTTAAAGTAGTTAAGTGCGTCGATCATTTCCATTTCCTGTTTGTAAGGAAATTAAAAAATGGCAGAAGTGAACATCAAACAAAGGTCTAAAGATCTGCAGGAATACTTTGAGAAACAACTGCTTGTAGCAAGATCTGCACAAACAGATCAAAACATTTCCTTGATTATTTTTTGGTTCCTGCACTTTCACTCCTATCACTTCTGCAGCATTTGACTCAATCTGAGCCGAAAGTAGGTGAGCAGAACTAGTAGCTGCTACTATCAGCAGATACATCATCAGTGAACACCTGTGGCTTTCCATATGACAACGCACTCAGGATTACCTCTGGTTCCAGAAAACAGAAGAAGCACAAGGACAAAATCAAAAAGGTCAATTCAAAAATAAATAATAATAATAATAATAAAAATTAAACTAATAAAACAAATCTAATTGCGGCAGCCCTATGTACTGCAGAACACATGCAGTTTCACTTACTTTGGTCTATAAAATAGATGTATTTTGTTTTACATACAAAAAGAAATGCACAGCTTTGTATCCTACCTCAGAAACGAAAGGGGATTTTTTATTTTAATAAAGAAAAGACAAGCAGAATACAGCGTTTTATTATTATAATTTTGTTATAGGTAAATAATAAAAGGACATTTTGTCAGTTTGAAAAAAAAAATGTAAAAATCATATTGTGAGGGCAGCATCGTGAGTAGAGTGAATCATTACGTCCCAAATAAAAGCTACAAAAAACGACATGCTGAATGATGGGACGGTTAACTGAGCTGAATACTCTTTTTTTCAGTATCAAACAGAATCATTTTTGCTTACAGTGCAGTCAATGAGTTCTGTTTCCTTGCATGGCTGTCACCTTCATAGAAGCCCCATGGGTTACTTGTCAATCATGATCTCCAATAACATCACTCAGCTGCCCAAGCCTGTGTCATAACCTAATCTAAATTCCCCTGCTGGTGATAATTCCATCTGAGGACTGTTTACCTGAGTGTTTTCATTTCCTAAAATGATCATTTATTAAAGTAAACACATAATATGCTAAATCTCAGCCTCCTGGCTTTTATAACATCAGACTGTAAGAACAGTGTGTAGCAGATCTGAGATCAGCACTCTTCAGAGATGTTTAATTCATATGGTTGCTGAGCCCACATGCATCAGAGCTCTCAAAGCCATGAGAATGCTGACCTACGATCAGTGTAATGGCTTTTATGCCATGATTTATAAATGTTAGAAATGGTGCAAGATCAGCATTCCCACCTTGCTTTCTCCATACGCTCCACTGGTCATTTTCCTGGTCGTGCTTCTGAAGTGCTGTGCAAGAACATTATGTGAGATGGTCTTTTATGAATGCCAGTCTTATTAAACCACAGGTTAGTAAAAAAATATCAATGAAAAACATAATTATGGCAAAACTCAAATCCTCAGCACCACTCTGCTACATTCTTATTCTGCCTCAACAGGACAAAGCAAAACAACACGGCGATGCCAGAATTAGCAACAAAATGACTGCAGGCCGGAAGCCAGATGCTTATCTGCCAAAGCATCGATAATGTTCTGCTGCCTGGTGTTACTGAACTGTGAGGACATTGCAGCACGAAAGTCACATTAAATATCACATCACACACTCTCTTGCTGTTCTCCACTGCACACACCAGGCTGCCTGAATATGACCAAACTGAGATGATATTTCTCAAATTTGGACTAAAATGCCCAGATGGTGTAAAAGGTAGAGAGAGGGTAGCACTGGAGGGGAACTGGTCCAACCACAGTAGGCTAGAGAAGAAAATGGAGAAGTACAAATGAGGAAAAGGAAGAGAGAGAGAGAGAGAGAGATGCACAGATGAAGCAAAATCAGAAAACAACAGATTTGCTAGGCCAATGGGGTTTCGAAATTAGGTCAATTGCATCATACACAGAATGGAGCAGCATGCAGGACCACTACAGGACCTGGATGGGGGCTGGGGGGTATCTGAGGTAAAACCCCAACAGTGCAAAATCACTTTGACTCAAACCATGAAGACCTTCAGACCTTGTTTCAGCAATGGGGAATGTGTAGGTCCTGACCATTTGAAGATGCTTTAATGCAAATCTTTTACATTTATTCCATTTATTTCCATTTAAGATACTCGTGTGTTACTCTTTTATGCTGTTTTTTGGTGATTATCCATCTGTACACTATAGAAACATCTTATGGCTCTATATCAGAGGTCACTAATAGGTGGACCACGGCCCAGGTCTGGAACCAGACACTGCAGTATTCAGATCTGAACCTAAAACCAATAACCTAGTGAGGACTATTTGATTTTGACAGAGTGTATTTTTAACTGGAGTAACGTTTTTACTCTTACAGGTAACGTGGCCCAGGAAACATATTTCACATGACACTACAATCTGATCTATGAACTGGATGAGTGCTGTGAGTGAAAGAGACATTCAGGGCAGGGCTCCAACTAACTGCTGTCCCATCATCCTAGACTGGTTCAAAATAGCACACAGGACTAGACAAAAGCTCTTTCAGTTGATATGAGGTTCTAGTGTTTAAATGCTGTGCTTGTTTGTGTCAAACATGTTTTCTGTTAATGAGCCCAAATAATTCAACCTTTGAATTCATCTGTCCTACAGTAAACTGTTCCAGAAGTCCTGCTCTCTGTCTAGGTGTTCTTTGCCATACTTTAGTTTAGCACTAATGTTTTTATTTTTTGGGAAACAAGTGTTTCCTTTTTGCACACCTCCCGTGAAAATCAAACTTGTTTGGTCGCTTTCAGATGGTAGGTGCTGCACTTTGACGTCAACTGTTGCAAGTGCTATCAGTAGGTCCTGTGATGACATGTTCGGGTTTTTGGAGACTTCTTTACTCGTTTTGCGGACAGAACGTGACAGGACAGCTTGATCTGACCATTTAGGCAGTTGTTTTAAATGTTCTATGTTTTAAGTTATTTTTAGGAGAGTGGAACAGAGCTCAGAGCTCTTTGGACACCACTCTCTTCAACACTCAAGAGCAAACCAAACTAATGTCTGAGGATTAATAAGACAGCCTCCTACAATGACTTTGTCCTAACTTCATCACATAACTGTAAATGGGAGTTCAAGGACAGGACGTTTGCCACAAAGTTATTATATGTGCTGCCGTTTATGAGGAGATGTAATCTTAAGTCAGCTGAATATTATTGTAAAAGGAAGCAGTGAGAAGACATCATGTGTGCCACTGGCCACACTGGTACCTTGGTGTTAGAGCACCAGCTATGGGCCTTACTCAACAGCAGCATTGGTGAAGTGGCATCAGGCTTTGTCTGACATCACTATAATGGCATTATCGAAGTAGTTACAGGCCACATTGTTGCTGCATTGTTGCCACTGAACTCTAGACCTTAAGCTCTAAATGTGATGTGTTTTCACTGTAGGTCCAATTCTGGTTTCATTTCTGCATTTATTAGTGCTTCCTTGCATTTTCCAGGATCACAATAGCACCGAATAGAACCCCATTAACAGTGGAAGTGTTAACAGTGAATCACAAGCCATGTTTGTGAGGTCCTGAGCCCCTCACATCTAAAATGTACTGTAATCTATATACAGTATGTAGTCTACACCTTAATGCTCTGACGTCCTTTACCAGGCAGGGTCACATGAAATGGCACGTGAAACATAATAAATGAAGAAAAAATGTTCATCTTTTTATCCCAATCTTCACATTATTGAAATGCCATTAACACATTTTGCAGCCAAAACTAGGAGTGCCCATTTATTCTAGTTTAAAAGACATTGTTTTATTTTTGAATTCCACTAGAAATGAGAACATTATTTATAGAATTATTTATAACGTGTCCATTAAAGTGTAAAAGCTGACAGTGAATACTGTTGAAACATTGAACAGTAATTTGATTAATTGGAAATTCAATTGTTGACGACACAATATGTTGATAGAACTACTAGGCTATGTGAATATACAGGATACGGCACTGAATTATAATGCAAATGACAAATGATGACGTTCCAGACCTTGGCTTGAGGAAATTTCTCAAACTGGCCCTTAATTACATATCCCTGTTTTATACACGTCAGAAATCAGGCTACTTTCATCAGCAGTCACAGCATCAGTAAACACCGGTGACCCAGTTGCACTGACGAGCACAACAGTGTTTCCATCCATCTTTAAGCTGATAAAATAAACCAGAACCACTTTTAATTAAATATCCTAATACGGCCTAGCCGTTCATTTACTTACTACTTTAGTACTGATCCTATTCTTCACATAACTTTGAAACAGATTTTTGAAACAAATAAACATAGACTTTGATCACATTAGTGACAGTCGGGAGTCATGGAGGGCTGGATCCCTGCTCTAACTAATCCTGCAAATGAACTTGGTTGAGCAGTAAAAGCACAAAACTGTGCACGTATCTGGGCCGCCAAGACTGGGACTGACACCCCTGGTCTAGTTTGGTTGTTTGCAATGTCAGTCCAGCGTCCCCTATAAGTAAACAACCATGTGCAATAAAAAAATGTACCAACTATTTTTTAATTTCAACTAAGCTATTCTTTAATTCTGCAAACAACAAAGGCGACGCCGCTCTTGCTTTTGTAATCACCACAAACAAGCAAACAAAACAAAGCAAACTTACCGCTCACAGTATCCCTTACTGGTTCACACAGCAGGGGCTTGGCCGGAGGCTGCAGAGCTTAAAAAGCTAAGCGGTGGGATCGGCCAGGAGCGGCCCATTGTAATCTGTATAATACTCCACAGTCCATTAGCCTCAGTGTCCATGCCTTTATTCACCCCGGACACAGAGAGAGAGAGAGGGAGAGAGAGAGAGAGGTAAGTAAAAAGGTTGAAAATACCATAATCCTCTCATCCATATGCCACATAGTGGCCATGTTCTGGAGTGCACTATCACAGAGACATGTGAGCAGGGATCCACAATAGGGCCCAGGACTTAACAGCCAGCATGACATGTTAACTCCAAAAATGGTCTCAGATCAGCACAAGAGAGCAACCTTAGTGACTCATGGGATGAGCGTCAGGCATAAAGGATGGAAGGTGGCACAGGCCCCGAGACAGGCGAGCAGTGAAAAAACAAGGCAGAGCAGAACTGGCTGCTGAGAAAGTGCTGAACTGTACAGTTCCATCGCAGTCTCAAAGAACAAAGCGAGACAACGCAACAGAACCAACAGTATCCTGTTACACAGTGTGAATAAGAAGCATCATCTGAATAACTGTACTTGATGTTTAATGTTTAATTCATGCCATGCCGGAAAACTTCAAAGAGCCTTTCAAATAATTCAAGAGAAAGGAACGCCTCCATGTTACATCCTAGCTCTTTGAGAGCCCATTATCTGAAAAAGAGGCCGATTTAACTGCCACTCTATTCGGCCTAATTATCGTCAGTGGCCGCCGAACAGGGCCAGTCTGTCACCAAGAGGGCAGAGGATGTCCTCTACTCAGCAGAGCAGACAAAGCCACTCTTTGAGCCACTGGAATAAAACAAGAGCTTCCCCAATGGAACTGATCCATACTGTAATTCCTCCCAAGAAGTGTTTCAGTCCCGTGCTGGTGATGAACAGAGAGTCCCAGTTCCTAGAATTAAAGACGTTCTACAACCAGAACCATGAAAGCTCTAAGGAGAAATTAAATGCATGGATGGTTTGTTGACATGATGCATATGGTTGTATATGGTATGAAAAAGTTTTCATTTATTGAGCCAACTGAGTAGAAGACACCCACAGAGCAGGCTAGAAAAAGTAAGTCAACCTCTGTAATCAAGACATTGTCAAGAGCAGAAAATAATAAAAATGTCAAGGAGCGGAAAATGGTGGAAAACTGTCTTGCAGTTAGGAAGATGAGTGAATTCTAGAATGAATTATCACACATCGCTCACAGTAGTGTTTACAGAACTGTATAATGACTGCTCTAGAACTCAGATCATTCAAGTGGGATGGAATTCTGGCATGGCCGAGAACATTTTGAGCGTTATGCCGAGAGAACCTGGCTGAAAACAATAGCCATGATTGGACATTTAGATCCATCACTTTGCATTACATCACATACATACATATACACACACACACACATACACACACACACACACACACACACACACACACACACACACACACAAATAAGGCCCAGTCCATTTCAATAATTACAGATGTAGCTGTAGCTGCCTGACAATGTCCAGTCCATGCCCTAGTTACCACACCTGCCAACTTGTGTAAATGATTTTATAATAAAGATTACATGTGGTTGGAATACGGGCAATGTGGACACACCGAGATAAGCTAGAGGGATCAAATTAAGAGCATTTATGGGAAACACACTGAGAGAGAGAGAGAGAGAGAGAGAGAGAGAGAGAGAGAGAGAGAGAGAGACTGTAATGCTTTCTGAGTGTTAGATTTTCAACTATGCCTTACTGTAGCTGCATACCACCGCACTGTGCAATCCTCTGTTTATCTTGGAGAATGCTCCTGCAGTGTTTCTTATGCCTCCCACTGTTTGGTGGTCTCATTAACTGTGAGTGAGGGGCCACTCTTATGCACTGTGACTGAACAGCACTGAGGCTGCAACACATTTTCAGTATAGAACTGCATTTAATAACAGTCTAGACAGTCTGCTAGACTGAAGATCTGTTTCAGGAGTTTTTAACTTCATACAGGCATTTGTGTTCAGCAGGATCTAAGTGTGAGGAATCTCTAGATTCTCATCTCGTCTACTAGCTGAGGATATTCTGAGTGAACAGCACAGCACTTTTGTAAGTCGTTCTGGAGAAGGGCGTCTGATAAATGCAGACATAAACGTAAATGTAAATGATTGTTAGGATGTTCTAGAGCATCACTCAGTTGGATCAGTCATTCAATATCTTCTTTCTAATAATGTAACATTTAGAAACGTTTTATCATAAAACTAGAATTCTACAAGTTCAAAAACATTAAAGTTGTTTAAATTCCATCATGAACTCTTACACAAAGAATAAATCGAGGATTACAGAAGAAAAAGCTATAAAGCATGATTCTGAAATTGTGGAATGCATTTTCAATCATAAACAATGAATGTACTTTTATTAAATTTTAAAATCTCGATCTAGTCTTTGTCTTGGTCTCAGCCTCAGCTTTTCCCAGTCTCGGTCTTGACTCGGACCCGGCTCTAGCAGTCTTGACTACAGTGAATCCCAGTGTATCCAGTATCCCAATATATTATTTCTGATAAGGGGTCAATTTTCTCAAAAGATTTCCTGGCAACATCATATCTTTATGTTTTTACATCACATGTTCCATCTCGGTCATCTGGACAGAGTCTAGACAGAGCTGGACAGAGTCTGTCCTTATAACAGACTAAACACTGGCTTGGCTTCTAAAAGGTGGTGAGAACTCTGTGATCTGAAAGGATTATTTCGATAGCTATCATGTTGTGTGTAAACAACAGAATGGTTCATTGCTAAATTCATCACAATCTCTGACGATGGTCACTAACTAAACACACAGACTCATCACCCATGCAGTAGAGTCCATAGATCTTCACAAAGAATGGTTTTCCAGAATAAATCTGGAATTCGGGGACCAAATTGTGTTCTCCCATGAAGATGCAGTTCTGGAACTAATGCTACTGAAGCTCGAGGAAGTGTGAAGCATCACTCATACAGAGTCCACAGTGCTGTACAATGACTGATGTTCGAGAATGAAACTGGAATATCAAACAGTCAGCACGGCTGAACAGGAAGACTGCAGACCTGAGGGGAGTGAGTGTGGTTCTCGTTTCCTGAGCACTTGTGCATTTCCTTTGCACATGATTTGCACTTTGTCTTGCTTTCTGTTTCCGCCTCGCCCCCCCGTGCCTCTTCCACGTCTGATCTACCAGCCCTAAGCCCCTCTAGACCCCTGAAATGACATATAATCTGATCTAACCACACAAAGAACAAGCCCTGAAGCGTGCAGCGCCATGCCAAGCCTTCAGCAAATTCAAAAGTCTGACAGACTCCCCAGCACAATCAGGATTCCAGGGAAAACTAGTGACGGGAAAGTTGGAGGGTTCAGGGGGGTGGATTGGGGGTGTCTACAGAGAGAGCAGATAAAAGGAGAGAGCGAGAGAAAAATGGAGAGACAGACAGACAGACAGATAGACAGGATGGGTACGGTTGCTCTGGCATTATCTAACAGCTGTCACTCACACTTGGAACAGAATGGCATAAGGTTCCAGACTAAATGTTGAGCCTGGGCCAGAGAGAGGCCTTCTGTCAGTCATCAGCTCCTGCTGCACCTTCACATGATTTTGAAGCCCAAGGCCAAGAACGTTCTCTGGCGGCTTTGTGCTCCACAACAAAGCAGAGCCAGCAAGGAGAGAGTGAAAGAGCACCGGAGGCATAAAAACCACAAACCCTAACCATGTTTGGAAATGTTGAGTCTAATGATAATATGCACTTAAACTAGATTTAATCAAATAGTGGTTTCAATGATAATACATGATTCATGCAACACCACCCAACTTCAACTGTCCAAGAAAAACAGCTGCCCAAATGATTTGTTTTCAGCACCATCTGAGATTTTCAGCCTCAGCCCACCTTATTGGGTGCGCTTTGGACCACAGACCAGTTCTTAGTCATGTTGCAGCAACACTGTATCTAATGGTGCCGATAGTGAAACTCACTATATTAACACCTTAAAACATGACTGTGGGACATAGAAATGTTTCTGCAGAGAGGCCTGGAGGACACCGGTCCACCCCTCTACTCATCCACTTCTTAGAACCAACTGCTAGATTAGACCAGGCGACCTGCATGCTACCTAAACGTCCACTGCCATTATTCATTCATACTTGTATCACAACTACTGCAAGCAAAATTATGCTTTTTCCCCTCTATTTATTTTATTTCATCTCTTTTCTACTTTTCTCTGCCCATGCACTGTGGCTTTGTTTATGCTCTCCGGTGTCGACCAGCGGAGGTTCCTCTCTTGAGCCTTGGTTCCTCTCAAGGTTTCTTCCTCCAAGCCTGAGGGAGCTTTTCCTTTGCCACTGTTTTGCTCACTGGCTGCTCATGTGAGGCTTGGACCCGGATTCCTGTAAAGCTGCTTTGTGACAAATCCTTGTTGTAAAAAGCGCCGTATAAATAAACTTTGATTGATTGAGAGGCAGTTATTCAGTGCTTTGAAAGTTTTCTTACTTCTTTCTACCCTGGAGCCAAATATTTTATTGTAAAATGATCAATTTCATTGTCAAAATACATAATATACTTCTCGGAGCACATCATGTGTTTAAGCGATTCTGACCCACAGCAGGACAAGGAGTGCAATTAGTCCTATTTAACTCGAGAGCTGACACTCAAGAGCATCTTATATTTGACTCAGGTTACAGGAAGGTGAATGCAGCATTAAAAATCACGGCCAAAGACAAAAAAATATATATATAAATCTGAAAGGTGGAAGAGTTTTAACAGCAGTATTAACTCAGGTTACATGGAATCTACCCCAAGCCATCCAGAGAAAGCACTGCTCGTAGAGACACCACTCATGGGTATCCGTGCTGGAATGAAAGCTAACCCTAGGCAACTGGGAGAAGCACTGCTTGGAGAAGGGGTAGTGTGGTGATCCACAATAAATAAAAAGCTTACATAATTTATACCATATTAATTACACTTTAGCTGCTCTAAACCTAGCGAGAACTCCCCCAGCTGGTTGAAAATTCAATTCTGCTGCCTGTGTAACGCTGCTGACGATGAGGGTGGATGTATTCTCTGAACTACATCTGAGCTATTTTCACCCCAACCAAAGCCACGCATTTACGATTCACACAGCAAATATTATACAGCAAACAACATGAATACATGTATTTAATGAATGTGAATTCTTTCTGAGTTACTCAATCTCAGTGGCAGCTTTAGCTCATGAACGATTAATGTTGTAATCAAGCAGAGTACATCCAAACAAAGGCCATCATCTTTGATCAGGACAGTTTAAAATCTGGGACGTTCCAAAGGCCTCCCCGAGGGACGCCTCAGTGTCTGTGTGCTTCACAGGTTTTATTAATACAGAAAACAGAGTTAAATAATAGGAAAAAGGGAATTCTACTCTTTTAAAACGGCTTTCTTACAAAGCAGCCTCCACCTCTCAAATGATCTGATCAATATGTGAATTTTTACAACAAACCCCACTATAGTTGACCACCCGCCCTGCAGCGTAATAACTCCAACAATGACACTTTATGAATGGGGTAGAGGGCAGCTGATTAATTGTACAGGACACGACAGCAGTGCTTCCCACACACAGGCTACACTGGTGCTATGCCTGGATATATGGATGTCTGCCCAGGTATATCCTGACCCAGTTCAAGAAAGAAAAAGCTTGGCTTACTTTACTCAAGGTGCAAAAGTAATGGTTCATGATATCTAGTACCATGTAAAAGTCACTTTCAATGTGAAAGAATGTGAAAAATACAACTTTATTTTCAACATTTCTAAATGATACTAGTGTATTATTTTTCATTTGTACAGATTCACAGTGACAAAATAAAGGACCAAGTAAGTAGTTTGTTAAGACTGTGGCATTGGAGATATGAAGCTTTCTAAAACCTGTGACTCCTCAAACCAGCGGCCACAGACTCCTCTAAGCAGCTGCCTAACACCCTGAATATTAACTTAACCGATGCATACAAGGCAAAGGGACTTCAAAAAAAAAATCTATTCTTTACCCTCTATGTTGACTGCAAGAGGTCTTCAGGAAGATTTATTAGACTCTGGAGTGGCGGTGCACTGTTCTACTGTGTAGCATCACCTACACAAAATGTAGCATCAGAAGTTTTAAAAAATTGAAATAAGCCTGATGCGTTATGGAAACAAGTTCTGTGGACTGGTGAACTTGACAAAAAAAAACACTTTTGGCTGCTTTTTAGCAAAGATGTGCTCAGAGAAAAAGCAGGGGGAAGGACTGATCATGCGTTGGGCTTGTGCCGGAATATTTCACTGGTACAAATTTTGGATACAGACACACAATCTGTTAAAATAGGGTGAACATGAAAATATGACGTGTTGTCCTCCAATCATGTTCATCCAAAGATGTTCTGTTAATGGCTGGCTGGCATCATAGCATGAGCCTTCTCCCTCCCACCACTGGTAGCTTTGTGAGATGGGGGTAAAATTGGGGGAAGTTGTGACAGGCCTTGTGCCTACGCCTAACACCTCAAATACCACTGAGAAATGAGGAGACATAAGCATGCTTCGACTGAGACAGAACGAGCCTCTGCATGTTACATATCAGATTCAGACAGAAACTAAATATAATGAATATTTTATTGTGAATGAAAAGGGGGCTCAGTCACGTCTCCTTTCGCCTTTCTCACTGCTGTGAAAATGATGCATGATTTGGAGTCTGCCGTGGGATTTACACACACTTGCACTCACAGACACACACGGGAGCGCTGAGGCTCACTGTGTTCTGTTTGTGTGAACAATCACTTGTGTCCTCTCACAGCCAGTAAAGCTCAAATTCGTTTGCTCTTCCACTTTACGTGAACTCAGCATCTCCTTCTCCCACTCCTCTCTCTCCCTCTGCAGTTCTATTTCTCTCCATGCTTGTTTTTTTTTTTTTTTTTTTTTGTTATTTTTTCATCTTGGCTTCAAAAAAGCTGCCTCCGCTGTAACACTTCAAAAAGTCTTGAGCCTCGTTAATCTTCAAGGCTTACGGGGGTTTGGGGTTCACAGATCATTAATCTTTATGGACGATTTTTTTACAGGCAAATTGAACATTTATAGATTTTTTGGGTCATCAATCATTTTTTATATACATTTTTTTTCCCTGAAGATGTATTTCACAGCCTAAATCAACATTTGAAAGACAGTCCTGACAGATGTATGGAAGTGCTGCACTTCAAAAAAGGATCCTCTCAGATAATGTACCATATAGACAGGTTTCATAGCCTTGGTCATTAGGAATCCTAGCCAGCTTTCAAATCACGTCTCTTCAAATTTTCCATCCCACCTCACATGGCACTGCAGCTACATAAAGGACATGGAAATCTAACTTCAGGGATGGAAACACACTTGTTGATGACAGAGGTCAACAGAGAATGACCAGACTGGCTGGAGCTGACAGAAAGCCAAGAGAGGACAAAAAGCAGAGTGGATAAAAACATTAAATGAAGAGAAGTGATCAGAGAAGAGACGTGAGACAACATGGGTTGACAGCTTTCTGGTACAGTCGGGTGTCCAGTCCTGCTGATTAGCCATTGAGACAGCATGCTCTCCCACTCGCATCAAAGAGGACGACCCTTGCTGGACGGTGACTAGCCGTCCACTTCCGTCTGTCTTCATCAGAGTCGCAGAGGGAGAAGACACAGTGCAGACAGGACATGTGCGTGCTCTGCGGGCCCTGCTGAGCATTGGAGGACACTGTAGATATCAGAGCTGTCAAAACACCTGATCTCAGTCTTACTGCTTATATAAGAGATAGAGTGAGAGAGATAGACAGAGAGAGAGGGATGAGGGGGCTGAGCAGAGAAAACTAACAGCAGGCTATGAGATTTTTATGGCTGTTTATATAGGCTGTGTGTTTGTGTGTACTTGAAAGAGGGGGGCAGTCAGGGAGGTCGAAGCATGTGTGTGTGTGTGTGTGTGTGTGTGTGTGTGTGTGTGTGTGTGTGAGACTGATGCCCCAGTCACTGTGTGCTTGCAGGCACTGCCAAAGCCTCCATTCGGAAAGCCTTTCTAAGCATGAATAAAATATGAGCTGCAGAAACACACAACACCACCACCCCCGCCTGAGAGAGTGAGAGAGAGCGAGGCAGAGTCAGGGAGGGAGAGAGAGTCAGAATGTCAAAGTCAGCAAGGAAAAAAGGTAAAGAGATGGAAGGAAGGGAGATGAGAGGACCAGGGGGCTAAAGGATTTGGGGAAGAACAGGAAAACAGCAGAAGGCAGAGAGAGAAGGAACAGGGAGAGGAAGGGTAAAGCAACATGAGAAGGAAAGGTAGATTTTTTTTTTTTAATAGAACCGCACTCCTACTAAACCATATTTAAGGAAATAGTTTAAAAGTGAAGTTCTGCAGAGAATCAAAACAACGTGATTGATACCTGAGCCCGGATGCAGTCCAAAGCTATTCAAACAAGTGAAGAAAAAGACAAATGGAAATCTGGATGCATTTTGAACCATGTTTGTGTGTGTATTCATGAGCTCGGTGGCTAAGTTTATAGAAAATGATCATTTATTTATACATCATATGAAAATCGAGCTCAAAGTGGTGAAGTACAATAAAGCATAAAATGACATAAGCAAGGACGGGCCTCATCACTGTACCTCACTGCCTATAAAAGGTTACCACTGTGTGTGCTTTCCATTGACTCGTGCTGTTGTGTTGGTAGCATCCTTTGCAACTGAAGGTTTCAAAGCAATTTGAGCAGCTGTATGAGTTTGAGAGGGGTCCAATCATAGATGCATAGACGTTTGGTCTTATAGATGTATTTCATGCAATATCTGTCGTGCAGATATCACCACAGCACTTTGTTGGTGGTAGTGGATGGAAGAAGGCACGCACCAGCAACATGAAGGATCTCAAAGACCTACTCCAACCACTGACACAAGGAACAGACAGACTTGCGGGGACACTTTTAATGTGATCAGGGATGCCCTCCATGAGTCATCCTGTTAGTGCCAGCACCACTGGGAGATGGCTGCACAGTGCAGGACTACATGCAAGCAAACTGTTACCACAAATGCCCCAACAGCATGTCAGCATCACCAAAGGTGCTGCAATGTGTTGTGCCAGACTGTGATGGAGTCCCTCAGAATGGCAGCAGGTCATCTTAAGTGCTTTTGTCTTGGTGGAGACGACCAACATCAGACCTTTTATAAAAAAGGTGTGGGATGCTGTTAGATTCACTACATATTCTCCATATATACCGTAAAATCTGCTGGAACTGAGTGAGAATATTCTGTATGGGGTGAATTATTGCAGGACATCATTAGGAACATCTGTAACTCCACGCCAAGATGTTTGGCATGTTGTGTTATACCAACGCCATACTGAGCGGCACTGCTCCTGTACGTGTAGATCAATAAATACTGAGCATATCAGTCTAATTTCCTGATAAACCTTAACTTCCTTCCAAAAGCAATGTGATGTAACACGTCCTTCCTCTGGGCATTTTTTCTGATAATGAGTTGCATATATAAGAATGTAGGTCAAAACAAAACAATTCATATAATAAGATCTGAAACAAGGACAGGAATAATTAAAAAGGCACAACAGAATGTTAAGCAAAAAAATGCGTTTCAGCTGCTTCTCGAAACAGAAGCCTGATGAATATGAACATGAACATTCACTGGTCTTTTCTGCTGCCACCAGGACTATAAGTGATATTATCTGTGAGTTAAACAAGTAAAGACACTGCTTCTGTTTTCAGAAGAGAGTGATCTATCGTTTAAAACATTAATAAAATTCCTTAAAATACAGCTTCTTTTAAACATGTGCTTTATAAGCTCTGTTATTTATGTTGTGTAATGTTGTAAAAACACAAACTAGTGATTTCTACCATTTACAGTTTCTCCTTTTTAAACCCTGACCTCAAAAAAAAAAAAAAAAAAAAAAAAAAAAAAAAAAAAAGATATCATGCTACAGGGGTCATGATTCGATATATTGCAATATATTGCGATATGGTTGAAAGAGCAATATACTGATACCTTTAATCACCTGAAAATAACAGACAAACATGCCAGATGTGGTTTTTTTTTTTTCAGAAGGTCCTGGGAAAGTTTAATACGTCATCATTTGATATCTACAAACAGACTTTTGTAATTTGTATTAATTTGACCCTGTTTTGATCAAATAATTACTTCATGCCTGCAATTTCTTTAACGTTTTGCTTGTAAGGACTATAAAAACACTCCACATCTAAAAACTGATCTCTAGTGTTACGTTATTAAGTTTAGAATAGATTAGATAGAACTTTATTGATCCCTTGGGAGGGTTCCCTCAGGGAAATTAAGGTTCCATCAGCAGCATCAATACAGTCTTTACAGTATTTACAGTACTTGACAGAATTCCAAAGTAAAAAAAAAAAATAATAATGTCCTCTATTGTGTGTGTGTGTGTGTGTGTGTGTGTGTGTGTGTGTGTGTGTGTGTGTGTGTGTGTGTGTGTGTGTGTGTGTGTGTGTGTGAGTGCTAGATTACTCACTGGTAGCTGAAGACAGGTTGACAGCATGCTTAGACAGGGTAGAGCTTGCTGTTTGTTATGATATGTCTCATGTCTGTAGGTTACTCTGATCCTGAGTTACAAAGCCTAAAAAAACGGGCATGTAGCCGCCAGGAACTGTCTGCATAATTGCACTAAAACGGTACGAGCAGTAACAATTCCAGACCTCGAAAGGTTAAATCAACACTGCCGTCAACAAAAACCCTTCATTCAACCTCTCTGCTATCATTCACACGCCTCTGAGTCAAACCCAGCACATCTGTCTGCAGTGAGGAGTGTTTTCTGCTGAATGCGAGATTGTGCTGATGAAGTGGCCGCTAGTTGTTTTTTCAACCTCGGTCTGTCAAAGGCACAAAGTGAAGTAGGCGCGTGCAGAGTGGGAAAATGCCATCTAACACAGCTGAGTCAACTGGCGTCTGGAAAAGACCAAATCGAAGCACCCCAAGGCCAGTCTGAGCCCCGATTTGCCACATTCCGTGATTAAAGCCAAATACATGCAAAGCTTTCACTACAGCAGCATTATAGAGGCATTATTTTTAATACCTTTATGCAAATCCTTTACAGTCAATCACTGCCTGTGGGCTAGAACCCATGGACACCAGCAAAAGCCGAGCATCCTGTGTTGAGATGCCAGGTCTTTAGGAAGCGGAAACCTGCTAAGCTGGGTTGAGGTCAGGTGAATGACTCCATTTAAGGACATTCCTTTGCTCTGCCCTAAGAATCTCCTGGTCTGCTTTGGCAGCATGTTTTCAGTCATGATTCATCTGTGTTATGAGGTGACATCCAATCAGCTGAGCAGCATCTGACTGAACCTGAGGAGAAACTATATCTCTGTACACTTCAGAATTCACCCTGCTGCTTCTCTTAGCAGCCACGTCATCAATGAACACCACTGGCACCTCCATCATGTTAGACAGATGATATGGCACAGTGTGGTATTAACACTGCTTTCTTTCTCCATATTCAAGATCATCTTGGTTCCAATCAAAGACTTTTTTTTAGATGTTTTCAATCAGGAAATAAAGAGGAAATAAGACAAGTCTGGCTGTGGAACTGGATCAGATAACTTTTAAAAGTAGGGAAGTGTCTTCTTCTTCTTCTTCTTCTTTCAGCTGCTCCCTTTAGGGGTCACCTGCCTCCATCTTGCCCTATCCCCTGCCTCCTCTACTGTTACACCAACCATCTCCATGTCCACCTTCACTACATCCATAAACCTTCTCTGAGGTCTTCTTCTTCTCCTTCTGCCCGCCAGCTCCATCTCCAACATTCTTTGTCCGATATATCCACTGTTCCTCCTCAACACATGTCCAAACCATCTCAACCTGGCTCTGGTTTTATCTCCAAACTGCTCCACCTTCACTGTCCCTCTGATCTGCTCATTTCTAATCTTGTCCATCCTCGTCACTCCCAGTGAAAATCTCAGCATCTGGGTATAAAATTACTAATTTTTTAATGGTTAATGTTATATTTTTGTTGTATTAAAGGTGGAAATCACATTTTGGTGGTTGTGATGCAACTCCACTGAGGTGGTGCACAGAGGCAAATGTATAATGCTTGTCCAAATTTGACTGTTTATTTTATGCATTTATCTACAGTCATCCAACTTGCTGCTTGTAGTAGTTTGCGTATTGGCTTCTTTCTGGGAAAGGTTCTGGGGGAAAACTCTACGAGAATAAACGAGAACGCCGCCTCATGGGGGAAAAATCTAGCATGTCTGGTGTAGCACCAGCACCACTTTATAAACATGAAAATAGACTGCATGAATAACACTACATAGTGTGAACAGTACGGCCATTCTATGCTTTCCAAAATATACGGTCTGTTTGGCATGACTATTGTCATCAACCTGGAACTTAAAATGCAGTTGAACAACCAATATGACTTGTATTTAATTAGGCAGCACAAATTATGAAGAGGTATATTAAGAGCAAGTCAAAAGCTGTCTCTAAATAAAGTCTGAGGAATGGCTGCTTGAAAACAGTCACATCCTCCTGTCTGAGTCAGAAATTCTAAATCTATCACCAAAATCAGTCCTAAAGTTGATGCAAAGTGTTTACTTTTAAGGGTACCAAACTATATATATATATATATATATATATATGTACAGTATATACAGGTGTTTATATACAGACCACAATAATGTATTATTATGGTGAACTAGGGCCTCCTTTTGCGGCCAATACAGCGTCAATTCGTCTTGGAAATGACATTTTTTGGATACAATCCGTGTTAGCATCCGAACATCCCTTTCACACAGCTTCCTCTTGCGTCCACAGTTAATCCTGTTGGATGTGGTTGGTCCTTCTTGGTGGTGCTGACATTACCCTGGATACCGTGGCTCCTGATACATCACAAAGACTTGCTGTCTTGGTCACAGATGCGCCAGCAAGACATGCACCAACAATGTGTCCTCTTTTGAACTCTGGTATGTCCCCCATAATGTTGTGTGCATTGCAATATTTTGAGCAGAACTGTGTTCTTACCTGCTAATTGAACCTTCACACTCTGCTCTTACTGGTGCAATTAATGAAGATTGACCACCAGGCTGCTCCAATTTAGCCATGAAACCTCCCACACTACACTGACAGGTGTTTCAGTTTCATTGTCCAACCCCTGTATATATATATATATATATATATATATATATATATATATACATACACTTCAAAACCCAATATTAACAATATCACCTCAGCCAATATTTATATCATGACTGTGTACCTGAAGGCCAAGTAGACCACAGGACAAGACTTTTCCAAAAAAGCTTCCAGCAATGAGCAACTAATGACACAGTTCATACACGTTTGTTTCTTTCTACAACTTCCCTAATGCGGAATTCATTCATTGGCATAAGCCGGAAATTGAGGAATGAGCGCGCGCTCACACACACACACACACACACACACACACACACACACACACACACACACACACACACACACACACACTGACTAAAATGTAGGGTAATTCCTAAGACTGCTTAGAGGAGATTATCCCATTTGAGTTCTACCTCTTCAGCTGGTGGTGAAACAAAACAGCAGTGAAACAAGCCGTTCAGTCCAAGAAGCAGGGGTGCCATAGGGTCACTAAAGACTCCTGTGGGACCAGTGTCAATTACCAGCTAATGGACAGATTTTTCAGGGGCTACAATAAAACTCTACATTACAATTTTATTAGCTATTAAGCAGTAGTTACTACAAGCCAAACCTTCACCCCTGAAAAATTTATGAGCACCACATTGCCTTTCCATATTTACTCTAGCTGTCTCTATTACTGCAGTCTACGGTGGGCACTCGATGATTTTTCAAAAGGAAATGTGTTATATGGATGAGAAATACCCCAAGCAGGTGAGACTCAGGACCAACTCGTACTAAAAATGATAAAACTAATACTGGATAGGGGCTTTGCTTTCAGATCACCCTCAACTCTTCATGACGTGGATTCCTCAAGATGCTGGAAAGATTCCTTTGAGATTGTGGTCCATGTCGACAGGACTGCTTCCCTGCATGTTTGTCAGGATCACTTTCCTGCACATTCTATTACACCCCAGAGGTGTTCTACTAGATTCAGAGATGGGAAGTCCTCTGCTGAAGACTGAATTCATTGTCATGTCTGTGACCTTAGTTTGACTTTTACTTTGTGCCTTGGTGTATCGTGGTGGATGTAGCTGTTGATGATGATGGGTAAACTGTAGCCATTCGGTGATGTACATGGTCAGCAACAACACTCAGCTCCGTGGTATGAAAGTATTGAGTGTTGGTTTGCTAGGACAGCATTCCTGCGCCACAATATTCCTGCACCACCTGTGTCAGTCTGGGCTGTTGATACATGGCAGGTCGGGTCAATGGATTCAGCAGAAATCAAGATTTATCAGATCTGACACATTTTACAGTCAACAGCATATTGTTGGTGAGCCTGTGTCCACTGCAGCCTCAGCTTTCTGCTCTTGGCTGAAAGAAGTAGATCCTGATGCTGTTCAACATCTGTCTCAAGATTGGACGTGTGCAGTGTTGCTTTTCTCCTCAACATAAGTTGTTTAGTGCTATGTATGTAAACAGCACATATAGGTACCACTGGGAAAGGTGTCTGTATTCATGCCAGAAATTGGGACAGGAAAAGACACTTTTTAAAAGCGTCCCCTGCATTTTAACGTTGCTGGTCTTTAAAGGCAACTGCACTATTTTAAAAGTGTGGTAGATCGAGCAGAATTTCTGTTGAGTTGGCACAAGCTGTCCAATTGTGGTTGCTTACACATGTGAAAAGGTTTTGCTTTTTTAAACAATGGGCAAAAACACAAGGACTCACTGAAGGAGGATGCTTTAAAGTGCGCCCTGTCAAACACGCTATGCATCATGGCTGGATGTGCCTTCATCTTTTAGCGCCGTCCACAGTTTCCTACAGTCCCTGTCAATGGAAATGTTTACATTTTTCAAGCCAAACAGCCAGTTTCCTTTCTTAATGCTTTTGTTTGTGTTGTGACTTTTAGCCTGTGGCACTTAAATGCAATTAGAGATTTATAATGAGTGCTTTACCAAACACACTACACACGCCTAAAAGCTTCTCTCAGAACTGGGAGAAAAAAGAAAGAGAGACAGAGCTGCACCAGTCATGTTGATCGTTGCTGTGTCAGAGTATTAATTACTTCAATATGGGACTTAATTTGGGGGAATTAAACGTAATACAGTGAAAAATCGTGGGATTTGGGGAGATGTATGCTTAATATTAATGGGGCTTTGCAGTACGAGCTTAGTGCAGTATTACCAGAAGATCAAAAGAGAAGCTGGGAATATCACATTCAATCCTTCTCCTGTCCCTTTCATTCCTTTCTGTTTGATTCTGTTCTGCCAGGCCATATCCCACCTCACACTCTCCTGGCCTGTTACGTTGGATTCTTTTCTGCTGTGTGCTTTCCACTTCTTTCCCTTTGATTCAGTTCTTTTGTGTTCCCTCATTCGTTTTGATTCTGCTGCGCTGTGACGGTGTGTCTCATGCTGCAACCATTGTGGCTGAAAAGTGGGTCTGTGATGCTGATTGGAAAGGCGTGTGAGAAGAGGTAGTCTAAACCACAATAGGCTCATGCAAGAATGTACACTGACATGACAAAGTCATGGGATAGCAGTATCAAAGTGGTATAACCTCTTAGTTGATAGTGGGTGCCAGATGAATGCGACATTCCATTTCCATTGTGCAGGTATTTATAATGTTCCCCAATCCACAGAGTCACATTTGCACCAGGAATCCATCATAGATGCCTTTATAGTGCTTTAGTTTTCACAGGACATAGAAGCAGAACCACCAGAGTGCCTCTGTTAACACCGTGACACCAAACACAGCCCCTCACCTGTCCTCGTTACGTTGCTATCTACACTCTAGAAGACTGGAAACATGTGGCACTGTTCAATGAGTCATGGTACCGGTTGTTTCAGGCTATTGATGGGTTTTGGGTGTGATACAGAACCAATGAAGCCATGGACCTCTCAACAAGGCACTGTTCAGGCCGGTGGTGGTCCCATACTGGTTAGGGGTGTTCTTATGGGTTGGGTCCACTCACATCACCACATCACCTTGCTTTGAGCACTCTTCCCCTGAGGTAATGGCACTTGATAGTCAACTTACATACTGATATCCTGTGATTTCTGACACATTTCAAAGCACTATAAATACCCAGACGCCTCTAACCTTGTTTTTACAGCAGCCATGGGTTCTTCTAAGCAGCTGCCTAGCAGTCTGAAAATGATCCTAGACACAAGAAAAGTGTCATTATTAAAAGTATGCTTTCATTTTCATTTCATTTTCAACTTGCTTAACTGGTAACAGTCACAGTTATTTTGACCAGGGGTGCCCAAACTTATGCATGCCGCTGTAATACTTTATAACTATATTTATTTAACATTAATTAAGCGTCTCATTATACCATATATATATCATTATGAGATTTTTAGTCATATGACATCCCTCAAGTGTATTTTTGTGATAAAACAAAAATTGTAGACCAAACAGACTCATTTCAGGTTCCTCCAAATGAAAGATCATGTCATTTCTGACCCCTTTATAGGATCTTTTGATCGTGTTATTAAGTGAACAGCAAAACATACAAAAAAAACAAAAGCACTGTTAGAGTTCATGGACAAAACACCTCCCCAACTGTTGAGCACAGGAGTAGTACTTTTGGATTGTGTTGCAGCCAGTGGCACAGGGACCACTTCACTAGTAGAAGCCATTTAAATTAAACAGCAGTTAATTCTGGGAACAAACACCACGACATCGGTAAAAAGCTGAAGATGAAAAGAGGATGAACTTCTACAGCAGGATAATTATCCTAAACACACCTCATAGTTTAAGAATAAAGCTAAGTATAAACAAATAAGGCCTCAGGGTTTTAGGTGAATTATTATGTGCATCACAAATAAAGGACGTGGCTGAGGGCTATACTAAGCCGAAGGTAAGAGGTATAAAGTAGGGCTTATTGTAAATTCTATTCACCATGCATGTGGCAGAGCACAGTTTCTATAACGATAAACATATGATTTATTGTGCAGCATCACTCTTTCTCCTTTGCTGGTTGTGCTCCCTGTCAAGGCACTTAATCCCCTCGCTGCCCCAGGTAGTCCTGCTTTACCAGTGATGCTGGGCTGCTTCATGACTGGGCACAGTCAGGCAGAAAATGACCAATTTCCCTTGTAAGCTGATCAATAAATTTTACCTTAAACTTAAACGGCACCTTATGAATTGAGCAACAAAGGTGTTAAAAATGTCAGCAGTCTCCTCTATTGCTTGAAGATCATGACTTGCTATGAATTCACTGTTTTTATTTTACTCATATTTTACATTCCACAGAGGGGCTGTAAGGGCACCAAAAACACACATTCCCTTCAAACTGGTACTGAACATACGAGGCCTCACTAGGTCTTTCGGCACTGCAGGCCTCACAGAGTAACATGCACACAAAAGCCTGCACTGCCCGAGCATGGACAAGTTGGGGAGCGAACAGGAGACGGCTTTCTATTCTGAGCAGCTAATTAGCGTTCCCTGCCAGCCTGTACCCTAATCTGACCTAACCAGGCTTATCTCCCGCCGCCTTTTCAGACTCCATTATTTTCCCCTCTTTCACAATGACTTGATACCCGGACTCCTTCGTTTTCTCAATGACCTCTGGCCCACTCTGTCTCTATGTCGGTCTGTCTCTCTTTATCTGTAAAGCACACAGACTCTATCACTGTCTGTCTGTCTGTCTGTCTCACTTTCCTGACATTCTCTACAGGTCTTTTAGTAACTGGTCCATCATTTGGCTGTACGAACTGAGGAGGAGGAGTTGAGAAATTTGGAGAAGCTGGAACAGTAAACACAGAAGCAAATCTGAACAAAGAAACAACTTAGCACTGACCAGGGTCATAACTCAAAAGTCACTGAACGTGAATTTAAATCAGAACACTTTGGTGGTGGAGGCATCGGGCTTTTTGCTGTTCTGCTGTCAATGAAACTGGTACATCGCACAAAGAGGCAGGAATGATGAAGCAGGATGACGACTTCAGAATTCTTCAGCATAACCACAAACCACCAGTTAACTGTTTGAACTGGGACACAACATGAGGAAAAAGACCCCCAAGGAATTACCCACTTCAAAGTTGGCTGTGGAATGGATAAAACAGGCTCGTTTTGGAATGGCGTTCCTAAAGTTCTGACCTCAGCATTATTAAAATATAAGGAATGTACTTAAAATTCAGGTCTGTTTCAGGAAACCAACAAGTTTAATTGAACCAACTGTGCCAACAAGAGTGATCGAATACCAACCAGAATTCTGACAGAAGCTTGTTCATGGCTAACAAAGCATCTGGACAAGACACAACCTGCCAAAGGACATTTAATTAAACACAGTCATCAAAAATTGTTGCACCAACAAGGAATCAACCAACTACAACGGTGTCATGGAGACACTCAGAATGGCAGTGGCTCATCTTCAGTGACAACAAACATATCTGTGCACCCTGGTCAGCGCCAAGGACATGGACATGTCACATGTCCAAAAGACGTGATGTCAGTGTTTGGTGTGCAATTTCTTATAAGCCTCATTGGAGGTCCTGCAAACAGTGGTCCTACCTTTTCTGAACGCACACTCCAGTGCGCTATTCCAACATGACAACACTCATCCTCATACTGCTGCCACCTAGAAGACACACTTTCCATGGCCAGTCACATCACCAGACCTATCCCCCATTGATAAAGTGTGGGATGCTCTACCAACACTCCACCCCTACTGCACAATCTGCAGGAACTGAGTGAGAATATTCAAGCTGCATAAGATGGATGATCACAGGACACCATTAGGAATCTTTTCAACTCCATGCCGAGACGTCTGGCATGTTGCTTTAAACCCAACGCTGTACTGACACGACTTCTGTATGTGTAGATCAAAAAATATCCAGCCATGCAATCACATACTTCCTTCTGTGTAACCTTTTTTTTGATGATGAGTGCATTAGTTGTATCGTATGTATTATTTTGACACCGTATGAATATTTGTAACCCTGTGTAGATTTCAGTTCAGCCTCAATATTTAAAACTGCTGCACCAAATCCTTGTTCTTATTCTATTAAAGATGCATGTTATACACTCTTTCTGACCCAGAAAAAGAACGGCTCCAATAAACACTGACAGCCTAATACTGAGAATTTTGGTTAATACAATAACATAACTTTATGAAATGATAAACATGTACTATATGCCCTTCTGATGCCTGACCATCATACAGCAACCGTAGCATCTGCCCATCTGTCCATTTCCTTCTATCCAACCTGAGGTTTAAAACTGAGGTCACAGGATCTCATTCACCCGATGGGTACTTTCATCTCCATTTTGGTTTTCCTGAAGAGAGGTGCGGACCACCCTTCTCATTAAAGGACAGTACAAAGGACAGCATATGAAAAGCATTCTCTTCACACACATTTCACCCGTCGTCCATAATATGCGCTGTGTGTTTGTGACTCACTGTCACACAAGAGCAGAGCTGCAGTTCTTCGCCATCGGCAGTCGCGGATGGAGATAATGTCTCCATTATCAAGCACGCCCTCAGCACACTGACCTCGCCTGATGACGGTAATGATGATTCATCGCAGCCGTCCACCATTAAGGATCCATCACTGCCTTTCAAGTCCTGGCTCTGGGCTATAATGGTTGTGGATCCATCATATGTGCAACAAGAAATCCATCTCTGCCATTTGGGCACTAATAGGAACAGATTTCATGACATGTATGGTAAGTGTCCAATAAAAGGACATGACCACAGCTCTGTTAGCTCCTGTTTCCGATGTCTGGAGGCAGTTGTGACCACTACAAGTCGATTTGCATTTTGTAGTGGATTAAATTTCCCATTATACAGTCAGACTGCCAGGTACGTGAACACACTAGCGCATCTAGTGGTTGTGGTCAGATGTTTACGCTCATCGTGGACATGAACATTGAGATTTCATCCATAATCAATCCATAATTTTTATAGTCAGATGAGACAAAGGTGTTTGAGAGAGGAAAGGAGATGCATTCAACGTGAAGAACGCTGTATGGCATGAGGTTGGTGTACATTCTGAAGCTTTGTTTGAAGGAACTCATTGGATTAATCAATACATGGTACGACAGGGATTTTTTTGGACATGGATGCCTTTTTTAGAGGAACGCTGTATGCTCAGATGACAAAGATTGAGTTGTTTGGCCACAGCAACCAGAAACCAGGATTAAGGAGGAGTAAGGGTATGATATTCAATGCCAAGATCTCTGCATCAGCTGTTAAGCAAGGTGATGGCAGCATCATGCTCTGTGACTGCCAGTGGAACTGGTCAAATTGCACAAATTGGAAGCAATAAAGAGAGAGGTCTTCATGTAACATCGACCACCTGTACAGAAAGGGACAGAGCAGGCTGTACTTTCTAAGGAGGCTACGGTCCTTCAACATCTGCAGGAAACTTCTGGGGTTGTTTTATCAGTCCGTGGTCGCCAGTGTCCTGTTCTACACTGTGGTGTGCTGGGGGGCAGCATATCCAAGAAGGACACACACAGGCTGGACAAACTGATCAGGCGGGTTGGCTCTGTGGTCGGCACAAAGCTGGACTCTTTGGTGTCGGTGGCAGAGAAGAGGACTCTGAAAAAACTGCTGGACATTATGGACAATGCCAGTCATCCTCTACACACTGTCATCAGCCACCAGAGGAGCCTGCAGTGAGAGACTGCTCCTTCCCAAGTGCAGGACCAATAGACTTAAAAACCCTTTTGTCCCGCACGCCATCAGACTGTACAACTCCTCTCAGTCAACAGCTAACAGCAACCTGCAACCACCACAACACACTGGACTCTCTGTGCAATAAACATTTTTTCAAGTGCAATAATGTGCAAAACACCCTCCTACAGGACTCTTTTTTTCTCGTGCACTATTGTCTATATTTTATATTGTAATATAGTCTGTATATTATATATTCTATATATTTATATAGTGCTTCTTCTACTAAATTATTTTTTCTGCCTATCTTCTGCTTACTGTACTGATGCTGCTACTGGAACCTTAATTTCCCTGAAGGAACCCTCCCAAGGGATTAATAAAGTTCTATTCTATTCTATTCTATTACAGAACTTCAAACCAAGCTCTCACCTCATAGACTCACGTACGCCATGTGTAGATAAGACAAGGTGTGAGAAAGTGGCTATGTCTATCACCCAAACACCCCTTTAACTGTTCTTTAACTAAGCGATGCTCTAGTACAGAACAGAATACCTTTAGAATAGCTTTCTTATCAACCACACACTTTGATAAGCCATGTTTTGAAGATATGATGGCTCTTATGCCTGCAACAGGAAGTCCATCAATACTAGGGACAGATACTGTCCCACAAATGGAATGCAACCAATAAAACGCCATGACCGCAGCTCCATCATCTCCTTTAAAAATTCAGGAATGTAACTGATCGTTCACTTTGTTAAGTTACTTTTGGGAGAGACGCTGTGGTTGATCATCTGCAGCACACCAAATGTACACTAAGGCTCTTGCCATGCCACTCTCTTTGACCTTTCCATGGGCCACCGCTGAAGATGAGCCCCACATCCATCATCCACATGGCCACAAATCCCCGTCCTCCATTACGGCCCTAAGTGGGACCGTTTCCTGGCCGCCCCTTCAGAGCCCTTCAAACCACTGGCATCAATCACGAGGGCCGCCGGCCCTTCATCCGTGAGATAGCACATCAGTCACGGCCTGAGAGATAGCAGACACGCTGACGGAGCTGTGAGACATAAGCCGCTGGATCCCAGCATGCGAGGAACCCTGCTGGCTTCAACTTTGTTATAGACACGCAAGCCCTTACACCCAAAGAAATACACATGTACACACAACACACACACACACACACACACACACACAGGCCTGAAGGCTTTAAAATCTGAAAAGCAAAAGCAGAAGTGCATCCACAGCTGGGAGCTTTATCATCTGTCCAAAAACTATTTTTTCCAAACTTGAGCAACAGTTTCACAACAATTAGATCCATCAGATCCAGTTCTGTCACATAAATGAAACCATTTCAACTAAACATAAAATAACCCTTTCATTTTAAATGTAAAAGTACAACAATAAGCCAAAACATTATGACCACTCATAGGCATATGAGTGAGTAAAAAAAAAAATAAAAAAAATAAAAGAAAAAATACTGGTTACAGCATCACATATGAAGATCTGGAGGAATACATTAGACAGCAACTCAACAGTTCAACTGGTGCATGGAGTCTTCTTGTACCTTGTGTGGACAGCCAGATATATATTTACTTAATCCTGACTAAATCCAACAAGGGTCCAATCTCAGCTTAATTAAGTTTATTATTACTACTTTTATTTTAATATTAATTTATTTTGATTGTTTATTATTTCTTAGCATTATTTCTCAACGCTGCTCCTGGCGGCGCCCCTGTCCTGCACGTTTTAGCTTTAACACGTCCCATGTAACTCTGAAGAGCTGGTTAACAAGCTGATTTGTTGAATCAGGTGTGGTGAGAGAAGGGAATGCTCTAAAATATGCAGGGGTGGGGTGCCTCCAGGACCACAAACACTGCAATATGACCACTGAGGATGTTAGGAAAATTTGAATGTATGGAGTTTTGTGCATTTAAAGCTTGATCCAATTTCGAAGCTTTCTGTGTGCCAGAGCACACTCTGACACCCTCTAGGCACTAACAATGGACATTATCCACAGCTTCCAGTAGCTGCAATAATTAAGTCCACAGTTGAACTTGAAAGAATAATGGAATGTTTGCGGTTGTAAAAATGGATTATGATCTTTGTAACTATGATATCATTCTGGTTAATGTTTAGACACATTATATTTGAGTTTCTGAACAAAGAATGGATATTGTTTATAGACACAAACTACTGACCAACTTCATTATGAAGAATAGACTTCATGTAAAGTGGATACAGTGAAATGCTGTGGTAGAACGCAGTAGAGGAACACACACATCCAAAAACATCACAACAAAATCTTTCCCAACCTCTTTTTCACAAATATAGAAATATAACACTCCTTACCAAACTGTCCAACTGCTATCCCCTCAGTCTGTCTATTTCTCTCCTGGCAGTTTTTCTACCTGCTGTGTCCAGCCTCCTGTCTGGCGAGGCATTCAGTACTTTCAGAGAAAAACCTCACTGTCGCTCGTAATCCGAGCCTAAGCCGCGAAATCTGGCTGAGATGTATACGGCTTCTCCGTGGCAAACTAACTGGTTGCTCAGCTCGCCCCGTGTCTGATCAAAACATCCCTCTCTGCTGGAGGAGGGGGGTGACGGATACTGCGAAAATGAGTCTCAGTGAGCAGAGAGTGAACGGTCCTCATCTTAAATACCTTACGGGCAGCACGCCTCCTGTTGCTCTGATGCCACATCTCCAGCCTGATTTGTCCAGAGCTCCTACTATTGCTGTACTCTTATCTGTGGTGTCTGCTGCCCTGTAAGCCCTCACACACTCTTAAGCCAAGAAACAGAATCTCAAAAGGATATATGATACATATCACCAGGAACTGTGTGAGAAATATAGTTATGGGTTGCATTAAGCCTGCTAGAATGTTCATTTCCATTTGCCTGTTATGTTAAAAACAAGCTAATGTGGTGGATTTCGCCAATTCACAGCAACTCTCCAGGTTAACTGCAGACACCTGCAACCCATCACAGACATTTACTTACTTTATTCTTTTGGGTTGAATGTCTCAGAACACGAGTGGAGCTTAGCTAAACACCCAGCTTATTCTACTGAGAAATGAATATTGTCCAGCTCACCCAGAGAGGGTGTTCAGACTGCCAGCCCAAATCCGATTTTTGGCATATCTACATTGCTTCCAACAATCCAACTGTCAGAATCGGATAGAAGAGTGATGGAACAGCAGGGATCCAAGAAGCGCTTGGCACCAGTGCGGCTCTGTAGTTACTGACACTTACGTTTCCTAGCACAGCTACCCATTCAGATACGATCACCTGCAATCTGATTTGACCAAATCCAATTTGTTTGCAGTCTGAACATAAGCAGAGACTTACTCACCATATCTGATCGACTTCTGACCTCTGAATGTACTGAGATTTCCTGTGTGGAGAAGTTATTCTGTGTGCATCTTTCTATTTTGCTGTCACTCGGATGTGGCCTTGAACGGGGCTTTTTGGGTCAGTGAGATTGATTATAAAAGGGCTTCCACTGTTTTGGGGGAAAAAAAGACCCAACAGACTCCAGTTCTTTTTCAATAACCTCTGTTCTCTTGTGACCACATCCATCAGAATCCAATAGTACAATGACAGGTAATATCTGTTTGTGAGCTTGCAGGGAAAAGGAAGACAAAGAGTCCCTACACTTCAGAGTAACCTCATGACCGTTCCCATTCACATTTCCCAGCCTTTTACACACACACACTTTAAGTGAGCTGTAACACATTTACATATTGTGACATTATTTCCCCCCATTTCACTCACCTTCACTGACAGCAGCATTCTCGTTTCTATGTAGACCCACGACAAACTTCAGTCTTATGTTCCATCTTGGAGCTTACAGGGTCTCTGGCATTCTGAAGCCCCTGTTGCCATCACAGAGGATTCTGGGAATCATACTCAGCATCTAAAACATAAACACAAAAAACACAGGCAAAGACTGAGTTTCGCCGGACAGTGAGATGTTCAGGGATGTGATTGGTTAAGAAGGACAAGAAAGGAAGCTCTCTATCACAAATAACAAAAAACAAAGAATAAGCCTTTCTACCCCAACCTCACCACGAGGCCTGAATCGCACACAAGAAAAGAAATCTAAAAAATGGAGTGCAGGTCTCGCTGCACAGGAGAACAGTGCACCACCACTCCAGATCCTGATTAAAGTTCCTGGAGGTCTGTTGCAGTCATGATCAAATCTGGATCTGCTTCCCTCACTAATCCTCCAAAGCAGTTTTCTCTTTCTTGGTTTACCAGAACTCAGCTCCACTGTTCTGGTTAGATGTCATTTTTTATTAGATTAAGAACTGAGGAAACAGCTACCTTACAGTCTTATCCTGCTTTGTGGGCACCAATTATGTTCCTGTTCAGAGTGCCCATTGCTGGGGACTGTTGGGAGAAGGTTTGAGATTCAGAGTCTTCACAAAGCTTTGAAAGGCAAGTTATGTGAAAGCTCAACACTACTGGAATGCCTAAACCTCTGCATGGTGCTTCTTCCTTTTTCTCTCTCTTACACACAAACAAGCAGGACACTGCCAGCTCATGGCAAGCCATCAACTGATGTTCCATGATCTACACCCATTTGCCTGCAGGCCAAGGCCGCTATCTGGAGCCTGGCTATCAGACAGTGCAGCTCCAGCCGTGCTGAGCCCTTGGACACAAGCACACACTCACTTACACACACACAGCTTCATCCCATGAAAGAATGCACAAATCCGGTCAGACCCAGGGGGATTTCAGGACATGGCCACAAAGCAGTTAAATAGGAGCTATAAATTCTAATTGCTTGGCAGTCATTAAACCGATGTAGCCTGAACGGACATGCTTCATGATGTCTTGACTAGGCAAGAAGTTCATTCCCTCACACACTAAAAAAATATATTGTAATCATGCCCATCGGATACAGTGGCAAACGTTCCTGTGAAGGTCACATTAATGCAGGTGCACAGTGCACCACCACTCCTGACCACCAGTCTGAGCAATCCTCCTGAAGGCCATTTGCCCTCAAAGGGAGGTTTTGATTTGCCTCTAAAGAAATCCTACAAGCAGTTCTCTTTCTTGGTCTTCCAAAACTCAAACAGACCTCCACTGTTCCACTGTAGCAGCCATTTCTTAATGAATAATTATTACATTATAAATGAAGGAAAAGTGCACATCAGATTATTATTGCATCATACATAATGAATAATACAATTAAGTCAGGGGTACATGATGAGTCCTATTGTCCATCATGTTTACTGTCATACAGTTTATTTACAATTAGTGGCAATAATTTTGACAGGGCATGATTTTGCTACCAAACAGGAATTAAAATGAACCACTACCTATTAAAACCATTTTACTAAGATCATTTAATGTTTATTAAAAACTGGCAACAACAAAATGCTCACTAATACACGTATCAGCCTACAGAGGTTTTCACACCTGAAAATCCAGACCAAGGTAGGAACGAAGGTCGCGGTTCTGTTACACCCTGCAGTTTAGCGGTGCACTAAAGAACTTTACTATGTCCTGTCTTCATCACCTAGGCTGCTTCTCCCTATACTAGACACTGATTGGTTTGTAGAGGGGTGCGCATCTGACGCTGGCATTCTGGTGCCGAATTCTTCCTCCCTACCAGAATCCAACTGCCTTTGAGTGCATGTGTATCACATGGCAGAGTGAGCATGGCAGATTACCTTCATATTCCTTTAGCTTCTGTTTACTAAAAGCTTCATTTATAGTTACAGTAAATACAGGATTGTGTATGTTTGCTCATACTGCTGCATGCACATGCAAAGAGAAATCAAATTTCGGTTCATTTTCTGTTGATTTCTGTCAATAGCCTGACTCAACATCCTGCAAATGGACACAAACTCTAAACCATCCAAAAAGTGTTTTCACACTGAAAACAAACGGGTTCAAACTGGTCTTTGATCTGAGCACCTCTTTAGGTCAGACCAAATCCTGTCCTTTTGTCTGGACCATGGTCTGCAGCGTCTTTCATACTTGCTATTAAAGGAATCAACATTATAGAAATTTTCTGGAAATCTGAGAAATAAAGTTCATGGACAGCAAAGGACAGAGAATTGTAAATTTACGGTATCGAAATCATGCAAAAGTATGGATTCCTCAAAAGTTTACAGCTTTCAGACAATGTTTACCAAATGTCAACATCAGAAATGTTCAAAGGAACATCTAACCAAGGAAGAAGCATGCTGCAATCTTGTTCTGTGAACTGAGGAAGTCAAAATACAGCCTTTTCACACATGTTTTGAGAGGAGAACTGTTCATGGGGTTGATTGATTAGGCTTGTATTCCAACACCCTGGTCTCCAGCTTACCTCTCTGATGTCTCATCATGGATGGCAGCCCAGCACCTCAAACTGAACCCCAGCAAGACTGAACTACTATTCATTCCTCTAATCACTGGTCCTCATCCTCATCTTACCATTTCCCTTGAAAATTCACTGGTCACTCCATCTGCAGACCATCAGACCACTGCAACTATTTGATAATGTAGCTGCTCGCATCAGGTTCAAAACCTTGATGCTGGCCTACAAAGCCAAAAATGGACCAGTGCCTCTGTATGTTATGGCAATGTCCCTTCGAAATTCAAGTACAGCTCGGCTTGACCCACCGTCCCTCAAGGCACAAGGAAAACATACAGTACATCCAGACTCTTTTCTGTTCTGGCACCAAAATGGTGGAATGAACTTCCCCTGAGGGTCCGAACAGCTGAGTCTCTCACTGTGTTCAAACATTCAGACCCATCTGTTTCAAGAGTATTTAACTCCACGAAGACTTATTCTGAATCTTGTTAGTCCCCAGTCTGACATTTGTTTTTGACAGGATCTAAGTGTGAAGAATCTCTGGATTCTAGCCTCGTCTACTAGCTAAGCTAGTAGTGAACCGTGAACAGCAAAGCACTTTTGTACGTCGCTCTGGATAAGGGCTGGATAAGGGCATCTGCTAAATACCATACATGTAAATGTAAATATAAATGTAAATGTATCGCAGCCAGTAGCTCAGGAAGCATTTCACTGGAAGAAACTAACAATAAAATAAAAAAGTAATTTTGCTTCAAAAACTGCTCGTCGTGCCTCCAAGACAAGACATTTTGACCAGTTGACAGGATTTGAGAGGACGAGCATCGCAGTGATGTAATATTTGGGAAACCTGGACTGCCACAGACTGGACTGTATCACCTTTAGCAACAAATCCCAGTTCTGTTTGGTAAGAGATTTAATCCTGCTGTTGCTCCAACTGCTGGTGTGTTGATCTGGGGAGCCATCACATATGACAGTTACAAGACAAATGCTAGGAGGGACACTATCAGCTCAGCAAGCTGTGCAGGACATCCTGCAGCCACATTTTGCCTCCCATGGCAGGACTTCCAACCAGCATTTTTCAGCAGGATAATGCTCCCACACCCAGTAAGGGTTTCCCAGGAATGTCTCCACCAGCCTGCAACTCTTCCTTGGCCTGCCTGGTCACCAGATTTATCGCCAATTGAACATTTATTGGACTGCGTGGGATGTCCACTTGTGCAATCTACAAGTGTGCAGAATCTAGAAGCATCTGGAACATCTGGAAGCAAATGTGTCGCAGGATGCCGTATGAAACCTGTTTGCCACCATGCCTAACAAGACCAAAACAAGACCAAAACAAGACCAAAACAAGACGCGTGCTTAGAAGCACGTAGGACGTAAACAACAAAGACGAGATGGGATGACAGGGGATGAACAGGACAGATACATGACACTGATATCATCATTACATTCACACACAGAAAGTTACCGTATTTTCTGGACTATAGAGCGCACTTCAATATAAGCCGCACTGGGCTAAAAGTGACACCTACTGAACTGATAACGTAGTTTAACTGAACATAAATGAACTGATTAGTTTTTGAACGGCGTCTGTAGCATAAAAGTAAAAGTGCTGATCAAACAAATCAGAAAAGCTATTGATTGGTTTATTCATCGCCCTCCTGCGCACTGACAACTCTGAAGTCACCTTCTTCAGTGTCGGAGTCGAACAGCCTGAGAAGAGCTTCTGCTAAAGCGCCCCCTGGCAGGTGAAGAAAAATCCCCAGAAAAGCCGCACCTCATTATAAGCCTCATGGTTTAAAGCGTGGAAAGAAAGTAGTGGCTTATAGTCGGGAAAATACGGTAAATTCCAATCCAACAACTCCTTCTTGGTGTGTATTTTTTATGATTGCATTAAATAAATGGATCAATGCATCTTCTACAGTCACAATAACAACAACCCAAAACAATAATCCACACTTTTGGATGCCACTGTATATCGAGTCACACCCAAACACACGAACTCTGATTCAATATCATTCCACAGACTCCTAGTTCACTGTTTGTGAGCAGAAGTGTGTCGGTATATCATGTATTGTGTATTCATGTAAGCTAAAATCAGCGACAACACATGCACTTAACAACACACACCTCCCCCAGGCAACACTTACGCAACAACCTGCCAAAGCGGGGAGGAAACTAAAACGAGCCCCAGTCCCAGATTCCACTGATTGAACACCACATGACGTGGTGATCCTTGTTCATCACCCTGCTCGTCTAGCAGAGGACACACATCGTTCGATCTCACGCCCAATGAGGACAGCCTCTGGGACAATTCTGATTGATTTCCACTGCCACAGACCATCGAGCTCCGCTTCAGAACTCGTCCTGACCTTGGGACGGCTCTGCTTTGACCCGTCCGCTTTAAAACACTGAGCGGCATCTGTGGAGAGAGGAGCCTGATAAGAAATGCAGTGCTCTCTTCTGAAGCCTTAAATAGTGCAGTGCGGTGGATAGCGCAGCCGTGCTTAACCGAGATATGAACCTCGCCAGATATGCATACACAAACAAACAACACACCCACACACGCATTAATACAACCCACAAATGCCTGGACGGAATTGCTCCCATTTAGAAATGTAGGAGCTTATGTTAATGCATTCAGAGTTATGATCAGGTATTCTGTGCACTTTTCTACTGTTCAGCGCAGTGGAGCTGATGTGGAAGGCAGCCAAGCATCACACAGATATGAACCTCACTAGAAGCCTTACATACATAAGTGTATTGCCATTATGCCTTGAAATCTATTCCAAAACCAGTGGAGAAATTAATGATGTCGCCAAGATGCCTCCGTGCTTGTGATTGATTACAGTGCTTATTTTCATGTTGCAGCCTTTTTGGGGCATATTGCATTTCAAACAGTTAACGAATTTTGGCAACTCTGACATAGCCAAAACACAGCTGATTAACAGTCCAATTTCAAAACCTCAAAACTGCTTCCGAAAACTGACTTGTTACATTTACACCCCCAGACATTACATACACCCAGCTCACAAGCAAAAGCCCTGCTATGTCTGGCTGAGAAAACTGCTTCTTCAGTAAGAAACAGTGCAATGGAATTGTAAAGAATAATTACAATGTTCCTGTTACAGTGCTAAAAACAGTGCTGCAAGGCTAAGCTCGGTGTCGGTTGGGCATAGCAGTGACAGGCCACTAAATGCAGAGCAAATATTATTTTGAAAATGAATGTTTGGCCCAAAAACGTTTAGCACAAATGTATCTGCTATCTGGGATAATGCACACACAGAGCAAGTGCAGTTCAGTCTCCATAGAAGAGTCAAGTCAAAGTCAAAGACAAAGCCAGCTTTACTATCAGTGCTGCAATATGTACAGGTCTCTCAGACCCATGGTTCTCTAACAAACATTAAATAAACACTAATATACAGTAAACATTAAATAAACTTTAATAAATAAGCTTTAATCATAGAAATATATATAATAAAACACATAAATGTCACTTTAAGGTGGCACAGGCACCTAAGAGATTAGGTCAGCAATTAAAGAGCACTGCCAATAGAATGGGACGCTCTAGAGTCTAGAACCTAACTTCCCTACGTCCAAAGCCATGCATTAACTACAGGGCTATTAAGTCCCCCAGGGTTGGGATGTGGAGTAACTGCATTTTCTGAAGTGATGGAGCTCCACCCATTATCTCCTTTTTCTTGAAGTGGAGTGGGGTTGCAGTGTCCAACACCACACCAATAGCTATCCTCACTAATGCTCTCAGAGCTGATCAAATGTAACAATGTAGTAAAAAGGCTTTTTCAAAGAGCAGAAACTGTTACTGCAGCAGATCCGTACTCCTTTTCACTACCTCCAAGTTTGGAAGAAGCTTCAGGAGGAGGTGTCCACAAACATTTGGCCAGTACTGCAGAGGCCAGTACTAATAAAGTAGCTCACACACACATTAAAACAGCCGAGACACTCTTGCCGACACACTTCCATTTAGATTTGCAGTAAATGACTTGATGCCCTAAAAAGGAGTCCTTCAGCACGTGTCCTTTCCCAGAATTCCAAACACAAGCCCTCACGCTGACCACCCGACCGATCAAAAGCCATCAGCTCGGCTGAACTGAGCTGATGAACCCCAAACCCAGCCCTGCCAAGGCTGACCGACACCATGCCAACCTGCTGCTCGGAGATGATGAAAAACACCAATTAACATTCTGCAGGGCCGTTTCCCCAAAGCTGCACGGCCTCAAGATCATGCTAACAGTTACAGAGGGCCGTCAGACGAGCTTTCGCGCTTCGACGCCTCTGGGGCGCGCAGACCATCTTAAAGGAGGTGTTCGAGAGACAACAGCGATTGTTAAACGTTCACTGCTGAGTCATTCGTTAGCTACAGTTCCAGTGACACAAAAATAGAGATGGAAAGAACATCCAGGACGTGCGCCGTGTATTCAGTTACTTATTGTCAGTCTACAGATGTTCTGCGTGTGTAATGTTCTGCGCTCTCTTACAGACTCTCCGATCAGTTCTTAGAATCTGCCTTTGTTAAGTCTCTGTGTATGGCTCCATAAAGTACAATACTAGACCTGCACCAGTAATTTGGGGATCTTGAGATGATATTCAGTATTTTTCCAGTAAGTACCGCCGTGCTCACGCTGATATGTTAACCTTGAACACTACAGATAATAGGACAACATCCATCACGACGAACAATCCAGAGAAAAACAACATTTACAAATGCAGTAGAATGAGTAGAATGTAGACACACGATTGATGTACACGAAAACATCCCTCGTTAGAACACATCGCCTTCTTTCACAGCACCATGGTTCCGTCTAGATGTACGGGCCCACTGTAAGCGCTTGTGACAGTGGATAGGAGAGAGCACGTCCACTCTAGATGGTCTGCAGCAGGGGGCACTGCAATGTGTTGTGTGAGATATTCCTAAGATACTCCTCTTGAAACCCATCTCCTTATCTCGCTTCTTCCTGTTCAAGGTCAAAGTGTGTTCAGAGCCTGTACGGAATCATTGTTCACAAAGTAGGAGTGCTCCCAGGAGAGGACAGCAGTTCATCGCAGGGCCTGTCCCTAAAATATCCTAAAATATTTCTGAGAATTCTCGGCCCAGGTAGGACAGCCTTCGTTGTCCTCACACTCCGCTGAATCCTGGGTGTCCGACACCCTTTCGCTGGTTTTTGGCTTGATAGTTTCCCTTCTGTTCTGCTTCTCTCTTTAGAACACTGTGGGCAGGTGTCCAACAGAGCTGAACCCCACAAACCTTGATGCTTAAGATTCATCAACCCAGTTGTTTGGCCATAATGATTCGGCCCTTTTCAGATGCACTCAGATCTTCACTGCTGACCATTTCTTCTACGTCTGCAACTGTTCTGTCCAACGTTGATCAGAGACCTGTGTCCAACATTTTTTGGCATAAACAAAATTGGCAATGGTCCCCCTTAACTAACTAAAGGTACGAAATACCCTTGAGGGTGCCAGTATAGTGGCAAGCAAGGTACCACCACATCCCTGCACTGCAACTCAGAAGAGAAACACAACACTATTAACACACGTCTGTTCTTTCGGCCTCTTTCTGGTGGTTTCTCAAACTGGAGCACTCTTATTCACTAAAAGGACTATTAACAGGTATAATGTTTCTTGGCATCTCTAAGCAGGAGTGAGATGGACAAAACACATGTAGAGCAAAGGAGAGGAGGTTTTTACTGCTGTCCTGGGCTCTGCTTTTGCTCTGGCATTGGACAGATGCACTCGTCCAGTAGTTCATTATGTCCCCGTGTCCTAGCAATTCATTATGTAAACAGTGCTCTGGCATACATTTACAACATGAGAGTGGGAGCGCGAGAGCATGAGTGAGAAAGAGAGCGAGAGAGAGAGAGAGAGAGAGAGAGAGAGCGAGAGAGAGCGAGAGAAAGAGAGAGAGAGAGAGACCGCATGCATCAGTGCTCTGATTAAAAAACTGTGAGGTGAAGCATTAACAGAGTCTAATTACATTTCAGACAGCATTTTAACACACACACACACACACACACACACACACACACACACACACACACACACACACACACACACACGTACAGAGAGGGTGAGAGAGCTGCAAAGAGCTGCAAAGGCAGATCATCCACAGAAGAAGGAAAAGAAACAGAGGAAGAAAGAAGGCACGTTCAGGAGGCTCGTGACTGCTTGACATTTCCAAATCGCCTCGGCGGAAAGCAGCGGAAATAAAGCGAGGATTCAGCCGAGTGTGTGAGCAGGAGCACTCTGTAGAACCCAGAGGTGCACTGGTAGCTTGAAACTCCCACAACCAGTGCTTTAACCTCAGGATCTCTAGGCTTATTCATCAGTTACTGGTCAGTAACTACTACAAATTATGCAGTAACTCCTCCGAAATGAATACGTAGCTGATGGAGTGAGGAAATGGAGCATGGACTCACATACAGGCCCTCAGGACTTGAGGCTGGTTTCACACACATACACTGCATCGGCATGGGATGAGCTACAGCAACAGCTCTCATACACAATGATCCTTCACACATAAGGCTGCCGTGATTCATTGATGTAATCAATGATGTTGATGTTGAAAATACATTGCTGTCAATAAATCATATTTTTTTTTTTATTTTTGTTTTCTAAAACACTTCAATTCAGTGAATAGTGCTGTTGCCTCACAGCAAGAAGGACCTCGGTTTGATGCCCGGGTTGGGCAGCCTGGGAAATTTCTGTGTGGAGTTTGCATGTTCTGCCCGTGTTCGCGTGGGTTTCTTCCGGGTACTCTGGTTTCCCCCACAGTCCAAAGACATGCGCAGTAGGTGAATTGGTGACTCTAAAGTGGCCCTTAGTGTGTGAATGTGTGTGTGTGTGTGTGTGTGTGTGTGCACCCTATGATGGATTAGCGCCCTGTCTAGGGTTGTTTCCTGCCCTTGCGCTCAGAGTTGCCCCCGTGACCCTATTCAGGAATAAGCGGTACAGAAAATGGATGGATGGATGGATGTGATTCCTGCATGCATGAGGTCAGTCGATTGTTTCAAACACCCGTGATGTGGAGAGTACGAGATCACCTGAAATTAGCACAAAACATAAAGGTGGTCTGAAAATTGTGCATAGTTTTGAAAACAGAGCAGTGTGATGCAGCACCTGCGTGGAAACCACCCAGTTCACTTACCTCACTTTCACTAAAGTAAAACATCAATATCATCAGCGTTTTGGACATCAGAAGAGCAGCTTCACCAACATAAGGTTACTAATGTTAGCTACGTTTCCTGATTTCAGTCTTGACTCTGGTCACAACAGATCAGGGGAGTCTTGTCCATGTCTACCTCCAGAGTCCGAACCAGTTTAACTTTCCACCTATTCTGGGGGAAAACCCACATTCAGTTAAACTGGAATGACAGTGAACTCCTGAGCATTTATTACAGCCCGAGCATAAAACAGGAAATGCCATAAATACAGTAGATTAGGTTATTTTTTTATAGAAACTAGGATTTCTTCTGGAACTGAACTACTGACTGTAAAAATGCTCTGTGGCTCCAATTTAAACGTTTGCTCTTCAGTGTGTGAACCTGTGCTTATACTGTGCATTGATTTTTGAATGAAATTTAGTTGTTTAGATTAGTCCACTAATTGATCAAATGAGAGATAGATTCTCTATCTGACAAATATTCATTAGTGGCAGCTCTAAAGTGAACCCAGAGAACCAGTACATAAATACATGAAAAATGGTAAGCATTTAAAAGAGCAAGGAATTAACTCTTAACCTGTCCTTCGAGTTTAAGAGGTTTATATAACAAGTACAGAGAAAGAAATGGCTTAGGATACAGGCTGGCCAAAATCAGCTAAAGGTGGGAGAAATCAGCTGCACACCCAGCAAATATTTCAGAAATGACATCTCAATGTCTAAACCACAATCTGACAAACTCAATTCATAGTTCAACCGCTCACAAAATATATCCCATCTCTGCCCTGTTCTTAGAAACAGACAGAGATGAACTCCCCTAACTTCACACAGACAGACGTCCTGCAGTGACTTAAACAGGGTGTTCATTTCAGATCACTCTAAAGCACCTGCTGACGTTCATGCACGTGAAGATGAAATCAGAAATACAGGCCATGGTGCCAGATGGCTGTTTTCATCACAGCTCATTACAGAAGTCCAATCTTCCTATCTGAGGTACACCATAGATCCAAAAGTCTGTGGACACCTCCTCTTAAGGTATACCCATTATTGGCACATGTTCTCCGTTCCACACATAGCTTGTATAATCAGTCTAAGGTCTCCATGCCCAACGTGTAGCGAGGAATAGCAGGCTATAAATCACCCTAGTATTGGGCTGTGGAGCAGTGGAACTGTATCCTCTGGAGTGATGGAGCTCCAGCCAATACGGCTTGGATAAACTGGAATGATACTGGGAAAAAAAAACTCACAGTGCAATATTGTGTTGTTGTACAATTTATATTGCGATATTGAAAAATGCTGAACATTTCACCAGATTTCTACAGCAAACATCTCATGACATTAATGATATCTGGAGCAAAATAAATATTGGGCAGATAAAATCAGCCTCTGGTAGATATGTCAGGGGAACTTGGACCAGTATGAATCGGTACATTTCATATTAAACAAGTTGTAGCACAAAATATGTGGTTTCATTTGGCTTACATGATATTGCATGTCCTGCAATGTGACTATTGCACACATTAGGATGGCGATGCTCCACAGGAGGTCAGAGATGAAATAAGAATGAATCCAAGCCAATCTTGGAATAAATAACAGATCTAGTCTAAATATCATGATGCCAGCTGTGTGTATCTTCTTGTGGGCCAGCAGAGACTTTGAGAACCAATTCAAAACAGCTCATATTAAAGCTTAGCAGGTTTTAAAGAACGAATGTAGAGTTCCATTTCTAGATATCCCTCATCAAACATGGACATTCAAATCCTAAAGGAGAGAAAAACAAAACTCTAAATCTCCTTAAAGGACCCTAGAATGGAAAACGAATTTGTCTCCTGTTAGTGAAATAATGAAGTGATGTGTAAACAGAGTTAAAGTCTCAGAACGTACAGCTCACACACTCAGAAGAAAACATTCCCTGTGTCCTCGTCACAAAGATCTGCATCATTTTTTTTTTTTCAAAGGAACAATCAAACAAGCCTGATGCATTTTAGAAGCACATGCAGTCGAATGATGAGGTTACAAGTAAAAACAGCTGCAGAATTTCATGAAAAGAACACGCTTCCAAATGAAGTATGTATGTATGAATGTTGTAACAACTGAAAAACCTTTTTGGTGCCCTATAGAACTCTTTCAAAAGGTTCTGTATAGAACCCTCCGCACTATCCATTCATCTGAAAGAGTTTAATCACGCAAAGGGTTTTGCAGAGCTGTGGGCCTAAAGTCTCTCTCTCCTGCCTTACAGACAGATTAGTGTAATAAACAGCAGTAGAAGGATCAGCTCAGGCTCTGTGTAGCTGCGTTTGAGGAACCAGGAGGAACCAGGAGGAAACTGGAAGAACCTGGAGGGACCAGGAGGAACCTCTGAGAATCCTGCAGGTACCAGTGATGAACTAGGAGAAACCTGCAGGAACCTGTGATGAACCAGGAGAAACCTGGAGGAACCTTTGAGAAATCTGCAGAGACCTTTGAGGAACCTGAAGGAACCTGGAGGAACCTGGAAGAACCTGAACGGACCTGGAGGAACCTTTGAGGCACATGGAGAAAACTGGAAGAACCTTTGAGGAACCTGGAGGAACCTGGAAGAACCTGAAGGGAAAGTGCCTTCAAATGAACAAGTGTCCTACTTCGGCTGGATTATCTTCTCACTACAGCTGCTGTTCAGCCTGATCTTCTGCGCTGCTGCCGTGAAGCTCCAGCAGACGGACGGGCAGCGCTGCTGTGCTAAAAGCTAACGGTAACGCTGCGTTACAGCCGTTACAGCCGTTACCGTTACAGCCGCGCGCGCGAACACGAGCGCGCGCCACCTCGACGCCGCTGGTTTCGGGACGCAGCTCTGCGGTGCTGAAGGTGCTGCTCCAGTCCTTCTCCACTGCCCCTCTACCGCCCCTCCACTGCCCCTCTGCAGCAACGCTTACCTGAGAAAACGTCTCCCAGATCTTCTACTTCTTCTCCCTGTCTGCTGTCTCCTTCTGCAGTCTCCTTCTGCTGTCCCCTCCTGCTGTCCCCTGTCTCTCCTCTCTGCGGGTTTGTGCTGATGGAGGACGGGCTGTGCGTCTCTCACCGCGGTCACCCACACTGTCTGACCTGCCCGCGGCTCGCAGCCGCTTTCCCTCTCTCACACACACACACACACACACACACACACACACACACACACACACACACACGCACGCACACACACAGCTGCCTACAGTTCTTAAAGAGACACGGCTCGACAGTGGCCTCTGCAGTCTCCTCAAACCTCCAGAGACTCCTTCAACCTGCAACACTGAGCTCCAGGAGGTTTTGTTCACAGATTGGTGGAGGATGACCATACCCATGTCCACGTCCTAAAGTCCACTTCACTTCAGCAGGGTGGGCTCCGACAGACCCACTAAAGCACAAACTCCTTTCCTTCAGAACGAGAGACGGGCTGGAGCCGACTCAGTGCACGGGCGCCGGAAATGCCAGGGCCTGGGCAGTGCTGGCCAACTTCAGCGTGTGAGCTTCGGTTACTGTGGTGGTGAAAATACCAAATTCACTGAGTCATCAAATTCAGCGGGTCCACCATTTTACCCAGCCACACGCAGTGATACACCAGGGGTCAGTGAGCACACGTGCCCGGAGCGGTGAGCAGCCCTATCATCAGCAGCTGGGGAGTTCAATGCCTTGCTCCAGTGCACTTCCGTCATGTGCTGCCAGTTCAGGGATTCGAAATTGGCAACCTTTCAGTCACAAGGCTGGTTCCCTAACCACCAGACCACGGCTGCTCCCACAGCTGATCACATGTGCAGGACAACTGGGCTGATGCTGTGGTGCTCCCTTGCGCTTGCGTTTTGTCATGGAAATACGTCCTGACATCTTTGAACACGACTGCTCATGAAAGCCAGTCTACATAGCTGGAAGGGTCTGTGTCCACTTCCATGCACAAAGCATGTTTCAGGGCTTTCACTGCAGACGCTGTATTCTGGAGCTTGTTTACACCTGGCATCGACATGCATTTTGGTACTGGATAGAGTACGGATAGAAATGACTAATTTGTCACTGAAATGCATCCTCGGTTACCAGATGAGATCTACTACTACTTTTCTGTTTGGCTTCCTGTAAGCAACCATTTTCAAGGGCTGTTTCTCAGTATGCGTTCCCGTGTCTTCTGACGTCCTTGCCTGACGTCATCTTCTACTGGCCAAGCTGCATTCCAATAACACAGTTACCAAAACCAGGTCCTGGATGTGTTCTTTGCTCCACAACGAAAACCAAGCAGCAGTCTGTGACTTGCAGACGAGAACGAAATACCCAGCATTCGTTGCAAAATTCAGTGTTGATGCGATGGGAGAAGACACTGGTCAGACACACCATTTTTGATTCATTTGAAACAAACACTGCATCTGGTTCCGCTTTAAAGAAATGATGCGAAGTTTGATACAAACGATTGTTTAGTCTCTTAAATATCGTGAACCAAGAACGTAAAATACAAGGACAACATGAAAAACACCTGGGATTAAAGAATGGGCAGCGTTACAAATGGGACACAGATGGGAATGGGTGGAGCAAGGGCGGAGACAGCACCAAAACAAAATAGAACACATGCTCAGACGCACATGAGGAAATCACAAAACAAAGACGAGAAGGAAAACTAAGGACTAAAGGACTAATACATGACAGTGTCCTCTGTCCTGAGTTTGTTCCAGCAAGGAAACTTATCAAGAACATTCTTTGCAAGAACACAAGTCTGTTCTTCATGCTTTTGATACTGAGATACACCCAAGGTTGTTTGGCTGGAAGTCCATGATTTATTACTTATTAATGTTATGTACATATTAATTACATATTCACTAATGAAATATTCATGACATTTCCGCTTGACGAACTGTATCCAGTGACAGAAAATGCACTCTGTTCATACTTGGGTTCGATGTACATGAGATCCATCTCCGGCCAAAATCCAGATGTGTTTTGACTGTGTCCTGGGGGTGTTTAAACCAGCCTTTTCATAGCAAGTGAAATCCAAATGTGATCCAATCAATAAACAACATGTTGATGTCAAGCAACATCATGTCTATGAACACACACCAAAAATGTCTCTCAAAACACATCCAGGCCTTCGTAGTTTCAAAATACATTTTTTAAAGCTTCTTAATGTAGCTGTTTGAAATGTGCATAAGGTGCGTAGGCTTAGAGTTAAGAATTCCATTTTAGACTTTGATAGAAATTACAATAAAAGTAAGTGTTGGAGGGTTGGACACCCTACACCCAGCAGAAATCACAGCTTGCAAACGAGTTGTGGAGCGAGCCAGCAGTCGTTCTTCACCACATTTCATTCAGAACCATATGAATCAGCAAGAAGGCCACTAGAAATATGTTATTCAGACAGATGAGCAAAAAAAAAAGATTAAAATGAAGTTGGTATGTTTCACAGTAACGGAGCACTGCATTCTAACCTGCAACTGGAATCTAACTGTAAACTGTCTCTTTTGTTGGCAGCAGGACAGCTTGCCTTTGATGGATCTGTATCTATATCTATAGACTGCATGTGTGTATTCCACAAGACGTTCTATAGATCCAAACATTTGTCTGTGGAAATTCTATTGGAGGTGGGTCTTGCAAGACAAAAAGTCTAGAGACAGTTCGTACAGGACTACCATCATGTGCTGAAGCAGTTCTGTAAGGAGGATGGGCCAAACTTCTTCAGAGTCAGTACTGATCGTGGCATTTTATAGGATGTTCATACAGGGTTGCCAGAAATGTCAGAACTTTTACAGATACCCTCTATCAACGTCCTATATGATCATATGTCATAGCTGTGGTGTGAGCAGGTGTATGAATGTGTGTAGTCAGACACTACTCTGTAAATGAACGTGTGTTGTATGGGTCATTTTGGTACAGCACATAGGCCTACATAGATGACTGACATTATTTCCTCTGAGCCTCACTTCTTCTGTGTTTCTGGAACGTTCCCCAAACCCTCTGGCACAAGGAATAGCACAGCAGATCTTCCTCAATGGCTGGTTTGGCCCCGTGTAATTCTCTGATTTGCAGATGAAGGTCACTGTGATATGACTGTTTTCCTGTGTGCTAAGAGTCACGATTCTCAAGCCTGTCATTAATTATGACAAGGGTTCTTATGAGAGGGGTGTTTAGTTAGCTGTTACTGTCAGGAATCATCGTTGGTAATGCATTGCTTTTTAGAGCATATCTCCAGTGGATGACAGAGCCTAAAGCATGGTGTAGTTTGGCCTAAAGTAGTGGGTGCACGTGTTAGCAATGTAGCAAAATACAGTGCCTTGCGAAAGTATTCACTCCTCCCTTGGCTTTGTACTTATATTTGTTATTCAACCAGTATTTAAATATGTTTGTTTGTTTGTTTGTTTGTTTAATCTGAATTGTATGTGCTGCATCATTTATATACTTTTTGCTACGAAGTCCATAAATAGTAATTTAAGGTAAATACCAATTACCTTCAGAAATCACATGCCTGGTGAAATGAAGTCCACCTGAGTGCAATCTAAATGTCACATGACCTGTCAATATATACACACCTTTTCTGAAAGGCCCCAGAGGCTGCAACACTATTAAGCAAGAGGCACCACTAACCAAACAACACCAAAAGAATAAATGAGATCTCCAAACAAGGGGACAATGTGGGGTTATAAAAAAAAGAAATGCAAATCTTTGATGATCTTCTAATGAAAAGAATATGGTACCACAACAAACCTGCCAAGAAGGCCACCCACCAAAACTCTTAGAGCATTAATAGGCAGAACAGAGACCAGAGGTAACCCTGAAGGAGCTGCAGAGTTCCCAAGCAGAGACTGAAGTCTCTGTCCATATGACCACAATAAGCCGTACGCTCTGTAGAGCTTGACTTCATGGACGAATGGCCAGAAACAAGCCTTTATTTACAGACATAAATAGGAAGTCTTGTTTTAAGTTTAAGGAAAATGCTATGTTTGGTGAAAAACCAAAACATCTCATCACCCCAAGAACACCATGATGTGGCAGCATCATTCTGTGGGGATGTTTTTCAGCAGTAGGGACTGAGAAACCAGACCAAATTTGGAAGATGGATGGTTCAAGTTCAGGGATGTTCTTGAGCAAAACCTGTTTTGGTCTGTCAGTGATTTGAGCCTGGAACCTAAGCTTACGTTCCAACAGGACAATGACCCAAAGCACACTGCTAAAGCAACACTTCAGTGGTTGAAGGGGAAACGTGTAAATGTATTAGAATGACCTAATGACCCAATGACCTAAATACCAAAGCCCAGACCTCAATCCAAATGAGAATTTGTGATCAGACTTGAAGATTGATGGTTACAGAAGAGAGCTCTCTATAATGCTGGAGGTTATTAATGTAACTTATATTAAACACATACTAACCAAAATCACTAGTTAAAGAAAATGAAAAATGAAAATGTTTTACAAGATAAGTAGAAATAATCCCCTAAATAGGTGCGTATATGCAAATCCGAGTAGTTTCATATACTATTATACTACATATCTAGTGTCTGACCCTCAAATGTCTTTTAACACTATGCTTAAAAGTCTAGAGGACTTTTGCACTGGAGCTATGAAGGTGATTCAAACTTATACACTATCTAGCATTACTTACTGAAGCTGTGTAGTAACGATGTTGTGTTAGTGTATCGCAGTGGAATAACCAACTCTGTGTGTTACATTTTAAACCAAACTATTGCTAGTTATGAAGCTTCCCATATATTGGTTTCAATGGCGCTCTCCCAGAGGCTCATTTTATTGTTTTGAATATGTTATCTCATATTGCTTCTGCATTATGTTCGTTTTTTGTAAACATAAACTGGAGAATTCATTTCAATTCTTTTTTTACATTTCAGTTTCATTTACTCATTAAAGTGTGGACAAATAATTTTGAGTGGTTTGGTTAAAAAAACACCTAAAAGTTGTTCACAGTGAAGAGTTGAATGCCTCTTAAAGCTTACGTTACAGTATAGTGCAACAGTACAGCTTGTTTTCAGATGCTTCAGACATATGTAATACGATTATGTCATAAAACATATTTTTAAATTCATGGTGGAGGGGTATGGGCAGGGTGTTGTGCAGAAAAATAGTCCTGCAAAACCATATTCTTTTTGATTTCATGATTATTTTACCATCATTAACATTATACACTAAAAACCCAAACGTTATGGGACAAGAACTGGTTACTGTGATCCATGATGTTTGTCATGTCCCACTGAAGCTAAACAATACTGTACTGACGTGTTTTGGCCATTCTAGTCAGACGCCAGTGCACTGTCCACTGTAGGTGGTAATGTCTTCTATGATGTCTTCTATTCACACAGGACACTGTAGATTCAGGAATTGCACCATTTTGGAAATCAAATGTCCCATAACTCTGGCATCCACTCTTATTATGCCTTCACACCTCCATTCCATGAGCTTCCTTTGCCAGTTTTCAACCTCACCCAAGCTAACATCTCACAACTTATACAGGTGTGAGGGTTACCAAGCCTCCAACTGAGGTAACCACTTTTTAATCAACTTATATACTGCTAACCCATGACATGTGTCATGGATGCTGTATAACATGATTATATTTGTGTTGTTGTCATGGCAACTCCTTACTTCTATCACAAACACTGTAGTATTTTCACAGCACTCTGATGTATTAATTGATTAAAATCATTGGATTTCCTCTATAAGAGTTACTAGAGTTCTTCCATTTTTTGGTCCGAGGAGAACATGCTGTATGCTCCATAATCTATTCTGAGAAACACACATTTCCTTTTCTGTAATATCAAGCACAGTGCACTCTGTAAAGGGTCGCTGACACATCTTTCTTTAGCATGCAACTTCATGCTGATGAACCTCCCCAGGCTAAACGCCTGGCACAGGCTGCAGCCTTTGGGAAGTGCTGATGCTTTATTAGGCAGAAACGAGAAGGCAGGGAGAGAAACCAGGAGGGAGAGAGAGAGAATTCTGCTGATAAGCATAGATGTACAACCCGTTCTGAGTGACATCACTGCAGTGGGGGTTAGCAAACGGACTCTTCTGGTCGCAGAGGCCCCCAAGTGCTGTCAATTCCAACCAATCTCCCACTCTCCTACTTTGCTGGCTGAGCCAAAACTCTCTGTCTCTCTCCAGTTTGCTTCTGCAGGGCTTAATCAAGAGATTTGCACAGGGACCTTGAATTACCTCCCAAACCACTGCCGTCCTCACACCACTGACAAACTGAGAATCTCTGTAGTGTTTCATCCCATGTTGAGGCAGGGTGGACAAAACAGATCCATGTACAACTTTGTGGATGGCTTTATTACTTACTGTTAGACAGATTTTGTCTAGAAGACACACTGAACGTAACCACTGCATTGACTAACTTTCTACCTGCAACCATTATGGCACTAAATAAAGCCCCTCAACTTTGTAAATGACCCTTAGTTAAGCCCCAGAAACGTTTCTATTCTACTTTATTTTTCAAGTAATAAACAAATAATTAAAAGCTGAACATAATCCCCTCAATTGGCACATTGGCCTGATCATTGGGTGACTGTGTGTCAGATCCCTGGTGACATCACTCCCACACCATGTGCACACCCACAGTATCAGGATACCTTTACTGCTGCAACAGTGTCAATTCTGTGAAAATCAAGGCAGGAAAACTCCCTGGACAGGACACCAGTCCAGCACAGGGTACAATACATGCACATGTACTCAGGGTGGCAATTTAACATGTTCTTTGTGGAGGCTTGAGGAAGCTGGTGTACCTGAGAGAAAACAGAGATCACAACAAACTCCTCTCAAACAGTGACATGAACTGGGATTGAAATCACAGCCCCAGACCCCTGGAGAGGTATGACATATGCACCACCTGCAGCGTGCCACACATGTTCCACATCGTTTTCCAACACAATGAACTAACATTAGCCCAAAACCTGTACAGTCTTCATAATGGTCCTACTGTGTTATCTAATTATCTAACTAAAGTGTCAGCGAAGTAGCTAAAAAATATCCAACCTAAATGCTCAATGGTCCCACATTCATGAAATCAATTAGCCCTGAAATGCATTGTTCACAATGAATGATTTTAATTTTTAGTACTCTAGGCCTGTTTTGTGGGATTTCTTTGTACTTTGACAGGCTGTTATTCATGGTGGTTTTAAGGACATTACAGACTACTCAAATTTGTGTGAATTTGAAATGGACTTTTTTTGGTATGAATTTGATCGTGTTTTGTTGTTTTTACATATAAGGATTAAAAAACACTTCATATGTTAAAATCCTATTGACCCAGAGCCAAAATGGTGAGTTTAGATTAGACTGACAGTAATAATTGGTTCTTGACAGTTGTCCAAATAAAAGAAAAAAACAACCTGAACATTCTTAATTATTTTTATTATTTATGCATATATCAGTTTTATCCCTCACAGTATTATTATTATCCTGAAATTTGAACCCTGTATGAGCTAAAACACAAACAGTCCCTCCCTTCTCATTTCCATTTACATCCCAGTATCTGGGATGGTCACATCATCAGCCCCACCCCCTCTTTCTGATCAATCAGAGTCTGTATGCAGGTTGAGCATGTCATTGTGTATAGAGCAATAAACATAAACTGGAAGCTCCTTTGGCATTTTAACTGCAATTTAATTCAGTTGAAACTCAGTTGGAATTCATTTGTCTTTCAGTTTCTTTTTCCATTTGCATTACTCGGAAATAGTTCAGCCCACAATGGCGAGTCCTGTAGTTTGTGATGATATGTGTATGGTATCTGTAGGTCAGTATGATCCTCAGTTATAAAGCCTAGAATACGGCGTGTAACTGGCCACCACATTTCAGGTTCTAAGAGTTAACTAATTAGCTATCCACTGTTATTGGCCCATTAAACAATTACTTTATTTGCCCTAACAGTGGTCAGTGGCTTCATTTCTTTGCCAGCTGTAATCTAGAGTGTATTTCCCAGTACTGTATCGGCTTTTCGTGGCAGTAAACTGACGTGTTAAACTTTCATTACACTTTCAACCATTTTAAACTTTACCTTAGAAATGTATTTCCAGTTATTACTGGCCTCATTATCTCTTAGGTTTTTCTGGTCAGTGCTTCTGCTCAGTGCTGTGTGGAGTAGCTGTTTGCTACGTCCACCATCAAACCATAATTACTTTAGGCCCCAGCGTATTACAGACATGAGGCGGTTCACTGTCCCTGATATCTACTATGTATAAGTAGTTTGACAAGAGGAGGAGGGGGTCCCCCCGTGTGAGCTTGGTTCCTCACAAGGTTATTCCTCCAGCGCTGAGGGAGTGTATCCTTACCACTGTGGTCCTTTGAGGGTTTATCTCTTATATGTCTTAAAAATATTATAATTACAAATGCCATGCAGTGTTTAATATGATAGTCTGTTACAGATGTGAGAGGACAGAATTTCATTCACCATTAAACCAACACTGTCGGAACTGACCCACCATTAGTTGGACCACTTAAACTTAGGTCACTATGTTGCTACCACACTGGTTCATCACATACCTGTGTATGAACAGTTTTTTCAAATGAGTCAACCAGCGTAGCCCTTTCAGCCCTCAGCCCTCACTGTGAGGGCAGAATCACACCTTGTGTTCTCAGCTTTGTATGTCAGGAAATCCTTGACACACCGGCACAAATCACATACGGTTAGAAACTGCAGAACCTACTCTTTCTAACAGTAGTGATTATCTGAGAGTAATTGTGGACAATCATACTTTTATAAAATTTATAACGTTATGTTTTTAGAAGCTCCTGTTATTAAAATCCAATATAACAAAGCAGTTTTTATTACCTGAGATGTTGGTCAAGTTGGCCCTGAACAAATTATTTCAAGTTTTGGGCTGCTATGACAAGCAGTTTTAGAGATTGGCATGGATCCAAGACAGCAAAATCAGCCAAAAAATAAGACCGCCTGAATTTTTGAATACATTTTATCACAGTAATAAGCTATATTATACAGTCATATATTTTTTTGGATTCTCAACATATAGACACCAATCTGCGACTTTTTTGTTCTGAAATCTAGTCTAAATCTTGAATGTGAAGTCTCCACATTCAAAAATAAGCAAAAAAAATCATTTGGCAATTTTTGATAACACCATCACTTTCATCAAGATATTAAACTTCTGATAGTATGTACACATCAAGTAATTACATATTTAAAAACCCAAAGGCCTTCCATAAAGATAATCATTTGCCATGTGACTATCTCGTGTAATTACTGTGTTATTACAAAAAAGAGGCAATGACAAAAACACACAAAAACACACAACTTGTGTAGCTAGGGCTCAAAGGGTATAAGTTGTCATGCTGATGGACAAGCTAGTCTAACAGACTCAAAATAAAGTTTTGGTGGTCAAAAGCTAAGATGAGTAACCAGCTTTACTAGACATCCAGTTCAGTTGGACAACCACCTTGACCATCTCTGAAACAACCTTGACCACTCTGAAACCAGTTGACAGCAAATGTTCGGGTTATGGACAAGACAAGGTCAAATTAGAGTGGCACACTCTAAACAGATGCCTATCACAATGATAAGATTCACTACATCTTCAGTTTTCATAGATATTGCATCTAAATATACTAATAAATATAATATGTTTAAATATGTTAACTGTTAGAACCAGAGATCTGCATTCTGCTGGCAGTTACGTGCAATTTCCAAGGATTTATATCTCAGGATCAGAGTAACCTACAGTTAATCCTAATAATACACATATTATAACACACTACAAGACACTCTATTGAACCATGAATGGAAAACAGCTAAAATCCACTCATTTACATCTGAATTAAATCCCAGTTTAAATGCCAAAGCAGCTTCCAGTGCATGTTTACTGCTCTGTCCATGTATATATGCTCAACCTGCATACAGACTCTGACTGATCAACCAGAGGGGGTGGGGCCAATGACACCACTGGCCCAGATTGTATTATAAATGAAAATGAGAGAGTTTGCTCTCTTTCTTTGCTCACAAATTTCAGAATAAATGTCCCACAAACGGATGACACTGATATATACAGTACAACAATAATAAAAAATAATAAAGGACATTTTTAATTGGACTACTGTCAAGTATTCTGAAGAACTAATCCTTCATAAATTATTTTTAGTCCTTATAAACCAAAATAACACAAGAAATTGAATAACCTAGGATCTCTGGAAAATAACATCTGGCATGTGTGTCTCCTATAAATAATAAAAAATGTTTCGGGTGAATCAAAGTACAAGTGTCTCCTATAAATAATAAAAATGTTTCTGGTGAATAAAAGTATGTCAAAACACAACAACATCTCACAAAACTGGCCTCTAAATGTTAAAGCCAAAGATGTTCATATGGTGTCCTAATGTTTTCACATCACTATAAAGTTATGAATCACTCAACAGATTAATTACCAATACCAACAATGACTCCCAACAAATCCAAATAAGTAAGAACCTAATGTATGTTTTAAGGTATTGAATTGTTTTAATTATTTTATTTCATTTTGTTGAATTTAATTTGGGATAATTTTTACTGTGTCAGTGTTTTTTTTGCACAGGCTGCAGTAAGAATGATAAAATCAGGCTGTGACGTGTTTATGTACAAATGCCACAGGTCAGACAGACATGTCATACAGATAAGGTGTGGAGGTCAAAGGTCAGTGTCAGAATGTTTTACTTCTGTCCATTCCATGCTGTAACTACAGTGATGGGTTACTGCTATCTTTAGTAACATGGACAACATTGGTGAAAATCCACAATACACCGCCAGGAGGGAACAACTGGCAACTCTGATAAATGCATTGCTTTGTGTTGTTGAGCTCTTTTCAACGTACATGTCTGGCTTTAGCTTTAGTGTGTTTAGTATTTCGTAAATTTACAATTGCTTTGTCCAGGACTTGACATAAAGCTTTTATGTCTCTGTTGTCCCCAAAATCAGAGGTCTGTGGAAAAAGGTAAGCATGTTCAGCATGATTATCTCTCTCACTCACTCCTCGGAACAAAGTACTGTCTCTCCAATCATTTGTTCAGAAGTTCACGCTCCTAAAGGATCATCTCAGCTAGTGCTAAGTGATTAAACATCATTACAGGAAAGATGGCAATTATCTACCATTAACCAGATCATCATTCTTGGCATTAAAAAGGCATTAAAATGATGCTTGTGTGTTGTGGGTGGTGTAATGTAATGCTAGCTGCTCTGGATACGAGTACAGCAGTAAATACAATGATCCCATTGGCTTTAGACAAGGTCAAACCTACCGTGGAAATAGGTTTCTTCCCTCTTAGACTGGTACATGTCAACATTAGTTATTGAAATATTGCATTTTTCAAGTTTTACTTGGTCATTTTTTAAGTTATTATCATTGTTGTCTCCCACTGCCTTCTCATACTAATTCTATACCCAGTGCATGTAAATATAATGCAAACATTCTTTTTATAGCTTTTATAAACACAGAAAGAGTGCAATAATGTGCACTACAGTTGCAGTGCGATAATGTGTGTATAATGTGTGTATAGTGTACGTTAACGTGTAAATACTCTATTTATACTATATATGTATATTCTTTATATTTATTATTTTCTTCTTTTTATGCATCTGTTTTACTACTGTGAGGAGCATACACCTACATTGTCCACTCACCCTTACACCTGTGTAATGTGATGCGACAATAAAACTTGATTTGATTTTGATTTGTTGTTGTGCTTAAACTGTTCATTCCCTTCAGAATGTTTGTTCTTGTTTTATAAAATACATTTTGCTTTTCTTGTGTTCTGTGAAAGTAAAGTCATCATCTACTTTTCCAACGCATACTTTCACTTATTATTATTATGATCATAAATGCCATTTTGCTTTCCATAAGTATTTGGACCATGGTGTCAGATTAAAAGGTTGCTATCCTTAAGCAGGTCCTAGAAACAACAACCATGAACAAAATATGCATTTCATGTGTAAATGTTTATGTGCTAGATGAGCATAATAACTAGGATGGTACGTATATCCTTCAGTAATGACCAGGCTACCTGAGGAATATGTTAGAGGAAAATTACCTCCAGTTCAAGGAAGATAGCAGTTTGAGTCTTAATGGATGAACTCGTCCATAGTGTTACAGACATTCTCAAGCAATTAGGAGCCATCAGTAGCAGAGTCATTCAATGAATTGGGTGTCATTTGCAAAAAAATGTCTGATAACTGCAAGAGCAGCAGTGACAGAGGCAGGCAAACTCTATTAACTTCTCCTATTATAAAATTAATTCACAGAAAATACCTTCAGACAAGCATTCACAAAGAAATCTATGGTATATTAACCTTATAAATAACCCTATATATAACCCAGGGCTTTTTTGGGGGAAGTCTGAAGCTGTTTTTTGAGTTCTGAGAATAATTCATCATTAATGATGAGACCAGATTTAGAAACTATGATAAATGTATCACGTCTGCAGGGCTGGATTAAGACCAAATTGGGCCTGATGCTGCAGCGCACAAAGGCATTGGTGCATGTGCATTCGACACTCACTGTACATGAGCGCTCAGACTGACCAAGAAGCCTTAATTGCTTGCAACCAAATTTTTGGACATGAAGAATAAAAAAGATGATGTTTCTATGTATTATTGTAAGACCTCGAGATTAACATCACGCTAAACTAGATCAACTTAATCAAGGGATATTGTCACCAGTGTGTTTTCCAAGTAGCTTTGTCATCGATCTACACAACTATCCATGATGCCCAAGGAGCAGTTTTGCTCAAAGGCACTTCAGTCCTGCTAGTTCAGGGATTTAAACCAATAACCTTGCAGTCACAAGGCTGGTTCCCTAACCACCAGGTCACAGCTGCCCCCACACAAAAAACTATCCTCATACTGAACACCTTCAACTATCAACTGTCGTACAACTATCGTCATACACCATCAGACTGCCGATCATGACCAGATATGTCTGAGGTTTGAATGTTTCCCTTGGGCTGAGGTCTGCTTCATACCAGATAACAACCATTAGCTGATTGAGGTGTAATATGTCAGAAGTCGAGTCATTCGAGACAGAGAAATGTTTCACCTCCTTGACTCTTTTCACCTTCTTGGTGTCCTGCCCCTTTTGTCCCATGAGCTTCACTAGTTCCTCGCAAAATTGTTGATGACAATAAATGTGACCTTTCCCACAGTTCATTCTTAATGTGGCTAGCTAGCAGAGTATCATACTCAGCCAATGGCTCAATGATGCCAAGGTAGTTACCATTATGAGCAGAACCTATGATCTCATCAGCACCCTTATAGTAAGACCACCCTCAGCTAGGTTGAATCAGAACTTTGATGACCCACGTCAGGATTTGGTGCCACTACCATGCATTTTTATTATGGATCCACCTGCTCTCCAGGCGAATCCATAAATGAGCATGTTCACTTGAACAGCACTGGCGCTGAACAACTTGCATGCAAAGCAGAACACCTTCCCTGTGGAAGCGAGTAGCATTGTTTACAGGATTTTTCAGCATTGAGCAGATGTGTACACAAAGGTGTTTGTGCATTGACATTGGAATGACTCACCTGGGTATCATTTGGTAATCTCTTCAAACTTAGATTCAGTGTGTTGGCAGTCTTTTGGACCTTTTTTGGCCCAATATTCTTAAGTGTCAGTGTAGATTTCACCCCACTGTGCTACCAATCATTGGTGAAATCTTCCTGCGTCATCACTAGTGCTTCAGTATTAGCTTATCCTTTCATCTCTTCTCTCTCTGCTGAACTTTCCCTCTCTTTATTCTGTCTTGCCTTCACAGGTACATCTTGCTTGACTTGGTCTTCAGGAGCACTTGATATCACAAACACAAACTGATGTCATGTTACAACCTAGCAATTATCTTATACAACAGAAAAAAATAATTTGCAGACATTGGGTCAAAGTGACTCAGACTATTGAGGATATAGAATTTTCCAAGATTTTAATTCCATATTAGGTAAAAATCCTGTAGACGATTAAAACAATTCTAAGCATCCATGCTGGGCTGGCTTTTAGTTTTATCTTTACATATAACCATTTCAAAAGCCATTGATTTTTACTGTGCAAAAACTATCAAGGTGAAAAATTAACCACAATGCCACTTACCGAACAATATTAAGGGGCAGGAATCCCAAAATGACATTACATACATAACACTAATGTTAACGTTACATCCCAATGCATGTCCAAAGAATAATAGTAACTGTATAATACATAACCCTGTGTATAGGTGTCCAAAATTCTAAAAATAATTTTGAGGTTAATTCAGGAAAATTGTTCAGCTTCTGGAAAATTCATCCGGGCCTTTTTCAGGAATGGGTCTAATGCTGCAGCATCAATAGCACCCACCTTAATCCGGGCCTGTCTGTAGTTTACTCTGATCCTGGGATATGAAACCTAGAAAATGGCATGTAACTGCAATCTGCAGATCTTGGGTTCTAAGAGTTAAAGCACGGTTTATGGCCAAAACAGGACACACATCTTATTGGACACCTCAGTCCTATTGCTACAGGTATATGAAATCAAGCACCGAGCCATGCAGTGTGCCTGGAGAAACATGGGTGAAAGAATGGGTGGTTCTGAAGCATGATACTGTAAAAGGATTCCACCAGTGCATCGAGTCATTTGGTCATTTCTTCCCTCCTAGATATTTTACCATGAACTGAAAGTTGTATTGAAAAGTGAACGTGTTTACGAATCACAGCTACTTATCCATAAGTTGTCAAACCACATAAAGTTACAGTGCTGAGGAGCATTCAGACCTGCAGTATGAGCAGCAAACAGGGACCAATTCTAATTCATTCTCATTTATTTGAAATACGATGTCCTGTAGGTGGAAGCTCCTGTAGGCATAATATGTAGGTGTCCCAATACTTTTGTCCACATAGTGTGTGCATTGCATGTTCTCTTCTGCTTTTAAGTGTGTTGACTTTGAACCATATAGGTCATCACCACCAATCTGGGAGGCTGTAGAGGCTCCACAGAGGCTCCACAAGCCTCATAGCCTTGAGGCCATAATATGAGAGCGAGAGAGAGAGAGAGAGAGAGAGAGAGAGAGAGAGAGAGAGAGAGAGAGGGCACCAGGCTTTGTTTTTTAATACTCTCTTAAACATCAGTCTCCAGGGGAATTCAGGCCTAGGCTCGGCCAGATTCAGACAGAATACTAATGCTGTACTGATTCACTTACTCATACACCACATGATGGATTCTTCAGCTGCTGCCACTATAAAAACAGTGCTGGCTGTTTGAAATTGTTTTTCACACACAACCTCACTTTTCACCCAGAGAGAGCGAGACCAGATCTGCCACTTTCATATGCAGCCCTAACACCAATACCCTTCATGGCCATTCCACCTTCACGAGAATGAACAGGTTAAAAATATGACTGTTCATCATTCAGTGTTACAGCGGCAGCAGCAACAGCACTTAGAGCCAATAATAACTTTAAAAGCAATAAAGCCTTCGACCTTTTTCACCTTCGTCTCATTTTAATAAGAAGAGCTGAAAACTGTTCAGAGAAACTGTTTTTCAAAACAACAGCTGATACAGTGAACTCTGACCTTACCCTCTGAACTCTGAACCCAACCTTAATACTGACTCTAACTCTGACCTTACCCTCTGAACTCTGAACCCAAATCCAATACTCGACTCTAACTCTGACCTTACCTCTGAACTCTGAACCCAACCCATTACTGACTCTAACCTGACCTGCCCTCTGGAACTCTGAACCAACCTTAATACTGGACTCTAACTCTGACCTTACCTCTGAACTCTGAACCCAAATCCAACCTACTACTGACTTAACTCTGGACTCACTCCCTCAACTTGAACCCAACTTTAATACTGACTTCCTAAGTCTGGACCTCACCTCTGAACTCTGGAACCCAAATCCAAATCCCATACTGACTCTAACTCTGACCTCGCCCTCTGAACTCTGAACCCAAATCCAACCTTAATACTGACTCTAACTCTGACCTTACCCTCAATCCAAATCCAACCTTAATACTGACTCTAACTCTGACCTCATACTGACTTTAACTGTAACCTTACCTTCCACCCAAATCCAACCCTCATACTGACTCTAACTCTAACTTTACCCTCAAACCAAATCCAACCCTCACACTGACTCTAACTCTAACCTTACCCTCAAACCAAATCCAAACCTCATACTGACTCTAACTCTAACCTTACCCTCAAAGTTTGTTAGTGCCTCCATCACTACCATACTATATAGTTTCTTAATAACATGAGCTTCTGAATTGCTGAAAGCAAGCTTTTGTGTTCAGCAGGTGTTCTTGGATTAATAATATTTCTGCCTGCTTTTTCCTCCAAACCCACTTCTCTCCTGCAAATCCTTTCACCGATCCCTGCACAGAGAAGTTTTTAACTGCTTTGTAACACTAGAATTCAAAACCACCATTGTCACAATGTTCAGTATGTCTGGAGTTCATGGCATGTTTGGGAGCTTGAACCTGCTCATAATGTCCTCATCATGTTCACGCTCAAAGACGAGAGTGCAGTTTGCTTCAGGTACCATGGCCCACTGCCTCAGACAACAATGCTGTCTTTGTAACAGCACCCACTGTGTTTACGCTAAGCTTACTGCACAGGTAACCCACCTTGGCTGTGGAAAAAAGGTTGGTCATTCGGTACAATGTGTTCAACACCAGCACACAGCCTACGAAACTCTATCCTAAACCTGAGAGGAGCTGAATCACTAGTCACACAGTACTCTAACCACAGTAGTTCTACACAAGTCCAAATGTTCTTGGACACCCCTTCTAATGAATGCATTCAACAACTTCATACTGCACCCTTTGCTGACACAAATGTGCAAATGCACACACAGTTTGACTCATGCCTGCAGAAAAGTGTTGCCAATTGACTCTCTAGAGCAGGGTTCGGACACCACTCAACACAGAATTTCTCTTGAGGATGTCATTAGCTGTGAACAATTACCAGAACTATGATGTAAACAGGCTAACAGCTGATAAAGAGTTGTAATAAGTCCCGTTTTCCTGTTTGGTTGTTTGAACAGTCCACTCATTCATGGTCAGGCTGGTTGGCTGGCATGGACATTCAGGTCATCCTTGGAGACCTGTATGGTCATGCAGGTCAAGTAGTGATTATATTGGTGACTAACTTGGTCAGTCTGTAGTTCTCCATTCTGAGAAGTGGAGCCAGAAATGATAAATGATGGATAGATGGTGCTCTCTCCCCACATCACATACTCAACATGATGCTGGTCGGCACAGGCATCTGTGGGCCATTGCATCAGAGCTGGCAACCTGGATGTAGTTGAAAAAGAAGCAGTAGGCTGGCATCACATGTATCAGAGGAAACATGTACTTGTCTTCACCCAGGGAGCATCACATTTTCACAGACAATTTGCACAGTGTTTTTTAAACCATGGCACACTATATAGTACACAAATCCAGCTACAACATAGCTCTCTTTAAAACACACTAGCATGCATAGCTAAAAGCTGTACATCTCCTAGGCACTGGAAACAATAGGGGTCTGAGAGGCACACGCCTGTTCAGTAGGACCACCCAGTGAAACCAGGGGTCAGTGGACTAGAACCTCATTTCCCTGCTTACTCAGGAGAATAAATTGACTGTCTGGGTTATTGTGCACTATGGCTCTCAGGGTTGACCAGCACCTGTGAAGTTAGTTACGGGTTTGGGTTGAATAAATACAAATGGAGTGCATGTGTGCTGATAGCCCTCCTGAGACAAACAGTATGCACAGCTTTTATTATGCTCAGTTTGGCCCTTTTATGACTGATGGGGTTTTTATTTATGCTGGTATAAAATGTGTGAGGACAGATAGCTTTTCAAAATGCAAACAGGACATGGTGCCTTACTTACATTGTGACAAAAACTGAACTACAATTAAAAGAAAATGTAGATTTTAAAACAATGTATATTAACACCACCCGACTAATATTGTGCAATTCTCCCTTGTGCCACAACAACAGATTTGACCACAAGACTCCACAAGACCTCTGAAGACAATAGCAGCAGATCCTTTAAGTCATGAATATCCTATGAGGTGGGATATCAATGCGATCTTTGGATATCCCACCTCATAGGACGTACATGATTTATGAGAATGAGCCTCGGGCACCCATGACCCTGATGCTGGTTCACCAGTTATCATTTCTGATGGGTACTGACCATTGCAAAATCCTGCCTGTTGTTATGGAAATGTTCTGACATTAGTATTGCCATCACAGTTTGGACCTAGTCAAAGTGTTTACCAACACATCAACCTCAAGAGCAGAATGCTCACTTACTGTCTAATATGCCCACATCTGTGGATGCCACTGTAGATGAAGATTATCAATGTTTTTTCACTTTGCTTGTCAAGGGTTTTTAATGTTATGGCTAATCTGTGTATGAAGCTGATGCGTGTGTATTGCAGACGTAACCCCTTTTAATCAATGCTCAACAATTGGGTAGAGCTGCAGTGAGAATGCAGTCAGTTTTATGGGCTTGTTATTGTACTTTAGGCCAGATTCATAAAGTTCAGTGCCAGATTTACTGTGACTTTAAAAGCAAATAGCTTCCCAGTAACTTGTTTGTTCATTCATTACTAGTGTGTTTTACCATCTGTGCAATATCTGGCACTAACACTCACTTTCCTTCTTTGCATGTGCCATCAGCAATTCATAACACTGCTCCAAAAATACCCCATTGCACAATCTAACAGTAAGTTTCCAGACAAGAAGTCAAAATGGATTAAATTCATCTTCATTTACACCCTTTTGGTTGAATAAACTGCAAGATAGTGCTGCTTGTGATTTGTGTGGATAGAGCATCATAGCAAACATTAAAGATGTCAAGATCCAAAACAGCTACAATCAAGATGATATTGACTCTGACTACAGGGATGTCACACTTTTTTTTATTTTGATTTAGATCAGCCAGTTTGATTTAAAACATATATGTAGATATACTGTATGAAAATACAAAGATCAGACTAAATTGGTAATAACCAATAATCAGTTTTAAAGTGCTTGAATATGGGGGTATAGACCTGGACTAAAACATCTTTACAGTGTTTGTTGCTAAACTGAGTCAATATATAACAATGTGTGAAAATTCAAAAGTCTGATTTGGTCCTACTAGTATTGGCCAACACTCAATGTTAAAGTATTCCAAATTCAATCATGGGGAAATAAAGGGATATGGATTTGTTGAAATATATAAATAAGAAAATTGGATCAGGTTTTACTGACACTGAGTTTTGAAATGTTCAGATCTGGGCAAAAACCTAGCATCCCTTCTAAACTTTGACAGACAGTATATGTTACTAAAATTAAGTTGATTCAGTGATTAAAATTCAAAGATCCGGGTCCGATGAGTATTCTCCCACGATTGATTTTCAAGAGTTCAGATCAGAGGCAGGGCCTAAAATCTGAATCTGGACATACAGTGCACATTGCTAAAATAAGTCTATTTGTTACATAATTGGATAATATTATAACATTAAAATACATTGCTTAGATAGCAGGGCAAAAATCTACAGCCAGTGTACATTGCTCAAATAAATTTAATCTTTGTATGAACATTCAAAGACTGGATAAGTTTGGATTAGAACTGGCCAACACTATGTATTGAAGTGCTTGGATCAGACTGTGGGGACACAAAACTGCATCTGGACATCCTTTCTCAAAAGTCTGATTAGGCAGTCTACATTATTAAGAGATGAGATGTTTAATGTAATTTTAAGATGAGCTTGAATTGAAATTGGCTGACGCTCAAAAATTGGATAAAATAAATAAATAAAATAAAGATTGGATCTGTACTGGGAAACATTCAACATTAAAATAATTAAAATATTAAAATAACAATATTAAATAATATTAAATATATTAAAATAATAGAACATTGAGACAAAAAAATAGATCCAGACATCCATACTCCATAATTTGACTTTCGGTGTATGAATTGAGCTGCCTTTTGTCCATGTCATGTGCCACAGGTCCAGTAAACAGGTCAACATAAAGGGTTGAAGGGTGTTTGTATTACTGTGACTGCAAGTGCAATTCTGCTCAGAAAGAGAAAGACATCTTCAAGATTATGCCGACCAGGCTGTACAGGCCGGATGTTATTCTTATTTAACGTACATTGCAATAGGATATCATGCCTGTTTGTCAGGATTTCAGAGTCACGTAATGGAACAAACAAGGTTTATGGTCTTTGCTGTGGATCTGACCTCCTGACCACCCAGTCTAATACTCTACTCTCCTCATTCCACATCAAACAGATTTACATTTGTGTCCAGTGAAGATTAAAATGGATAGATTTAAAGCATTTACTTCCATATAGAACAATAATCTCCCTCTTTGTTTCTGTTTGACATGTATTTGTGCATGGGTGTGTGAATGTGTGTATTAAGAATAACAGGTTGTGTGTGTTTAATCCAATAAACCCACTAAACCATAGGTTTAATATTCAGATACTAATCATAATGCTGAAACCGTTGTTAATTTTTTGTGTGTAATTATATTTACATAGTTACATACAGGGTTTAAGGGCTTTAAAAATGATTTGTTGGGAGGTCAAATATACACTGTTGTCAGACACACAAATATGCATCCAGATTTAGCATTTGTTGCATTAGTACGAGAGGATCAGACACAGCGTCTTTATTGTCTCTACAGTCCAGGGAAGGATTTCTGTTAGATTTGAGAGCACTGAGGATTTGATTGCATTTAGCAACAATGGCATTAGTGAAGTCAAAAGTATTGGAAGCTGCTCCATCTTTCCAGACAACACAGTACAACTACTCCAGAGTTCCAAGCTGGGGGGCTTTATACCCCTCTAGCTCACACTCAACATTAGGCATGTTGTCAATAAGTTCATATTTATCTGCTCTGGAAAGTCCAAGTCCTACTCTATTGGCAATACCTCTCTATTGGGACTAGAAATGCTGTGTGTGCATTTGCACATGTGCCTCGGCAGTGGATACAACTTAAGGTAGCTGAATTCAAAGTAGCTGCCTAACATAACATTCTTCCTCCAGCTCTGAGGGAGTTTTTCCTTGCCACTGTCGCCCTGTGGCTTGCTCTCCAGGGGGTTTGTGTCTTTTTCCAGTGTTTCATGTTTTGATCACCTTCTTATTTTTGACTTAAAGCTGTAAAGCTGCTCTGTGACATCATCATCTGTAAAAAGTGCTTTACAAATACAATTTGATTTGATTAGAATATGATATTCGATACTGCATAGACCCAAGACACCGTAACGTTAAGCAGTAACTACAGAGACAGCTTGTCTCTGTGAGCATTTCGTTCTGATGTTACTTTTGAATTTATGTATGAAACAAAATAAATCTATCGTTCCTAAATATAGGACCTCGAGGCCTGAAGCATACTTGCCTTTGGCCACACATTCATGTCGACAACCGACTGTGTCATGAATGTAACTGTGCACATGCTTGCCTGTGTGCTGTACATGATGATGACAATTCCCCACACATTTTGTCACATCTTCATCTCCTCCCATCATGTTTCCATCTCTGTGTTGTGCACTGCACACAGAACATGTCCACTCTGCCAAAATGATAGATGCCTTGAGTAGACATGGCATCCACAGGCCCGTCCTCGTCCTCATGATGAACGACTTGTTAATGGAGAGTTTAAAAGAAAGGGTCTCGATGGATTTTTTTTTTTAAAGAGTAAGGAGAAGGATCGTATTCAGTTTGTATTTTTCATGTAGAAGGTGTTCATGCTCATTACAACTGGATGGATTTACTGAGTGTTCAGGTTGTTTTCTATATAAATGCTAATAATAATAATACATACGTGACTTTTGCTGCCATGAAGCCTTGCTGGAAATATCATATTCATAAGATGACTGCACATGAATCCAACCACAGTATATAGAGTAGTAGGAAAGTAGGGTGTTTCGATGAGGCCTGATTTTCCATGCCGGCTGTCAGTATGGATGCTGCTTCTACAGTAGACAGGTATGCATCCATTGTGATTTTTATAAATAATTGATGTAGACCAGCAGTAGACAATCCTGTTCCTGCAGTGGCAGCTTCCTGCACAGTTTGCTGATTTCCCTGCACTAACAGACCCACTAAACCTGACAATTAACAGGTGAGTTAAACCAGGTGTGCTGGAGCAGGAACGCACAAAGCTGTGCCTGGTGTAGACAGTTTGCACTGTAAACTGGTTGTACTGTGTAAACGTTAACTGTATAATTAAGCAACGGCATGTGAAGACGTGCAGGTTAAAACCTTCTTTCTTTAAATGACTAAGCAGTACTCTCTTCTATGTGATTCAGTGATTCTAACAGGATAAACAAAATTGTGTGTCCCATTCACTTCATTTGAACAGGTCATAATTATGACCTCTGAAATCATACGTAGGATTTTCTGAGGAGGGTGCATTTGTTTGGGGCAAAATCTATTTACGGTCATATTGTTTTTCTTTTATGTTGGGATCATGAAAATTAATGATAAGCGCTGCTTTTATTGACTAGATTGAGGCAAAACAGACTTAGCACTGTAACAAGATCATAATTGTAATTTTTTTCCAAGTCTTTATGTCCCCTCAGTGTCCAGACTGCATGGTAGGACGTTACTTACCTGAAGAGGTAGGATCATCTAAGGTATGTCATTTGCCTAAACCTGGCTGGCGCCCACCGGCTACACCGGCTCTTCCTGCAACCATGATGTACATCTAGAACCAGTTTCCATTTTTTTCTCAGTTTAGTAATTTGTTTTACCAGCCTATTAGCTGGGACTCCTCCTGTCGCAATGCTATTAGTGCTGGGGAATAGTATCGTTGGAGACATTGACACCAGTCAATCTTTTTTTTTTCTGTCACATATTAAGTTTGGTTATGATGGCTAAAAGATCACATTGAATATTGGGGGAGAGGGAGGGCCATCCTACTCACCCAAAGAGCGTAAGGGCTAGTTCTGTTCCTTAGGACTTCTGGACACGGATGGCTGTTGATCCTGCCTTTTCCAGATGAACACTTATATATCTGTCCTATTCAGGATATTTCCTGGGTGCAAAAACTGGTGATCATTATAAAAACTATAAAACAAACACCATGCTGAATTGGTTCTTGCACAAAGTAAAAGGCACAGAATACCCTTTTTAATAAGAATAATGTAATAGAATTATTAATAAAAAATAATTACGAATGTTAAAAAAAAATCTATGATTTTGAAAGCTTGTTTGCCATTGGCTCTTATATAAAGTGATTCATTCCGCAGTGCACAGTGGAATCTGAGCTCATGTCCTCAGTACCGAGTGCAGAGAAAGAAAGGACGAGAGGGAGACACAGAAAGGGAGAGAGAATGAGAGAGAGAGAGAGAGAGAGAGAGAGAGAGAGAGAGAGAGGCCTGTGGACTTTATGGAAATAGCAACCCACATCTATCAGAGCGCGATCGGGCCGTCAGAATGAATTATTCATAGCTGCTCTTGCTGAAAACTCCACAGAAAAAAATAGGCAGTGAATTATTGAAGGCACATGCAGAATTAATTAGCAGCACCATTAAAAAATAATGAGATTATCTTAAGTGCCGGAGATAATAATCCGCTGTTGCGGCTCAACAGCAATCAACAAAAATATCCAGAGTGTGATTTTTTTGAAAGTAGGGCTGATCAGGGTGACCAGGCACGAAGTGTTTATGCAGAACGCCTCCACCACCTGCATATAGAGACGCTATCTTTATGAAACCATAGAAACAGAAACCTGTGCATCTGAGCCAGTTTCCATCCAGCCACCTTTGAATTTCAACAAGATTTGAGCCCCGTAGGTGGAATTCATTGTAACAGATTAAGGGGCTTAAATGGAAACACAGTTAAATCAGTACAGTTCTTTTGTTTTGTTTTTTTAACAGATGAGCATTCTATAGACTTAACCCAAATACATGATTAATGAAAAGCAAAACACTGGCACAAAGTAAAATATCAGAAAATATCAGCCCTATAATACTTACATGACTGCTCTCACAGTTAACTTTAGAAAGACTGGTTGTCACACTGTGTTAACACTGACCCCACCAGGTGGAGGCTGTTTCAGGGATTCAGTCTTTTTTTTTGTCCTAAATGGTATAGGATTCTGGGACGAATGCAAAGACCAAAAATCTTCTACAGATCTGTTATGGCTGCAGCAAGTGGTTTATGGGCAAAAACGGGCTCAGATGTAGTTAGCTGCTGGTGGAATTTGGTATCCAGATTTGGACCAACTCCTCACCATCATTCCACAGTAAAACTGAGCTATAACAAAAAAAACAAAACCAAAAAAAAAAAAACAGTTGTTGATCTGTTATCAGAACTGTAGTTATTTTTTGAAACTATTTCGTCAATTAGATCAGTGCTCTTGGTGTCCACTTGGCATGGTTTATGGTTCATTAGACTAATAAACTCTAGTATAGGGTCTGGTAGCCTTGAAAAGCTTTCGGTAGTTAGCTGGGGAAAATTTTGAATCCAGACTTATTTAACAGTTTTGGGATTTTGGAATTGGACCGTTTACAGCTCTTTTCAGTGAAGAGACAACAGAGTTTGAGGTTCACAGTTTCGCTTCAAACTCTCAACCCTCAGTGTTTGATTATGATTACAACTAAGAAAGACATGTTCAGCCAAGAAAAGCCAACAGCAGCAACTTTGCAGACCTGGTTATCAAACCCACAACGCTGTGATAAAAACGGATGTTCTACTTATGTGGTAAACTATGTTTTTAAAATACTGCACTGCATTTTAGCCCATGTTAGGCTGAGCCCTGCTCTCTCCTACCTGCTGTTAGAGGGATGCTTCCAGTCCTCCGGCTGTTAACAGAGTCCAATTAACAAGTGGATGTCATTGATTCATCTCTCGGGGACTCTCTCGGCATTTTGAACACCAAGTTCAAGATTACGGTCAACTGTCGTTTCAGATTCATCAAGCCCATCTGCACTTTCTTTCTCCCCTCTAGTGATTAAAGTCCTCTGAATGTTTATATCTGACTGTTTCACTGCGAGTTTATGGGTCTGAGCATTGCCTCTGACTACTTCACTTGGGCTGTGAAGGAAAGTTACACCATTAGACCATGGCTTTGTACTATTGTGCTTTCAAACTAAGGTTTTATATGCTGTGCTTCAGTGAGTCTGTCTCAATGATTTATATATATATTATATATTTATAAGACCAGGTTGGTAAGAGGAATTTAAGTGTGGTGATACAGTGGCATGCAACAGTTTTAACACCATGCTCGAAAACGCTGCTGAAGGAGCAGAAGATAAATTGATCCCCAGAAAGAAAAAGGTTAGCTGCGACATTTCTTTTACATTTAAGCACTCTCTGAGCTTTAAAGTATCAGATGACTTTTAGGTCTCAGACCTTAATTAGCTTGTTAGGGTTATGTCTTCTTCACAGTCACCATTAGGAAAGGTCAGATGATGCAATTTTTAAAGCTACTCTCTGATTCCTTCTCTGACTCTGATACTGTGGGCACCTCTATGCAACCTAAACTCTGAATATTAAAATAAATTATGCCAACAAAGCAGGAGAAGACAATAAGATGGTAGAAAAGCAGTTTGTCAGGCTCCATAGTGGTGGCACAACACTACTATGCATCTATCTTTGATTGAAGTGTCACCAGAAGACTTTCCTACAGTCGACAAAATTCAGCAACAGTTTTGGAAACAGATTGAAAAGGTACAGGATGTTTGGAAAGGACAGGGGATCAGAATCCATGAAAACGTTAACTGGATTCAAAAACCAATGTGATTGTGATACTTGCCAAAGTGGTGCCGAAAATACTGACCTTGCAAGGTGCCCCAATTATTTGTTTCTTGGCATTTAAGCTTAGAAATTGAACCCTGAACCACATTTAATTGCAGAGAAAACTCCCTTAATGATCTTTTGTCTGTGATCAATGTCTGCCCTTTGTCAGTCCAGTGTACCTCTGTCTTCCTGTCTTGGTGTTGTTGTTTCCTAGCTCCTAGCACATGGGTTGTTTTTGTCCTTGTCTCCTCCCTTGCTCCGCCCATTCCCATCTGTGTCTGCTTTGTAACCCTGCCCCCTCGTTATCATATCCCAGGTGTGATCAATGTCATGTTGTAATTAAGACCCTTTGATTCAGTCTGTCTTTGTCAGTCCTTTTGTTAGCACCCTGGTTTGTTAGCACCCTGGTTTGTTAGCATAGTTAGTGTTTTGTTTCTGTAAGTAGTTTGTAGTCTTTGTTTCTGTCAGTTTCTTGCTGGTTAGCTTTGTTCCCTTCCCTGGATGTTAGTATTGTTACCTCCTGTTTTGTTTGTAGCTTGTTTTTGGTTTATTTAGTTAGTTTGTATTCGCTGGTTTTGTTTGTGTCCTAGCTGTTTATCTTTATTTAATTAAATCATTTACACCTGCATTTGCCTCTGGACCCTTGTTATCTCTGCCGTCCGTCTGCTCTTGACACATGAAATCTGATTACTTTCCCTTAAGTGTCTCCAAGATTGGAAAAAGTGAAAAATAACCATTGTTTATATTTCAATGAAACCTGTACCTGCAGGGAACAATGTCTTAAGGTCAGCAGTTATAAAATTATTTACATTCCCCAAAAACCACATCACCACACATAGGTTCTTCAGCTGTTTTAATTCAGGTGTTTAATGAAGGTGGGTCATTTTATACCCTTAGGACAGGGAGTGTATGCAGAATAGTAAGATAACATGAGGGTTAAAATATTTAAGAAATGTATCATTTATAAAGTATAATTTATAACTTTTGGAACTCCAGTCACCTTTAACATTGGTAAAGGTTTGGTCTTGAAGAGGACTTGAAGTGTTTTGGGTGTCGACTGTTCTTGAGTCTATCTTGACTAATATTGTGTTGATCTCAACAATGTTGGCCATGAATACAGTTGTAGTTAGGCACATGTTTGCAGGGCCTGGACACTGATGATCTGGGCTTTCCTTAGTTTTACTTTCTATAAATTTATCAGTTTCAATGAATAGTAATATATTTAAGGATCGTTATGACTCTTATTTGTGCAGAATGCAATTTATTTAATGGACGTGCTTGTGTTTCTTCTAACTGTAGTAGAAGAACAGAGAACAGAGTGTATGAGTGTGGGACTGTAGGAGTTGTGGGAACACAGGCTTGGATTCTGATAGTTGAGGGAGATTTTTGATCGAATGAGTGAACAGATATGGGCTTCCCAAGTTGGTCCATGTTGCTTCATCTGTTACATAATGAGTGTCATCTGTTAGGTCAAATTGTGAGATCAGAGAGGCAAGGTTCGGAAGTGTCAGTGTGTGAAACAGGTGAACATAAACACTTGGTGAAACAAACGTGTACTTAAGGACATATCTAAAAGCTTTGGAGGCAATAGGGCTGGATGTCAAGGTAGAATTCCTTCTAGAAGTAGCATCATCTGGGGACAGTTAGTATTAACACAAAGACATCTGGTAAACCCATAAAGTAGTGGAGCTAATGAAAATGTGTGAACTGGCATTAATGAGAAATGCAGCTGCGGGTTGTACAGTTTGCTGAAGGGATGGGAACCTGAAAATGTTGAAACGTTTTCCATATTGTCCAATGTGTGTCCAAAGTGTGAGGGTGAATGGTATTTTATGGTGTTTAATAAGCCTGTAGCTCAACTAAACAAATACACCAGGGCAGGAGGAGGCAACGTGACTTTAAACACCTCTAAAATAGATCAAGCTGCATTAGGCTGGCATCATTCCGAATAATGGAGTTCATCAGCAAATGGAGTTGATTAATGGATGCATTGCAACTGAGAAAGCAGATGAAGTACCATCAATCAGACATGATATGAATAGCATAATTGAGGAGGCCCAAGACAAAGATGTTGGCATTTGTACAAAAGGGACAGCAGAAGAAATGAGAAAATGCATGGTCATTGCATTCATTCATGCTTTGCCTTGGAAAAAATGCACTGAAAAAGGCAGGGTGCCAAGGAATTCCAGCCTGAGATGAAGGGTCTGCCTGTATGTTCCAGAGAAGGAAATGCCAAAATGCTAAAAGTTTGAGGTCAAAGTGAAGAGGGCCTGAGCAGAAGGAGAAAAAACGTTTGGCTGAGCTGGTAACTTTAATGGAGCTAAACAACATTATAAACAAACTCAGGAACACAGCTGCTGGTCTGGATGATTTCTCACCGGTGTTATAATCATCATTATGGGAAATCATTACTTTACTTTACCAACCAGTCCCTAAGGTCTGGTGGATTTCCTGACGATTTGATGCAATGACAGTATCATGCTACATAAGTTTCAAATACTATGGAATTAAATTATTAATTAGTTCCATTATTAGTCAATTATCACTTGAGAAAACTGTGTAGAGACTGTGGAATTCCTCAAGGGTCAATACTGGTGTAATGTTCACAGACAGAGGTTGGAGTCGGACGTAGACGCTGGGTTGTCTTTGTTAGCAGGATACAAATAAACACTAAGACAAGAAACCACGAAGTCATAACCACATATCACTACAACAAAGACCAACAAGGACTAACAAAAGACAAGGGACTTATATATACAGTCACATTGGACAAGGCTGGGACATGATGACGATGGGGCAGGGTTACGAATGGAACACAGCTGGGAATGGGAGGAGACATGACATGTGCTCAAAAGCACACGGAACAGTAAACAAAACAAAGACAGACCACCAGGACGAGACAGATACATGACAGTTGGCCCCTCTCCCGATGCGCAACTCCGGGGCGCATAAACCAATAGACGGGGCCAGAACAGAAGAGGAACCATGAACGAAACAGGACTAAACATGAACAGGAGACGCGACAGGACTAGGCACAGGAACCAAGACACTGACAGGGACTGACACGTACACAGTGACAGGGACTGGAATGACAAAACCAAACACTGGAACGGGTACAAGAACAGACACAGGCACAAGAACAGGAACAGATACAGGTACAAAAACAGACACAGGTTTACATATGGGCTTGGGCCCAGAGCTAGCAAATGTCCCAAAAGTCTTTGGAGCCACTCTGGGCACAGTTCTGGAAGCGGGCGCCGCCTTCTGGACACTGGCGGCCGCGGGCGCCGCCTTCTGGGACACTGGCGGCAGCGGGCGCCGCCTTCTGGACACTGGCGGCAGCTGGCGCCGCCTTCTGGACACTGGCGGCAGCAGGCGCCGCCTTCTGGACACTTATGGCGGCGCGGAAGCGCCGCCTTCTGGTTACTGGCGGCGCGGGCACCGCGCTTCTGGACTGCCCTGGCGAAGCGCGGGCGCCGCCTCAAGCGTCGGCTTCGGCCCACGTAGCTCCGCCCTCGAACGTCGACGCATCTGCCCGTAGCTCCGCCCTCGGAGCGTCACGTCGGCCCGTAGCTCCGCCCTCGGAGCGTCGACGTCGGCCCGTAGCTCCGCCCTCCGGACCGCGATGGAAGCAGCCCCGGACGCCAAAACAGGCATTACGGGAGGAACCGCAGCGCGCGGTGCAGACGCAACTCGGGTAGGTGGCGCTGCTGAGGCCGCTGCGGCTGCCGATGTCTGAGGGGAACTGGGCTGGACAGTCCTGCGCACATAGCTCAGGAACTGCCACACATCCGACATGTCTTTCAGCCCAGAACCCCCATCAACAGCCCGCCAGCAGGCCTCGCCTCTCGCCTCACACGGCTCAAGGCTTGCAGCGCCAACCCTCAGCGCCCCTCCAAAATTTTCCCCACCTCGTGAGGAGCAGTCTTCCGGTGAGGGAGCGCACCGAGCGCGCCGCCTATGGCGCCTCCTCCGGCTGCCGGTCTGCACAGTGTCCTGTTGCTCCTTCAGGCCACCAGAGAATGGATCCCAGCGGATAGCCAGTCGGGATCCAGCAAACTTACACAACCCAGCTACATCCATGCGGGTCGGTCTTTATGTAATGTTCACAGACAGAGGTTGGAGTCGGACGTAGACGCTGGGTTGTCTTTGTTAGCAGGATACAAATAAACACTAAGACAAGAAACCACGAAGTCATATAACCACATATCACTACAACAAAGACCGACAAGGACTAACAAAAGACAAGGGACTTATATATACAGTCACATTGGACAAGGCTGGGACATGATGACGATGGGGCAGGGTTACGAATGGAACACAGCTGGGAATGGGAGGAGACATGACATGTGCTCAAAAGCACATGGAACAGTAAACAAAACAAAGACAGACCACCAGGAGGAGACAGATACATGACAACTGGGGATGCTACTGTTTTAATATATGTTATTGATCTTTGCCAACAGAGAATGTGTTGTTTATGTTGGCTGCTGATGATACCAGTATTTGTAATCTGACAAAGAGGGTCATAAACTTAATAATAATCTTAACTATGAATTTAATACAATCAAACATCAAAATCATTTCTTTAGGGTAAACAGATGGTGATAATGATGATCATCATTATTATTATTGTTGTTATTATTATTAATATTAATAGATCATTTTTATCCCTTGACAAATTTATATGTGCTTTTCAGTTCTAAAAATGAAAAGCCATTGATACTCTTCCACAAATCTGTATGACTCATCATATATTAACCATAAAAATGTATTATTATACTTACTAATGACACATTGTGCTGGAACGATACTGTTTCCTTAAGTTTCAATAAAACTGCCACTAAACATTTTGTATTACACTTTAATGTATCCTTATCTTTAACTGTTATTATTCAGCTTTGTACTTACAAAAGCTGCAACAGCTGTTTGCATATTCTTCACAAGTGCTTTGTAAAAATGGTCACTTCAGAAAATGATCTCATCCACTTTTCCACAACCTTCAGATACTCAACGTGTATTTTCAAATAGGACAATTTATTTTCTCTTTTACTGATAAATTCTTAAACCTGGCTGTTTTTAAAATAGTTGTCAATACAGTTTTGAAGTTTCTAATTACATCACTGACATCACTGAAAAAAACTGCTAACCTCATCAACTTCAAGCTCTCAGTCTAATAGATTACCAGATTCTTTAGATGTTTATAACAAAATGTAAAAAAAGAAAACATTTCACTGATTTATTTACATTTCTATTGTAATATGATTGACTAAGTGCAATTTGACAAAGTTACTTTGCTAACTGATACAAAGTTAAGTCATTTTGTAAATAGCTTAGTTTTGCTGAACCCAGCTGGTAGTTTTTTGTACTGGTACTGGTTTTGTTGGGCTGTTCTGTACAGAAATGTAATATAATAAAATGTAAAGAGCAAATGTTCTTCTACAAGCATTTTTTCTTTTCATTTTGAGACTTTTGAAAACCTATTTATTTAACATTATTGGAGAGATTTTATTTCATTCTGTGAATTCTGTACACACTATAACCAAATGAGGACTTAAGATTAGTAGCTCAGGTAATGCTCAGATCAGAACCCAGGTAATGTTTGCCTCTTTATAAGGGGCAGAAATTAAGCAACTACTATGTTTTGTGCATAGAATGTACTGACTTTATTAGGAATTCTGTCTCAAACGGCTATAAAGTAGTCCATATTGCTGCTGTAAATGGGCAAATAAATCAAATAAAGCAAGTTCTGGACATTTTGGAAAGACTTGGTGTTTAAACTTTCTAGCTCTGCGCCTGGGCAATACATGGAAGTGAATGGAAATGTTGGAGACATGGCAGCCTGGACATGGGCACATAGAATGGAGGAAGCCGAGGAAGGTTTCCAGCTAGGTTGAGACCTTGTACAGGTTAGACAAGAGTGACCAGTAGTTTCAGATAAAACAGCATCAGGAGTACAGACTTAGCAGGGAATAATAGGGGGTTGGAAGGTCGTATACTGTTACTTTTAACTTGGGATGAGAGCTTGTGGAGGACATGTTTAATGGCATGGGGTGAACAAACCAGAGCTGGTCTCTGGTCTCAGGTAGCACAAAGTATAAGTGAATGACAAGAACTGGGACATGTACCAGATTTATATCTGTTATACATGACTGCTATATCTCAGTCATCCCAGGTGTCACATGACTTGCCTGTCAACAACAAAGTCAAATGATAAGTCACTTGAAATGGTATCTGAAAGAAGAATCAGCAAGCAAATGCTTTCCTGAAGACTGCTGATGATATCTTCAGACTCCATCAGTGGACTGGCATAATTGGAGACTGTTTTGTGTATAGATTCCTTTAAGATCTGCTCTGGTTCATGATACAAGAAAATTCAAGAATGCGTTTCTTTAGCATCTAAAATTTCAAATTCAAATGTTTAACATTTTTAAAAACAACTGAAGAACAGACCTTGTTCATTTGACCCTGTAGAGAAATGGCATCTTTAAATATGCTCTTCACAACCTTTAAAGCTTTGCAGCACCACAGTAAACAAGCATGAACCAAACTTTGATTTTTTAATCTTTCATACTATCTAGTACTCATTTAAACTCCCCAAATACACCAATACACTACATTGCTGTTCCATTCCTCCTTAAAAAGTGAAACAGTTACTTCCAAGTACTACACTGAGTTCATCAATGTTTCTATTCCACCTTAAATGCTGCTGCTCACATAATCCCATTAACACTGGCATTTTCATACCACCTTAAACAGTGAAGCAGTTACAGGTGCCAGACTAACTCCTGAACCATTTAAGGTGACACAAAGTTGGCTTCTTTTGTTCTAATCCACCTTAAATGTAGCAGCTGTTATAGAATTAGTGGTGGCTTGTTCACCAGCTGTTTTTTTTTTTGCTTTTTCTATTCCTTAATAGTTCAATTCAAGTGCTACAACTTGGTTTCTTACCGTTTTAGTTATTGCACCTTAAATTCTTCCTCCACATTGTTAAATGCATTCATTTTCGCATGGAACTCAAACAAGAAATGGGACTCTGGTACTCAGTCACACTCCTCCAACATCAGTTTGAAATAAGGCAATGATTATTCAGTCTAGAGATAATCAAATCAATCAAAATTTTTATTTGTATAGCGCTTTTCAGACCAAATCCAATATGGACTCCAAGTGCTTGAGAAGTAATTGACAGATCAAATAGTTACAACTAGAAGCAATAAGAATTAAGAATTTAAAATGAGACGTAAAATAAGACTGATCAGTAAGAAATACAGAATTAATGAAATTAGAATGAAATACAATTTAAATAAAGTCAATTAAATAAAGTAAATGTAATAATAATAAATAATATGATACTTCATATCCAGATCCAGACTTTTATATCTAAAGTACAGTTAAAAATTTAGCTATAGGCTTCAGGGAAGTCCAGACTGCCTCCGATTTAGCCAAACTTGATGCAAGCTACAACCAAAATACAGTATTACATGTGCTTAGAAAACAAAAACATTCACATTAATTTTGTAAAATGTGTTTAATTTTATCCCGTGTTAATTCAGTCTTAATCATTTTTACTACACATAATGGTTATATTTCTTCACAGCAGTTTTTCTGCATGATACCTGCACAGCTGGCCGCAGGACCCTCCCTGATGCAGTGTTTCACTCAGAAACACATCACAGTTCAACGTGTTATTTATCTTTCACATTGACTTGAATGCACCTCTTATCATTTCAGACAGCTGGGATGCCGCTGAGGCCTCAGACGCACAAGCACTTGATTGAGAGCTGGTAATAACTTACGAGTCCTTTCCGTTCGGACTTTGCAACCTGACCTGGGGTTCTTACATGTGCTTAAGAGGAGCTGAAACTTGAGAGCTACTTAGTGAGTGATCGAGTCTCCGGTGGAGAGTGAAGAGTAAGGCTCCACATTCACAGTCCATTTCAGACTAGGAGACACTGATCAAGGATGGGCTCCTTTCCCTGTTTGTGGTGACCTGATACCTAAAAAAATCTGATCCTAGATCAGCAGTCCTTCTACCCTCAGCTGCTTCATTGTGTGATCACTGGCTGGCTTGTTACAGCGTATCTTGGGTGTATTCCGGCCCCATATCCGACAGAGTTGCATCACCTGAAATGTGAAATGGGAGCAGGTTTAAAATCATATCCAGAAAGATTGAAATAGGCCAGGTTTATTCAAAAAAGAGAGAGATTGACTAGACCAGCAACTAGAATTGCTAGATCAGCACTGCTGTATTAAATGTGTAAGTTCAGTGTGGTCTCATACACTGACCATCAGGGAATCCACAATCAAGCCGAATGTAAACTGGGTGTGTTGGGCAGAGGCAAATACCTACAAAATAACAGGAAACAGAAAATGCATTCACCGAGCATGTTTACATGCCCTCTATAATCCATTTATAATTGGATTTCTGCAGTTATCTGATTATCCAAGTGGTCATGTAAAAAGCATGCAGTACTCTGACTTCTCAGATCAGGGTAAGGCCTAAAAAATCTGATTAAGAAGTCTGATAAAAAGCTGGATTCATTGGTTTTCTCTGTGCATGTAAACATAATTGGAGTTTCCTCAGATTTCTTAGTCTGTGCAGGCATGACATCAGACTGTGGTACCAGAAATAAGCAAGCAGCATTTAACACTGCACATCTGAGATGGTGACAAAACACTTCTGGAGCAATTAAATATTCTTCATCTTCCAGATGATGTATGTTCATAGGTTGATGTGTAAAAAAGCTACAGGTTGAAGTTTCCACCTCTGACAGCTTGGTGGAAGCTCCGTAAGACCACAAATACCCATAAATAATAATGATACATGGATAAGAAAAGGCATCCCACACTTCAAACATTTTTCAAACAAACTCATTCACTTACCTACTAAACACACATGAAATTGGAAGGAGATCCATCCACTCCTACATAAAGGATACCCAACCTCCAATTTCAGATTTCATAAACACCAACACCAAAAAAAGCTGTCAACAAAAATATATAAAGTATTAACCTCCTCAGATTCCACAACACCTACACCATCAAGGAAATGGGAAATTAAATGGGAAAAGGACTTTTGGAAACAGATAATACAGAATATGTTCAGCATAACCAAAAATCCTCACCTATATCTGATTCAATATAAATTAACCCACAGAGTTCACTACACAAAGAAAAAACTATTCAAAGTTGGATTTATAACCTCTGACATCTGCCCACAGTGCCCACTAAAACCCCCTGACAGTTACAAACAGGCCAAAGTGGACTGTACACCTACAAGCAATTTGTCACAAGTTACAAACCAAATAACATCCGTGTTAAACCACTGCATCCCATTATCCCCATTACTGTGTTTACTAGGTGATACTTCAAGTGTTAAAGCTTAAATAAACATAAAAATAAAGTACTTCTTCTGGTGCTAACAAAGAAAACCATCCTAATGAACTGGAAAACATGAATATTACACAATGGAAAAATCAATTTATTGATGATCTATTAATGAAATCATAAAAAAATAAAATAAAATAACACAGGGACCAACACAACCTGGACTACATTCATTATTTTACTGCAATAACTCTATCAATTACAACATAAACCATTCAGCCACACCAAATTCTCAGACTTTCACATTTTCCATACATACAAAAACAACTATGTATTAAAGTTAACGGTCCTACAAATTTCCTAAAATGATATTTCTTTATTTTTGTTCATTATTCTCACTTCTCTCAATGTTGATTTATTATTATTATTATTATTATTATTATTATTATTATTATTATTATTATTATTATTATTATTATTATTATTATTATTGCTGTTGTTAACGTCTGTGTTTTTTTGTCACTTTATTTTTTCCCCTTTGTTCTATGTCATCGGGTGTGTCATGCACGTTGTGGTTTAACTGTTGGTGGGTTAAATGAAAAAAAAAAGTAGTAGTTTGGGTTTTACATTGTGTCTTATTCTTTGATCTTATTGGCTAGTCAATTATGGCCTGACTCACGTAGACCCGGAGTTTTACATGATCAGATTATTGAGTGTGTTTCCAGAACTCAATTTGATTCATCCAATGAAGAGTTTTTTAACTCTTGCTGTTTTTGTTCATGTGAACCTCTTACTCTGATTTCTTTGGGTTTTCTCAGTCGCACTTATTCCTGAAAACCTGCAGCTGTGCTTGATCAGCCTGATCAGATGAGCACCCAGCACGAACCTGGGAACTAAACAGCAACTCCACCTTCCTCCTGCCTTATTTATAATCTTCTGTGAGTTGATTGGCTTGTTGCAAAGTACAAATCACTCAATGCCATTATCTGATTACTCATGTGAAGAGCATGTAAACGCGAAGATGGATTTCTACAAAATAGAATTTTCTGCAGTTATTGGGTTATTATTGAGTGCATGCAAACACACTCACTGAGATGTCAAGGATCTTACGAGAAACAGCAAAGGTTCTAGGTTCTACATTATGAAAAGGAAAAGAACTTCATATAATAACATGTAATTAAATCGATTTAGGGCTGCATGCTGATGGTGATGTGTGCCACACAGATTTTTAGGCCTGTTCTCACCATGGTTTTATCCCACCTCCCAAAAGCAAATATAGGATATGAACTAGCTTTTCTAGCTTTAACAGTTAATTGTTTTGTGTGTTGAACCTTGTGATGAACTGGTGTCCTGTTGTGTGCAGTTCTGATGAGAGGTCAGTGAGATAACAATGCTACATAATGTTGATTTAAGTAACTCATTCTAACTCATATGTAAAAATATATAACAAACCGATCAATTTCTTTTGACATCGTAACCTTCGTAATTATCTCTTATTATGAGAAACATCATGGCATCAGAACTGTGAAACTATTCTTCCTGAATCTTTGAACGCATGGTTGTTTCTGTGTATGGTTGCCTGTGCATGTGTCCAGTCAAGTTTTCTTGACTCTATTGACGGTTTTACTTTAGGCACTTGAATGAATGTGTGCAAATAAAAATATTTATTGGCAGTTATTAATATGATAATTATGCAATTAAATCATGTCTGATGAAATGTAATAACTGTGACAGGAGCGGTCCACTGGGATTGCTAAAAAAGGACGTTTGGCTGCAAAAGACCTTTAGGAACATTCAGCAGGCTGTGGAGTGTTGGTGCACTGTGACCTTTAAGAGTCGAGGGTTTATCAGACGAAAAGTCCGAAGTTTTAATTAAAAAATCAGAACAAGGATGGTGTAAATCCTGTGGATTGATTAAGTTTAAATAGAACATTTTGGCCAAAATGAGAACAAAACTTCAGATTTTCAGAATGAAAAGAGCACCTCTCCAACTGTTAAGCACAGGGGTGGATCCATCATGCTTTGGGTTGTGTTACAATCAGTGGTACAGAGAAAGAATGAATTCCATTCAATATCAGAAACTTCTGGAGGAAAACATCACACTGTCCACAACAATGCTAAAGAGGATGAGCTTCTACAGCATCTGAAGGTTTTGCTATGGCCATCACAGACCCCTGACCTAGACCTTATTAAAAATATGTGGATAGACCAGCAGCAAAATGGACCAAAACTTCTCACAGAATTAGAAGCATTCGGCCACTCTGTAACTTGAAATCTGCTTAATCCTTAAAAAAAGGAAACAAATTGGATGCCCTGCAGTGTGAACAAAGCCTAATAGGCAGACTGATGAGTGGAGACATCTCATGAGGAATAGACTGCATCATGAACTGACACATTTTTATTACCCTGCCATGCAGCAAGAGTGGGAGCAATGGCTGTGTGCCACTTGCGGACCTTGAAGTACTTTCTGTACCTTCATAAAACTGAGACTGCTGATCTGGGTGCGGATGTCGCTCTCATTTATGGCGATCTTAGTCAGAGATCAGTATGCAATGTCAGTGCTGGCCAAGAACAGTGATCTGCCTGAAGCAAAAAGGCAGAGTGTGCGCTTTCAGTCTGCCTGGCGCAGTGAGCGAGAGCAAAGGAAGATGAAGGGCCATACATCAGCCATCACATCCCTACTGAAGTGGCCACTATCTGACTCACAACTTTGTTCATGTAGGATCAGACTCCCCTTCCAGCTTTAACATACAATGTATGAACCGTGGAACATTAGTCTTTCTGATTATGAAATGTGCGTTCTCCAGCTGTCCCTTCACTTTAGATCTCAAGGCCTGTAAGAGACTGTAGCCCATCTGTTGGGGCTCAAATTGTGTTAGCCATCCTCTGGTCCTTTATCAGTGGTCAGTTTCTGTCCACAGAACCCATCTTGACTGGAAATTTGTGGGTGATGAACACACTCGATCTAGTAGTGACACTGAAAAAAGTCAGTACCACCACTTTGCCTCACAAACATTATCATGCCATGTATCACAGTTCTTCACCACCCAAATATTATCTGACCAACAGTGGTCTTGTGGCCAGAACCTCATTGAAACAATGAGACAGAGGGCAGTTATTCATATATACTATATATAGTGAAGCTATAAGGTAGAATGTATCGGTGTACTCATTCCCATTACGTATTATTTCAGAGACAGGCAAATAACCCAACATGTTTAAAGAGAGCAAAGTCTGGTCAGATATGCATGTGCACATGCACACACGCACACACGCACACACACACACACACACGCACACACACAAACTGGCCCTTATTAAATTCACAGGCGCATACAGTTAGCCACATCACTGTAGAAGTAAGTTTGCATCTGCATAAGAGCAGCTCATTAACATTTTAATGGCCCACTAATACAGTTAGATGGATCTGTTTGCTCACTGAACATCTCATCCTGGGATTAGAGCCAATTTGTGATATGCCTGATTTGTAAACAGCGAAATGGCGAGGCTTCTCCAAAGGCTTAACCAGTTTATCTATTTCATTTAAAGTTTGTTAAAATGCCTTGAACAAAGGTATCAAAGACTCTCATTGAATGGTAGGTCAAATGATTCTTCACTGACTGACTTGATTGTCAAATGATCACTAAAGGGTGTAAGTGGCTGCTTAGGTCCTGCACAACCCCAAAGGGACTCTGGCAAGTATTCATCCATTTATTCATCTCGTGAAGGAAATGAGTTCTGAATGAAGAATGCCTACCATTAAATAAAGCTCGTAGGCCAGAGAAAGATTTTAAAACAACCAACAAATGGATAAAAAAATAAAATCACAAAAGGAAACTAAAAGAAAGCAAAATTTACTAAAGATAAATAGTTATTTATAATACAAGTAATAAAAGAGTCTTGAAATATCAATAACTATAATTAGTTATTAATGATTATTATTGGTTCTATGTACTGTGATTTCACCAACCTGAGTGTAAAGGGGAGATGGGGCTGTGGTGCTGAGGTGCTACATCTTGAAAATGGGAAAGTGGAAATTTATAGGATGTTAAATTGTTATGAGGACAGTCTCCAAGATATTCCCATTTCATAACTCCACTTAAACTCTCTTTAATAATTATTTATATACAATAGGTCTATATAGAGCCTTGAGTAAGAACCCTGGAGAACTCCACTTATAAGAGTGTCTTACTAAGTTGTTTATTTCATTTTCAATTTTTAAAAAGTTTTCATGAGTGACTTTTTTGAAGTGTCTTTAAAGAACACTTTCTCAGGCTTTCAAATCAATCCATGTTTTTACAAGTGAAATAATGGATTTCACATCTACTAGAGCAATTCTGCTGCTGCCAAGCCCGTTGGTCATTGTTGTGTTTTCCTTTGTGACTCCTGCCTCCATCCTTCATGTATTTAATCATCCATATTGACGGTTCACTACTGGCTTAATGCCAGACTGAATCTGTGCAGTGAAGCAACGTCAAAAGCCTATGGGCTTATGGGATGGGTTTATTTGTTTGCTTGTTTGCCACGTTTATCTTTTCTCTTCCTCAGAGTAACTGCAGGCGCTTTGTCTTCTTCAGCCTTCTCTCAAGCTTTGTGATGTTTGCAGTAGTGATGGGCAGCTTTGCCCATTTTTCTATTCACAGAACCGCAATATCATTCATTTATCCCAAATATTTCATATCATCATGAGTAAGAAATAAAAAGGCTTGTTTATTTGTTTTGTTTTTTTTTGGTTTTTTTTTTTTTTTTGGTGAGAAGCCTGCATGAGTGATGACCTGTACCTGACCGTTCAGGTGATTTAGTAAAGCCTTTTTTAATAAACAATGCCGTTATCTTTGATCCACTCATACTACCTATAATACCTGCTCTATAATAATTAATAATACCTGCTCTATAATTAAACCGCCGGGTTGGTGGTTTAATTATAAGCAGGTGGTTAACAAGCGGGTGGTCACCCTGTTATAGCTGAATGGTGTATAATGGTATAGTCCCCCTTCTGCATGCAGCAAATTTGTTTCACTCATTCACAGCAAAACATCAGTGTTTGCACATAAATAAAGAACAAAACAGGGCAGCCAATCAGATCAGAGGTCCAAACCCACCTGCTCTAAATCCACTCAATACACTAACACTCCATACCTACCTGCTCTAAATCCACTCAATACACTAACACCCCATACCTACCTGCTCTAAATCCACTCACTACACTAACACTCCATACCTATCTGCTCTAAATCCACTCACTACACTAACACTCCATACCTACCTGCTCTAAATCCACTCACTACACTAACCGTCCGTCTCCCACTGCACCCCACCAAAGACCGTCTCCCGCTGCACCCCACCAAAGGCCATCTCCCGCTGCACCCCACCAAAGACCGTGTCCCGCTGCACCCCACCAAAGGCCATCTCCCGCTGCACCCCACCAAAGACCGTCTCCCACTGCACCCCACCAAAGGCCGTCTCCTACTACGTTCCCACACTAAAGCTACATCTAATTCTATACTCAGTGCATGTAAATATAATGCATTGTTTTTATAGTTTCAATGAACACAGAATTTCTGCAGTGCAGTAATGTATGTATAATGTATATATAGCTAAAGTGTAAACACTATATACTATATAAAGGTATATTGTTTATCCTTTTCTTTATTTTGTATTTTTATTTTCTTCTCCTGTAATTTTATGCATCTCTTTAAGTACTGAGAGGGACCCAAGTTTTTCACTCACCCCTACAGCTGTGTAATGTGATGTGACAAACGTGATTTAATTTGATTTGATTTGATATCCAGCTTTCTCTGTATCAGAGCTCTTAATCAGATTTCGAGACCTTTCTCTGATCTAAGAAACCAGAGTATACTGTATACATGACCACTTCAATATCAGAAAACTGCAGGAATCTGATTAAGATCAGAATATTGAGAGAATGTACACCCATTAAATGTGTTTGGCAGAACTTGGAAAGTGAGAAGAGGAAAATGCTTCAAAGCTGAACTTTGGTGGTGTGGAAACATCTGACTGAAATGAGTACTGAGTGAAACATCTGTTATTAGACTCAGATGTTGAAGCATCTGGGTCATTTTCATGACTCTTTTACAGCTTTGAATTGAAAATGATTAGGAATGTTATTATTCCAGTAAAGTGTATCTCATTGAAAATATTGAAATATCTGATTTTAAAACAAAACAGAGACCAAGATGAATCTGGCTTCCCGTCTCTAGTTGAGAGCCGAACTGTGGGAACAGAATTGGGATTCTGTAAGAGGCACTTGTGGAGCAGCTGCATAAGATGGAGGAGACGAGAACAAATTGGCTGTTGCGTGAAAGAGAGCGGACAAGGCTAATCTGTCAAAGCTGAACAGAGAGCCCATCCACAATGCGTCACAGACAGAATGCTGTGGATATTGCTTTGGCACTGAGGAAGATCTTACTGTAGTGAGGGAAAACAGGAGGACTGAGAAGATTTGGTGGTGGACAGAAGGGCTGAGTGGGTGGGCGCATGTTTTCGGCAGTGGTTTTTGATACACAGTGTCAAGTGTTGAGCTAATTTTGTAAGTTTTTAGGGAAATTATACCCAGAGATTGGAGGAAAAAAAACTGTTGGACCAACCAAATTCCCATATCCTACACATTTTTATATTTTGTTTTGTTCCCTTATTTATCAAAAACAAAAGCAAATCATGTTTACAGGACCATTTCCCACCTTTTATTTCTTAGAATGTCACACAAAACAGTCTGATTTGTGTTACTCTGGTAAGTTTAAATCACTTGTGTTCTGACAGGATGCCCTGTATTGTGATTTGAATAGGTATCTTGTAAACAACAAAAGTATACAAAAGTAAAGTAGACAAAAGTATTGGGACCCAGTGGCTGAAACTTAAATTTAGCTGAATTCATTCATTCTGAAGGAGTGTCCACAAACATTTGGACGAAGGAATATAGTAAAGGAAGCCGCTTTGAAGGAGCCACACAGTTCAGTGGCTGACAGTGGACTAGAGGTGCACAATATAGCAAGATCTCTGGTCAATAATTAGTAATTTTGTGGTCAGATGAGACAAAGGTTTTGTTTTATTTTTACAAAAAATCTAAATTGTATATATGGCACAAATGTAAATGTCCATTCCATGGGAAACAAAATTCCAAAAGTGAAACATGGTGGTGGCAGCATCATGTTGTGGGGATGCAGTTTTTCAGTTGGGGCTGGTCCACTGAGGCCTTTTCAGTTTTCAGTGGCAGATGTACATTTTGAGGAAATATGTATTTAAATCTCATAATTATTATAATAAATTAATATAATTAACTTTCACTCCCTCCCCTTTTTGGTCTCCATCACTTTGGAACTTACAGCTCTCCAACCTTGCTTAATATATCTGTTTATCTATGAAGAATTAGTTGAAGCCACAAATTATTGTATGAGTTTGTATGTATTAGGGGAACAAGCCAGAAGGTTATTGAACACTGTTCTGTGGATGGATGAGACCAAAACTATTTTTGAGAAAGAAAAAATAAACTGTATTGCAGCATAAAAATCGTATGCCACCTGTGAAACATGGTGGTGGTAGTAACATGGATTGGGCTTGTTTTGCTACATGTTGGTCAGAACTGCTTTCCATCATTGATGGAGCAATAAAGTCTAAAGGAAAAATTCTAAAGGAAAATGTCATGTCTGCTAATAATCAATTCAGCTCATGGACACCTCAAGGCATTGTTCCAAGGAATGGCTAAAGACGAATAAAGCTAAGGTTTGGAATGGCCTGGCCTTGATAAAGTAGAAATGTTGTGAAAGCTCCTTAGTATAATAAAAGACATGGAAACAGGCCTGAAAAGCCAGGAATACAGGCTTGTTTTTGTTTGCCAGCTGAAGTTATCTCGCTGTGTGCAGAGCTGAGCGGCTCTCATTAACTCTTATCACTGTTTCCACACTCAGGGTTCCTTATCTCTTTCTAACTCACTCTCTCTTTTCCAATAATCTCTCAAGATACAGCAAGGTCATAAGCTTTAGCAACATACAATAAACAGCCTCTACCACAAGGCATTCGGCTTTATAAATCACAGCCTTCACGCTCGTTCCTTCTTACCTACTCGTAAACCTGTCTCTCACAGGTAAGAATGAGTGCAGGACTCTACACTGAGTGGTGTTTACCTCCCAGCAGTCCTGCTATTCAGAGGCGCTGAGTTACCCCGAGTACAAGGAGAAACAAACCCAGCCGTATTGAGAGGGTTATGTTACCTGCTGCCAATACAGCTGTAAAAGAGAAGCTCCTCTCTCTCTTTGTACCTCTGCACAGACGCAGCAGTGTGTTCTTCAGTGCGCCCTGCATGGCTCTTCATTAGCATTGGCTTTTTTATGTAAAATGAAAGGTGAAGTTTTTCCCAATCTTTAAGTCTATTTTTCCTTCACAAAAGCTTTGAAGGCCTCAACTAGGCAGAGCCTGGGTTGTATTTTGCTGCTGCATTTGCCTCCCAATTGATCCAGCAGTGCTCACTGGGAGATCCAAAGACCTAAATATCATTTTACAGGCTTTGTATATCTAAAACTCCATCTCTAATTTCCTTAGACTGCTTTTTGTTGTTCATTTTCACAGCTTTCTTTCAGATTCGCAGTCTGACCAATGATACTTGAATCACATTGTTCTTTTACCCGGAAAATAGGATCTTCTGTAATGAGTCGGGTAGATTGAAAGCCAATTTTCAGATATTTATCATTTGTATAATTGTAGAGTGATAAAGGAAAGCGGTTAGTTAACTGTTCCTAAGAACCCAAACCATAAAATGGCTTGCCAACCAAAAGCAGTTTCGATTCCAGCACGTAGTTGTTCTATCAGATTGTTAGCTATAATCTGTTAACATTAACCAGTGCTAGTATTGATGCCCAGAGTTGTAAAACAGCACTGACACCCCAAAAGCTTACACTAAATGCTGTGTCATGCCTTTGTCAAAGCCTTTGCTTTGACAAGAAACATTTTCTTCACTTTCAGGTGTCATAATTGAATCAGCCTGCAGTGAAGTATTCGTATGCATCAGTAGTTTTGTAAGCTTTCGAGCTGTCATGAATAAATTGAGGGGTTATGTATTAAGTATATTAAAATCATGAAACGACAGGATTGGCAGTGGGTCTGATGAGGTTAGTGGTTGGAAAAGTTGTGATAATAAATATGGGTCATATGCAGAGACTTTTTCCTCTTATATTTTCTATTCTGTTGGGTTGCAGTGTGACGTTAGCACATATGAGGAAGTCAACGTGGTGGCAGTCACAACAGAACAACACAGCGAGGCATCAAGGCCTATATAATCAAATTCACTATCTGCCATAAGCCCACTAGCTTTCTTCTTGTTAACATCCATTTAATCATCAGTCTCCATCTTTATCCATCCATCCATCCATCCATCCATCCATCCATCCATCCATCCATCCATCCATCCATCCATCCATCCATCCATCCATCCATCCATCCATTTTCTGAACCGCTTATTCCTGAATAGGGTCACGGGGAGCCAGTGCCCAGCCGGCAACTCTCAGCGCAGGGCGCTAGTGCAACGTAGGGCGCACACACAAAGACATCCACACACTAAGGGCCACTTTAGAGTCACCAATTCAACTACCATGCATCCAACAGCACTATCCACTGTGCCACCGTGCCGCTCTCCATCATTATATACCCTGTAAATTCTCTCACCTGACTGGCCTTTGGAGGAGTTGCGTCTTTTAAAAAAAAGTTCAATATATCCAGATAATCCAGATAATTAACTTTAACTGATTACAAACAGGTATTTGTAGTGTGGCACGACTTCATCCAAAACAGACATGCACTCCACGTTTTGTACATTACAAGAAGGTTTCAGAGTCACTGTGAGGCAGCAGTACTATTATGTTTGGAATATGAACAGATAAAGAGAATAAATGAACAATCATTTCATTAACAAATTATACAAAATTGCCCCCCACATAATGGCACCAGGCTTTCTGCATGTGTGACTTTTCACAACAAACCATTGATCTTGGTGCCCAACACCATTATATTCTGGCACAACACCATTGTAGTTGTGCACTGCCATTGTTCCACAGGCTTGTTTTTTGCTCCAGAGTATCCCATTATATTGGTAGTACTTCTCTACGAGGACTAGACATGTATGTGGATTTGCATATCTGTGTCAGCAATACATTCGTGTGTGTGTGTGTGTGTGTGTAGACATTGAAGACTTTCAGTCTCCCTTCCAGCTGATCTCCACTTTCAGATGCAGTGAGCCTAGCTGGACCTGAAATCCTACACCGACACACACACACACGGGATGAGTGTCATGGGTGAGGTTCATTGTTGTGTAGATTTATGGAGGGCCTGTCTTTGTGTTCTACAAGAGCCCCAGAGGTCATTCAGGGATCACCAGAGGTGGGCTAAGACACAGCACATCTTCATAAAGCCCCCATCCCACTTCAGAGTTCAGTTCTGACCTTTGACCTCTGCCTCAGGGTTATCAGAGGCCAGGAGGATTGATTACCCGAACCACCCACAGAGCCAAGAACCAAACAGGGCTTCAAGCCCATTACTGTATATTTGAATGTGCAGCCCAGTCTCACATTCTTATCATCTTTAATGACTCCTCTTGGACGGGGACTTTCAGATAAGGAGTGTAGGAGGAGTGATTAAGAGGAAGCTTGGCTGTAACACATTAATAGTGTGTTTTCTCCAAGGCTGAAACAAAAGATCTTTGAATCGCTCGCTGTAAAATATGCACAAACAAAATTGTTAAGTGACTTTAAAAAGGTACTTCTAACAGAGTGGCTCCGTGCTCTAATGCGAGCAGCTTGTGTCTGAGAGAGCAGAATTGAAGCTCTCTCTTGGTAGGTAGATGGCACAGGGTACTTTGAATCTGCCCTTTTCATTGATGTAATGGCAGCAGTTTAAAGAGAGTCCCAATGGGGTTGGGTAATTGGCTGCACCAGAGATGCTTCTGAAATCAAGGGTAATAGGGAGTCTGTTTTCCCTTTCCTGTAGTAACAATCCATAGTTATCTGCAACAGCCTTACATTATAGCTGTGAGGATTTGATGACATCCAGCCATGAGAGTGTAAGTGAGGTCAAGTACTGATAATGGATGATTAAACTGATCCCAGAGCACTAGTGAGTTTATACTGCTACAGTGCATCATATGTTAGTATACAATATTATAGTAAGTCGTTTTTTAGTCCACCATAGCAAAGAAAATAGTGAGATGAAAGTCAGATGTGACCACAGTTTTCACAGTGACTATAGGCTTCCATTATTTTCTATGTTAGCACAAAAGAAGCAGATAAACATGACGCAAGTTAAAGTAGCTCAATATCTGTAGTTAATACATACCATTGTCACACTGTATTGCTGCTTATTATATAGGGTTTAATGTACAGTCTGTAACCAATAGTGAACTTTACTGTAACTACTGTATTGAGGGTAAACCAATCACACCTATTCCTTGTACACAGGTGGTGTTTTTGGATACAATCAGGCAGTTTAGACATAAGAAATGTTAACATATGAAAATGTTAAGATTCAGTTTGTTCAACTTTTTTCAAGACGGCCAAAATTCAAGATGATCCAGAGAAATCATGGGAGTAAACCCTAAGGTAAACTTGATACTACTTTTTCTTACTTTAAGGACCTTGATTCAACCTATTTGAAAAATTCTGCAGGTCATCATCTGCGAGTATCCAATTCAGGTGATATTGCCTGGATTGAATGCACGGCTTAACAGGCATCAATGTTTGATGAGGTGGAAAATCGTTCAGGAAGGGATATGAAACCATATCCACATAAAGAACATCTCCAACACCCTCAGTGTCCTTCAGCCCTACCTTTGGACTCTTGTCCTCAGCTCGCCTCATGTATTTTTATAGACAGTTTAGGTCAGGGCTCTTGGATGTGCCTTGTAAAAGCTTGAGTCTGGTCAGCAAACAATTTTTGATTAGATTTTGAAAAATGGTCTTGGATTCCGCTTCTTCTGAAAGATCCAGCATTGGCAAGAGTCCAGCTGTGACAGCCAGAGTTTGCTCTGAAATTTGTTGACAAGTTTCATGATTGTGGTTCCCAAGGCCTTTGAAAGCAAACAGTTCTGAAGCCAGTATTAAAGTACACCATTGTACTTTAGATTGAACAATGGGTTATTTTCTGCTCTTAGTTGTTGCCCAAAGCCAGAATGTTTGTTTTTTGTTTTACAGGACCGCATAAAACTCCTTGCAGGCCAATACAGTCTGTAATTGTTCAAGTGGGGAGATTGAAATAAATAGACTTTCAAATGTGAAGTATTTTTGGTTGTTTTTTGGGGCTGTAGTGGAACAAAGGAGAGAAGCAGAAGTTAACAAATATGGGAGCATCCTGAAACACTGGTGTCTAAACACTCCACTGTCACAAACCTGAGTGATCACATGAAGGAGTCAGTCGGCAGCAGCAACATCCCAGTTTACCCTAAATCCATATGTCTATAAACCCCCGGATCTGCAACCTATAATTAAATCTAGAAAATGTGACCATTAGTCCATTTATATCAGCATTGCACTGGTTGCCGGTCAAATTCCATTTATTATAAAATTCTTTTAGTTGCATATAGAGCCCTACACTGGCTTTCTTCTGAGTACCTGCAAGAACTAATCTCCCATTATGAGCCATCGTGATCGTAGTGTGCTGGCTTCCTACTAGTTCCCATAATTCAGAAGGCTTCAGCAGGAGGAAGAGTCTTTTCTTACAAAGCCCCCCCAACTCTGGAATTACCTTTCAGATAATGTTTGGGATTCATAGTCTTAATTTAAGTCTAGGCTGATAACTCACTTTTTCAGTGTAGCTTTTGGTAAATAATGTCTCAATTTAGTTATAGGTTACAGATCCAGGGGTTTATAGACATATGGATTTAGGGTAAACTGGGATGTTGGTGCTGCCGACTGACTCCTTCATGCGATCACACAGGTTTGTGACAGTGGAGGGTAAGACACCAGTGTATCAGGATGCTCCCATGTTTGTTACCTTCTGCTTCTCTCCTTTTAGTTTTGGGACCCAGTTTGCAGCATTTTGAACTAACGGAAGTCCATTTAGGTTCCTGCTTGAACAACTTGACAAGAGTGCATTGCATCATCTAACCTTGAAGTGATAAAAACATGCACCAGTTTTTCAGCATTGTGTAAGGATGGGCATTTCTTAACTTGGAAATATTACGAAGATGAAGAAAAGCTGCCCTAGTAATATTACCTATGGGTTGGTCAAATGATAAATCCGAATCAATAATGATGCCAAGATTTTTTTGCTGCTGAATCAAATTTAACTGAGAAATCAAGTTTGATCATTTATTTCTTGCAGTTTTAGGACCCAAAGTGAAGACCTCCAATTTGACACTATTTAGAAGGATGAAGTTACACAATATCCAATATTTTACATCTTTTATCATCAGGTTTGGCTGATTTATACAGTTGAGTACCGTCTGCATAACAGTAGAAGTTAATGCCACGTCTGTTTACTACTGTGCCAAGGGGTAGCATGTAAAGTGTGAATAGTAAGGGTCATAAAATGGAGCCTTGAGGGATTTAATCTCATTTCAGTGAAGATACACCATTTAACCTTGAAATGAAACCAATCAGTTAAGTAAGAACTGAACCACGAAAGCACTGTCCATGATTCTGACCATGCTTTCTAATCTTTCAAGGAGAATAGTGTGATCTATGGCATCAAATGCACTTAAGTCTAGCAGCACAAGCAAGGACACAGCCTTGATTCAAACAAGAGCTTTCTCAATTGTATGATGAGGCCTGAATCCAGACTGGAAGAGTTCCTATGAGAATAAAGTTAAAGTAAAAATAAATAATAGTAACAATTTTCAACCATATGAACTAAAACCATGACAATTTAAATATAGTACAAACAAAGCACACCCCTAACAGAGACTCGTTGGATTCTTATGTACTGGCACTTCCTGTGGAGGTAGAGCTAAAGAGACCAAAACTATATATATATCAAAAAAAAGTGCTTGCACATAGTCGTGTAGTTGAACGATTGGAAATGTCCAGATTAGAAAAATGAGAACAGACACCAATTAGCTGAACACAAGAGGGAGCCACCTTTGTGTGTACAGGAAACATATGTTATCACTGTTTATGAACATAAACCTTCTGTTCAGAAATTCTCATTGTTTTCAAATAGAAACAAATCTCATATTGTAGTGATATTAGAGCTAAACTGAAGACGCATCATTTGGAAAAACAGACAGAGTTGGTGCCAGTGAGAGTCTACATTAAAATAAACCCAAATAAACAATTACAGGTAGACACTCTCACCGATACTGCCTTCAGTACTATGACGATAAACCCAAATAAAAAAGTCAGTGGTCAGTGAGAGTGTGTGTAGTTCATGCAGTGTAGATCTTAGTGTAATAATATCTTAAGTAATTAGGCAGAAATTAGGTAGATATACTTAGTCAAGTGATATAAGTTAAATGTGCAGTCCTGTAAAAATCAGTCTAGAAGCCTGAACTAAAGTGAGCAGTTTGTATAATTATACTGCAACAAATATACTGTACTGACACCTAGTGGCTGATTGGTACATTACCAGTGAATGGAATGGAGCATAGGCCTATTAGAAAAGTTTTTACTGAGTTACTTACTTAATTACTTATCAGTTTGAGTTTATGCATTTACATATTCTTTTATTTATTATTTAATTAAAACATTTCAACATTTAAATGCATACATTTAAATAATGTAATATGCAATTGTTGCCAAAGGTAAATTACTACATATTTTGCTATTTCAAAGTAATCATGAAAAAGTAAAATCAAACTTATAATAATTCTATTGAACTGCAGTGGCCTTTCATATTACATTCAGTGTCAGGGACTGTGAGTGAGAGTCCTGGAGCCTGGACTGCCCACAAATATTAGGGTTGTGAAATATCTTTAGAATATATTGATAATTATGATATATGTAAAATTAACATATTTGGAATGTTTCTCCTGTTATACATATAAACATCTGTGTGATTTAATCCTAAAACAGAACATGAGCAGGCCATGTGTGTGGAAGTTTCTTGTTCAAACTACACGGTAGAAACATCACAAATAAAGAGCAGCATGATGACTTTCACCATCTCACAATTATACAGTGCAGTTTGCTGAGTCAGTGAGCAAATTGAGATGAGTTTTTTAGTCATATCATCCAGTCTCATCAAAGAGGTTCTCTACAAGCAGCACAAGTACACAGTTATTGTCAGGGGTGGCAAGACAATCACAATAGCATGCAACATCTGAGTAGCAATGATGATTGAAGTCCATATACTTGCATGCTTGATTGCATAAAATCCATTGTTTATTGCTTTGTGAATACATTTTAATGCTATTTCAAACTGGGTTTATACATATAAAATCCATTCTATCTCTAAGAACAGCTCTTGGTCTGGATGTTCAGGTGTGAAAACACCAACTGTAGCTTAAATCTTCTTAAAACCTTTTTTCTTTCATGTTGGTACATAGTACATAACAGTTACTCCTTCTCAACTCAAAACACAAATCAATTAATGTATCACAATATCATTCAATTTCAACAACATGAGCAAATTGTGGCTTGACCACTTCTAGAGTATTAGAGGTGATAGTCAGTTGTTTAACCCAGTAATTATTAACATTTAAACATTTAGTTTGAAAACAACTATGGAACCGACACAAGCATGGGCCTAATATCACTGAGAACCTCTAGTTAAAATTACTTTCTCACCTTCCCATGTTAAACCAAGCCTGTAGAAAGGTTTAGGAATCTTCATTTCCATATTAAATACAGAAATTACTCTCATCTGAAAAGAGGACTTGAGTTCTGAGAATCAGTGCAGTTTTTCTTTTCAGCCCACACTTCTGATGCTGACTCTGCTTCAGGAGGGGCTTGATACTTGGAATGCTGTAGTTGATGTCCTGGAGATGTCTGTGTGTGGAGGCTCTTAATGCACTGAAAGCAGTCACAGTTCAAGTTTTTGAAAGTCATAGCATGAATGGTGCAAATATTAGTATCTTGAAAGAGAATATACCTAGTATATTTGGCTAGGCTGGTACAGGGTGGAGTACTGGAAATGGAGATTGACCTTAATGTCCTCTGCGATTTCATGCACCAGGCTCTGGACAGGCAGTTTGCGCAACAGCAGCTCAGGAGAGGCCTGAAATTAACTACTGATTTCTCTACTTTACAAATGGCAACTGACTGCATTAGGAAGAGAGAGAGAGAGAAAAAACAGGGTTGAAAAGAGAAAGTGGGACAAACAGGGTTTAAGGAGGAAAACAAAAACTAACAGGCTTTAAGGGAGAAAGAGGAACAAACTAACAGGGTTTACAGGAGAGAGCAGAACAAACAGACAGTGTTTATGGGGGAGAAGGGAACAAACTTACAGGGTTTAAGGAGAAAGCAGATCTGTTGTTTGGATGTTTCTATTTCATCACTGTCTGACCAAATTGATCATAAACACTTATTGATTAATCCCGCTGGTGGATGAGATCTTTGATCCTTTGAGGAGTTGTGAGGTTTAATGAACACAGTGATGTAAAATCAGTTCCTTTTGTGTTCATGTTGTTTTTATTGTGATTTCATTGTTCTAATGAGTTCATAAACAAACACTGTCCAAATGTCACAGGTTTCTACAGGGACACAGTGGACACATGAAGTAAAGCTCAGTGAGATAAAACACTTCAGAGATGATTAAACACTGATCTCCACCTCAACAGGGCTGTCCTGCTGTGAGGACAGAGGACACAAAGACACTGTAAAGGGTGAAGAACTGTTCAGTTCTGTTCTTCTCCACATCATACTCGTATTTGTTGCTGGAGGACATTTGGTGCTTTAATTTAACTCTGACTTTTATGTTGAAATAGTTCAGAACAGGAAACACTGATTTAATGTCCCACAACGTCTACTCGTTGAAACTCCCCGGTCCACCTTAAATCGTGTGGGGGAGCTCGGGGAAGCGCCGCGGAGTCCAGCGAACACACGGCACATTTAAGGTGGACCGGGGGGTTAGAGCGGGGCTGGTTCGGTGGGGCTGTGAGGTTGATGGCAGACGTTACGGGCGACTCGGCTCCAGACACGGGCCAGCAGAGGCCTCGTGTCCGCCGGACCCGGACTGGGACCAATCCGGAGGAAGAGGCCCGACTTGAAAAGCAGCACTTCTGGAAAATCATTGACGCGTTTCGGTCGTACAGGTAAACGAGCCGTTTAACAACACGAACCAGGTCCTGGTCGTCTTCAGAACCGAGTTCGGTATCAAAGAGCGGCTGAAACGACGCGTTTCTGCGCTGATCCCCGTTATAACCGCTCGCCTCACTGCTAACGTTAGCTTAGCCTGCAGCGCCTTTCTCTTCACAACAAAGTTCATCACCGAGCTGATCATTTACTGATTTACGGCGGAAAACAGACACTGCTGCCTGTCTGGGCCTGGTTTAGGTTTTAACTGTAGTTGGGGGTTTTAATGGTGTTTACAGTCGTTGTATTAAATCTCTGAAATCAGTCGATGGTCATTTAACTGAGAAGATTTCCTAAAAATACAGGAATTCAAGTGTCGAAACCAAGAAATTCTACAGTCATGTTTGGTATAATGTTGTCCTTTTGTTTTAGCAGGGACAGTTTTCAATAAGGACAGGTTTCAGGAGGGACATGTTTTTAAGAAGGACATGCTTCAGTAGGGACATGTTTTTAAGAAGGACATGTTTCAGGAGGGACAGTTTTAACTGAAGCTCTACAAAGATCATTTCCAAGTATTTAGTGGAGTTTAGGGTGTTTATATGGAATAATTTTGTGTTTTAAACTGCTGGTCAGTATCCATTACAGTGTTGGGCTGAACCGATATGAAAGTTGCCCAAATCTATTATCTATCTTTTCTCATATAAATTACCGTAGATGTAGAAACTTGACAATATCCACCTCAATTGTTTAAAACTACTGTTTTAATGCAGCACCTCGTGTAACCCAAATGACTGTTGTTGCTGATTTCCCTTTTTATGATGTTCTGCTGCAACACTAAGAATGTCCAGTTTATTACTTTTCTGAATTTGTAATTTCTCTACCACTAAATGTAATGTTTTTAATGCTGATCCAGGTAGATTTAGTTCCAGTTCTGCGATATATGATTTTGTGTATTCGCATCAGCTGACACTTAATCACTTCATTAGAAACCCTGTACTATAATGGGACAGGCTTTATGCTCTCAAAATAGCTTCAGTTTTTGTGGCATGAATCCCACAAGATGCTGCGAACATTCTGTTGACATTTTGGTTCTTCTTGTCATTCTGTCCAGTTTTGGTCCATCTGTGCCCACTGCAGCCTCTGCTTGCTGTTCTTGTCTTCTTTGTGCTTTGTAAAAGACTTTTCTGCTCACAGAGGCTGTTCAGTGTTACGTTCCTTTCCGTCAGGTGCAGAGAGTCTTGACCTCTCTCATAAACAGGCTGTTTTCTTCTGCAGAACTGCTGAAACTCCAGAGCAGATCAGCAGTTCAAGAAACACTCCAACTGAAATTAGATTTCCCACATTATGATCGCTGAGGTGAATATTATGTGAAGTTTGATTGGAGTAGGTGTACAGGTTTTCCTAATGAAATGCTTGGTGAATGTATGTGAACAGTATGGAGTATTTCAAATGAAAGCATTAAGACTGTGCTTCATTGTCTGTTGCATAATTCCACGATGTAGATCGATATGTCCATATTAGATGGATAGAATATCATTGTAGCTTTCACAGCTAATATATTGCTCTGCGCTGTTGCTCTAATTCCACCTGCTTACCACCTGCTCCTCACTCCCTGAATAGGACCCACGTTAAGGAACGTGTGAACCGAACTGAGCGGCAGTTCCGCAGTCTTCCGCAAAAGCACCAGCAGCTCCTGTCCGGCTTCCTGCCCAACCTGGCCAAGATTCGTCGCTGTGTGGACCAGAACCATGAAGTGCTGCAGGCCATTGTGCAAAACTGCCTCCACATGTTTGAGAACATTGAGTATGGAGTGGAAGTAGGTGAAACTGATGTCATGTTGAAATCACAAATGCATGGAGACATGCTTTCATCACTACATTTATAACTACTTAATAGCCTGAGTTTTCAGATGTGGAGCAAACCAAAACATTTATAAGTCTGCATAGATTTATCTTGCAACACTTTCATGATATATGAGTGGTGACACCATTATAAAATTATCTGCAGAATTTTATCCTTACATTTCTTCATCTCTTCCTTTCCTTTAGCCTTTTTGTTACGGAAAAGCAGTAGGATGTCACACAAACGTCAGTTTAGGGATCCACACATGCGTGTCCTAACAGAGCTTAAATGGTCCCACTATGTTGGCCTAGACCCTACACTGATCAAACATAACATTAAATATTCACCGTTAGGCAAAGTGAATAACATTGATTGGAGTGGTGGAATCTAAGTTTGTAAAATTGGAATCGGGGAAAAGGCTCAAGTTTGAATTGGACCAACCCTGTCCTGGAGGCACACTGTCCTGCACTTTCTCTGCTTTAACACATAAACTCTGATAGAACTGGTTACTGATTCAACTGATTAGTTGATTCAAGTGACTAAAATACAGGAGAAGGTGCCTCTAGGAGCAAGGATGAAAAACGGTGCTCTAGAAGAACAGCATTTCCAAAACAGGTTTGTGGTGTGTTCATGGAATGCGTTGGTCAGTATGTACCAACTGCTCCAAGGAAGGACAACCAATGAACTGCCCATAACTCACTGATATATGCAGGATCTCATCTGATCATAGTGGGGACACATTAGTAACGAGTGTAAACACAGTATGGTCAAAGTATATCCAGATACAAAGCATGTTAATAAGTGTGAATAGGATCTTAGGTGGTTTTCACACTTTGGGTGCTCCACAGTTTAGGCTTTGGGGTAAATGCTACCCAGTTATACACATTTGGATTTTGGCAGGGATATAATTTGTGTTTACATTTTTCAATCAATGCCAAAAATCAACTAAAGTGTTAATTAGTGTGCATGTAAATGTAGTTGGTCCAATAAGCTGTTTGTAGTCTTATATAAGGCTGTACACTCTAATAAATGTATAGAATATTTCTGCCATTGTCACCTACACATATGACTCAGGCTTAACCTTACCAAGACCACAGTCACACAATGACCTATTACATTCTCTTTCTGTAGAAACTAACCCAAGTTAAAGGGTTGTGACTTTTTTCTTCTCTTTGTAGGACAATGCAAGGAAAGTTGGGCCATCTTCAACGTTTGACATGGACAAGCTAAAATCCACCATTAAGCAGTTTGTGCGTGATTGGAGTGAGGCAGGCAAAGCCGAGCGGGACTCCTGCTACACTCCTCTCATAGAGGAGATAAAGAGACAGTTCCCACCTGACGAGTGGTGAGTAGATCTCCAAGTATATGCATTGTCACTGATGCATTTTGTGTAATGTATACTAATAGGTATACAGGTTTGCAGATGTAGATATTATATATTATACACATACATTCAGTGCCTTGCAAAAGTATTCACCCCCTTTTTGCATATATTTTGTTTTACATCTGCACAAATTTGGTGAAGTGAAAGGAGGAAAAAAAAGAAATAAAATACTGACAATTGGCACATGCCTGCATATTCACCCCCTTTGCTAGGAAGCCCCTTAAATATTTCTGGTGCAACCAATAACCTTCAGAAGTCACATGCTTGGTGAAATGAAGTCCACCTGTCTGCAATCTAAGTGTAGCATGGTCTTGGTTGGTTTATACACACCTTTTCTGAAAGGCTGCAGAGGCTTGAACTACAAGACAGGTTGGGTTATAAAAAAAATATCTAAATCTCTGATGATCCCCCAGAGCAGCAAATGGAAAGAACATGGTACTACAACAAACCTGCCAAGAGGGCCACCCACCAAAACTCTCAGACTGGGCAAGGAGGTCGTTAATCAGAGAGCCAGCACAGGGATCAGAGGTAACCATGAAGGAGCTGCAGAGTTCCCAAGCAGCGACTGAAGTATCTGTCCATATGACCACAATAAGCCTTACATTCTAGAGAGCTGGGTTTTATAGAAGAGTGGCGAGATAAAGACAGACAAAAATGGGAAGGCTTGTTTTGAGTTTGTCCAAAGGCATGTGGGTGCTCTGGTCAGATGAGACCAAAATGCAACTTTTTGGCCATCAAGGAAAATGCTGTGTTTGGTGCAAAACACATCTCCTCACCCCAAGAACACCATCCCCACAGTGAAACCTGGTGGTGGCAGCATCATGCTGTGGGGATGTTTTCAGCAGCAGGGACTGGAAAACTGGTCAGAGTCGAGGGGAAGATAGATCTTGTTAAATACAGGGATGTTCTTGAGCATGTTCTTTCAGTCTGTCAGTGATTTGAGAAGGTACACCTTCCAACAGGATAATGACTCAAAGCATAATGTTACACTTGCTACAGTGATTTAAAGGGAAATGAGTAAAATGTATTTTATGTATAAGTAGTTTGACCAGAGGACGGGTCCCCTTGTGACTATTGTTCCTTCCAAGATTTCTTCCTCCAGCTCTGAGGGAGTTTTTCCTTGGTGCTGTCTTATCCTTTGTTCATGTGGTGTTTCCCTTTTTATTTTTTTGATTTCTGTAAAGCTGCTCTGTGACATCAGTTATGAAAAGCGCTGTACAAATACATTTTGATAGATTTGTATTGGAATGGCCCAGACCTTAATCCAACTGAGAGTCTGTGGTCAGACTTGAAGACCATCTAACTTGAAAGAGCTGCAGCAGGTTTGCCTTGAGGAATGGGCAAAAATCCCAGTGGCAAGATGTGGTTCATAGTGAATTTCAGCTGAAATTGCCACTAAAGGGGGCTCTACAAAGTACTGGCTTTAGGGGGGTGAATACTTATTCACACTAAAGTTTTGTTATTTTGTCCTATTTGTTGTTCGCTTCACAAAAAACCCACTAGATGTTCAAAGTTGTAGACCTCCTGTAAATGAAATCATGCAATCCCTCAATCCATTTTAATTCCAGGATGTGAGGTATGAACAATGTCAAGGGGATGAATACTTTTTCAAGTTTGAAAAGTAGGAAGTGATGTAGTTTCCCAAGAGTCTTCTGTTCAGCAGTAAACACAGTTAAAAACAATGGCTAGTAATCAGAGCTGCTTCTCTTATTTTGGTTGATTATTGAATGTATGTTGAAATTAATATTTGGACCATGTAATGATGTCTGCTGTTTCCTCAGGCCAGAGATAAACTTGCTTTCAGAAATGAAAGTGTACCGATGTCGCAGCACAAAATGAAATGCTTGGATTGTGAATCTCACCTAATCTGAGTCACAAATATTTAGAAGTGAAATAGGCTGAAATCGTGGCATTTGGAAGCATGTAAATACTGAGGAAATTTATCTCCGATTTGTTAAGATGGCTAAAGAACGGGCTGCTTTCTGAGATACCCCAGCTTTCTGCTAAATTCCCAGTATAATTACAGCAATGCTGACGAAACCTTTTCTTTCATTATGCAGTCAGTCTCGTTCAACACTCTTCAGAAACATTTTGACATTTTTCATCTTTTTTTTTTTTTATTTTAAGACTTTTATTAAATAGTTCTCATTTCATTTATTCAACCTTTTTTCTTCCGTTTATAATGTTTGAGCCCATCTTTGAGAGGTGAGCAGCCTGTATGAAAAGGTTTCTGTTTAAAAAAGTTAGTAAGAATAATACTTTTTTTTTTACAGCAACGTCTCTGAGGTCAACATCCTGGTACCTGGTGCCGGTCTTGGTAGGCTGGCATGGGAAATCGCCCGTCTAGGTTACTCCTGCCAAGGAAACGAGTGGAGTTTCTTCATGCTTTTCTCTTCCAACTTCGTTCTCAACAGGTACTGGAGCTTCACCTTGTAAATGGTGTCATGATAGGCTTCTGGAAGAACATGGCCTGAACATGACACGATGTGGTTTAAAGGTGGTGAAGGATTATCTGGGGTATGAGACAGCTTATTTAAACGCACTAGTCTAGCTCCCAGTACACCTGTACAAGGTGTTTACTGGTATTCTTGGCTTACTTTAGGTATGCTGAAGAAACTGAAGTGGAATCTGTCCTGTCTCCTTCATCGTCAGGTGTGAAGAGGAGAATGTGCTGACATTGTATCCCTGGGTTCACCAGTTCAGCAACAACAAACTTTCTGCTGATCAGACGAGGCCCATCTCCTTCCCAGACGTCAACCCCCAGAGTCTTCCAGCAGATTCTAATTTTTCCATGACGGCTGGGGATTTCCTGGAAGTGTACAATGACCCAGGTCAGTCAGTGTGTTTCATTGATGCTGGGGTTTTGCTGTCTTCTAAGTGTTGTAGTATTTTCTTGCCTTAAAAAATAAATCTTAAACAGGATGGGTTTTAAGTGTCTCCATGTCAGGAGTGTGCAGGATGTGACTTGCTCTACAGTGGAGTCATCTTTGTACAAATGTTTTGAGGAAATCTAGACCAGTTCATTAACAAGCCCTTCCTCAGCTGAAGTGAGTAAGAAAACACTGACGTGCAATTTAGTGGGCAGATTCAGGTTTAAGTGCCCCTTATGAGAATAATGGGAATGAAGAGCTTACCATTTGAAAAGGCTGTACATTGTTCTGGATGTCTCAGTCTGTAAGAGGTGCACAGAAAACACATCCGTCTGCTGCAACTCCACACTTCTCCACTTTACTTACTACACAAATAAGATGTGCACGTTGATTGTGAACTGTTTAGTGCACTTAAGTTCAATTTGGAAATTAGTCACATGAAAATGCCCTTTATCTCCCTAAGAGAGTTTCCTTTTCCACTCAATCACTTAAATGGTCTAGCAGATGTCATTGTCTTATTAGCAGATCAAGCCATATGTTATGGTTCTCTAAAAAAAGGAACTTACTTTAAACATGTGAAACACCACTGCTCAACATTTTTAGAACTTCCATAAATGATCCTGCTAGATTTTTAATACATCAAATGAAGTCTCCCTGTGTTCTAAACTGCATTTCACTCATCTGTGTTGAACAAATGATGAGCTGCATGTGTTTTAAGATGTTGAGAGACGTGTGTCTACGGACATGAGATCGGGGATGTTCCAAGTCCTGTGTTTGTTAGCAACTTTAAACCCCGTGTGTCCACTTCCAAACGATAGAAGACTTCAAGTACCTAACGTGTATATGATCTGCTGCATCTGGAGCAAGTAATGCATTATATTCATTTCATTTTTCATTGAACTGTTCTTTTATATTATTGCAGATACCTGGGATTGTGTTGCCACCTGCTTCTTTATTGACACTGCCCATAACGTCATAGACTACATAGAGACCATCTGGAATATTCTTAAACCTGGTGGTGTTTGGATTAATTTGGGTAAATCCAGCATAGTTCTGCTTTACTCTTGTTGGCTGTTGTCTCACATTTACAGTAAGATGGAGTATTTAAAAGTATTTTATCTTGTTTGTGTTTAAGGTCCCCTTCTCTACCATTTTGAAAATATGGCCAATGAATTATCAATCGAGCTGAGCTATGAAGATATTAAAGATGTTCTTTTGAAATTTGGATTTCAGCTGGAGGTACGGCAATACTGACAACCTGTTGCATCACTAATCCACATTTATTCTCATTGATTATTAATCCAGTAGTCAGTAGTCTGACAAAAATGTAATTTAATAGAACACATTTTTGTCCTTTTCTCTTCGTGTCAGAAACAAAAAATAAATTTGCTCCCTTTACTCGTTAGCCACACAAGTGAACAGATCAGATATTATTTAATATCTTTTGATTTTTCTTCTTTTTCCTGCTCAGATGGAGAAAGAGTCGGTGCTCACCACATACACAGAGAATGATCGCTCCATGCTCAAGTACTTGTATGACTGTGTCTTCTTTGTGGTGCGTAAACCCATGAACCACCTTTCAAATGGCACCTTATCGCCTAAAGACAGCCAGCTGGATGACTCGGTACAGAAAGAAGAATTGGCAACATGACATCAGAAGAACTGAAACATGTGGTACACAACAGTGCCTCGGACACATTTACATCAGAGTCATGGAGTCATTTTATACCTAGAATATTGAATTATTTGAGCTTGGATATACTTCTCAGTCCCAGTTCTGAGAACCAAAACACTGCTCTTTTTGTATTCACACTGAAGTCATGTATCCAAAAACACTCCATTTTTGAATGCTGCATTTGGACCAAAGGAACTGAGAATTTTGCATAACCAGTCATATTTCCAGGCTTAAGCCCACAATTATCAAATTTGAGTTAAGACTGACACACTGACCCAGCAAACGGCAAAGCTGTAGGGATGTAATAGAACATCCCATTTTTATTGATTTGATTTGCAGAATTATAATGTTGGATATATGGAGTGGAATTGTTTGACAAAATTGGATATGCTTTAATGTAGAATGGAAAATGAACACTGGAATTGGCTTGTCACCAATGTCCTCGCTGTGCATACAGGCCAAACATTTTATTTATTAATTATATCAAAAATCTGTATAGACGATGTAAACAGCATGGTCTGTTTTTTTTATTATTATTTTAGCTAAAATTTAGTGGAACTGTTACTCAGACTGACTGCCCCAGTTTTCAGTTCTGTGGAGAAATATGTGTTAATGGATTAAAGTGAGCCATGCTGTGTTCTAAAAATATATCTATTTATAATTGTCTGTGTGAAACTAATGATGTGGATGTGTTTGGGGCAGATTAAAGGATATTTTTGGGCTTTTATTTTTGGAGATTATATTGGTGACAAGTCTTTATCCTGTCCAGTGTTTGTTAGCAAATTTAGCCCATCATCTTCCATTGTAAACTAAGAAAGCCAATTTCAGATACCAGACTGATTTGTTCCTTTACCCCGATGTTCTTTTGCAGTTATTTGGTTTGAATTGGCCATAGAACAAAACATTTAGCATTGAAATAGAACAAAACAAAATGTAGTAGAGAACAATTCTGAACACAGCTTTGGTGTTTGAGTTGTTGGGACACTTGGTCTTAGTGCAGCACTTTCTTGCAGACTTGAATGATACGAGGAGACAATGCAAGAAAAGGGCCATTGCAGTCTAAGATTAGACTTTAAAAAGGGTCGGCCCCAAAGTGCTTGTAGTTTTTCAAATGGTCCTCCCACCTTCAGGACGTGGGGGTTTCTAGTGTTTTAACAGAAAATCTTCAGAGACAATAGAAAAACTATTATAAGTGTTACAGGTGTTACAGCAGACCAGCCCCTTTAACGCAAAGGAACTTTTCTCAGTTAACTATATTTTGGTGTGTCGAGCCCTATCTAATATGAGGACAGGTAAAAGACGTCCTTACAGACTAATCCTCCATTTTATGCTTGTGAAATACCTCAACACATTGTAAACTCATGTGGGCCCTGAAGTATTGTGGATCTCTGCAGTGTTTATTATCGAAAGCCTTATATAATGAATGGTATGTCAGTTTCGTGACCTCTGTTAGCGACCTGTCTGCACCCAGCCACCTAGGTAATCTGTGCCAAAGCTTGGGTGCAATGAGGGAGGTCACCAACCAAACTTTCTGCCACTCCAGATATTTGAAAGCAGCTACATTTTTTAAGAAGTCCAGAAAGAACAGATGAGCCAAATAAACCAGAGATGATAGTTCACTAGATGCTTCATACAGGTGAACAAAGTACTAGATTCTAAGTCTGTATTGTTACATCACACCAAACAAATGTTTGTCTTGGCACCTGTTCGTCAAAGTGCTTCAAGTTATTACTGAGAGGCTCATGTACAGCTGTCTCAAACTACTCCGTTGTAGCAGTCATCAGTCATCAGTTCATTAAATTTGATTTTAATTAAAAATGAAGCTTACAGGTGGCGCTGTTACTCATCAGATCTGTAAATAATAGCAGTTAGCTCTAATAAAGAAGTTCTTTTAAACACGCTCTATAAATGTGTGCACTTTCTATCAACACACTTTTTACAATAAATGACATCCTTTCTTTTGTGTGAAACTTGAAATGTAATTTGCCTTTATTTTTAATTAAAAAAATGACAAAACATGCAGATTTTATTTGTATCTTTTCCTTTCATGTAATTGTTTTGTAGAACAAATAAATCTGTTTTTTTTTTTTGGAAAAATTTAGCAAATATGTTAGTTTCAGCTTCTTATGAAAAATTGAGTGTGAGATATTGAGGAAACTTCAGTTTTAAATGATCATTTATTGAAGAACAACCTGACAAAAAAAAAATCACCTGTGTGGAAAAAGCCTCCCCTAAATATAGTTGGTTATGCAATTGTGCAATCTCTGTAATCAAACCCTGTATTTCATATGCTTTATTGTTATTCAGAATCATTGAATATGTTTGAGGAAGAGCTCCTCTGTATTGTCCTTCCTCAACACTTCAGTGTGGTTAAAATGGGGCAGTGGTTCATTTGTCTGCAGGCTGTCCGCATCCAAGCGGTGACATTTGTGTAAATACTCCAGCAACATGGTTTCATACAACCATACCAGAAGATCTACCACCACCACCCAACTAATATCTGAAAGGTGGTCTACATGTTTGCTGGCCACTTTCCAATATGATAATGAAGATATCTATACTCAAGATAATGAAGTTGTCTTGAGTATTCCAGCAGACATATAGAATAGAACAGAATAGAACTTTATTGATCCCTTGGGAGGGTTCCCTCAGGGAAATTAAGGTTCCAGCAGCAGCACAGAAAAGAGTAGAAAGATAAGATAATTATACTACATAAGAAAAAAACTAAATATAAAGAATATATAATATAGAGAGACATGTGGTGGCCAGTGCCCTCCTAACTATGTAGTAGTAGTTTGACCAGAGAAGGAGGGTTCCCCCCTTGTGAGCTTGGTTTCTCTAAAGGGTTCTTCCTCCAGTTTTTTCCAGTCACACTTTGGCTGAGTGGGGGGTTTATGTCTTTCCTTTTTTCATGTTTTCATCCTTTTTTTTATTTTTGATTTCTGTAAAGCTGCTCTGTGACCTCATCAGTTGTAAAAAGCTCTATACAAGTAGATTGTGATGATGGCAATATATGTAATTGCCATCTGACAGCCTAGATTTCATATTCCTATGTTTAATTATTGAAGTTCATCCCAACCAGAGTGTACATTACACTCTGATCATAAGGGCTCTGTGTGTACTGTATTGGTGCAGCTGCTGGAACCTTCATTTCCCAAAGAATCCCTCACAATAAAGCCAATCAATAAAGACATTCATCCAAAAAGAAAACACTTCTGAATACTAAACAGTTATAACCGTTATGACATTAAAAACAGTCATCATAACAGTAACTGTGGGCGTGGTCAGAGTGAGGGCCGGTTTTTTTGCTGCCGCCTGCTGGAGCAGAGCGGTGGTGCAGGCAGGTTCAGTGTGGAGTTTGTTTTGGTCATTGACTGTTTCGTTGGTGTTCTTTGAGGTAAAGAGTTGATTTGTTTTGTTATAGATCGTCGGTTAATCTGTGGATGTCGCAGATTTGGGCGATAAAAGTCGTGTGTGCATAACTTACGCTCGCGGCCTCCGAGAAGAAGCAGGTAAACACCTGGAGCCCTGCGGTCCGTTTCCATCGACAGCTCCCGATGGCGGCGGGCCCGAAGGTCGTGCAGTGGTCGGCCGAGGAGACGCGCTGTCTGCTGTCGGCGTGGGGCTCTCCGGCCTTTCAGCAGAAGCTGCGCGGCAGCAGCAGGAAGGACGGGCTGTACGGAGAGCTGGCGGAGCAGCTGGCGAGCGCGGGCTTCGCTCGAACCAAAGAACAAGTGATCAACAAAGTGAAGAAGCTGAAGAAGGAGCGCAGAGAGCGTCGGGGCGCGCGGCTGGACGCTGTGCTGGACGCTGTGCTGGGCAGCGGACCTGCGGGACACGTGACCGGGGCGCTGAACTCGGCTACGGCGGCGCTGGAGCTTAGCAGCCCATCATCTCCACCACCACCTCCATCACCATCATCACCATCACCATCTCCATCACCATCACCTCCCACTGCGGCCAAAACTGAGGGTACATCATCTAATACTGAACGCAGAGATATAACAGTTATAACATCATACAATGATATAATAACAGTAATCATACAGTCACTAATATAACAGTTATAACATCATACAATAATATAACAGTAATCATACAATAACTAATATAATAACAGTAATCATACAGTCACTAATATAATAACAGTAATCATACAATAACTAATACAAGAACAGTTATCATACAGTCACTAATATAATAACAGTAATCATACAATAACTAATACAGGAACAGTTATCATACAGTCACTAATATAATAACAGTAATCATACAATAACTAATATAACAGTAATCATACAATAACTAATATAATAACAGTAATCATACAATAACTAATATAATAACAGTAATCATACAATAACTAATATAATAACAGTAATCATACAATAACTAATATAATAACAGTAATCATACAATAACTAATATAATAACAGTAATCATACAATAACTAATATAATAACAGTAATCATACAATAACTAATATAGTAACAGGAATCATACAATAACTAATATAATAACAGTAATCATACAATAACTAATATAATAACAGTAATCATACAGTCACTAATATAATAACAGTAATCATACAATAACTAATACAGGAACAGTTATCATACAATAACTAATATAACAGTAATCATACAGTCACTAATATAATAACAGTAATCATACAATAACTAATATAGTAACAGTAATCATACAGACACTAATATAATAACAGTAATCATACAGTCACTAATATAATAACAGTAATCATACAATAACTAATATAATAACAGTAATCATACAGTCACTAATATAATAACAGTAATCATACAATAACTAATATAGTAACAGTAATAATGGTCACTAATATAATAACAGTAATCATACAATAAACAATATAGTAACAGTAATCATACAGTCACTAATATAATAACAGTAATCATACAATAAATAATATAGTAACAGTAATCATACAGTCACTAATAATAACAGTAATCATACAATAACTAATATAGTAACAGTAATCATAGTCACTAATATAATAACAGTAATCATACAATAATATAGTAACAGTAATCATACAGTCACTAATATATTAATAATAATAGTAATCATAAAAGAACTAATAATAACAGTAATCATACAAGAACTAATAATTAGAATAACACATTTGCTGTGACTTTATATTTCTTTTAGAGCCTTTGGACATCAATGACCATAGTTTCAGCCTAGAGTCATTGGACACTGGACCAGAATGCAGTGTTGATGCTGAGGAGGACACTGAGGCACAGAAGCAACCAAAGAAAAGCAGAAGTATGTGTGTTTCTTTTATGCCATGGTCAGTTTATCCCATTATGTACCCAAAAGCACAACCACTTGAAGATTGACACTAGTTTGAATTAAATCTTGGCTGTTACTTCTTTTAGGGAAAGAGATCCAGGACGTCCTTGAGTACATGGAGAGAGCGGATGCCAGAGCTGAGGAGAGAGAGGAAAGGATGCTGCTGCATATGCAGCAGTCTACTTCTGCTCTGCTGGGGCTGGTGGAGAGGATGGTGACTGTCATAGAGGGAGCCAGCAATACTTCACAAACTGATGAAAAAGTATTTTTAAAATGACTACCTGCAACGCTGCAAAAAATTCTGTACATAGGCGCAAACGGTTGGAATACTGATGCTGAAACTGTCAGGTGTACACTGCTGGTGGGCAGTCTCCACAGTGCAACATCAATCTGCATACTCACAAGTATGTAAACAGGGTCAAAATGATGACAGATGAAGTTAAATGACTCCCAGGACACCTGAAAGTTGCTCATGAACTGCTTACTGGGGAAGTCAGGAAAAATAGCATCCCACCATGATTATCTCATGGATGTGTCCATACAGTAGACCTCCATCTTCTCAGGGTGTTATGTTTGTAAAGTTTAAAATTTAAATTATATGTCCACCATATATATACTGTATATATAGACATAAATGCTGGTAACCTAGCACACGTTAGGTAGCTGCGACTTTCCTTAGACTCATGTTTAATAAACGTCTACAAATAAACATTTTACATACCATTTGTCTTGCATGATGGAGTCTTCTTTTATGATAATTGATCTATGTTTGGTTTTTGGAGAAAGAAAACTAGCACAAATACATTGAGTAACACTGAGATTAATGCAGATATAGAGACTATCACAGATACAGAGTAACACAGAGACTAATGCAGAGACTAGTATAGAGAGTAGTGCAGACAGAGTGTAGCGCAGATGCAGAGACATCTACAAATAAACATTTTACATACCAGAGACTGGAGCAGATCTGTGTACCCTAGTGTTAAAACAGACGTGTGGGGGTTCAGTGTCCCCTAAATAACTGTATATAAGCAGTTTGACCAAAGACTGGTGAACCTTTTTATTTTTTTTTTCTGTAAAGCTGCTCTGTAGCATCAGTTGTGTTAATCAGTTAAATAAATTTTGATTATTATTTATTATTTTTACAGAGACTAGTGCACATACAGAGACTTGTACAAAGACAAATGCATATGCAGAGATCAGCACAAGGAAAGTAGAAGTGAGTGGAGAACCTTCGATGCATTTCTCAGCAGTAGGTGTCGCTGTTTTACTTTGTTCTCTGATTGGTTAATAACTTGTTTCTCGTAGTGTTCTCTGTGTTTAGATGATTTCACAGTGTTCTCAGTGTTTAAATGATCTTGTAGTGTTCTCTGTGTTTACATGATTTTGTTGTGTTCTTTGTGTTTATATGATCTCACAGTGTTCTCTGTGTTTATATGATCTGGTAGTGTTCTCAGAGTTTATATGATCTCGTATTGTTCTCTGTGTTAATGATCGTGTAGTGTTCTCTGTGTTTATATGATCTCACAGTGTTCTCTGTGTTTATATGATCTTGTAGTGTTCTCTGTGTTTATATGATCTGGAAGTGTTCTCTGAGTGTATATGATCTCGTAGTGTTCTCTGTGTTAATGATCTTGTAGTGTTCTCTGTGTTTGTATGATCTGGTAGTGTTTTCTATGTATCTCATCATATCACACTGTTGTTGTAGTTCGGTCATCTGGCCGCACAGAGGCGCTGTAGTTCGTACCTGCAGCCATACCGGCGGGGTAAATGCGAGAGGCGTGTGTGTGCAGGTGTGTGTCCGTTCTGAACGGAGGGTCTGGGTTTGACTGGGCTGGACTGGGTGAGAGAGAGAGAGACCCTTTTGGCACGTATGACGAAGCGGAGAGCTGAGAGCCCGTCGCCCTCCTTCCCCTCGCTCGAGAAGAAGCCCTGTCGCCCCGCGAGCAGCAGCGCGGAGCCGTGCCCCGCTTTACCGGACTGCTTCCCGCGCTGCAGAAAGAGACCGTGCCGCCCGGACCCGTTGGAGAGTCTGCCCGAGCCCAAGAAAGCGCCCGGGGCCCGTGGTTCTGCCCCCAGGACCCCCGGAGCGGATCTGGAGCCCCGGCGGCAGAGAGGGGAGCAGGGGCAGGAGCAGCGGCTCGACAAAGCGACAGTGAGCGCTTTACTGTGTTTCTAACTTAAATAAGAGCCTAACGGGTCCCTCAGGGGCCCCACGACCGACGGGGACCCTGTTGATTTAATCCAGTGAGAGCTGAGAGGTCGGTTCATCTCTATGGCGGAGAGGAGTTATTCGGTCTGTGGACGCCAGGTGTCGCTAGAGCCCAAACAATCGCACCCCAAATAAGATAAGAAAAGCCTGATGATCCCTGTCTGTAACTTCTAAATATGATCAGTCATAAAGTTTAGAGTGGACTGAGATGTCCAGGTGATATATATTCATGTATTTTTGATCTTCAGAACAGCGCAGTCTTTAGGTGATTAATAATATTGTAATATATTAGAATTTTGTTCATATAAAATGTACAGGCATGTCAATCATATGACAGCAGTGCACAAATCCTGCAGTCATCCGTAACCGTCATGCATAATATCAGGATGTGGGAAATCTAGTCTAATGCATGGAATGGTTGTTGGTGGCTTCTTTTGAGAGTTTGTAGAATCACTGATCTGCTGATCTTCAGCACAACAGTCTGTAAAGTTTCCTCAGAGCTGTAGTGAAGAGAAACCTAGTCAGTGCTTGTTCTGCAGACAGAAACATGATACAGTCCCCTCCTAAAGTTTTGAAACAGCAAGGCAGAATCCCTTGTTTTTGTTGTGCACCAAAGTCATTTCGATTTAACACAAAAAGGTTAGTATGAGACGAGTTCAGAATCTCGGCTTTTATTTCTTGGTCGTTTTCATCAGATGTGATAAACCAGTCAGGACATACCACCCTTTCTTTAAAACCACCCATTTTTCAAGTGAGCAAAACTATTGGAACATGTGACTGAAAGTTGAAATGTCTTGAAAATGAAAGAAACCACTGGTGTATTGAGCAACAGGCGTTGAACAGGTAGACCAAGAAAAACAGCACCCACTAATGAGAGAAGAATTGTCCTAGCTGTAAGAAGAACCCAAAAACTACAGTAAGCCTGAACAGCAACGACCTCCATAGAGCAGGGGTGAAGGTATCCCAGTCCACTGTTTGGAGAAGACTCAGAGCAGAGTTATGGAGGCCACACAGCACGATGCAAACCCCTTATCAATAGCAAGAATCGGAAGGCCAGACTGGAGTTTGCCAGAAAGTACAGAGATGAGCCACAGAAATTGTGGAGCACAGTCCTATGGACTGATGAAACCAAAATAAACCTCTACCAAAGTGATGGAGGAAGAAAGGAACGGCCCAAGATCCAAGGCACACAAGCTCATCTGTAAAGCGTGGTGGTAATGTCATGGCTTGGGCATACATGGCCGCCTCTGGAACAGGCTCAATCATATTTATTGATGATGTAACCGATGATGGTAGCAGCAAAATGAATTCAGAGGTGTGCAGACAAATTTTGATCGCCAATGTAAGGAGGAATGCTACTAAACTAATTGGCAGGAGTTTCATTTTGCAGCTGGATGACGACCCAAAACATCACCTGATCTTAACCCGATAGAACATGCATTTTACCTCCTCAAGAGGAGACTGAAGGGAGAACCCCCTCGAAATAAACAAGAATTGAAAGAAGCTGCCATAAAAGCCTGGAGTAGCATCATAAAGGAAGAGTGCAACAGTTTGGTGATGTCCATGGGTCGCAGGCTGGAGGCAGTTCTTGAAAGCAAGGGGTTTTCCACCAAATACTGAGTGTAATTCACATCAACTTTGTTAATTCCTTTACTTTTGCTCATGTATAAAATGGTGTGGTGTAATATAAACGGTGATAAATCCAGATTTACTTGATATATTTTGAAGAAAATGCCAGTAAATAAAAGCTGAGATTCTGAGCTCTTGTCACATATCCATCTTTTAGTCTTAAACGGAAAGGTCTTCAGTGAACAACAAAAACAAGGAAATTTGCCTTGCAGCTCCAAGTATTTTGGAGGGGACTGTTCTTAACTAGGTGAGGAAGGTGCAAAGCCAAACTGGTCTGACAGAAAGGCTACGGTAACTCGCATAACCTCTCTAACTGTGATGAGCAGAGAAGCTTTTCAGAAAGCCCATCATGATGTTCAACCTTGAGGAAGATCGACAGCAGAGGATCTTGTCAAGTTCCATTTCTGTCATTCAAGAGCAGAAAGTTGAGGCAGCAGTCAGGACAGGCTCACCAAAACTGGACAGTTGAAGACTGTTTAAACAGCCTGGCCTAACGAACGTCTTTCCGCTAAGGCTCACAGATTGTAGGGTTAGAATTTGACACCAACATGCCTTGAAATGGTGTAATGGTGTGGGGAATGGTTTCCTGTGCTTCTTAATGTGGAATGCCATGAAGAATTGATGTTGGTTTTAAAACAAAGGAAGGACATACCAAATATCAGTACAGTATTCCTAATAAGATGCTTGTTTCTCCCATCTCTAGATTTAATTGCTGTGTATTTGGACACTGATCTGGTCTGTCTACCTTTGAAAATTGCAGGTGATCCATAGCAACGATGAAGTCAGCGATGACCATCTTTGCGCCTTCAACTCATTCCAGTTCTGGAGGGCTCCTCTTCCTGAGGTCGACCTTTCCCTCCTGGACCCACACCTCAGTGGAGATACTGCTACCAAAGACTCTACAGAAGCCATGGAGACGTGAAGCAGCCATGCAGACTCTCATTACCAGTGTATGAGCCTGTCAGTCGTGTGTAGAGTCTGGCCTGTGTTCAGATGAGTCCCCACACTGATCTGTGCAGGTCTGTGCAGAAAGCTTGTGCACATATGGACTTGAGGCCTGTAAGGAGTGCTGGCTGTGTTTGGATAGTTTATAGGTTCCTTGTGGGTGTTGATGGGAAATGTACTGTCCTTTTCTTTCATAGATGCACCTTCCCTTTTTCATAGATGAGGACCACCAAAAAAACACTGTTTGGATTCTTTCTTTCTCTAGACTTTTTGAAAACGGCCTAACATGCTTTGAATTTAGATTAGTGGAATATTGCCTTTCTTTAAAAAGAAGTTCCACCAAGTTTCTGTAGAGTTCAGTGGAGCCTGAGAATCTGTCCCTCAGAATCTGCTGTCTCAGATTGTGGTGATACAAACAAGAAATCACCACGTCTACAACATATAGCCAATGTTTTTACTGAGAATGGAACAAAATTTGATTTGATACATTTCTTTTCATACCGCAAAGGTGCCTGAATATGTGCTGTGGGTTCAACACGGGTTCAACACAGCTGTTATGCTACTGGTTCAGTTCTGATTAAAAAGGTTTAAACTGTTTCATTGCCTTTTAAGCTCTAAAATTGATGAATTAAAACCCAGTCATTGGGGAAACCACTTCCTTTAGTACTTTACTCATATTGTCTATTGGACAACAGCTCTGAGCCAGAAAACTCATATATCCAATTGGTTATATGATGCTTTCTAAGCATCTTGTACTTGAATTTACATAGTTTTGCTTTGTAATGAATTTTGATATTGCAAGAAAGACGGTCAAGCACAGAAGTTCTTCAAAATGTAACCACTCTGTTACCTATAAACTTCAATCTTCAACCAATCACTGCTGAATAAACCCAATTAAGTTGAGTTTATAAATGGTCAACCTATGTCTTTAAGGGTTATTAAGACTAATTCCTCAAGCCTGTTCATAAAAGTCTCTGCTTCTAGTAATGATTATATAGGCTTCTTGTCCTTAGAGACATAATTCAAATATGTGCGTGGTGTGTTGCCTTTTCCAGGCTATAATGGAAGGTGTTTATGTCAATCACCTGTGGACCACAGCCTAACACACAAGGAAATAAACCTTTGACCCAATGGACCGAAAGTCTCGATCTCCAAGGACCTTTGATCCAAGTAAAAAGTTAAGACGTGTACAGAGCGAGAGCTTTGTTTTTAGTGGGTCACAGCCAATGATAAACCACCCATGGACATTGTGGTTCCTGCTATGGTTGTTTAACTGCTGCGTCTGAAATGGTAAGCCTGATTTAATGTTTTACCCTGAATATTTAAAGTACTGCAGGGTGTGGTACACCAGTACAGGTGAAGGAGCTCACATGGATACAGTAGAAGTACTCGAATGTGCTTTGTTCAGATCATATGAAACCAGTCACCACATCTTTTTCACCACAACTGTTGCTAACACAATGTCTTTGGACAGCTGACGAAGCTTCATGAAGAGTGCTTACTGCCAATAGCCAGCTATTCCACTCATAGCTGGCTTCCATTGTGTTGAGGGATGGAAGGAGATGAAGACTAATTGACTAATTGGCTCAAATAGGATTTTTTCACCCCATCTATTGCTTATATCAGACTGTTTGCACTGCCTTTGTAACATTCAACATTCCCCAAAATAGTTCATGCTCCCAAACTGACACACATGCGTTAAAGGTTTGCTGCCAGAGGTTTTGTTTCATTTTGCCAGCATTACAGGGGTCATCATGCAGCTGTAGTGACAGCTGGGTTATTACAGAGAAAATGACATCATTCAGTCACTTCTTTGGTTTGCATTCTTGCTTTCTTTAAACTTCACATAACCTTATATTTTTCACATCCTCCTATGACTGCATTTGGCGTTATCCTACCACTTATGTATCTATTTTTATCTTCTCCTCCATTTGCATTAATGAGTGGATTGATTCTGATCCAGCTGTTCAGACAGAAACGCATTGCCACAAATCCAATATGGATCAGATTTCAAAACCAAATACGAAAGTGGCCCAAATCGCAATTGAAAATTTGCTCTTCACACAGAGATGTTGGCCACTTTTCCCTGCTGTGTGAACTTAGCCTAGGACACTCAGCCACAGATGCTTGTGGCATCACCAGGATCAAAACTAATTAATGGATGAAGGGGCCAATGCTTAGGCAGCTGTGCCACTTGGAAGCCCCAGTGGACTGTATTCAATACAGAATATTATCACAACAACATCATGATATTTCATTTTTTTTTGAGGTTCAGAAAGCTGAAAGACAAAAAAGCCCCAACTGAGCCACATTTCAGGTGTACAAAGAATTTAAGTGTTTTGCATACTATGCTGAACTAAATATGGAAAATGAAATAGAAATTACGCTTTTATTTTAATGAATCATGCAGTTGTTCAAGCATTTAGCTACAAGAAGCTGTTACTTTAACTGTTGTTGTGGCTAAGGGTGATCTTCAGCATCGTGGCGTGCACACCTCACACCTCTTACCTCTGATATAGCAATGAATATTTGGCTCAAATGTGGCCAACATCTGAACCATCGTTAGGTTTAAATCTATTTAAGGCAGATCTAAACCATAACAGATACTAAAGTGGTAAAACATTCAGTTTTACTTTAACTACTGAAAAATCCAGCTCAAGACCAACGTCTGCTGGTGCCTGGTTTACATGTTCTAAGAGGGTCATTGAGTATAATGCACTAAATATATAAATATCATTTTTAGCAGGTAATCTGACTATACTAAGCCTACACTGCCTGAGAATGTGGAAAGTGAAAGTGCGTCATCTCTTCCCACAACATTAACATGTCCTGGAGAGGAATTAGAAATTAAACATCTTCTGATTAACTCTAAAGTGGCCCTTAGTGTGTGAATATGTGTGTGTGTGTGTGTGTGTGTGTGTGTGTGTGTGTGTGTGTGTGTGTGTGTGTGTGTGTGCGCCCTACGATGGATTAGCGCCTTGTCTAGGGTTGTTTCCCCCCTTTGTGCTCAGAATTGCTGGCTGGGCACCGGCTCACCCGTGACCCTATTGAGGAATAAGCGGTTCAGAAAATGGATGGATGGATGGACATCTTCTGATTCTTATCATCTTACCCTAAGATGGAAACACAAAGCTGTTGACAAACAGTCACTCGTTGCATTAAGGTTCTTAATGTCATCTGTAAACAGATTCAAACCAATGTGCTATTCTGTGTTCAGTATGTTCAGTATACAGGAAGATCCTTAGTTTTCTCAATAAAACTAATATTGGACAATAGAAAATACAGTATTTCTCAAATGTAACAGCTGCACAGGGAATGGGGAAATTGAAATAAGAAACCAAATTTAGCTTCTATAATTAGAATAATTAGAATTAGAACTATTTATTTGCAACTGGTACTTTGTGATCTGGCCTTTCAACCTGAAAAATGTAATCAGATTAACATACTTCAATTTAGGTACTCTGAAAGAAAAACTCACCTAAAACCAAGAATTTACTTATATAAACCTTGACTCCTCAAACCTGATTGTTCCATCAATTTGCAGCCATGGACTCCTCTATGCAGCTGCCAAGAACTTAATAACTGACGTTCATTGGAGAAGTTATAAGAAGATAGAAAAGCATTTTAGGTACCTGTTTTTTTAGGTCTGGAAGACCAAGAAAATGTTTAGAAAGGCAAATAAATCCCTCTAAATCCATTTAATTGCACAAGATCTTCAGGAAGAGTAATCAGACTCTGGAGTGGTGGCACACTGTTCTACTGGGCAGCACAAATATGACCTCCATAAAAAAAAAAGTCATCAGAAGGAACACTTCCTGTGTCATCACCACAAAATCTAACATCCTGTTTCAGAGGAATATTTAAAGAGGCCCTGTCATCTGTTAAGCATGGGGGTGAATCGACTGTTGAAGCCACTGACAAAACCAATATTTTACATTTAAAATGAGCAAATTCTGGAAGCAAACATCACACCATATGTGAGCAATGAAGATGAAAACTGATTCTGCAGCAGGATAAAGATCCTTAACACACCTCATAATCCACAAAGGACTGCCTCAAAAGGTGCAAGCTGAAGGTTTTGCCACGTTCCTTGCAGAACCCTGACCTAAACATCAACAGGAACCTGTGGATAGACCTCAAAAGTGCAGTGCAGCCAGATGATCCAAGATTCCAGCAGAGCTAGAAAGAACTGCCATCACGCTCACCTGAGGCTCACACAGGAGAAGTTATGGTTGGGTGGGTATCAGGTGGGGTGGGCTTCCCAAATGAACCTCACCCATGGGTCCCATCTAGGATCCAATGTGCAGTTGATAACCCCTCATGGACCCATCACTGACCCTGGTGGGCAGTCATATGTGGGGTCAGTAATGGAAGTTATGGACAAAACTGGACACCACCCTAATGAACCTGGGAACAGCACTCTGGACTGTCCACTGGTCATTTGGTTGTGCTGGAGGCTGGGCATGAAGGTGGGTAAACACAAAGGGCAGCCCACCTACTGGACTGTCCAGTTAGTCATTCGAGACCGAGCCAGTCGTCCCTGCATGCAGACACCACGTATCTCCACAGTGTCTCCTCCAGGCTGTGCGCGTGGGATCCCAGCACCGGTGCGCGCGCGACACACACACACACACACACACACACACACACACACACACACACACACACACACACACACACACACACACACACATCGACCATGGAGGTGAGAGCATGTCTGATATTTTTGCATTTTTGTTAAAAACCTCTTTAAAAAGTGCAGAAAGAAAGTTTGAGGATTTTCTGCAGCAGCTTGAACGATCAGAGCAGGAAGGTCTAAACTCTCTTTGTTGGAAACCTGATTCAATCAAATACAGCTTGGTTTACGATGAGAGCTGAGGCACCGCCTCTGACCGAGCTGTCACAGCTGGAGATCAGGCTGAGGAGGAGACTGATGGATGAACGGTCAGCTGTTCTGTGGATTTTAACGACTTTCCTGCTGAAAGAACTGCCTAGCCAGCTCAGACTGGTCAAGCTGGTTGACCAGTTTAGCTCTGGACAAGTACAGGGTATCCCAACAAGAAACTGGGACCAGTATGGGCAGCCAAACTGCGAGCCAGATAGTTTTGTCGTGGGTTTCCATGCCCACCAGGGTCAATCATGGGACCAGGTGGGGTCAGTCATTTTCAGGAATACATTTACATTTATGTCTGTATTTATCAGACGACCTTCTCCAGAGCGACTTACAGAAGTGCTTTGCTGTTCTCTCAGAATATCCTTCACTAGTAGACGAGGCTGGAATCTAGAGATTTCTCTCACACTTAAATCCTGTTGAAACAAATGTCTTTATGGAGTTAAATACTCTTGAAAGAGATGGTCTTCAGTCTGCGTTTGAAGACAGTGAGGGACTCAACTGTTCGGACTCTTAGGGGAAGTTCGTTCCACCATTTTGGTGCCAGAACAGAAAAGAGTCTGGATGTATGTTTTCTTTGCATTCTGAGGGACGGTGGGTCAAGCCGAGCTGTACTTGAAGCTCGAAGGGCTCTTGGTACAGCTCGAGTTTTGACCATTGCCATCATGTATGGAGGGGCTGGTCCGTTTTTGGCTTTGTAGGTCAGCATCAAGGTTTTGAATCTGATGTTCAGCTACAGGGAGCCAATGAAGGAACGCAGCAGAGGAGTCACATGACTGAATTTAGGAACATTGAAGATGAGCTGCACTGCTGCATTGTGGATAAGATGTAATGGTCTGATGGTCCATTGGAAGACCAGCCAGTAGGGAGTTGCAGTCGTCTAGTCTTGAATAGATGAAGTTCCAATTTAACAACGAATGATTTCCCCAAATATGGCTCATAAGAGCCGTAAATGGACCAGTTGGGTGTCCAATGCGTCCAATAGGCTCCCAGTAACAATTCCCACTTGGAACACACCAACTTTCACCAATAGGTTTGATGGTTTAACTGGTCTACCACCATATCCAACCTGACCAAGCTAATCAACCTTTATAACCACTTTTCCTTGATGACCATCTAAACCATCAAAGACCAGAGAGTGCAGGACTTTTTATTTAAGGAAGCGTTTGCTGGATTTACTGACGGTATTCTCTGACATCGACATAGAAGTTGTGTGAGTTTGGCCAGGATGAAAAATTCCTGCCTTTACATGCCCGTTTACAACCCTGTGGTCTTGCCGTAGAATGAAACCGAGGCTTTCTGAAGTGAAACATGTCAAACAGTCCAACATTAACAGTGTTAATTAACGAGAACATTAGTTGGAATCATGTATCGTAATTATTCCTGTGTTTTACACAGTAGTGGTGATAATGCTGCTGTCAGTGTGTGTCTGTGTGTGTGTGTGTGTGTGTGTGGTTTACATTGTATCTGATGTAATCAGCTGTAATCTGATGTGGTTCATTTTTTGAAGGTGTTTTTGCTCTGTTAACGCAGAAGTTAAAGTGCACTTTGAATGACTTTGTTTATATCTTAACCAAATTCCCAGACAGTGAGCATAGATCTGTCTGCTGGTTTGGTAAGAAATTGACACCCCACTGTTTGTCACAGCTTGTCCACCCTTCGACCAACCCAGAAAATTGCCACACATACACAAATTAAAAAACTAAAAAATTAGGAAATAAACTAAGACAAATATTTCAAACAACTGAGAGAAAATAATAATGACTAAGGACGCTGTTGCTGAAACTAATTTATAAAGAATAATAAAAGTAGGAAAAAATATGTACATTGGACTGTTGGTGGAAAACAAGTGATGAAAAGTGATGAAGATTTTGTCTGCTGTCCTCTTCCTATCAGGATCCACTTTTCATTTCCACTCTTCTTCACTCTTTAAAGTCTCAATATTATTTTTTATTCTTGGCAACTGCTTCAGTCAACAAATTTTTTCTGAGAGTTTTCACACTCATCCTAAATGGAGCTGGAAAATTATGATTCTAGTAATATGTTTTTAAGAAATATAGTTACTGGTTCAAATAGTTATTTTTTAAATGAAAAAAACAACAACAACAAAGCAACACAATAAACATAATATGTGTAATTTTTGTTTAAGGGGAACCTGATTACAAGTTACTCAATCTGGTCCTTAATTTCCCTGAGGGAACCCTCCCAAGGGATCAATAAAGTTCTATCCTATCCTATCTTTAGGATTGTGAAATGTAGTCTTTCTAAAATAGTAGCGAGAGACTCCAGTCCTGGAAGGCCATATTCCTGTGCAGTTTCAGGCTTTTCATGCTCTATCACACCTGTTAATTGCCATATTTGATAAAGGAAAATGAGCAAGCTGTGCTATTTCCCATTCCTGTTCTAAAAAGCCTGTAGTACAGGCTACCAACCCTGCTCCTGGAGAGTTACCTGCAGGTGTCAACTCCAACCCAAATCAACCTAACCTCATTCAGCCACTCACAAACTTCTGAAGGTAGTCATAAGTTGGCTCAGTTGGAGTGGGTTAGGGTTGATCCTAAAATCCACAGAAAGGCAGCTCTCTGAGGGCAGAGTTGGTGACCTGTGCTGTACTGGCTCATTCAACCCAATAGTGCTTGGACCCCATTGGTTGCCACTTGTGACTAGTATTGATTTGTATTTGTAGATGATCCCTTAGTTGTCGTTAATGTTGCAGTTCCTCTTTACAGCCTTTATGTGTTAAAAGCTTTGATTTAAGGTGTAAATTAGTGTGTACTGTTTTGTCCTGGTTGACAGAAATGAACATTTATGAATATGAATCTTCTCTGTCGAACTGCTTGGAAGCTATTGAAAAAAGAAACCTGCATAGAAAGTTGCAGAACCTTTACTGTCTGCCTTTATAAACTGTTATGTGTGTTAAATTAAATTTAGGAGAAAGTATTTTTCTTCTTCTCTGCTCTTTTCCCTTGTCCTGAAAGAAACAGTGGAACTGAGGAGGAGGAGGAGGGTGGAGCCGGAACTTCACCTCATAATGCCAGGAAAGGGATGTGCTTCACATCCTATTCTTTATATCAGTGCTGTTTTTATTTCACAAGAGCTCATTGAAATACTGCAAAGTGGAACAAGTCTTGATTGTGGTTTAATGTGATATGAGCCCTCAGTAATGGAATATTTATAGACTTGTCATGTTTTTTTATGAGGGATTAATAAGTAATTATTTTTACAACCTAAGTCATTTTGATAACATAAGTGAAACATATAGTCATTTATCTGACAAAACAGTCCAAATTAAATTATATAAAAGTTTGATAAAAATTAAGTCATTACTTACAGGTCAAATCTTGAGGAAAAGGGCTCATATTCTTCTCATTTACATATATGTGTAAATGTAAACTTTAAGGTCATTATTCCAAAACAACACAGTAAAGACAAGCATGTCATTGTTTGGCAAAATCAGTCATATAATATTATAATGAGGAGATAGAGTTTGTGTATTAACTATTAGCATAATTTTTTTAATCAAAACAAAGAAGTTATGTTTTAAAATAATAAAATAAAAAAATAAACATTTTAATTAACATTCATAGAACAATAAAATCACAATATCAGCTAAATAAGTTAAACCTTGATAAAAGAAAATTCCAATGAAAAGTGAGAGTTTTACATAAATTTGTATTGAGAAGGTAGAGAATGAGAGTTTTCTTCAATATCTGTCAGGAATAGAATTTAATAAATTCCTCTGGAAGTGGATTCATGAAATAATAAGCAGTGGAGCACAAGCTTATGTTTCTTATCTATAGATTAATAGTACTATTATTAGAACATGTTCCATTTACTCTACTGCTCCAGCATTTGAATGTAAATCACAGTTGCTATTTACTATAAACTTTCATGTTACCGCCAGAGTAATTTTAGTAATAGAGCAATATTACTAAACAGAGTAATATTAACCACTTACACTCAAAAATAGAAAATGTGCTATATACACTATAAATAAGATTTTTAAGCACTTTCCTTAAAAATCTAAAATGTAGTTGCAGAAAAACAAAGTCATAGTTCTAGTACTGCAACATATCCTTACTATAGTTCATTGTTACAGAATAACATGTTGTTATAAAGACATTTTCACTTTTTATATTTCAATAAAAATCTGCATATTGCTTTTCTCAAGCAATTAATTAAATATTTCAATAAAAGTACTCAAATCACATTCAATTAAGTCATTATTTCCAACAAATAAATAAAATTCTCAAGAAAAGATGTAATTGTTTCCACCAAAAAGTCCAAATGAATACTTATTTTAAGGTGCTAAAGCCAACATATTGAAAATCAAGTGATTATTTCAATTAGATTACTCATATCTCAAATCAAAAATTAAAAAATAAAATCACCATGTGGTTTTAGAATCACCATACAATACTACCAGTACACCATACTACAATACACCAGTCACAATACTATACAATTTGTTGTCCACATTATTCAGTCCTCCCCTTAACCTATCGCCCAGTTTCCTTACACATCATGAGTAAAATCAGTTTTATTCAAAGAGGTCTTCAGATCCATGCCCTCATTTAGTGAAGTATTTTCACCCCCCTGGGATCCAGCCTGAGGCTTGGAATAGCCTCTTCACCCAGTCACATGATGGAGCCCAAAAGTTTGTGTCTTGTTTATTGCTGTAGGCAAGTCCCATATCCTGTGCATAGAGTATATGAGTTTAAAATGAACTAATTTGTCTGTCTCAGTATCTCAGAATCCATCCCATTCCATCTGAGCACATGTATGAGTCAAAATCAGATGTCACCTTTTTAGTTGTCTATTTGTATAGTTGTCTTCAATACAGAGACAAATGTAATGCCCGAATGGCAGATTTTGAATACTTGTTTTTGTTTCCAAACAGGTGCCTGAGACACATTTATCATCTTTAAATCAATAATAGCCTATCGATGTTCTAGAATTAGTCATATTGTACAATTAACATTTTTACTACAGTTCATGACAGCAGTGCTTTAAGACTGTATAGCAGTGATGGTGCAAAAGAACATATTTTCTGATGCCAACAGGCCTAGCATAGTGTGTAAGGGATATTTATATTCACATATTTCAAATAATGATTAAATTTAAGGAAGTATTTCATTAAACAATGTATTTTAATGTATTTTAAGCAATTGTCCATGAATGTGTTCATGTCATTAGCTTTGGGTCTAGTTAAACAGTAGTCCGTTTGTATATTTGCAAATTTTATGCTATATCATTCCAGCTGTTTACAAGTGAATTTGAGCAGCTTTCGGTTGGACATCTGTTTGCAGAGAGACACTATAATGATTACACCATGGTGCTCACAACTGTTTTACAGTGTTCAAAGTGGCTCTTAAGCAATATGTGATGGGGTTTCCCACAGTCGGTTTGTTATTGTTTGCTCTGCATGGATGCACACGCATGACTGAAATTCTTGATGGATTCTAATCTTTGTGCAAGAGCACGAACGAAATTCAGGCTTTGTACATTTGTCCATGTTTATAGATAACAGAATGTCACACAGTGTCCAAAACTACATAAACACATCTATTACAGATTACTGAACAGCTTGACGGCTCTGGTTTGAGGCGAATGTGTAATGATTTAGACGTGCAGTTATCAAAGTGCTAATTGGTGAGATTCTATTATTTGTCAGCAAAACTATCTTTGCAGGTCTAGTGCAAGGTCTTTGCTGATTAACTTCATTTGATTTAAAGCGACATTATGTCGAATTTTACCATAAAATAAGCTTCAGAATCATGATGACGCTTCACTGTAATAGGGAGAATATCACTGCTGTCATTGCTACTCTGGGTTTAGAATGCTGCTAACTGCACTATGTAACTTTGGCAGGATAACTGAATGATATTTGAATTAAATTCTGTAATATCGTGTGATTTTTTCACTTTCATTACCATTGATATTTTCTTTAATCTTATTCTTTCATATTCCAGCCTGGAAAGTCGTGGATCCAGACCACCTTTTACAAAAGGGAGTGTGTGAAATTTTTGCCTGCATCACGGGATCATCACAGGTTTTCTTCTTCAATGCTTGTCAGAATTATGCCCTTTTAAGAATATCTGCTGAAGGAAATTCATCATTGCATTTTTACGTAATTCCTTCCTGTGTTTTTCAGGTGTTCTCCCGTTTGCCATGTCTGCCAAAACCTAGTTAGGTAAGTTCTATCATAGACTATGAGTCATGACATCCAGTCCTTTTTAACCTGACTATGAACTTCTAGCAAGAGAGACATTTAGATGTGAATTCATGACTTTTGCCCAACGCAACTGACAGTTATGTGTGTGAGTGGTATGTTGTGTTCTAATCACCTCTAATCAATACCTCACTTGTTCTGAGACTCTTCTGTGTTTGATTCCTCTCTCTCTCTCTCTCTCTCTCTCTCTCTCTCTCTCTCTCTCTCTTTCTCTCTCTCTCGCTCTGGCCTTCTCTCTCTCTCTCTCTCTCTCTCTCAGGTGCTGCTGTGGGAGGCTAATAGGGGAACATGCAGAGCTGGACTCTGCCTCTCCGGAGCTGCCCTCCTCATCCACTGAGGAGTTATGGTCCATGGCACGACACACCAAAGTTAGTCCTACGGACGCCTTTGGCTCCATTGACTTCCAGGGCACCACCAAGCGGTCCTATCGTGCAAAGGTGTGTGTCCCAAGCTACTGGAGTGAACTAGCCAATAGGCCAGGCCACAGTGAGGGCTGAGTCTAATCCCTATTTTGATCTTACTTCACTTGGTCTCCAGTCATGATTTTCAAAATTTTAAAATTTCTTTAAATGTCAATAACTGAGGTGTTAGTCTATTATAATGTTAGACATGTAGTTAGTCAAAAGGCATAGCAAGATATCTGTGCCTGATAAAACTATAAACATATTTTGAGTAAGAAGCCAACTGTAGTCTCATTCTAAACGAGAAAAGCAACCACAGGCTAACATATTGCAGCTAATACCAACATTTCATACATTATCATAGACTAACACAGTCTAATCATGTCTAACATCATCATAGACTAACACAGTCTAATCATGGCTAACATCATCATAGACTAACAGTCTAATCATGTCTAACATCATCATAGACTAACACAGTCTAATCATGTCTAATTATCATAGACTAACACAGTCTAATCATGTGTAATATTATCATAGACTAACACAGTCTAATCATGTCTAACATCATCATAGACTAACACAGTCTAATCATGTCTAAAATTATCATAGACTAACACAGTCTAATCATGTGTAATATTATCATAGACTAACACAGTCTAATCATGTGTAATATTATCATAGACTAACACAGTCTAATCATGTCTAAAATTATCATAGACTAACACAGTCTAATCATGTGTAATATTATCAGACTAACACAGTCTAATCATGTCTAAAATTATCATAGACTAACACAGTCTAATCATGTGTAATATTATCATAGACTAACACAGTCTAATCATGTCTAATATTATCATAGACTAACACAGTCTAATCATGTCTAACATCATCATAGTCTAACACAGTCTAATCATGTCTAAAATTATCATATACTAACACAGTCTAATCATGTCTAAAATTATCATATACTAACACAGTCTAATCATGTCTAATATTATCATAGACTAACACAGTCTAATCATGTCTAATATTATAATAGACTAACAGTCTAATCATGTCTAACATCATCATAGTCTAACACAGTCTAATCATGTCTAAAATTATCATAGACTAACACAGTCTAATCATGTGTAATATTATCATAGACTAACACAGTCTAATCATGTCTAATATTACAGTAGACAGTTACAGGTACAGGCACCGTCTTTGATAGTGCTGCATTTGATGGTACTGTATCTGTTGGTTCTGTTCTTGATGGATCTGGATTTGATGGTACTGTTTTGTTGCCAACAGTATGTGCGCCTTTCCTGTGATGCTAAGCCAGACCAACTGCTGTGTTTGATGCTGAAGGAGTGGAACATGGTTCAGCCTAAGCTGGTCATATCGATGCATGGAGGGACTGAGAACTTCTCTCTGCCCCCAAGAGTGGGTCAGGCCTTCAGCAAGGGCCTTATCAGAGCTGCAGAGACTACAGGTGCCTGGATCTTCACAGATGGCTTCAATACAGGTGGGTATATGTTTGTGTGCCATTCTTATGTTCAGGTAATGTGTACCTCAAATGTTTCAACAAAAAAGCCAAAACAATTAAGCAGGGTATCAGTGGGCAAGACACCCACCGGAATTCAAGGCAGGGTCCCTCTGCTCCAGTGCCTGATGGCTACCAAATGATCCGGCTTTCTAATATAGAGAGTTTTAACATAAAACCATTCTGATGATCAGTCTAAGAATAATTCTTGAACACTGTCTGCTTTTCAGTCTCAGCAGCTTAAATGACTGAATGGCTGCTCATATTTTGTTAGATAGCCACAGTTTAGCCATAGTCATCACTTGGCTGACTAACTTGGGCTGTGATGCCACTCTGTTTAATCTGTTATACCTCATGAAACTATGATTGGAAAGCTGGGATCTAATGCAGCCTTCACGTGAATTCACAAATTCATCAGAATTTTAGTAAATACGAGTCCTAGACATAGACGTTGCTCATGGCCACCCCCTGAAGTGATCATTTCTTGATAAATTCTGAAAATGTTGATACCTGGGTTCCATAGCTGAGATGACCTTTATCCTTGTTGGTTTTTGATGTAGCTCTGACATTAAAGCACATTGACACATGTTGAGAATTAGAACTTCAGATGGATTATGATCTTCTGACTAGAACGTGAAGGCAGCATAAATAGGTTGATATATTTGCTTAATTTCACACTAAATTTGCTATTATGAGGGCAAAGCAGGATAAATGTATTTAACATTAAATGATTGGGGTGGAGTGTAATTCAAGAGCATGGTTACACATTCTCCACAGTTCAACACTCACAATAGAATGGATTTTACCTATTTTATAGTCAGTTGCTGAAATTTCTGCCCTAGCTAGAGCTGCCCTGTCAACTGTAAGTGCTGTTGTGTCATGGAAGACTCTAGGAGCAACAACACAAATTCACAGTGGAGTGGTGTAGAAAGTACACATCCTCTGATACATCACTCACTACAGATCTCCAAACTGCTTCTGGCAACACAGGAAGTGAGTGCCAGGAGCTTCTTGAAATGAGAATTCATCACCAAGCATCTGTACAAAAGCCTAAAATTGTGATGTGCTATGCAAAGTATTGACTGGAATGATGTAATGCTCACCACAGCTAGACAGTAGAGCAGTGGAAATGTTAATGCTAGAACACACAAAGGCATTTTACACAATATGCTTCCAAACGTGGGGCAACAGTTTGTGGAAGATCCTTTCCTGTTCCAGCCTGAGTGTGCCACTGTGCACAAAGCGAGTTGATGTAAGTTTGGTGTGGAGGAAGTCCAGTGGTCTTCACAGAGCCCTGACCTCAGCCTCAGTGAATACCTTTGGGATGAGTTGGAATGTTGATTGTGAGCCAGAGCTTTTCTCATCCAACATCAGTGTATGGCATCAAAAATGGTCTTTTGAGGGAACGAATACAAATTCCCATAGAGACACATAAAGGGGAGGGGGGGCTGACTCCATGGTTTTGGAATGGGATATCCAATAATGTTGGTTGGTGTGGCGCAACAGATAACACCACCAGTAAGCCACCACACCATGTGGGAGACTGCGGTTCGATTTCCTGTCTGGGCAACTATGCTGTGCCACAGCAATAAGAGTCCTTGGGAAAGACTCCTAACACTACTTTGGCCCTCACTTTGTAATGTGACTAACCTTGGAGGTTGCTCTGGATAAGAGCGTCCGCTAAAGGCCATAAATATAAGCTTGTGCATGTGCAACTGTCAGCTGTCCACATACTTTAGACAATTTATGTACCACAATTTTGAAGAATGTAAAGGCTCTCATTGAGAGTTAGCCAGGCCTAAATTACAGCCTCCACATGATGTGGTTAATTCTTTAAATTCCCTGAGGGAACCCTCCCAAGGGATCAATGAAGTTCTAATCTATTCTAATTCAGCACAATGGTACTCTAAACAGTGGGGGTAGAATGTATCACCCCATATGCAGAGAATGTTAGACGAATGTTCACCAATGTTTTCTGTGAGTTCCAGGAGGGCTAATCTGGAACATAAAATAATATTACATGAATGTTTTGACGTAATCACAAAGTTATGCAACACATTCGTTTCTTACACAACATTTCCAGTTAGACCAAATTCTGAAACATCTGGAGATGTTTTCAGTAGCTATTATTTCTCAATCATACCAAAAATGTTGGTTGCTAGTAACAAACTTTTTGATCAAAAGCTGTGTTCAAACTTCATTTCAGTGTAGTAGTTAGAACAATATAAACAGATGAATTTGTATTGATTGCAATACATTTTTGCAAAAAAAAAACAAAACAAAACACCAATTTATTGTTGTACACAGGAAGGAGAATCCTTGATCTAATGAGCCACAGCAGTTGCACCGGGGTTTATTTAAATCTAACCAAACCATCTATCTGCAAACATCGGAGCAGCTGTGGTCTGGTGGTTAGGGAACCAGCCTTGTGACTGGAAGGTTGCTGGTTCAAATGAACTGTCAGGACATGACTGAAGTGCCCTTGAGCAAGGAACTCCCCAGCTGCTCCCTGGGTGCTGAGGATAGGGCTGCTCACTGCTCTGGGCATGTGTGCTCACTGTCCCCTGGTGTGTGAAATCACTAGTGTGTATGTGTGTATCACTGTGTGTTGATGGGTTAAATGCGGAGGATTAATTCTCACGTGTGCACAAACACAGTGTGTTATATAAAGTATAATTACTTACTACTATTACAAGTCTGAACATACCCTGTAATTACAAACAGGATGTAATTTTCTTACACCACAAAATTATACGTGGGGTAGATTTTTCAAGGGGTATATTTTTTATTGTCACTAATGCTGAAAGGACCCAATACTAATGTATTGAAAGCTGGAACTGAATGAGTGGATAATGAATGTACTGTCAAACTGTTTATGTGCCTTTTCTCTTCCTTTATGAAGGAATATCTATGTATGTTGGAGAGGCAGTAAAAATGTACGGTACTCATGAGCGGAGGAAGAGGAATATCATTGGAATCACACCATGGGGGCTCATTGAGAACCACAGCGACCTCATAGGACGAGACGTGAGCATTTCCGGCTTTGTCCACATTTGTCTTGCAAACTTGCCCTAAAATAAAAATTTTAAAGTTAAACATTAATTATCAGGAAATCTTTCAAAACAAAGAATTGAAACTAAATCTCTTCTGACTAGTACTTTAAGTCTATTGGTGTGTTTCTACCAGGTTTGCTCACTGTCATGCTTCACTTGTTTGGTGATTGTTGAGGAATGGCCAGTGTTTGGTCATACTGTTTTTTAATTTTGTCATGGAAAAACTCAGTTTAGCACTTATTTAGCACATTTAAGTTGGGTTATTTTGATGCTCCTGATCTCACCACACCCCTGTGTTGTTTTCCCAGGTCCTGCGGCACTATCAGATGTTGGGAAACCCTCTGAGTAAGCGCTCCAGCCTCAATGGCCTGCATTCCCATTTCCTCTTAGTGGATGACGGGACTCTGGGTAAATCAGGAGTCCAGTTTGACCTGAGGAGGAAACTGGAAAGGCACATCCACAGGCAGAGGATTCATCCCAGTGAGTTTTGTGGGTCTGTTTGTATACAGCCAGTACGTTCCTGTGGGATTGTAGGGGGTCGCTGGTGCACTGTGAATATGTTTGTTTATGTTATATGGGGACAAAAACCATACACAAATGTTGCATCTCGTGGCAAGAGAGGAATTTCACAGATTTATTACATTTCTACATAATACACAGTTCAAATGTAAACAGAGTGGTTTGAGTGGGTTTGGTGTGAAATGCGTCAGAATTGTTCACAGTGGTGGTGAATAGAAATGTTTAATAGCTCTAAAATCTCCATCACATAACAGCAGGTTAGTACACAGAATGATTATGAATAACAATAACAATAATAATAATAATAATAATAATAACAATAATAATAATAATAATAACAATAATAATAACAATAATAATAATAATAATTATTATTATTGTTATTATTATTATTATTATTATTATTATTATTATTATTATTATTATTATTATAAATATGATTATGCCCTTTTATGCCAACAATGCAAACAATTAAAATTGTTTATGCAATTAATTATGTAAATTACCCTGAAACCTAGTTTTCTAACATTATAAAGTTTTATTCATGCTGTATTGGGACATGGCAGTGGCTCAGCACCATCTGCTGACAAAAGAATTCCCAAATTCCACACTATTTTACCATCATCAACATCATTTCATATAAAACTCACAGGCACATTTAGGTTCAGACTCTTTGGATAAATAAATAAGATGGTCATGTTTCTATCAAGTCAAGTTTTCTGTAATGAATCTTTTCACAAACCCAACGCTTTGTTTACATGCCAACCACTGAATTATGGAGAATTTATTATGTGGACATTTAATGCAAAAATATGATTCATACTGTTCTAATCTTGTGCACATAATTAACATTAATATAATGTTAACATAAGTAATGATCTACTAGTCCTAAAACACATCTCTTTCCTCAGGACTGGCCCAGAGAGTGCCTGTAGTTTGTGTAGTGGTAGAAGGGGGTCCGTCCGTGCTCTCCACAGTGTTAGAGTACGTGAGCAGGTCCCCGCCCGTCCCTGTGATTGTGTTCGAGGGCACTGGACGGGCTGCAGATCTTCTGGCTCTGATACACAAACAGACTGCTGTGGACAGGTGAGGAACACCAGTGCCTTTGCTTGGATCTATTAAACGAATGGTTTGGTGAAGAATTCACTTTCCAATCAGCCCAAAAGTGCTCAGGATCTAAATTTAAGTTTATCCAGATAGTTTAGCGCTGGAGCTTAAGAACTCATCAACCCACATTCAGGTCTTTATTAAGGAGGAATGGACTCTGTCCATGTGGTTCAGTTTGCAGTATGGCTTACTGAGATTTAATAAAACGTAATTTTGTAAATGATAGGACTGCCAGGAATTTCTGTCGATGAATCTACCAACTATTTTATCGACTAATCTAAACAACTCTTCTCCAAAAAATCAAATTGAGTGTTTAATTTTATTCCTATTACTTTTATTTTGTCAACAAACTGAACAAACTGTATGTCATCATATGATGTAGCTCAGCAACATGTAAACGCAGGTTTACTTGCTGAAAAGTAAACATTTTAAAAGGTTTTAATTGGAAAATCCAGCCAGAGAACATTGTTACAGTCAGTAGTTCAGCTCCAGAAGAAATCCAGGTTTCCACTGATCTCAGTTATTAAAATGTGATCTTTTGTATTTCTGATTATCTCTACACAAAGAAATGTGCTTAAAATCATATACAGAAATAGAATATATCACTATGGTAATTTCCCATTAAATCCAGAGCACACAGACCAATCACTCCAACACAAACACTGTCCTGACTGTCCTGCATTCCAACGACACAACTGTACCAGAGAGTCACTTCTTAACTTCAGTATCTACAGACTGTTGGGTGTGTAAGGGGTGAAGACATCTGTGAACTGGTTAGCTTTGTGAAATCGAGCTGAAATTTTGCTGTTGTCTGCCATCAGATCTATGCATAATATTCAGTAATTATGCATCTATTAAGTAAAAACATTTGTTATTTGAATTAAAAAGTTAATTAAGTAGTTATTTTTTCTACTTAAGATATCATAAAATACACAAAATCACTCAAAATATATTGAATTTGAATTCAATATATAATAATTCATATTGATTTACAGACTGTTATGACTGATCTTGTTCTCTGCATTCTTTATTATCCTCCTCTCACCCTGCTCTTCAATGGTCAGCACCCTGGAGGCCCACCACAGAGAAGGATGTGCAGTGGTGTGTTAGTGTGTTCTGTAATGGTATGAGTGGATCAGACACAGCAGAGCTGCTGGAGTTTTAAAACACTGTGTCCACTTACTGTGCTCTCTATAAGACACTCCTACCTAGTTGGTCCATCTTGTCAATGTAAAGCCAGAGACTTATCTTATCTGTTTCTGCACAGTTGCAGTGGACATTCCTGTGGTCCTTGGCTGGATAATACTGGTTGGTGGGCTTTTCAGTCCAGCAGTGTCAGGTTTAAACAGTCCAGCAGCACTGCTGTGTCTGTTCTACTCATACCAGCACAACACTCAGTAACACTCCACCAGCATGTCACCGTCTCTGCAGTGCTGAGAATGACCCCCCACCCACATAATACCTGCTCTGGACAGATGAACTGCAGCCTGTAATTACAGAACTAAAATGTGGTCCTGTAGGTTAAGAGGACCTGATAAAATGGACAGTGAATGTAGAAAAAAGAAGGTGGTCATGGTCACAAATCAGCTGTAGTCAATTCATTTTTCTTTATTTTTACTTTTTTCCACATTTTAGGAGGAAACATGTTTTACAAAGCCAGTGGAAATAATCCTCATGAAGTCCTTAGACCTACATTTATTATAACCTGTGCTACATTGTAACCTGTTACTCTGTTTATGCGTTTACTAAAGGAAGCTAAATGTGAATATTAAGGAGGATTTCCTGTCGCGGATTCAGGACATGTTCAGTGTCGCAAGGCCAGAGGCCTCTCGGCTCTTCAGCCTACTGATGGACTGCATGGAGCACCGGGGGGCAGTGAGTCTAAATTACACTACATACTGAGTTTATTCCCTTAATTCTATAATTAATTAAAATGATTTGTTTATAGGTATATTTAATGGCCTGAAGTGGTCCAGTGGCCACAAGATGGCCAGTTCGAGCCGCAGAACCAACTGTACCTGACTTAAGTGCCCCTAAACCCAAAATATTGCCCGGGCACTGCAGCCAGGGCTGCCTACGTCTCTGGGAATGTGTGCTCACTGACCTAGTGTGTGTATATGCGCAACATAATTGGCGATTGACTGTTTTTTCCCTCCTTCAGTCAAGCCATTTCTGTATTTCTGTGCTCTTAAGTGATTTCAACGTAGTGAGTTAAATTTTGGCACTTTATCAACATATGATTTTTTTTATATAAGAAGAATAAGTGTAAGAATACTAAAATGAATAAATTTAAACATTTTAAAAATAAAGTAAAAACAAGTCATTTCTATTCATGTAGTTCAAAATATTCTATTAAACTTTTTGATTGATTATTATTTTTATTTATATTTTTATATACTGCAGTATCGTAACTAAAATAAAGTTTGGGCACCCTGCGTTGGTATGTTTGGCAAGCTTGGAAATACTTGACTTTAGGATAAGGACAAGCACATGCCTCCTCTGATATATATGTGAAGTCAGCCACCATCTTTCTTCAATCTAACATACTCAGTGGACAACCAATGGATTCTCTCAACATCAGCTGGGAATGTGTGGGATGCTTTTGGATGTGCCATCAACTGCACCCCTACTGCAAAATCTGAGTGAGAATATTCAAGCTGCATGCCAACGCATGTTATGGCCGTACTTATGTAATTATTTATTGTTCCTGGTAACCTTTACCGTCCTTCCAAATAACACAGCAATGCAACATACAATTCTGGATACAACAAATTTCTTTGAGTGTAATACATACAAAAACTTATTTAAACTATACAGTTAACTGTTTTTTTTTTTTGCCATTTTTTCCAATTTTCACCCCTACTAATTTGGATGTGCCAATTACCCATCACCCTAAGTAGCCTCCCACATTACATGCCCTGCTCTTGACGCTAGGGGGGAGAGATCATCCACATGTTTCCTCATGTGACGATAGCCTACCACCTCTTTTCGAACTGCCGCTACCACTTAGAGGAGAACGCCAGATCCCCGGACCTGACGCAATGGACAGCAGACGCCTGCGTCGACCAGCAGCACACTTGTGAGATGTGGGAAGAGCACCATCTACCAAAACTTCCACACAGTGCTCTATTACAGCTACCAAGAGGAAAAAGGAATAATATTAAAAGGAGCAAGGGAACACATGGTGCTCTGTGACAGAAAACACCCTGTTTATCTCTACATGTCTCCTGACCTCATCATTATCTTTCAGCTCCTCCATATCTCCTACTTTATCTCTGTCTTTCTGTTTCTTTCTGCTGTTTGTGTTTGCTGGCAAGCTGCAGCTCTCCTTGGTGTCTCAGATATGGATCTGTGTCAGTGCTGAACAGACTGTACACTGTAGAGCTTCTTCATCTCCAGTAATGATTATACGAAAATACATTACAGATCGAGAGGCTCTGCTTATCTGCTGATTACATTTGAGTCAAAGCAAATAGCCCAAGGAAACATTTGCAAACAACATATAGACTTACTCCCTCCACTAGTGAGTGTTTGCTGTACCACTCTACCTTTGATTCAGCCGATGAACTAAATATGGACTATAGGTTCACATTTAAAGGGCCTGTTTTGTTGCTTTTTTCTGCCGCTGAGCTCCAGTTTGTACATTTGGTGTGACTGTCTTTCAGCCATTTTTCAACCCCTCTTTATCACATCATATATAAATGACCCCTGTTATGATTCTTATGTGCTAAATGGTAAATGTCTTCTCCCTGTTACTCATAAACCTTGTATCTCCAAAATGGCAGTGTTTCAGTGAAAGAAAAAGTTTAATAATCGATGTAAAAAAAGTATTCCAATATCTATTGAGCATTTGTATCTGTCCAAAATATTGACAACATTTAAAGAACAGCTTCCAGATTTTCATGATGTCAAAAAGTGAAAAATAGAGAATCAGGGTTTTTGCATGACTGAAAACTGTAGTTGTTTAGTTACAGTTTTTGGGGAGGAATTATTTTCCTTTTAATTTGGAAGGGAAAATGTTTCATGTTTCCTGTCTCCCAAACTCTACAACTCCCAAAATCTCTTAGTGTCACAGTCTATAATGCTGTTTACCAAATATGTTGAATGTATCATTTATCAGCTTCCTTTTTAATTAACTCATAACTGTCTTATGTTTCAGATCACTGTCTTTGACTCAGAATCAGAGGATCACCTGGAAGCAGATGTGGCCATTCTGAAAGCTTCATTAAAAGGTACAGTGTGTCACTAACATCACAGTAGGTTATTATGTACAATTCTATATTTACATTATGTATTATTACGTAGTTTGCTATATAATTCAAGGACAAACAGGGATGCAGTGTCATTGATAGGGGGGACATGGATGTCTGTCATTGTTTCTTTGGAATAACTTAGTTGTAACAGCTTAGTAACACCATGAGTGGAAGAAGTACTTTAGCATAAACTCTCACTGTGAGTTTAAACTGTTCAAAATGGCACCATATTACAGCCACCAATATGAAGATTGAAATAATATATGAGTGACCTGCACTCGAACCTCAGTGAACTCAACTTGAACTCAAATGCAATTTACTAAACATTAAATAAACATTTACTGAACAGTTTTTTGCTGTTTTGCATTATGCATTATGCCCTGTGGTCTGAACATGTATCATTAAAAATGTTGCTTTATGACCTGTGCTGTTTTCAGGCACACCAGCAGAGCAGCTGAGTGTTACCTTGGCCTGGGACAGGGCTGACATCGCCCAAGAGCACATACTGGTATATGGACAACACTGGAAGGTGATCTGTGAATATATTACAGCCAGAAATGTAGCACATTTACAGATTTACAATTTTATTCTGTCCATTCATAATGAAGTTATAAGAATTCTTTCAGCCTGAACTACTTTTTAAACAAGCACAGCCAATCAGAACAGAGATATTTCCAAGAATCAGTCTTAAACGTGTGGTATCAAAAACAGACACTCAATTTTAATAGAGTTGGAATGTGGAAAAGTAAATCTTAGTTAGGACTGTTTGGTATCATGACTTTATAGCTGTGTGGCACCTTTGCCAGCATGTTGGAATGACTGAAATACTGAAGATTAGAATGTCCTTTTAGAAAGCCCTTTTTAACTTTGAACCTAATGGAGTGCTGTGTCGTTGTGTTGAAGGTAGGAGCCCTGGAGCAGGCTATGCTCAATTCTCTGCTGATGGACCGTGTCAGCTTCGTGAAGCTGCTCATTGAGAATGGCATGACCCTGAAACACTTCCTGACTGTGTCCCGTCTGGAGGAGCTCTACAACACAGTAACACACTTTAACTGCAACCATTCAGTTTTAAAAATCAGTTAAACAGTTAAAGGAGTTTTGCTAAACTACAAAAGTTAAACGCTTCTGGATTAAAGACCACCTTAATTCAGGTGCCACTGACTTCATTTAAGTGACACTGTTTTTACTCAAAATCCAGCATCAATCAGCAAGAAAGCCAACAATCACTTTGAAAGAGCAGCAAAGTTCAGTGGCTGAGATTGGAGAGAAGACGCTCCAGTTAACAATATTAATAGCTTTGCCATCAACTGGCCTTTATGGGACGGGGGCTGAAAAGAAACCATTATTAAGGAGAAACACATCAAATAACACCTGGAGTTTTAAAGAATGAAAATGAAATGAAAGAAGAAATGAGCTTCAAAATGCTCTGGGTGGTGCAAATCTAATTTGCATCCTCGACAAACACCATCCCAAATGGGAAACACAGGGCTGGAAAATCATGATGATGATCTTGTTTTCATCATGTTTTGCTCAGCTAAACTAGGCACCTTGTTAAAACTTGGATTAAGTCAAAATCCAGATCTCAATCTGATGGGGAACCTGTGGCACTATTTGAGAAGTATGGTTTTATTCCACCAACCTATACAACCTGGAGCAGGTCTGCTGTGAGCAAGGCCGGTAGAAACTCACCCTACAGACATAAAGCTGTTATTGCAGCAAAAGATGGTTCTGGTCATTTGTATTCATGATAATTCTGATGAGTTGTGTACTTTTGCAAGGCACTAAAATGTCTGGAGGGCTGGTCTTATATTAAGGTTTGGTTTTTATATCCTGTTTAATGTGATTATTTGGAACTTGTCTACATATGGAACTCCTTTCACATTTAGAACTTGGTACATTATAATATATTTATTACTAAAATGTTTCTCTTTCCCCCCAAACAGTCACAAGGCTCTACAGATCATTTCTTGCATAACATTGTTGAAGATGCCAAAAAGGTATAGGAGCTGAATACAACCTAATCTAACAACATTGCTGCATTTTTCAACCAAAAATCATTTTGACACCACTGATGTTTGTTTGTTTGTTTCAGTGTCGTCTTCCTGTGGATTATAAAATCTCTCTAATCGACATCGGCATGGTGATTGAACATTTGATTGGCGGAGCATATCGGAGCACATACAGGCGTAAAAGCTTCCGAGTGGTGTACAACCGGATTCATACAGCACTGAAGGTGTGTCTGTCACTGATGAGTGAGTCTTTGATGGTATTTGCGTGTTGTATCACTAACATTGTCCTTCACTGGAACTGAAGACTTCAAGCCCAAATTCCAGCCCATTATTCCTCCTCAACCAAAACTTGGCTTCATTTGTCTGAGCAATTATTCACCAAAGACTCAAAAACCCATACAACTGCTGTGTCTGATTCACTCATACCAGTGCAACACACACTAACACACCACCACCACCACGTCAGTGTCACTGCAGTGCTGAGAATGACCCACCAACAAAATAATACCTGCTCTGTGGTGGTCCTGTGACATCCTGACCATTAAGGTTCAGGGTGAAATGAGGTTGAAAACTATGCAGAGAAATGGTCTGTAATTGCTCCTTAATGGTAAAGGAGCTGATTAATTGGGCAGTGAATGTAGACAGAAGGAGGTGGTCATAATGTTATGATGATAATAATGATGATGTTTCAAGTCTTCTATAGTCAAGCCTATTTAAACAGCTAGAGATAATATGGTACCATGACGTTGGTAATGTATCCACAAATGTGTTATATACAGCAATCACAAATCACAATTTGAAACATGTGATATATGATTTTTTTATTTGTATACTTTTAGTGATATTATTTTTAGTATAAGTGGGAAACGTTTTTAGTTCTTTAGCTTTTTAAAATTGATTACATCTGCCAGCAGCCAACCAGCATCAAAATTGACTTTGTTTATGAATCCAGCCGATAATTAGGGGGTAATTATTGTGGTATGGGTGGCTCGGTGGGTGTACAGTAAATAAATCTCGTTCAGAAGGCCAGTTGGATTCTTCTATGATAATGGTCATAGAATTCATACTCACTGTATAGGATTATAGTATGTTATCTCTATTAGCCCTGTGGTGATGGTGACACTGGTACACACACATATATGAATCTTGTAAATATGGCAAGGACCAGCACTGAGTAAGGTACCAATGCTTTAGAGCTTCAACCAGCTAATCATTCATTAATGTTCAAAGAATAACCACAGAATAGTGTCTCTGGTAAAGTTCAGCGTTTGACTGTTTGTCCCATTTGCATTTAAATATCTGTCCCTGGTTGTCTTACTGAACTCTCTTGGTGTGTGCATAGGAAAGCCGTCGGGCAAGATCAGGCTCCTTGAACAGACCCAGAAGAACCAACACTGATATGTCAGAGGCCATTCCACCCTGCTCCCACTTCTTTCGGACTGCAGAGCCTTACAGACGCAAGGTCCTCTTTTAAACCTTTCTAATTCCTCTCCTCCTTCCTCCAGCCACAGACATTGCACTATTTCCAAATGTCCAAATGTTTGTAGATGCCCCCTTTTTGAAGAATGCATTCAGCTACTTTATATTGCACCCATTGCTGATACACACACACACACACACACACACACATGCACGCATGTACACAGCTTGTGTAGTTCCTGAACAGTAGTACTACCAATACAATAGGACCCTCTAGACCCTCTGAACATGAACCTGTTGACACCATGTCACATGTCAGGTGTAGGTTAGAGGAGTATAAAGTGGAGCTGTGTTTTCTGTAAAGATGGTGCTCTGTCCGATACTTTTAGGATGAATTTGGTAGCTGGAAATGAGCTAGAACTGTGATCATCTAACATCCTGACCTCACTAATGCTCTTGTCGCTGAATACAACCAAATTCTGACAGCAAAGCTCTGAAATCTAGTTACCGTGGCTACAACACAAGTACAAACTTTGTATGTCACACTTTATATAAATATATGATACAAATGTAGCTACTGTCTACATTTGGGAAAAACTACATTTGTATACATTTGATTTGTATTACAAATGGTAAGTTTCATATGCAAATAAACAAATAATAAATAATATTAACAGTTTAATCTTCATGACAAAAATGATTATATATTGATTAATTATAATTGGTAAAATGAATTCACCTTAAAAAAACAATATTCAAAAATACTAGATATCGGATTAACCGTTGTTACTATTGCTAATATCGATCTGTTTATTTATCTAATGTCTATTTAAAAGACTAACTTTATTACATTTATTTTATTCATTCAGGAGAGACCCTCTGTTCCTCATGAACTGGAGCTTGAGGCAACGGCAGAGCTGGGTGACTCTTCCCTGTTCGTGTACAGCATTAACGACCTGTTCGTATGGGCAGTGCTGAAGCGGCGCCAGCAGATGGCCCTCTTCCTGTGGCATCATGGCGAGCAGGCCATGGCCAGAGCTGTGGTGGCCTGCAGGCTCTATCGTGCCATGGCTATTGAAGCCAAGGAGAGTGACATGGGTGACAGCACTGCTGAGGAGCTGAAGAAATATTCCTTGTTAGTCTGACTGTTAAAAATAGCTATAAAATGAACACCAATATACAATGTTTGATCCTCTAGTCCCATCATACCTTCTTTCTAATTTACAGAGATTCTATAAATGATAAGTTTGCCCTACAACTTATGAATTCATTTGAACTGCTCAGCTCATGTCTACCAGAGCTGTTCCTATTCATTAATCACATTGTTAAGTGTTGATTAGCGTCCGCTGTCATTCAGTCTAATTAAAGCTTTAGACTTTAAAATTGCCTGTAAGGCATTACATCCGGAGCCTTTTGGCTTGAGTTTGGCAGATCAGACTTACCAATTTTAGTTAAATCACACCGTGTGTGTTGCATTCTTCCTAGAGAGTTTGGTCAACTGGCTGTAGATCTTCTGGACAAGGCTTTCAAAGAGAATGAGTGTATGGCCATGAAGCTGTTGACCTCAGAGATGACCGACTGGAGTAACTTCACATGTCTGCAGATGGCGGTTGCCTCGGGGCTCAGGCCCTTCTTGGCCCACTCTTGCACCCAGATGCTCCTAAACGACCTGTGGATGGGTCGCCTGAACATGAGGAAGAACTCCTGGTTGAAGGTGGGATGGCTCGTTTAGTGTAAATTAGGACCTGGTGAAAGTGGTGGAGTTCAAGTTAAGGATTGGAAGAGGGTGGAAACATTTTGAGAAAACTGCTCATAAGTTTGGTCGAGACGCAAATCGGAATCTCTGCAAAACAGATTCAAAATTCAGTGTCAGATGTTTTCAAAGAAACATCTAAATAAGCCTGATGCATGTTGTAGGAGCTAATAGAGTAGATGGTAGCAGTTAGATTGGAACTCAAATCCCTTCGGGTTCAAATCTACAGCTTTTCTTAACTGGTTCCTGTCCTTCGCTTACAGACTGCTGAAATCATTGTGTGTATCCTGCTGCCTTTTGCCATCCACCTGCTGGAGTTTAAGAGCCCGGCAGAGATGTCACACGTCCCTCAGACGCAAGAGGCCCTGCAGTTTGGGCAGGATGCGGAGACCCCAGGGATTCAAGAAAGTGGAGGAGCTCAAGCAGTTAGGGATCATCTAACATTTCATTATTCAGTGTCAGCTGTTTCCATAATTTTGTACTTTGAAATTAATTTATCCCAGAAAGTCGCTGCTTTCCAGACAAACTCTTTACTGATGTTTGCAATTTTGTAAATTTTTTACATACACACCAAATGCTATGCTGTCATTAAAATGATATGAAGCTTGATTAGAAATTATAATACCTATAACTAATTATACTATACTAACTATAGGACAAACTGAAAATGGTCCTTATTCTGAAAGACACAGTATAAATAGTTCTGTTTGTTTATATAGCACCTTTCCAAAGCTCAGGGTCACTTCACAAATAAATCAAAATAGAACATAAAAAATGAAGAATTTAGGGTGAAAAACTGTGACATGATAACAGTAAAAGACTGTAAACTCTAAAAAGGTCATCATCAGCAGTAAAATACAGTGAATCCAGACAGTGAATCCAGACAGTATAATACAGCCTTATTCCAAAATAGATTACATTCATTAAATACACACAAGATTTGTTTGAAATTTTGTAAAATCTATTAATAAAAACACAAAAATATAACATGTACATAAGTATTCTTAACCTTTGCCATGACACTCAAAATTGAGTTTCCACTGATCATCCTTCAGATGTTTCTACAGCTTGAATGGACACCTGTGGTAAATTCACTTGATTGAACATCATTTGGAAAGACACACCTGTTTATAAGATTCCATAGTAGACAGTGCAGGTCAGAGCACAAACCGTGTCTAAGAAATGGTCAGACCTCCAGGACAGGATTGTATCAAGACGGAAGGGCACAGAAAAATGTCTTCTGCATTGAAGGTCCCGATGAACACATTGGCCTCCATCATCCATAACTGGAAGAAGTTTGGAACCACTAGGACTCTTCATAGAGCTGGTGACAGTAGACAGACCTTAGTCAGAGAGGTGACCCAGAACCCAGTGGTCACATTGATAGAGTTCCAACATTGCTCTATGGAGAGATGAGAACCTTCCAGAAGAACAAACATTTCTGCAGCACTCCACTAATCAGGCCTGTATGCCAGAGTGGCCTTTCGGAAGCCACCCAGCAGGAACTGGGGGACCAGTCAGGGTCGAGAGAAAGATGACTGCAGCAATGTACAGAGACCTCAGACTGGGATGAAGGTTTATCTTCCAAGAGAACAACAACCCTAAGAACACAGCCTAGATAACAAAGGAGTGGCTTCAGGACAACTGTGAACTTCCTTGAGTGGCCCAGACTGAGCTCAGACTTGAACCTGATTGAACATCTGTGGAGATATCTCAGTGTTCTATTTATGTTATATTTTGGCTGATAGATTTTTGTGTTTTATTTTTTTGTAGATTTGAAACAAACTTCTCACTTTGTCATTGTGGGATTTTGGGTGTAGAATTTTGAGGGGAAAAAGAATTTACTCCATTTTGGAATGAGGCTCTAACATAACAAAATGTGGGAAAGGTGGAGTGCTGTGAACACTTTTCAGATACACTGTGTATCAGCCTGTAATGAATGCGCGCTGTGCAGACGATGAAGAGGGACGCGGAACCACAAAGGAACCACATGAAACCAGAGTTACAAAGGAACTGACAGGAGCTCTACTGAAACAATAGGACAGACCAAGACATACTGAAATAAAGGGTCTTAAAGACAGGGACAGCAGTACACACACCTGGGACACTGATGATTGGGCAGGGATACAAAGGACACACAACTGGGAATGGGCAAAGCAATGGAGGAGACAGGACAGAAACAAAAACACAACCCATGTGCTCAGAAGTACACGGGGGAAAGACAAAACCAAGACAGCAAGACAGCAAGGAGAGTAACAGGACTGATACATGACGCAGCCAATCACAAATTTTCTCTTTCTGAACATTATTCTAATGTTCAATACTCTTACACTGTTTGAAACAGAAGTATTACACAATCTGTCACAACCAGCACTGTAATGTAGCATTTCTTTAAATGAAAATATTAAAGACAACGTTCCATTTGGGACTTTTCTCCTGACATCGTCTGTTGGTATATCTGTCTTCTTTCTGAAGGATCAGAGTGACGCAGAGAATGGGAGGAGTGGTGGGAAGCGGAGGTCCACACTCAGTGCCCAGTGGCTACCATGGGCCAGGAAGGTGTACGACTTCTACAACGCACCTGTTGTCAAATTCTGGTTTCACACGGTGAGTCTCTCAACTGCTCTGACTGTCATCCAGTCAAACAGAATTATTTTCATCATTTCATATTGTATTAATAATAATTAATACACTGCATGTAATAGAAAATTACACAAAATAATGTGATTAATTGTGATGAAATACACAAAATAGTGGTTGTTTTAAATAAAATACTGTGATTTATTGTTATTAGCATGTGATTTATTTTGATGAACACACAACGATGTGATTTAATTTTAAATAATGTCATTAGTTACACAAAATATCACACCATCATATCATGGTTGACTACACAAAATATTATGATTTACCGTGTTGATTTAAAATAGTGTGATTCACTGTGATAAGCTACGCAAGATGTGATAATGTGATTAATTTTTATTAGTTATAACTACATTAAATAAATAAAAATGTGACTAATCATAATGAACTAAATGAAATACTGTACTTAAAACATTGTCATTATTCAGTTAATTAATATTATAATGATTAATTACTGACTCCTGCGACCACGGATAGTGTTTCTCCAGAACACCCTGTTTGAGTTGTCTGGCATCTGAATGTTCGGTTCATTATTGCTTGAATTGTATCCATCCATCTTGTAGATGGTCATCCTCTTCCTGAATAAAATAAATAAACATTCATAAATAAACAATAAAAATGTGATTGGTCTTGATTAACTTCTCCTTCTCTTGATTGCACAAATTATGTGATCAATCACAGGTAAATATTTTAATAGTTATCTATAGTTTTTGAGAATTAAATTACAAGGATCTTAATCATGTCTTTCTGACAGTATTTCCATTTCAGATTTCATAGCATGAAATTTAACATTTAAGTCTTCTTTGGACTGAACACAGAATGGGTTTCATTTGTTCGTATGTTTGTTTCACCTGGTGTGTGTGTGTGTGTGTGTGTGTGTGTGTGTGTGTGTGTGTGTGTGTGTGTGTGTGCGCACAGATGACCTACCTGCCATTTCTCATGCTCTATGCCTACGTGGTCTTGGTGAAAATGGAGGAGAAGCCCAGCGCTCCAGAGTGGCTTGTCATTACTTACATCTTATGTACAGCTGTGGAGAAGGGTAGAGAGGTGAGTCCCAAGGCAGCGCATGGACATGTTCAATTCCACGACCAGCTCATCTTATTTACGGTGGTGCAGTGGATAGCGCTGTTGCCTCACAGCAAGAAGGACCTGGGTTCGATCCCCATGTGGGGTGACCTGGGAAGTTTCTGTGTGGAGTTTGCATGTTCTCCCTGTGTTCGTGTGGGTTTCCTCCGAGTACTCCGGTTTCCCCCACAGAGACATGCATGGTAGGTGAATTAGTGACTCTAAAGTGGCCCTTAGTGTGTGCATGTGTGAGCCCTACGATGGATTAGTGCCCTGTCTAGGGTTGTTTCCCGCCCTTGCGCTCAGAGTTGCCGGCTGGGCACCGGCTCACCCGTGACCCTATTCAGGAATAAGCGGTTCAGAAAATGGATGGATGTCTATAATGTAGTGAAAGAAAAAATAAACCATCAGTGTGGACTGTATTAAAGTTTGGCCACTGCAAGCAGGTAATGGCTCAGAATTGTTTGGGCAAGTGTGCTGCACAGCATGGGGGAACATCCTGTGGTCAGGTGCTGAAACTTCATCATAGCATCTCACAGCAGAGACTGAAGCCATACAGTACATTCACTGTAGTTCTCTTTAGGACAGATTAACTGCACTTCTATAGAAATAACCATGTTTATATGTCATATGTTTATATATATATATATATATAGTATGTTTGTGTGTATTATTAGTTATTGTGAAATCAGACACTGGAATTTTCTATAAGTAGTAGAAGAATAACCCTCCACCTCCTTTGCAATATTCAGTTTATCTTCATCCCACTACTGTCAAAGGTCTCCTGCTCCTCCTCCCAGTAAACGGGCTTTTTATAAACTTAATCTTGAGAAGTGTTTTCTTCTCTCTCACCTGTTCTCTGCCTGAAGTGCATCAGTGCAGCTCTGTTGCTAATCATTGACAGTGCAGTACCTGTTAGCGCCTTCAATAAGGAAAAAGGACACAAGGCCGTTTGAACGACGGACCGTATTGTTCAAATGACCTTGTGAACTTTATGCTTATTGAAGGCGCTAACAGGTACTGCACTGTCAATGATTAGCAACAGGTCTGTGTTCGAGTGACACTGGGTATTTCGTTTGTTATTATTATAATGAAGTAATATTAAAATGATGGGGTTAAAATGACCTGAGATGGGTCAATTTGGCAACCCAGAACTTCTGGTGTTGAGTTAATGGTTTGACCGTGTTTGCTGGTTTATGATTATTTACTCAACTGTTGGGTAAAAGGACTACATGGTTAGTCACACTCTTCAACAGCTTTTTGCAGATTGTCTGGTTTTATACTTTCTTGTAAAGGATGAATGGATGGATAGATGGATGGATGAATGGATAGATAGATAGAATTTACGTTTTTATTGTCTGCAAAAGTGAACTGGACAAAGAGTGAAGCTGTTTTAGTGGGTCACTGTACTGGTGGGGACTTATATGTCTCAGCAGGTGGAACTGCCTTGTCCCTCAGCTGTTCTATTGGGCCAGGTCCTCATTTCCAACAACCTTCTGCTTTTTAATGGCATAAACTTGTGTAGATCATCCGCCAAATCTCCTTGCAGACACTCAGGCCCTGCTAGTGAACTTCTTCTTGGACGGACTGTATTGGCTACCTCAGGCTGTTCTCTACTTTCCAGAAGAACAGGGAGGACAGAGACTGGTTCACTTAACAAGCAGGTTGTCTTTGCAGTTCCTTCCGAGTGTCCTTCATGGCCCTAAGGATTTGGTAGGGAGACAGGTGGCATGCAGGATTTCACAGACAGTGGGAGGAATGGGATTGGACAGAGCCTTTTTTTAATGAACACTTAAAGACCTTGCTGGATGTTTTATCATGGACTTTTTAGAATTAGTTGTTTTTTTTAGCTTGTCTGCACTGGAGAACATCTTTCTTCACTGGCTTCTGGAGGAACCTATTATCCATGGGGCACAACTGTATCTAACAAGGACATCTCATGCACTGCTCACTTTGGTCTACACACGTTTTGACACTCCGCTTGCTGGTGGAAGTTGCAGGTCCTGGCCTGGATTGGGTGGAGATTCTGGCACTGCACTTGGGAGAGAGGTCCTTGCATGTTGTGGCTCAACTCCTCCACTTCTGGAAGTCAGTGCTCTCCTCTGGTGCAGGACTACTATATTCTCAGCCCAGATGATCTTCCATTCTGACCTGCAGGACTGTCAGGGCCCCCTCCTGGATATTACAGACGATCTGAGAATGGACCTTAGCTCAGGCTCCAGCAAGCAGCTGGCTGTGTGAAGAACAAAAAAAGACTTGGGAACAGAGCTGACACACCGTGGCACGATGTTCACCCAGAATGGATAGAGCTCTATAAACCACCATTAACTAAGAAAGAGGCAGACCTGCAGTAGAGAATTTCACATGGTATTATTTCTGTGAAATTTATCTCCACTTTAACTTGAAGTTACTCAGAAATGCCCTTTCAGGGGGAACAGAGTTAGACCACGTGCCCTATTTGATGCTGTAAGCACTGTTTTCATGTCTCTTAATGTGATTTTTACACCACATATGTTTATCCTAGGTTTAGAGTATGTTTGGAGACAGTGGTTTGGGTGTCAATTAATTCATTTTATTCTTGGTCTGGCAGTTTATGTCACTCACAAAAACTGTGTGGCACAAGCAGCCGACACTGACGTCACTAGAACCCTCACTAGACTGGTGAAATCCAGGATTTTAATTGATTTAAATTTCAATAAATGTATGTCTGGTTTGGAGACCTTTAGGGTGGTGTGGTGCTGCAGGGAAGCAGTGTCCTCGGTGCTGGATGATGAGCTCTGCTTCACACCCGACTTCCTTTAATGCAAACAATGTGTCCTCTCGTTAATTTATTCAGTAATCTATTTATTTATTTATTTATTTATTGCAAACAAATGCCTTGATTTTACACCCTGATTTTAATGGCCAAAATGACCTTAAGTGACTTTTCCAGCATGTAACATGATTTGGTTACGTTGTTATGTTTGGTGTTGTCAAAATGTCTCTCTCTCTCTCTCTCTCTCTCTCTCTCTCTCTCTCAGGTGCTGATGTCTGAGCCTAGAAAGTTCAGAAAAAAGCTGAAAGTGTGGTTTAGTGAGTATTGGAACATGCACGATTTTGTGGCCATCATCCTCTTCTTCATTGGTCTTGCCCTGCGCTGGCAGTCTGATCTGGTGCATACAGCAGGACGCATCATCTACTGTCTGGACATCATCTTCTGGTTTGTCCGTGTTCTGGACCTGCTAGCCATTAGCCAGAAAGCTGGAGCCTACCTGACCATGATCACCAAGATGGTAATTTTTTTTATTTATTCATACACAATAAAACCAACGAGGTGTAAAATGAATAACATTTAATACTATCCAACCCCTCCTGCTTGGAGAGAAGATGTATAAATTGCATGTGATAATCTGGGTGCTGGACGACCTGTTTCATAGGCCACAGTTTGTGCAGGTGGGTACCAGTCGGTCTGACTTTCTGGACTGTAGCACTGGAGCACCTCAGAGAACTATACTCTCCCCCTTCCTCTTCAGCCTGTACACCACAGAATTCCAGTACAGGTCAGCTTTATGCCACCTTCAGAAATTATCTGATGACAAACTGATCAAGAAGGCTGGCTCTGTTCTTGGATTCTCACTGGAGAGCTTTGAGGTGTGGTGGAAAAGAAAACTCTCATCATACTGACCACTGTCCACTGTCCTCGACAACACGTCACACTATCCAGGACTTACTGGTCAGGCAGCAAAGCACTTTCAGCAGCAGACTCATTCAGCTCTCCTTAGCAAGGAACCATACAGGAGGTCATTTGTACCATTTGTACCATATGGCTGGACATAAAATTCTATGTGAAATTCATTTAAAATTCAAAGCATGGTGGTGGCAGCATCAGGAATACTTTAATTTAACTCATCGTTTATTGATTCTCATATTATTGCATCAGCTTTATCAAATATCTCCCAGTGATTAGATTTTCTTATCTTGGTTTAAGAGCTGCTCAGCTGTGTGTGTGTGTGTGTGTGTGTGTCTGGATAAGGGCGTCTGCTAAATATGTAAATGTGTGTGTGTGTGTGTACAGATGAGCAACATGTTCTATATTGTTGTCATCATGGGCATTGTTCTGGTGAGTTTCGGTACCCCCAGGGGCTCCATCCTGAAGCCCTATGAGGAACCATCCTGGGACCTGCTGAAGGAAGTGCTCTTCCAGCCCTACTTCATGATGTTCGGAGAAGTCTACGCTGATGAGATTAATCGTACGTAAGAAAAATAAAGGCACTAATGGACACAAATGCTTTTAGTCTCACTGAAAACATTCACACCTTTATAGTCTGTATATTGGTTTGCCTTTTGGTCATTTACCCACTACAGACATCGTACTTAGAACCCCAAAGCATAAAGTTTGGGTCTCTCTTGTGGGCCTTCACGCTGTGTGTTTTCGTGCTACCTACCTGGCGCTGTGCAAGACGGCTGCCTTCCAGTAGCTGTGGAACGGAAGCTAGAAGGAGAACAGCATGAGGAGGGTCTGTGAAGGTGTGAGAACCATCACAGGCCACAATACCAAGACCAGAGTTGTGGGGGGAACAGTGGAGAAGGTGAACTAGACGAACAACTTCTTCAACCAGTTCAACCAAACTGGGTGAGCCACTCCAGCAGGTTCTTTTCAAACTAAGCCTGCAGGTGGGGAAAGTGCCTACCCTCTGAAAGACATCGTGCATTGTTCCACTGCCGCCATTGCGCTTGGAGGAGAACGCCGGATCCCCAGATCTGACACAATGAACAGCAGCGCACTTGTGAGATGTGGGAAGAGCGCCATCTACCCACTGAGGGAGAGCAAGCCTCTGGACCTCAGCTGCCGATGGTGAGCAGCATGAACCTGGATTCGAGCCAGCGACCCCAGGATCATAGTGGTAGCACCTTAGCCCACTACACCACTCGGGGCCCACAACCAGTTCTGACAGGGAGATGAGGTGGAGGCTGTGGACTCCTATAAGTATCTGTGGCTGGACAGCAAGTTGGATTCATCATGTAACATCGACCACCTGTACAGAAAGGGACAGTCCAGGCTGTACTTTCTGAGGAGACTACGGTCCTTCAACATCTGCAGGAAACTCCTGTGGATGTTTTATCAGTCCGTGGTCGCCAGTGTCCTTTTCTACACTGGTGTGCTGGGGGGCAGCATATCCAAGAAGGACACACACAGGCTGGACAAACTGATCGGGCGGGCTGGCTCTGTGGTTGGCACAAAGCTGGACTCTCTGGTGTCGGTGGCAGAGAAGAGGACACTGAAGCTACTGGACATTATGGACAATGCCAGTCATCCTCTACACACTGTCATCAGCCACCAGAGGAGCCTGTCCAGTGAGAGACTGCTCCTTCCCAAGTGCAGGACCAATAGACTTAAAAACTCTTTTGTCCCGCACGCCATCAGACTGTACAACTCCTCTCTGGGGGGGAAGAGGGGTAACAGGAGGATTAAGGATGGGAATGAATAGGAACCGAACTAAACAGTTAACAGTAACCGGCAACCAGACCACCACAACACAACTGGACTCTCTGTGCAATAAACAATTTCAAAAGTGCAATAACAATGTGCAATACCGCCTCCTACAGGACTCTTTTATCTCATGCACTATTATCTATATTGTATATTGTAATATAGACTCTATATTATAAATTCTATATATTTTTATAGTGTTTCTTACTAAATTATTATTATTATCTATATTTCTATTTTCTGTACTGTACTGATGCTGCGACTGGAACCTTCATTTCCCTGAAGGAACCCTCCCAAGGGATCAATAAAGTTCTATTCTTCTTCTTCTTCTTCTTCTTGAACAGCGTGTGAGGAAAACCCAGACTGTCCTCCTGGTTCTTTCCTCAATCCACTTCTGCAGGCTGTCTACCTGTTCTTGCAGTACATCATCATGGTCAATCTGCTCATCGCCTTCTACAAGTATGCACTAGTTACACATCTGTGGTTGAAATAGTAAACTCCAAATTTTAGGGTTCAGAAGGGAACATAAGGGAATTTCCAAATATTTATCATTATCATTTATCATATGTTGCTGAGGGAGGGAGTTTCTGTGGTATTTTAGGTGGTTTCTATGGTGTTAAGTTATCCAAATGTGTTGTTAGGGTATTGCTAGGTGGTTACTGTAGGTATTTTGGTTCCTGCTTTGTTGTCTTAGGGGTCTGCCAGATTCCAAGTGGTTCCTAATGCTATTGTTATTGTGGCTTAATACTTTATTGCAAATATGCCTCTGGAGGTTGCTAGGGTGTTGCTATATGATCACTATGGTATTGGTGTGGTTGCACAATCAATAAATAATAAGTTATGTAACACTTTACACTTGGCCCTTAATTTCTTTTTGCATGCTCTTCATTTCACAGCAACGTCTACATCCACATGAAGACCATTTCCAACCAGCTGTGGAAGTACAACCGCTACCGCTACATCATGACCTATCAGAAGAAGCCATGGCTGCCTCCACCTTTGATCATTTTCAGTCACATGACCTTGTGTGTCAGCACAGTATGGCGCAGGCATAGAGGAGCGCATGAACAGGAGAGTGACTCTGGCCTTAGTGAGTGTTTTTAGTGCTCTTGGTGTGATAAAATAACAGTTATACCTGCTAACAAAGATAGGATTTGACACTAGCGATTCCCTGGGAATCTTAAAATGAAATGTTTGGTGATCTCTTGCTCCAAGAGTTGTTCCTGGCTCCCGATGATCTGAAGAAGCTGCATGAGTTTGAGGAGAAGTGTGTGGTTGGATATTTCTGTGACAAGCAGCAAAGCCAAAACAACAGTCAAATCAACCGCATCCGTTCTGCTTCCGACAAGTGCGTTTCCCCTTCAGTCCTGTTCTTAAAGGAACTTTTACACAATTTACTGATTACCCCGGATGAACAATTCAAATTTGACATCTTTTCATTGGAGTTCTGCTGTGAGATTAGTATTCCTTAAAAATTCTGGAAGTCAATTAAATCTTCATTTTGTGTTTACTCAGGGCTGGGGAGATGATGGGCACTTTGGCAGAGGTGGCAGAGAAGGTCCAGTTCATACAGGAGAGCCTCCAGATGCTGGATGATCACCTGGGTAAACTTCAGGACCTGTCAGCACAAGCCGTGGACACCCTCAACCTCCTTTCGGCAACTGACAACAGGCAGCAGGAGGCTGTTCTGCTCGGCCACAGCCAGCCCATCGCCAGCCCTTACCAGAAGCTGTCACACAGCTGGAGCCTCCGGGGTGGTGGCAGCATGACCCCGACCCATGCCCCCCTGTCTCCAAAGCCCTATCGAAGCACTCCGCCCTCCTTGCTGCGTGGTCTGGGGCCAGGCAAGAAGCGTCGTCCATCATTGGAATTGCCCACAGGGGCCACTGTAGGGCTGTGGGACAGCAGGCCCAGATGGTTGTTGGGGAACGGTGGAGGCTCGGGTAGAGTCTCGCCTGCAGGTTACTGCCTCTCACATGGCTCACTCCCTCACCTCTGGGGAGTGCCGTGGAGGGACAGGGTGTCCTGTGACTCATCAGGGCCATCCTGTCCCAGTTCTCCCACTGCGCTCTGGGCTCACGAGTCCTATCGCCTCCCCAGCCAGGATGAATCTATGGAGGAGGAGGAGGAAGAAGAGGAGGAGGAAAATGATGATGAAGAGCAGAGTATTTCTCGTGCTTCCAGCCATGTCATGCTCTTGTCTGACCCTCAGAGCAACAGGGGTCGGCAAATGGGGATTGTGAACCCTGCGTTCTCTGGTGACAGTGAATTAGCCAGGCCCCGGCAAAGTCGTTTTGGCAGGAGGTGGCCTTATCCCGCTGTAGAGAGGGAGCTGGAGCACAGCCGCTCACTCTCTGCCAGCGTTGAGACCATGGCCATGCCCACAGCAGGGGTCAGCACCACAAGGGAAGACACACCACCACCTGCTGGGCAGAAAGAGAAAGGTATTGTGAGCTGTTTAACCAGTCCAAATGTATGTAGTTAGCAAGTAAATGGGACTTTTAATTAGTGTTCATTCACCCTCCAGTCATGTCTTGGCTAATCAGCAGTATTTGGGAAATGACTCTGTACACGTCCACAATGGGTCTGAAGTGAAGCAATCAGATGGGTTTGTTCAGTGGTTGAACAACAATATTACTACACTGTTCAGGGATTTTTACACTCGTCATTTTCACACATTTTGTGTCAGTCCTTCCATCTGTTCCATAACTGTACAGATAACTGTACAATTATGTTCTCTCATTATTTCATGACAAATGACAGATAAAAGGTCTGGAGCTGATTCCACGTGCTTTCAATTTGTATTAGTCAGCTATGGTGTCCACAGAGGAGCAATGATTGATCCCTAATCGTTATACTAGACAAAAGAAACCTATCAGAGAGTGCAGGTTCTTTAAGGGGCAACACCTAAAGACTAGGAAGTCACAGAATAGAATTAGAGGAGAGGACATCCGAATTTTCTCCATTGGAAACATAAATCATCCATGACATGTAGGCTAGGAACAAGCTCAAGGAGGTAAGCGTATCATTGTCAAATAACCATGAGATGCCTTCAAGACTGAGATGAAGAAAAGGAGATGGTGCATACCACATCATCTGTCAAACAGGGTGGAGGCTGTGTTGTGGCATGGGCCTGTATGGCTGGTATTTATTGATGATTTCACTGCTGCTAGAAATAGCAGGATGGATTCTGAAGTGTAGCTATAATTTTCTTCATGTTCTGAAGACCAAACAGAAGCAGGAAGACTGACAAATGAACATATATAATTATAAATACAGGTGCTTTGTAGCAAAGTCTTTGCAAAGCATCTCAAATGGGGAAACTACCGTATTTTCTGGACTATAAGCAGCACCGGGATATAAGCCGCACCCACAAAGTAAAAATAACCTGGAAAATAACATATTTAAGAAGAAAAAGCTGCACCTCGTTATAAGCCACACGGTTTAAAGCGCGGGAAAAAGGTAGCGGCTTATAGTCTGGAAAATACGGTAATTAGGCAAAGTTCATGGTTTCTAGATTCAAAGGATGATTTCCTCCAAGGTATTAACAATAAGCCTTGTTGTATAATTATATAAGTTTGTCCAATTGAATTTTTCTCTTGAATTAAAACTGAAAGTCTTCATCTCAGTCACACAAATTCAGTCATATGATTGTTCCACTGACTGTGTCTGTCTCGGACTCTACATCCAATTTGTTTTTAATATGTTTTTTTGTCTTCTTGTTGGCAGTGAGGTCTAGAACCTTAAGAAGAAAATTCTCATTTGGCAGGAAGTGTGTAAAAATCAAGGAAGGTGAAGCAAAGAATGTGAGGAAATGCATGTTTTTTACTCGTCCAATCTACATTTTTGTTTTTTTCCCATAGAATTACCTAGTAATTTGCTTTTGATCTGACAGGTCAGAAAGTGTGTGCACATGCAAGACTCCAGTCGGAAGAGCAAGGGCAAAGGAAAAGGCCTGGCTGGACGAAGATTTCAGTCGTCCATCAGTCTGAACCAGCTAAGTATGCCTGCCCTTATTGATCCACTTCTGCTTTTCTGGATGTTTGAAGTTACCTTCAGTTATGTGATGCTGATTGTCATTGTTTGTCTTCCCAGATTTGGATCAAGTGGATTTCTTACCAAAGTCTGTCACACAGAGTCAGGTGAGAGCGGGTTGGACCTGCTTTAATGAGTCCGTTTTGGACGGATTGAATGCATGTTCTTAATTCATGTTTTTAATTTTTTAATTTACATTAAAATAGCAAACATGTTCAATACCATAATAACCACTTAGAAACCCCTCATGTAACAACATCCTAGCAACCAATCCCACTGTGGCCCAACAGAATTCAGGCTTTCAGGCCAGGTTTCGGCCAATTTTTCATAAAAAAAACAGCAGGGCCTGACTATGTTAGAGAACTTTTGACTGCTTGTGTTTTGCCCTCCACCAGAATCCCAGAAGTCCTAGCCAGTCAGTTTGGAGTAGCTGGGCCCGATCTGTAAGCGGCAGGTCCTCGTAAGTTGTGAAACAGAGAATTTTAATATTGTTGAAATCAATGTCCATTTCAGATAATCGACTAAAATAAGCAAACCTATAAAGTTCTTAAGGTCTTTTTTTCATTTATTAAACTGTTTTCAGTCCTGCTTTCTTTGTTCTCTCTCGAATATAGAGTGCAGAGTTGGGTAACGGGAGATGGTATGTACCAATACATTTGAAACTTTCTTAATATTTGTATATAATCCTGTGTTTTTAATCTGTTTTTAATGAGTGTTTTCTGCTTGATGTAAGTGAGAGGTGCCATGTTTAAATCCACTGAAGATTTGCACCCTCACTACTCAGGTGAGAGTGATACTTCTTTCATTCTCGCTGACAGTTTACAGCCTTCTGGCTTGAGTTTATAGTGAACAAATAAGTAGCAGATGATCCATATTCTGTAAAGTACATATAGTCGAGTAACTGAAAAATACAGTAAACAGCTGGCAGCAGAGGTAGCAGCAACACTATATATACAACCCTTCGAATCAATGCATTCATCTACTAGAGGTGTCCCAATACTTTTGTCCATGTAGTATGTTTACTGTAGCTTTGAATTGACACTACTACAATTCATATTTACAGAATAATACTTTGTGTTTTATGTCACAGTTACTGTATTTCATTTATTTATTATAGTTTGTTCAGTTATTTAAGGAATGCAGTCGGTTACAGCAGGAGTTTAGGAGTACAGTAATCAGTGTAGTACAATAAGAGTTTACTATAGTAACTAACAGTGGTTTTGTTTTCCCAGCTATGGAGAGAAACAACCTGATGAGATTAGCACACACAATACCATTCACACCAGTCTCCCTACTGGGTGAGTTACACCATGCTGCAGAGACTTTATGGAACTCTGTGGAAGCAAGCAGTGATTGATTATGTTCAATGAGTCATTGTGCAGCTTCAGCAATTATCAGGCGACTACTAAGGCCTTGCTTGGTGGTTGCTCAGGGATTACTGTAGGGTTGCCAGGTCATTGAAATGCTTTTCCAATAATGTCTAAGTAGTTGCTGCAATATCCCAGTTGGTTACTATGAGGGTGTGTGGCATTTACTATGCTTTCCAAGTTACAGCTGTGATGTCCCAGGTGGTTGCTAGGATGTTACTAGATGTTTATTAGATGATTTGGCCATTGCTTGGCAGTTGCTAGATGGATGCTTTTACTTAGTTATACAAGGTGGTTGCTATGATGTTTCGGATGCAACTCACACACACTCACTGCTTTTCAATGTCTCTTTCTAAATTCATTCTTGTCTGCTGGCTCAGGAGGAGAAGAGGTGTGCATCTATACTCTGGAGGAGACAGTTGTGGAGTCCACCCTGTCGAGTATCTCCTCCTGGTCTCAGAGAGGGCGCTCAGCTGTGCTGCAGCCACTTGCCCACCAGGAGGCCCTAGATGGAGGTCTGCGCAGGGCCCTCAGGGTGGTGTGTACTTGGGCTGAGGGAGACGTGCTCAAACCAGGCTGTGTATATGTGGTGAAGGCCTTCCGGGCAGAGGTGGTCCGCACATGGCAGAGGGAGTTCCCCAACAACACCTCTCTCCATCTCTGCTTAAGGGTATATTATTATTACTGCTATTACAGAAAATTCTGTTCTTCTCTGTCCATCATCGATTATATGATTTGCTCATGAAAAGTTTCCCATATTGGGGGTTCTTAAACTTTTGACCAGTAGTGTATATTGAATAGGTTTGCTCTGTTTTATTATGTTCTAGTCTGTGTTATTCTGTTCTGCTGTGTTCTAATCTAGTGTCTGCTTTTTATTGTTTTATAGACTTAATTGTATGATATTCTATTCAGTTTTGTCCAGTTCTGTTCTGCTCTGTTCTGTTCTGCTCTGTTCTGCTCTGCTCTGCTCTGCTCTGTTCTGTTCTGTTCTGTTCTGTTCTGCTCTGCTCTGCTCTGCTCTGCTCTGTTCTGTTTTGCTCTGCTCTGCTCTGCTCTGTTCTGTTCTGTTCTGCTCTGTTCTGTTCTGTTCTGCTCTGTTCTGTTTTGCTCTGCTCTGCTCTGTTCTGTTCTGTTCTGCTCTGTTCTGTTTTGCTCTGCTCTGCTCTGTTCTGCTCTGCTCTGCTCTGCTCTGTTCTGTTCTGTTCTGCTCTGCTCTGTTCTGTTCTGCTCTGTTCTGTTTTGCTCTGCTCTGCCATGTTCTGCTCTGCTCTGCTCTGTTCTGCTCTGCTCTGCTCTGCTCTGTTCTGCTCTGTTCTGTTTTGCTCTGCTCTGTTCTGCTCTGCTCTGCTCTGCTCTGTTCTGCTCTGCTCTGTTCTGCTCTGTTCTGTTCTGTTCTGCTCTGTTCTGTTTTGCTCTGTTCTGTTTTGCTCTGCTCTGTTCTGTTCTGCTCTGTTCTGCTCTGTTCTGTTCTGCTCTGCTCTGCTCTGTTCTGTTCTGTTATGTTATGTTCTGTTCTGTTCTGTTCTGTTCTGCTCTGCTCTGCTCTGCTCTGTTCTGTTCTGCTCTGTTCTGCCATGTTCTGCTCTGTTCTGTTCTGCTCTGTCATGTTCTGCTCTGCTCTGCTCTGTTCTGTTCTGTTCTGTTCTGTTCTGTTCTGTTCTGTTCTGTTCTGTTCTGTTCTGCTCTGTTCTGTTCTGTTCTGCTCTGTTCTGCTCTGTTCTGCCATGTTCTGTTCTGTTCTGCTCTGCTCTGCTCTGTTCTGCTCTGCTCTGCTCTGTTCTGCTCTGTTCTGCTCTGCTCTGCTCTGTTCTGCTCTGCTCTGCTCTGCTCTGCTCTGTTCTGTTCTGCTCTGTTCTGCTCTGCTCTGCTCTGTTCTGCTCTGCTCTGCTCTGTTCTGTTCTGTTCTGTTCTGTTCTGCTCTGCTCTGCTCTGCTCTGCTCTGTTCTGTTCTGTTCTGTTCTGTTCTGATCTGCTCTGTTCTGCTCTGCTCTGTTCTGTTCTGTTCTGTTCTGTTCTGTTCTGTTCTGATCTGCTCTGTTCTGCTCTGCTCTGTTCTGTTCTGCTCTGCTCTTTTCTGCTCTGTTCTGTTCTGTTCTGCTCTGCTCTGTTCTGTTCTTTTCTGTTCTTCTCTGCTCTGTTCTGTTCTGCTCTGTTCTGCTCTGTTCTGTTCTGTTCTGCTCTGCTCTGTTCTGCTCTGTTCTGTTCTGTTTTGCTCTGTTCTGTTCTGTTCTGCTCTGCTCTGCTCTGCTCTGTTCTGCTCTGCTCTGCTCTGTTCTGTTCTGCTCTGTTCTGCTCTGCTCTGCTCTGCTCTGTTCTGTTCTGTTCTGTTCTGCTCTGCTCTGCTCTGTTCTGCTCTGTTCTGCTCTGTTCTGTTCTGCTCTGTTCTGTTCTGTTTTGTTCTGTTCTGTTCTGTTCTGTTCTGTTCTGTTCTGCTCTGTTCTGCTCTGCTCTGTTCTGCTCTGCTCTTTTCTGCTCTGTTCTGTTCTGTTCTGTTCTGTTCTGCTCTGCTCTGTTCTGTTCTTTTCTGTTCTTCTCTGCTCTGTTCTGTTCTGTTCTGTTCTGCTCTGTTCTGTTCTGTTCTTTTCTTTTCTGTTCTGCTCTGTTCTGTTCTGTTCTGCTCTGCTCTGTTCTGCTCTGCTCTTTTCTGCTCTGTTCTGTTCTGTTCTGCTCTGCTCTGCTCTGTTCTGTTCTTTTCTGTTCTTCTCTGCTCTGTTCTGTTCTGTTCTGCTCTGTTCTGTTCTGTTCTTTTCTTTTCTGTTCTGCTCTGTTCTGTTCTGCTCTGCTCTGCTCTGCTCTGCTCTGTTCTGTTCTGTTCTGTTCTGTTCTGCTCTGTTCTGTTCTGTTCTGTTCTGTTCGGTTCTGTATAATACCAATTTCATTCTGGTCCACTCTGCTTTATTCTATACTAGTCTATGCAATTTTATTCTGTTCTATTCTGATTCATTTTATTCTAATCCTTTCTGTTCTGCTCTGCTCTATGTTATTCTTCTTGGTTCTTTTCTAGTCTGCATGGAGTTCTGTTTGATTATGCTGTATCTGAACTCTGGTTCATTCTGTTCTGTTATTTTATGTTGTATTTCATTGTATTTTAAAATGCTGCTTTTGTATTTTCCTGTTTAATTATATATATTTGACAGTTAAAACCTAAAGCTAAAATATTCCATACTGGGCTTCACTTGACATTACAGCCAGAAATACAAGGTTGTACCCTTTCAGTGCATGTGAAGGGTTGACCTGCAGTGTGTATTGTGTAGTTTATCTCTGAGAGGGTGTCTGTACTCCGGGCATTACTAGTGCCATCTAGTGGGTCTGACAGGTAACAGAAAAATGGTAGGTTCTGTCTGTTTCATTTATGTACATAAGCTGCTCCACCACTGACTAGGTGCAAGTTCTCACTCCATCCATCCATCTGGGAGAACCCCCATCTCAACCCCCCCCAAAATTCTGATTCGGCCTATGCTTTGGCATTCCAATCTGTTCTCTTCTATCTCGTTGTGTCCTGCAGGAGATTCAGCAACAGAGAGCTGCCCAGAAGCTTATGCAGGTATTCAACGAGGTCAAACCCAGTAACATTCCCCACTCCCCCAGGTTAGTCAGAACATCGAAACCCCTTCAACATACTGGACATTTCACACCATGTGTCAGTATGTGAGTGTGTGTATATATTCCTTCGTCAGATTCTTGGATGTGTCCCTGCTGTGGTGGCAGACTGAAGGTCAGTGGCTGACCATTGAAAGGAACATGAGTGGGGACTTCATGAAGTACAACAACAACACTGGGGAGGAAATCCTGCCCTGCTGTGGACTGGAAGAGACAGTGCTGGCTTTCTCCCACTGGTCATACATGTACACACAGAAAGAGCTGCTGGTCCTCGATCTGCAAGGTCTTCTCACTGCCTCTGTGCCCAACCTGCTGTTATATATCACACTGCTTTATCAATTCATACGAATGATGTGTAATTATAGAATTGAATTGAATGGCTGAAAATAAACAAGAGTACCTACCAAAAGTTTAGCTCCAACATGATTCATGACTTTTTCATAATTTTTATCTAAAACGTGTGTGTTATGTTACGTGGTGGTAACCGTGCACTTTGTTCTCAGGTGTGGGAGCAGATCTGACAGACCCATCTGTGATCAGAGCAGATGATAAAAGGTAAGATATTGTTTGACCAGAGATGAGACTGATCTATTAGAATTCCAGTTTAACATTGAAGACAGTCTACGGGCTTTGATGCTGTTAAGTGGAGAACTGCTGTATTTCTGGGACAGTGGTCAGTCCTGGTATTAGAGTACCGCAGTCTTGCACAGGCTCTCCTACTCCCATCATAACTGGTCTAGCTAATTACTCTCACAAACCCCTCCTGAGATGGCAGAGCTGGATAACTTAGTCCTGGTGGGTTCAAAACATGGATTTTTAATTGATCTTCGTTTGAATGATTGACTATCGATTCATATAAAGCCAAGATCGAAATTTAACTCTCTGTAAAGCTGCTCTGTGACAACATCAGTTGTGAAGAGTGCTATTTTAGATATGGAGTTGACACTCTCACCAGCTGGAAAAAAGGTTTGTACTAGAAACATCAGAAAGCTCAAATGATCTACTTTTAAAAAAGTAAAAGACAGTAAAATGAAACGTCATTAGAAAAGAACAAGTAACAACAGACAGTCTTCAGTCTGTCTGTCAGAGCATAAGCTTTGATGACCCACCCAAATTCAGCCATTACCATGATAACAGCATGGACCTGCAGCCCAGAGATAATATCCCACCGATGTGATGAAACACCCGTTTTACTCCTATAAGGGATGTTTTTACACTGATCTCGGAGCTTTCAGACAGTAATTATTCTCAGCTGGAGATAAAAAGACTGTCCCCCACATCAACACAGGATACCTAAAAAAACCCCACCTTTTTCTGGAGAAGGCAGAGGCAGAGCAGCTTCTTTGTGAGTTGATTTGATTTTGTAAAATCTCATTTTGCAATAAATAGCACGAATGGTGATGATTAGTTTATGTAAATGCTTGCTAGTCCAGAAGCATTTTTCAGTGCTGAAGTTTGTGAAGCTGAAGTGACGATAAAGGTGCTCATAGATCCACAGTCCGTACAGGGGATTTTGTCCTCTGCACACAGTGATGCACATATATACACACTAGTGAATTCACACCCATGGGGCAGTGAATACGTGCCCGGAGCACTGGTTATTGTTAGGGAAATATGCCTAAATGAATCAATATCGATATCAGGAATCAAATTGGGACCTTGTGAATCAGAAGCAAATCCGTTTGGGAAGTCATTCCCAAATCAAATCCAGAATTGTCACCACTTCATTGGTGCCCTGAATCCTGGGCTATTAGTTGTACACATATATATATATATATATATATATAGTCTCTGTAGAGCAGATAAACACAAACCTATTGTTACCATCCCTAATACCAGACATGGGCTAGAGTTATGGAAATGCCCCAACACTGAGCTGTGGAGCAGTGGAACTGTGTTTTGTTGAACAGTAATTGTTGGAGATGAGGTGGGGTGGTGATCATTCTGACCTCACTAATGTTTTTGTTGCTGAATGCAATCAAATCCTTACTGCAATGCTACAAAAGCTGGTAGAAAGCCTTCTCTGGACAGTAGATACAGGTCATCTTCAACAAAAGCAGGATAAACTCTTCGTAATGCCTTTAAAAATAAATAAATAATAATAATAATAATAATAATAATAATAAATGAGCGTGTGTCCCTTACTTGTCCATATGATGTATGTCTTACTCACTTTATGCCCTCTGGTTCTGCAGCTCATCTGAAGATTTAGTGTTCGGCCCAGCTAATCTAGGGGATGATGCAATCCAGAGCTTTGTCCTCAAACACACCTGCAACTCATGCTGTGAGAGACTGGGCCTTTCAAGTAAGTTCTCTCCCTCCCTCACACTTATTTTCAGGATAGATGATTTTTAGCTTTCTTAGGTGCCATAAAAATGATCATCCTACAACTTTATATTTCTGAATGAAGTGAAGAGAATAATATTGAATATCTTGTTGCCGTGGCAACAATGACTGGGTGGGATAAACTGTGTTGGGATAAAATGTGTTGGAGACAAAAGCGGGACAAAAGGGCAAGTGCATGAATCTGATGGCTGGGTTAAAAAACTGTGGCTGCAGGATGTTGTTAGTGTCCCTCGTATCACTACTCGGAGTGACCTACTGTTGTAAGTGTTGGCTCCCTGAGCATCACACCAGTGTGTCACACATGACAGCACAACGACAGAATTGCAGCGATCACCACAAGGCCTTCATACTCAAACCCAACCGTAGTTGGAACCTGTATGCTTTGCTAAAGATGATAAGGGTCCAGGGTTCTCACACATGTCCCCACTGCTCCTCTCAGTCCAACAGTTAATTCCCTGTCAGTCTGTCTACTGGGGAAAATGGACATCTGGGAAAATCTGAGACACTTTTAAAAGAACCAGATTATAATGGCTAGACTGGGTTAGGGCATCTCTCAAACATGAGACCAGTCTTGAAGGGTTTTCCCAGTTTGCAGTGGTCAGGACACCTGCACGATTAGGCAGGATTTGTAACGTTATGGCTCATGGTTTATATACAGTGCGTGTACTACATATGCTGCTGATCATCCCTGTACTAACACAATATCTAACAAGACCTGTGAAGATGTCCTGTGGCATTCGGCCAACAACATTATAGCAGGTTGTACATTCTGTAAGACGCTTGAGACAGTGGTCAGGGATCAGCATGCTGTGCAGCCCCATACACAGCAGAGGGTGCTGCAGTGTTTACTTAAAAAAACAAAAATGCCAAGAAGAGCTTTTTGGAATGGAAGGAAATTTTGTGTCTAAATTTTATGAGCGAAACTATGCATTTATTGGGGAAAACTATGCAACTGAAAAGAGGCTCAAGTACCCTGTTGGACTGACTGATTATAAAATGAGATATGGTTGGGCTTGGAAGCGTACAGGATCCATATGGCTTTGGCAATAATACTGACCAACGTTGAGATGCAATATAGCAGACAAATATGGCCATAGGATGTCGTGCACATGTCGCCGAGCTGTTATTGTCCCTCGTATCACTTCTTGGAGTGACCGAATGTAGTATGTGATGGCTCCCTCTCGGTCTGTCCACTGGGCAAAATGTCTTCGACTGCCTCATGCATAGCAGCGAACTCTCACCAAGATCCCTCGAGAGCCTTTTTTAAGGATAATGTGGTGATGTTGTACTGTTGTAAAAAGAGCCGGTCCAGACTTCCCTGGGGGCCTAAGAAAAATTCAGACCAGACCAGAGTCTGTGACCATTACGACAGCGGCACCTGAAACTCCAGTTCTATTCTTCATTCTTTGTTGGCTTAGAAATAAACAGAAACAAACAATGTGTGTAGAACAAATAATATATAAATAAGCAATATTACTGTCCATCTTAATTAAACTAGGCAACAACTAAAGCTTGAGAGACTGAATATCCATCACCTTGTTTTGAACTGATATAGAAGGAATCATATCCATATATGGTTCTCACAGAGCTCACTGCTTTAACGTGTCAGAGATTCATTTAATGTGAACATATTTTATACTTCATGTTTCAGCTCTGGTTGCAGTACAGTACGTCCCATTTCTGTTACTTGTGACACAGTAGCTTTTCTGTCAGTTCTGTCCAGACAGGACGTTCTTCACTGCTGTCAGGCATTGATTAACCTTGGGTGGCCCTTTGGCCCACGGTTTGTCCTTTTCTGAACTGCTGTTGGTCATTACGCACCACTGCTGACTGGAATCCCCTAAAAGCCTTGCCGTTTTGGCTCCGACCCACTCGTCTGGCCATTCAGATCATAATGGTTAGTCTTCTCAGTCTGTGTACGGTTTTATCCGAACACAAAGCACTGTGTTTGAACTTTCTGATCTTTTCAGGAAGAGAAAAACTAAACTCTAAACTTGAAGCCGACCAGCAGCATGAAGAATCTAATTGCGCCAGAAGGAACAAAAACAACCAAGGTAGAAAAAAAGCTTTAATGAGTCGGAAATGATTGCATCACTGTGATAACAAAGGCCTGCAAGGCAGAGGCGTGGCTTCTTCTGTGGCATGTCGAGAGTTGTCTTTGATTACATATTTAATAGCTCTTTGTGCGTTGGAGAGTGTTGACTTTGATTAGATATTAATTGCTCTCTCATGGAAGAGAGGAGGCGCCTTTTTGGGGGTATCAGGAGGGAGGGCATCTCCTGAGAAGTACGGACAAGAAAAAACAAACAAACAAACACAAAACACCAGCGCTGCACTTGTTTGATGGTTCAAAGGTGTTTTTTTTTACCCTCCTCTCCCTCCAGCCTTTTCTTTGCATCCTTTCCAAGAAGCACATCAGATCCAAAACTATGTATTAATGATAAATCTACACACGTAATTTAGGATCTCAAGAAACGTGCCTGTGTCTGATAATTTATTCATGTGTGTGTGTGTGTGTGTGTGTGTGTGTGTGTGTGTGTGTGTGTGTGTGTGTGTGTGTATTCCGCTCATCAGAATTGAGAGAAGAATCAGGGGCGAGTGATTCTCAAAACTGTGACTCAGAAGACTCCGAAGAGCTCATCACCAGTGTTTGACCTTTGCCCTGGTCTTCTTCGCTGATGTGTTCGGACTGGATTTGGCCGGATTCTAAAGTATCTGCTGGAAAAATGTGGAGCCGTGTTTCAGGCCAGTTGACCAGCAGTCATGTTGTTAATGCCTTCTTTACATTGCATGATTGTTTTGCTCTGATTTCAGTCTTGGTACCAGCTCCCAGTGTCTGAAATGGAATAATCATGGGGATCTGGTGGTGCAGTTTCATACTAGAGCTGGAGTTTGTCTTTTTTCTTTAGTTTTTTTTTGTGTGTTAAAATCGATGCCATCTTCATTACAAAGCTCTGTTAAATTTCACAGGCTGCAGAAACGAAAGCATGTCAGCGCTGTTGCGCATTTGCCATTTTTACTTGTTTAAATAATTTGAGTTTGGCAGTGGTTCTTTATATCATTTCTAAATTTCATGATGGGTGGACCAATAGAAATGCTCCAAAAGAATCTGGAATAAAATCTTCACATTGGCTTCAACTGAAAATTATGGTTTGATCCTGCTTGACAATTGTTTTGCCATTTTGGAAAAACTTTACTGGACAAACATGGGTTGACCCATCAGGTCACCATAAAAAAAGTTAGATGAGGATGGAGTTGAGCTGAGGCTCAGCATCTTATCACTGCAGTGAAGATCTAATTACTGAAGGAGTCACAAGCTGACAGTAGAAAGTCCACCACACACACACACACACACACACACACACACACACACACACCAGGCTCTTTTAATTTTCATCACTGACCAACATGATTTATGAGGTGTTTAGTCCAGTCGGAATGCTTCTGCCTGCACCACTACCATTCACTACCATCCCTCCATCTGTGCTCCTACCACTCACCACCAGGTGTCCATCCAATAATGACATTTTTAAGTACTGAAGTGAAGACATTACGTAGAAATACTGCTTTCAAGTGCAAAGTGGGGAAATGGGGAGGAACTTTTTAATCTAGCACGTGCATGTGTTTTCCGATCACCCCAGTAGTTCCCTGGGAAGAGGACTACATAGGAACCTCTGACCTACAGGGAGCTAAATGTTCAGTTTGGATGGATGGATGGATGGATGGATGGATGGATGGATGGATGGATGGATGGATGGATGGATGGATAGAAATTTATCGTGACCATAAATGAATGAAACATTCTCTCGTGTTTAACTGCCTACAGTTAAGTACGTTATTTAATTTAATTCATTTATTTTTTATATAAATTGGTTGTTTTATAACCGGGTATCTGAGACACTATGCAGAACCTTAACTTGGATATCTGGGGCTGACAGTGAGGGGCTGAGAGTGCTGTACTGCTGGTCTGCAGACAGAACCTTCTCCTCTAAATGAATGACAGCAGAAGATTGTGTAGAAGACTCTTCAGTTGGAGGATCAACACACTGCCATTTGGAGCCAAATCAGCTCAGTTAGAGCTTCATCTACAGCTGTCAGTGTTCTGAAATCATACAACAGCACAGCAGAAGATCAGAAGAGCAGGCTTTTGGAAGCCTTCTGTTCCAGATCTTCTGTTCCTCTTTAACCTCAATCATGTGGGAGTTTATCTGAGTGAAGTGTTGGATGTAGACCTGCTGTCTTTTGTTGATTTTATGAGGGTAAATCAGAAGTAACACTAACCCCAAATCTTTGTGAAGTGATGGACGAAGCCTCTATGACTGGACAAGCTTATCTGCAGGTTACCCAAGCAACTATCTAATTAACTAGGGTGACCCATATTTTGGTTAATGTCACTGTATTATCTCAGGTCACCATTAGGAACCTCTTCAACTCCCAAATTCCCAATAGTATTGCATGATCCCCAAAAGTCATGTTAAAGATGACACATTAAATTTCATATTTTATATTTTCAAAATAACCCAAAAGGAAAATGGCACAAAGCAAAACCCTTGGCACTTGTTTGAGGCACTTTTATTCTTGTTTGAGGGATTTTCCTCCGTTCTTCCTTACAAAAGTCTTCTATCATGATTCCTGATGTGTCTAGTCTGCACTACTCTTTTGAGGTCTATCCCCAGAATTCCAATGCTGCTAAATTTAGGGGACTGTGAGGAACACAGGGTTGGTGTGGCACAACAGATTACACCACCAGTGAGCCACCAAAACCATGTGGGAGACTGGGGTTTGATTCCTAGCCTGGGTCACTATGCTGTGCTACACCAATAAGAGTCCTTGGGCAAGACTCCTCACACTACTCTGACCCACATCTGTAATATGAGAAACCTTGTAAGTCGCTCCGAATAAGAACTACATGCCGTAAATGTAAAACCTTCAGCTTGTGCTTCCTGAGGGAGTCTATTGTGGAGTTGAGTTTAGGATCGTTATTCATTAGTGGAAGCCATTCTTTTCTCAACATCAGCTTTTAACAGACGGTTTTATCTTTGCTACCAGAATCAAAACAGAATCATCGGTCAAGAGCACTTGTTTCCTAAATGCATTGGGCTTGTTTAGATGTTCTTTTGCAAACTTGATGCAACTTGAATTTTGTGGTTTTTCTCTGATGACTCTTCCACGAAGGTCATATTTGTGCAGGTGTTACTGAAGAACAATGTACCACAGCTCCTACAAAATCTTTAGCAATCAAGCAAAGGTTCTGATTTGTCTTTCTTGCATAAAGCCTGAAAGCACTTTGCCTTCTCCTGCTTTTTGAGCCTCAACCATTTTCATTTTCAGAGTGCTAGGCAGCTGCTTAGAAGAACCCATGTTTTGTGGAGTCAAAAGGTTCCCATACTTTTTGCAAGGTACTTCTTTCTTTTTTCACTCTAAAATTGTAAAAATAATACACTGGTATTGCTTAAAATGTTTGGGGAGGAGGGCGGGGTTATTGCAACTTTACCAGAACTTTTGTAATTTTTACTTTTTACAGAACAGTACTGTTACTCATACAGTATCAAACGGTAATCTAATTACAGTAAAATGCAAGCAGCAGTTACCAGCTTATATACTCTACAATTACACCAGCTTTAATGAAACCAAAAGAGAAATATTACACACTGAGGATTTCTTAGAACTCTTAGAACCTCATTTTGAGGGCAGATCAACTCAGGATCAGAGTATCTTACAGACATGATATTCATATCATAGCAAACCACAAGACTTACCAAATGTAACCAAATGTGGTCAGTGAATAATCCAGCTCACTATTAAACTCACTATTAATTTCACGCCTGATGATGGAAGGTTGTTCTTATTGGACTGCTGTCAAGTATTTAGAATATCCTTGTCTATCTGATTATTACAAATAACTTAGACCTGAAATTATTGTATTTACACCCCATAAACACCCTGGATGATCACTGTGCATTGCTTTAATATAAACAAAATAAATTTTTGATCAAAACAGATTCTTTTAATATGTAGATCTCAAATGTAGGTATATTTCAGTAGCCTAGGATGTCCTGAAAATAATATCACCTCTCTTGTGTGACTGCCATCTCTAAATACTTAATTTAATTATTGATGAATAAAATTATGTCAAACTAGGAAAGAAAATCCGGAAAAATGTAGGGTTCTAAAGGTTTAGTCTTCAAACACAAACAAAAGAGAAGTAAGTGTAGGATGAGACTGTATTAGAAATGAGTGACAGGTTGCATCCATAAAATGTTCTTTATTTATTCCCCACAAAGAAATGTCTACAAAAGCGATAAAATATAGACTTTAACAAAAATCACTTAAGTCCTTCGCTTGCTATGTACAACTCAGAGGACGATTCAGGAGCTGGATTGACTGGAACTTTCACACACCTTATTCCATAAAGCTGCAGTGAAAACCTCTAAAACACACACACACACACACACACACACACACACACAAATGCACACTCTCGCACAAAGTGCTACATGCTCCTTTTCAAATAGTTCTTATTATGAGCTTAACGCATGGTCATGCACACACATACACACACCACACTTGGCAAGTCCCCTGCTTTTCTGGTTCCCTCCCATCCCCTCCCCGACTCCCACCCTGCTACATGCTCTGGTCCTTGCAGCATCGTGGCCTTGAGGATGCACCAACACCTCAGTAAACCCCCCAATAAAAACAAAGAAACAAAAAAACTAAACAAAACAAAAACTTGCACTCGCTTTCTAGTCCTCTTTCAGCGCCATTCTGCTTTACCGTAACCAAGCTATGGCACTTGAATAACAAAGAAAAGTCTTTTATTCATTACAAAATTAAAGATTCTGTTACAGAGTTGCCAACGTCGAGGTACTGGTAACAATATTTTCTGTAAAACTGTGAACCTGCTACATAACACTGATATAACCATGGCATAAAGCTTTCATGACCAATGTCATATACCATCATGAGTTGCCAGAATGTCCAGAAAGAACAAGGGCGTGTTACCATTACCTATAATTTGGCAGCGTCTCGTATCTGTCATTACGTGTTTATGGCTTGGTTAAGTCTGTGTTATAAGCAGGGTTTGGAAAATGGTGCAATAGATAAAAGTAGCTCTGCATTGTTGGACCAGGCCTGGTTTGAAGCGCAGTCACTTCCTTTTTAAGAGCACGAGGTGATCATTACAATTATTGGGAAACTTTGCTGTGAAGCAACTGGCAGGTTAAATATGGACCCCAGCAATGCCACGTTAATGAGGTTTCCATCCCTGCATTATCATCAATGTGGATTTTGAAAGTAGGGGTGCACTGATATAGCAATTGTGGCCTGATGCTGATACATAAACATCTATAGAGATGTTAGAAATTGTGAGTAAACCTTGCTGGATCAGCTTTACAGAGAAATATAACATTTATTTGTAGAGGGCTTCAAATGCATTAACATGAATAGCAAGTGATTGACAGGAGGTTACCTGAACATTTTGTACTCCAATAAATAGAGGATCAAATATTGCTTTAAAATACTGGCAAATATTTAAACACAATACATTTTATAAAATATTTATTTATTTATTTATTTATTTATTTATTTATTTATTGCCAGGAATGATAAATATTGGGAACAAAAATCTGAAATTTATTGTTTGATATAACTGCACTCCTAAGGGAAAGTTTTTAATAAAAAAAAACATGTAAATTCTAAATTTGCTGTTGATATTGTGCACTAAAAAAGGTACCATTCAGTGTCATTGTACATCCCTGATGGAAAATGGAAATGACAATATTCTTTAAAAAAAAAAAAAAAACGTTTTCCTGCATCCTGGACAGAAAGAAAAAATGCAGAACATGTATATCGAATAAAAATTGAATTACAAATGTAGTAGTGATAGCCCTCAAACAAATAAAGTTTTGTTGTGCGCTGTGAGCATCTTTCTCGTTCCAGACGAGGGTTTCCTAAACGGGTGAATCAAAATATTCACATCGAACAAGCGCATTTCATATTGATCAACATAATGCAGGCCTGCCTTTAACCATGCACATTCACCACTGTTATCTCAGCATCAGAGCTTTCAGAACACTATCAACTGTCCAGAGGGTTTATTACAAATGCATGTATACTTTCAATAGTAGCTAATATTTAATCTTCCAGGGTCAATTATGACTATTCACCCTTAAATGGAAAATTCACAAAATAGAAAAACCTGCTCTAGTTCCTACCTCACACAGATATTCTGTTCAAAATTGAATTAAATGTTAATATATTTTATATACATTACATGTCAAATTACATATTTCAAGCCTTTTTTGTTTTACATTTGATCAATATAGCTTCTACCTCATAAAAATCAGAAATCCAGGATCATTTTAAAACAAAATTAAAACAAAAAAGGCTTGACGTGTCAATTTAAATGTAATGAATGTAAAATAAACGAGTTGACCTTTTTGAATAAAATTATGAGTGTGATATTTTTCATGAGATTCTTTTTCTTGAGATATTTCCAGCATATTTCAGACTTTTGTAAACTAGGTCATACAGAGTGGTTCTGGTGTGAAATGGTTCACACTGTAGTGAACTTATTTTTAGCAAGATTTCTACACAATTGTGGTGAATGGAAGCAGGGTTCACCATGACTACAACACCATTATAGCCAGTTAATATACTCTCCAGTTCAGTTCACCACCAGTGAACCTACACACATCTTTGTGAAGTGATTTTTTTTTTATTTGAAGATTTGAAAACTGCATTAATGAAAATGGAGAGATTGATAATACAGCATTCCTCACTGTTTTGTGTAATAACTCCCTGGAAGTGGCATTAAATATATTTAATATTTTGGTTTCATATCACAACCACTGTGAGCTGAGGATTTCACCAAAGTCCACTCTGAAAACCTTTTTTTTAGATCACGTTGAGTTTATACGTGAATGTTGTGAAACATTGGCGTTTCCCTTTTATACATTATTGCAAGTGCCTGTGTTTTGTTATTGGTTTGGCGTGAGTGTGTGTGTGTGTGTGTGTGTGTGTATGTGTGTGCACGGATGTATGACAGTAGAATGAGCAGGGTAAGCTGTGTTCAGTCATACTGAACACGTACCCGGTAACATTCACAATAAAAGTACCCACCCACCCTCCCTCCCCCCTCGCGTAGTATCACATGGTCAAAAACACAAAATTATTTTTTTCCATCGTCGTGAAACAGCATGCAAGGATAACTGAACAACAATAGGCTAGTAGTAATATAATAATAATAATAATTCCAATAATAACCCAATACAAAATAAAATCTTACAATGCAAACATGACAGTAGGTTATGCATTAGGTTATTGCTAAAGTACCTAAACAGTGTTGACCCCCTTCCCGGCCTCGGTTCACAGTCTAAAACCACCAAAACAAAACAAAAAAACAAAAACAAAAAAATCCTTCATTTTTTTTTCCCCGCTCACAAAATTTGTCGTCTTCGACGAGAGCAGAAACGGGATACGGGAGCTTATTCGGCTTAGTCGCACACTATAAATAATCTAACTTACATAGAGATCCGTTTCATTGGAGGAATAATAATAATACTTACAGTACTCTATCGCTTCTTTTGTACCTCTCTTTCTCCCTAACTAGTGCTTCTGAGGCAGATCCATTATATGTACAGGGGGCTTTCGCAAGCAAGTAGTGACTAATAATTTAGATTTGCAAATTCAGACTATTTAACCTTTTTTTGTACACACATATGCAAAAAAACAACAAAACAACAAAAACAAAAACAAAACACTCTCCCAGTTTCTCTCTGTCAAACACACACGTGCCAAAGCCTTGTCTGGGTAGATCTGGAATCAGGTAGTATTATAGAACCCATCCCCCGCCCCATCACCCGCCCCATCAAAAATGTCCACATTTTACCCCAAAACCTTTTAAAATAGGAGTCTCTTTCTATATTCAAAGTAAGAAAGGTTGAAGTCCCTGAGGCAGATGCTTTCATTCTGCATCTGAAAGTGATTGTCTTGAACTGGAAAGAAAATATAAACAGAAAAGCAGAGAATTTGTGGATCTTCTCAAATTCGGGAAAAAACAGAAACAAAAACAGCAACAAAAAAAAAAAATTCCAACCCAAATGTAACATTGGATGCAACATTGCGGGAACGAGTGCTATTTCTACTCATTTTGTTCTAGTTCATCCATAAGTGCTCTCATATTCGTTAGCTCCCAAATTGTGTCTCTGATTGCATGACACGCTCATCCGCTGAGAATCTGATCACCCACAGCTCATGTTATTGAAGTTATCCCAGGAAAGGATACTATGGCTTTGCATTAACATTAGCATGCGATTATCAATTCAGGATAAACATACAGCCTGTTCGGGAAATGGTAACCTTTACGAGGACAGGGAATGTCGGCGCTTTAATGGGGCATTCCGGCCTAAATGGAGGTAGCTTATCCACTCGTGGAAAAGCTAACAAATGCAGCCAGGAAGCTGCCAGCACCAGCCATTTGACTTCCTTCTGCAGATTTCTTTCTACAGCAGATCTAGTCCTTCAAAATGCATCGTCAGAAAGGGGCTTCCAAGTGTTTGTCTTGGAATCTCACGGCTGTAACATAAGTACTGACGTACGAGTATGTTTTCCATTTCTGCCGGAGTGCCCCTCTAACATCAGCGTACAGCGGTGCATCCCTTCCTCGCCACTTTTCTGAGGTATGGGCTAAAATCAGCGCACATGACTGAACAGCCTTCACCTGAGAGAAAGAAGGAGAGGGTTCGGTCTGTGCTGATCCGGAGGGGAGAGTGTAGTGGAGAGTGGAATGCGACACTATGTGAGAAGAAATAAAGAAAGCAGATTCAAATGGATTCAATAAATAATAAACAGCGAAATGATTGTCTGTCAACTTGTGTTTACAGTTGCGAAATATATTGCCGAGAATGTGATTTGGACGTTAGAAAATATTGAAATTGTGCTGCGTTAAGCTTGATTGTAAGTTCAGCTTCCTGGAGAGTTGCTTGGGAATTGAGAAGGCTGAGATTAGAGAAGGGCAGAGGAATCCGAGGCTACGAATCTGTAGATAAACACAACCCCTACAGACAGACATAACCGTTTCAAAGCTCATTTCAACAAGCATTGGTTGTGTAACATTTGCTGATGTGACGTCAAAATTTGACAACTGATAACTGATGCTTGTGGGAAAAAGCCTTACGATTATAACTGTCCTGAAAGGCTTATGTAGGTGTCACGTAACCTTACGACTGCTAAAGTAACTAAAGGTTCTTGAAGTATATTGTGGACCAGACCAACGTCTGCTGAGCTTCTTCTTGTATGATTTTGGCCGTCCAGTTTTGGACACGGACAAAGAGAATGAGGATAAAGTAGCTGCTAGTTTTGCAGCCTTTCTGCGGACACCCACCGCTTCTACTTCTACGATTGTTCGACAGCAGTCCAGTGCTTATGGACAGTATTATTGCAGCGCTGAGTGACAGGACGGTGATCAGCCTTATTCTTTTTGCAAAATATATATCTCTATATCTTCTTATGGAAAAAACAACAAAAAGTATCCGTTATCAATTCTCATGTTTCTCTTAGAAAATCCTTTACATTTCCATAGTTTCTAAGGGTAACGTTTGTTGTACCGTCTGTACATATCTACATAGCCCAGACAAGGCTTTTTAAAAACATACCAAAATGCGAAGAGCGCCCACTCCCACCACCCCCCCCCCCCCCCCCCCCCCCCCCCCCCCCCCGCCCCCCCCCCCCCTGTCTAAGCTTCACAAATTATGTACAGGTGAAACTACAAAACAGAAGAGGAAAATAAAGAAAAGGGAATGTACAAGGACAAAATGCCAGCCTCTCAGGGCTGCTGATTATAAATTATGACTAAAATATAAACAAGAACAAGATTTAATACTGGAATACGCTCCAAACTATGGAATTGCTATTTTATCGTCTTGGAAATCCAACCCTCATCCCGTTTTCATATCACAATATTGTATAAAACATCAAAACGAACTTACCCCATTAAAAGACAGCTTAAATTGTTCTAAAGTCTGTACATTTCTGTTCTGTCCTGGAGCGCACCCTCTCTAACGGGCACGTATATACATTCTTTTGACTGAATCGGTGAAATCAGAGTGGATTTTTTTTGACGTGCAGGACATTCCTGTAGTAGTAGTTGTTATTCTCTTGCTGGACGGTACCTCGATCACTGACCACACGGCCATCAGCGTGCTGTCGAGGTACGCAAAGGTGTCGATGGCTCTTCCCCTCCTCGGCCGCAGGAGTTGGCAGTCGTTCCTGTCCGTTTCTTGGAAAGAGGGTGTGTCCGGTTTGGGAGTGTGTGCAATGGTGAGTGTGTGTGCATGTGTCAAAGGGGCAGCGGGGTGATCACTTGGGCATGACGCTGGCAGAGTCGGGGTTGAAGAGTTCTTTATAAAGTGGTGGGAAGAGCACGTTGACCGTTTCGGGGTGTAACTGCTGGAAGGCCTGCAGCTCCTCGGTGTGCAGAGTGCACAGTGCCGCCAAAGTGGGGATTCGACCAATTAGCTGCAGAAAAGCGAAGGGGTAAAAATTAGGACGAGGTGCTTTGTGTAAGCTGTTGTGACCATGGTAATGGTCATCACTGTCTGACACAAGTATGGACAGTCACACTGCTTTGATTTAGAACGTTGTAATGATCATCCAAGGAGCAGTGCTGTAAGGAGCTCAGTGATGATCTCATAGTACAAATGCAAATGCCTGGGTTGCTCTGCTGACCAGGCAATACACACTGCCACTATCAGCTTTTCAGGTGGGTTGTTTAATGTGATCAGACCCCCTGTTCAGCTCCACCAAATCTGTTGGAACTTCCAATAATGCATCGTCATTGCAGCTCAACACACTTGGAGAAGAAGCCTGGGCTGCAGCTGTGATAGATTAGATCTTTGGTAGAACCGTCTTATGAAGACGTTCTCCAACATTATCATCATGGTTGTTGTTTTCCACTTCATGGGCTACGTGCACTCAGAACTGTGGGTGACCGAGGGCTGCAAAGGATATATCTGTTGCACCCTACAAATCACTCCAAAATAGGCTGTATTTCTACAAAGGGTCCCTCACTTTGGAACAGCCTTCTCTGAGGTAGCAGCTGAGAAACGCAGCCTGCTGTGTCCATATTAGGAACCTTACGTCTAAGTTGACATCATTTCTATTTGACATAAATAATTGTAGTGAATTTTTCCAACCTGACAGGTTTTGCTGTCTTCTGGCTTCTCTAACGTATGAGTTGACCTATGAATTCTCAAATCTAGTGTTTGTGTGTTTTTAGTCAAATACAGTTTGCGTAGCTGTTTCTAACATCAGAGTATACAGGTAGACTTTCTTTTATGCGTGATTTCAATTAGGGGAAGGCAAGATCACAAGATTTTACCTAAACCTTGATCAATTTTGTGATCGTGATACAAAATTGGAAAATGAATATCATAAGAAATAAACAGTTCATTAAAGGGTGAAATTGGTGCTGTATAATTAGATAAAGTGCAGCACCACTACTTAGTATGAGAGTATTTTTATGGAGAAATATGGTGTATCAAGAAAATATCTATAAATTAAATATGTTTACCCCTAATTTTAGTGCAAAGGGTGGATAATTGGATGCAGCACGGATGTTGCCATATTCATATTTGGGCGAGATTACGATCTCATAATTAGAGGATCCAGAGGCATTTAAAAGCCTAAACATTTTCCAAAATCCCATTCATTTCTCCATCAGAAAGAGAAGTATCATAAACCTGGAGTTCCTAATGTAACCATAGTGAAATATATCAAATAACACATGACTTCAGAGGTCTATTCTGTTTATTCTAGACTAGCATCTCACTGAGTGATGGGGAGAAGATACGCTTTCCCAGTTACGCTTTCTTGGCCTTGCAGCCACGGATGGCTGTGGCATCTCCCGGAATTGAACTTGAAACCTCCAAATGCTTAGACAGTATTGATTTAAAAAGTTTGACTAATTGAATCAATTCCAATCTTTTGATATATTAGTTCCATGGGAAGTCCCTTTGAACCAGTAATGAAATGCAGTCCTACCTTAGCCAGGGCATCCTCGTCCATGTGGTTCTTCTGCATAATGTGCTGGAGAGCAAAATAGATTTTCTCCTGTAGCTTCTGTACTTTCCTAGGTTCCATTAGCCAGGGGCGATCTGAGAAAACACACAGCAGCAACAGTTTCTTTTTTAGACTACTTTGTTCATGAGGACCACGTCTTCAGCACCTGGAACCAACTGATCTTTTCTGAGAAGAAAAAGCAAAGCTGATCTCATATCAGCAGTTTTTCTAAACCTTGGACAACTAACCTGTGGAGATAAGAACAGCAGCGGAGAACAGGGCGATCTCCTCCTCTGTCAGCTGCAGCGAGCACAGGCTCTTCGCAAAGTCAAACACTGCGCTGACCAGATCATCACAGCCTGAAGGACATGGAGAAAAAGACAATTCATGAAGACAGCTTTTAAAGAATAGCTGAAGAACCTCTAATGCCACTAACAGGAGCATCTCAAAGAGAAAGGGGAGTGAAGTGGTACCGAGAGCTTTGAACATCTGCATGCCTCCGTATTTCCCCTCAAAGAGCACCGTGTTGTTGAGGGGGTTGAATGCCCGGCACATTCTGACCAGAACCACCTCCAGGCAACCTGAGAGAGTGAGCGCAGATATGAACCCCAAAGTTAAGAGAGTGTTTCAGTGTTTCAGCCACTGAAGAAGCTAACATCAGTCCTAGTTTGATAAACACTGTTTACTTGGGAAATGGACTGAGTCACTTTTTTTACAAATATAAGTGTCAGTAAAAACAAATTAAAAATGCATGAATAAATTAATATTTAATATACATTAATAATTAATACATTAAAATGAATATTTGCTGAATTTCTTTTTATTAACACATTTTCTCTCAAGTTACTTTGTAAAATACCAGTTTGTTCAATAATAAAAAAATAAATAATAATGATAATAATAATTATTATTATTATTATTATCATTATTAGTTTAATCATGTTTAAATGTTATAAAATTTGGATATCATATAAAAATAATGTAGTATATTTCTTTTAATGATATTTGTTGATTGATAAATAACTAAAACATGGGCTGATAATACATTTTTAGGTATGTCTTTTACATTTTATTCAATTTTTCATGAATTTACTCAAAACCAATAACTAATAATGTTTGATTTATATTTTAATGTAAAATTATTTCTACACTGAGGCTTCATCTGTCAAACCTGAAAACAGTAACAGTGCTGTCTTAGCAGTTTATGATATCTGCTATGTTTATGACATGGTCATGCCAGTGTTTTGTATCCAGTTTCAAGTAAAGCATTATCTGTGATTCTAAGAAGGTGAAATATTAGTTTTGCAAATGTATATATTTTTTCAGTTTTCAGTAAAAGTACGAGAAGGCGTTTAAGGTGTATAAAGGTATATCTACCAACAGCCTTAATGAGTGGAGATATTAAGGTTCAAACCTGATTTGAGCAGAAGTATCTGGTCGTTCTGACAAAGTTCCATGAAGCCAGTGATGCGCTTGGCAAACTCCACCACATACTGGATGGCGTGGGTTATCTGGATGGCACACTGCTGCCACAGAACCTCCCGTGACTGCAAAACACACAAGTTCAACTTTTCAGCTGACTGTATTCAGTTACATTGTATTAGAGCAGAGCAATACCGTCTTTCATAGTATTTTGAGAGCTTGAACCCACCAGAAAAACCGTCACCACACACACACACACACACACACACACACACACACTAAAACCATTCAATACAATCGTTGTAGGATGTCTGATTATTGTTTCTGATCAGAAGGCCGTTTGAGAAATCTCAGAGACAGAGATCTCTGGAGTGTGTTGGAGAAGTGAATCGCGGTGTCTACATGGCAGCCTCTCGAGCAGCAGGTGAATTATTCAGCTATTAATTCTAATGCAGAGACTATTCGGACTTGTGGTGCGGAGTTCCACGGGCTTTCACTGTAGGGCCTTTGAAACGGATGTAATAATTAGAGTACTGTAGTTGTGAGACTGAAGGACTGAAGTGTTGGCTTAGTCACCAGCTCTTATGATTTAAGCACTAAACACAAACAAATGTAATGTCATGAAAACGACGCGAATGTTAGAAAAAAAGAATAGATTTCGGGTTTCGGGTCAGGGTTCGAAAGTATGAAAACCACTCATAGAGCACATTGTGACGACAGCATTGTCTCAATGGTGCTTCACATAAGACCGAATAAATAAAATACAACTGTGTTTTGGTTCACTTTTGTTCTCCACACTGCAAGTTCAGGATGAATGGACCACAATGGCTCCTATAACCATTGTGTTTCATATGTTATGAGTTTAATATATGAAAACACTCAGCACTAATGTTTTTATTTATGGAATTATTCTTGCAAAAGATGAAATGTGAAGTCGTGAATGACTCAATAGTGGGAGTTAGATCTAATTTAATCTTTCCCCTGTTCATGTGTCTATGATACTCCTCGCAACCCTGCAAGCAGAAGCCACCTGAACTCCAACCCTCAGAATTCCACCCGTCTTCCAGCCCCTTCCCAAACCAAAAGCATAACCCTTTATTTCTCAGTTTTTATATTAAGCCATTTGAAGTATCAGTGTGTTTGAAAGGTGCTACACAAATAAACCTGCCTGCCTTGCGAGATGGAATATATATACATACTAACCCTAATACAGGACGTGATGGACGTATTCCGAACGACAGTGGAATTAAACAGAAATATTATGGCTTCAGTATCTGAATATTCATATTCTCATTCAGAAGCTTGAAATCGAGCCCATGGGACTCTTCATTCATTTTTAGCCGCACAGGTGAGTTTGAATGAACCACTCCTTTAAGAATGATTGTGAAGGTCTGGAATTGAGAGAGTGAAAGCCAGCATAAAAATCTTTCCCTTCACTGCTCGCAGAAAAACACAAAAAAAAAAAAAAGAGTTTGTGAAGTTTTCCATTTATGATTCATCGGAGCAGTGAATAGCAAAAACTATGGCATCAGCAAATTGCTTTTGTGCGCTCGGCAATTCTCATACGCCAGAAATCTTCATACACTCTGTTTCAAAGTACTGCTCAGTAATTACCTATAATCCATTTGACACAGGGAAATGAGGAGGGCTTCTGATGTGTCTGATCCTCCACCCCTCGTTCAGCTTAGAGTGCTTTATTAAATCCTCCCGTCTCTCACTCTCTGTTTCTGCTTCTCTCTGTTTAACTCTGTTTAACTGTCTTCCTCTCTTTCTTTCTACCCAATCTCTTCACCTCTCTATTTTTCCCCTCTGTGTATCAGAGTTCATTCTGGACACACACACACACACAAATTCCATTATAAGCAGTTGTACTACTGTATTATTCATCATTGATCAGTTTTCTGATCACATGATCATTGTAGGCCAGATATCACTGGGGTGGTGGACAGGAGTGACAGTGTGACCACAAACTGACCAGTATGCTGGACTAGAGAACATTTTACAAACCTATTTAAAATATTGGTTCAAGTAGCAATAAGCAGGGCCCAAGCATTTCTCAGTGAAACCTAAATCCGTGATCACTGTAATTCCCGTTACTTCCTATTGCTGTTATAGCTCCACCTTTTGATCTATGTTTTGATCTTTGCAGTGAGCTAGTATTTTAATTTTAGGGACCACACAACCAATGTGATCACAGCTATTAATCAAAATAGATAAATGCTCCTGCAACAGCCCTGAAGATACACCAAAACAGCCCTGAAGACACACAAAAACAGTCCTGAAGACACACAAAAACAGCCCTGAAGACACACAAAACAGCCCTGAAGACACACAAGTCTTATGAAAGTATTTTCTAGTCTTTTGTCTATTAATTTTTGTACTAGATACTAGAATTATTGCAAGATAAAGATAAATGGGACAGAACTGAAACCTCACCTTGCTTTGGTACATCTTGACCTCCTCATACGAGTGTGTCTGCCAGGCAAGCTGCTGAAGCTCCTCGGCTGTGTACTGGCATGTCTCCAGGTGGGACTTTATGATGTTCTGCGCAATGCGGTCTGGCAAAGGGAAATAATTGATACATTTACCGTTAATTAAAAAGGACAACTTCTGTTGTGTGCTGATACAGATTATTAGTGGAGGTTAAATCTATAAAATGTATAAATAAGCATCTGCAAAATCTAAACTTGGTGAATGAGTTCAGTCTTTGATGCAAACCTGCTGTCATTTTATGGGTCAGTACAAAAACATGAATGTGTGTAAATACATTATTAACCATAAACACTAAACACTGATTTCTGTAGACTAACACAACTGCTATGAGAGACTAAATACAGTCTATGAACTGCATCCAAAGTAGCAATCATTATGGAGACAGTAGAGTAATGACGGGCAACATTTTTACAACAACCTAATTAATAATAGCACAGGTGGTCAGGAACAGGTTTATAACAAATACAATCAAGCAAAAACTGCAGTCATCTAGACTTTTGAGAGGTTTTGTTGGATTTCTAATTTGGAAATAAGACAAAACATTTGAAGGGAATGCTGAGATCTGGAACTGGACAGGCTGTCTTTGGGGAAATTGTTTGTATGCACAGTGCATCTTGCATTAGAGCTGCCAGTCATAGCAGTCTCAATACAACAGAGTTCAAATGTCCAACGGCCCATAAATAATGAGTGAGTGCAGTCATAACCATGACCGTAATCACAGTGCACAATGATTCATGGCTCTGAAAGAACATGGTTCTTGTAGGATATCGTATTTACTCAAAACCCCAAACCTCTCTGGAAATCATGTGAGTTTACTGATTTTGAATTCTACAGCTGCAGTGGAACAGAAAACACAGCCAACCCAGACCGTTCGGGGGAGGTTCATTCATAACAGCTCAGATCGAAGCTTGATTATGACAATAATGTGGGTAGAGATTAAAACTTGACTGATGTGAAAATACAGTGCAATATCAACACTAATTTGCCTGCCAACAAAAACTGATTTAACATGATTTCGGATTTACATTTTTATTTCTGTAGATTAAGTGAAATGATGTTTCATGCATTAATATGATCATGGATTGATATAATCAATTCTCTGTTGTTATGCAAAGTTATTTTAATTTAGATTCAAACCGACTAGAATAGTTGGGTTTATTTTTTTTGGTAAGTAATTAAAAAACCATTGTAGAGGTGAATATTAAGGAAATAAATCTGCCAAAAACTGCCAAAACTGCCAAGACACACTTTGCACTGGAGCTACGGGTCTAATGAAATTTACATACCCCACCTTCTACAAGCCTTGTGCAAAATCATGGCCTTGCTTATGTGGTATATGACACTGTATTTCACACTGTTAACAATTAACACATTATGTTTTTTAGATCAAACCTCATTTTAAACGTATTTTTTAAATTATTATATGTATTGTATAATTTACTATGTGCCACATGGTGTCAAACAAGTGAAATCTGACTAAAAACTAAAAGGTAAAATGTAACAATTTAACTGATTTTAAAAATATTTTATCTATTTTTTTCCAATTGTTGTGCATTATTTTATACTCAGTATACAGTTGTATACTGTTACACATTATATATGATGTATATTTTCATAATTGTGAATATCTGTGGACATTTTTTAGGTGTACTTTGATGTGGTTTTGTGAGGGTGATCCTTGATTTACACATATGTTTGCTCGTGAACTACATTATTATGGAATTACTACATTATTACATACCCAGTTCCCCCATGGAGACCCCGGGTGCCAACTGGCTGTCCTGGTACGAGCTGTAAGGGAAGAGGTTGGGCACGGGTGTCAGGTCATAAATGGGCTCCTGCTTGATCTGCTTCATGCCAGCCATGTCCAAACCGGACTGATCTGGACTGGGCTGGGTGGAATCCATTCCATAGTAGCCAGCCGGGGCACCGTTGGCCTGGCCTTTGGGCATGTCTATGAGGTGGCCATTGGCATATGCACTTCCAATGTCGTGTCCCAGGCTGCCCAGGCCGGATGAGAGGCCAGTAGAGTAGACACGGGCCAGGGCCTCTGCCTCGCCCGTCTGCTGCTGTTGTCGTTGCTCCTGCAGACGCTGCTGGTGCTTCTGCACCTCTGCGTACAAAGAGTCCCTCTGCTTCTTAGACATGCGGCCAAACTTCACCGCTGCAGAACATGACGAGGAACGAAAGCAATGACAAGAGTAAAGTTAGCTGTATGCATCGTCCTGTGTTCAAAGTGACATGTTACCCCCAGAATAGTGTAGAAAACCGAAGAATGGAAAGTGATTATAATAATTTAATGTTATTTCATTTAATTTTCTAATAATAAATAACATTATAACGTAAAAGAAATTCATGAACAGGTTTTATTATTATTATTATTATTATTATTATTATTATTATTATTATTATTATTATTATTATTATTATTGTCGTTGAGCTTGATTTCTGTATCAGTTCTCACCGTCGCGGGACATTCCCAGAGCAAGGCATTTCTGCAGTCTGCAGTGCTGACACCGGTTGCGGTTGGTTCTGTCGATCAGGCAGTTGCGCTGGCGAGGACAGGAGTATGAAGCATTGTTCTGTTGACTTCTCCTGAAGAAACCCTACAGGACACATCAACACAGGATATTAAATCCTTAGGAAAGCATAGACTTGCTTGTAACTGGTGTTGGTACCAGACTGAACTGATCAGGGGACAGTTATCATACACACGACTTCAGCAGTGAGGTAAAGCAGCTTTGAACAGAGGTTTCATTATTTCTTTTCTGATAAATGTTGTTAAACATAGACTTTGGCAACAAAAATATGTCAAAGTGTGTCTCACATACAGTATGTAAGAAAAACACTACAACACTGTAACAAGAGAACTGCATTACATTTTGCATTATTATAATAATACAATGGATCAAATTCAGGCCACTAGAAAGGTTCCTCCTACGCTACTCCTTCATCAGTAGTACTGAACAACATTCAGGGATGAACTAGGAGTGTTGATTCTGATTCATTTCGATTCGAGAAACCAGGAGAGTAGACAAACAAACATTTGTCCAAAATCAACATGGCTGTAAGCTAGACAAGAAGAAAATACTTCATTATTCTAACAAATCCACTACAAATCTCAGGAATTGTTGCCAAATCAGTCAATATCTGATCTAAAATAAGAAATACTTATACCTTTATATTGCTTATATTTTATATTTACATATTTATACTGAGTATATATCCATTTATCTACATGCCCATTCATTTTGCAGCTTCACTATAGTGCCACCATGTCTGCTATTTTTCCTTTTAAATAAAATAAATGATTATTAAAAACAAGAAATTCATGCAGAATAAAAGTCATTAGATCAATAATATGAACATCTTAAGAAAGTATATCATTATCTGGATAAACTAACAAAATAATATCTAAATAAGAGCAATTTTAACCAAAATTAAAAAGCTCACAAAGGTCACAGCACCTACTGAACATGGTCAACGCATTATTCTAGCACTGTCTTTGTGAAATAGTGGTGTTGGACATGTTAAAGACACGGTGTTCTGATGTGTTTCAGAGAAAAACAGTCACGTTTCTTCGCACCTTACACCCCTCGCATGTGATGACCCCGTAATGGATCCCTGAGGACTTGTCTCCGCAGATTTTGCATGGTATAACTTCGATTTGGGCTGCAGAGAAAAAGAGAGAGAGAAAGAGAGCATAAGAGAATGAGTCGCACACCTGTTGAATGTCAGATAAAGGCTGAATGTGACATAATAAAGACTGCAAAGCCAGCCACTTCAATTCACACCAAGACTCCCCTCGGAGCCCTTTCTAATATGGGCTGAGACGTTTTGACACAAAAAGACTTTTTGACAAAAACTGAGCACACTGTTCTCACAAGGAGAAAGGACTCGGAAGGACCTCCCAAGTATAGTATTATGTCCAGTGCAGGGGGCTTCATTTATTACAGGGATAAAAAAATTATATACAAAATATCCACATAAATGGCCCCGAAAGTCGAAAGACTGTAAACTATAAACACTTTCATATCTGATATTTACCTGATAATTTATTAACCTCGTTTCAGATGAGGGTTGCATGATAATGGAAAAAACTGACATTGCAATGTCTTGTTGTTCTATAATATAGAGTGCAATACTTAGAAATACAGGCATTGTATAACGATCTAACATGAGACGATACTGACGATATTGATATCGACCTCCCCTTGTCAAACCAAATAATTGAAGGTTGATCCCCACTGTGAAACATTTTGGGCTAAAAACTGGTCTCTATCCCACCCATGACCACTCATTAGACACTGAGTCAACAAGTATAAAGCAGAGCATTGCTATTCAAGTAAAAATGCACAGTATATGCTTCTTCCAAACTTGTAGCTCCTCCTTGCTGGTGTACAGAGACCGTAGCTCCTCTGTTGATGCAGTGTGTGTTGGCCAACCGTGTCCTTCATCAATGGTCACTGTCTGAGATGCTCTTAACTGAATCTCTCAACCCAGCACTCAAACAACACTGCTGTGTCTGATAGAGTCCTACAAGCTTCTAACATGAGAATGGTCCAGCTCCAAAATATCAATGGACATTAGTTGTGTGGTCAGAAACTGACCAGTGATGGAGTAAGGCGGGCTTACATATTGTGAGCTACATCAGCAAATCTAGACCTATGAACGATGAGTGGAACTCAAAGAGGTCACAGGGTTTCTATGAGTAACTCGTTATGCTTTCTGGCTGTTTTAAAGTGTCTTTAATTATCAGTGTCGGAGCATAAAATGTCCAGGGGTTAGAAAAGCAAAGGTCAACTTTTTATGAAAAAAAAAAAAGTAAAAGTTGTATTTCTCTTGTAAAAGTGACAACATACACCAATCCAGACTTACATGTCTTATCACAGTGTTCAATAGGCTGCATTTCACTGGGAAATGGAAATTAAAAGGAGGAGAGACGAAGATCCGCAGAGAGTGAAAGAAGATGAGAGAGAGAGCCAGACCCGTCTGCATGCTGAGACTGCACACTCACTATAAAGAGATTAGCCACCAAATCTAATCCTAAATTATTTCTACACACGTTCTTCCCCCTGCTCTACACTGGCTTATCTGATGCAGCAATTCTCAATTAATCTTTCCTTGCTTGAGTCCACATTCCACTGTGCCAACGTCACAAGCGTAAAGGAATGAAGACAGCGAAGGAAAGGGCTGTGGTACTTCGGTTCTCCGCTGGGTTAGCTGAAACTGAACTATGAGTAACCTTCTTCAAGCCATTCAAATCTCTTTGAAGCTCATTTAACTCAGAAAGACTCCTCAGTACTAAAGTATTAGGGCTTCTTATAGTTAGGGCCTCTCATACCAAGGAAGAACTCCCAAAAAACACAAGGACAAACTGAGAGGAACCAAGACTCAAAAGGAAGAACTACCCAAGAACATGAGGAAGAACCACGGAGAGGAACCAAGACTCAAACTGAGAAACTCCCTAAAAGTTTGAAAAAAATAATTGAGCAACCAGTGGAGGAACCATTTCTTAGGCTCAGAAGGACAATCAGAAAAAAATCACATATAAATCATGACCTTTGACCCAATCATACAGTCTTAAATGTAAACAGCCTTCATTAATTTACAGTACAATTCTAAGCTCTTAGTACAAAAATGTCTCCAAACCCCAGTGTTCTCTGGAGTCTCGGTTCTTCCTTATGCTCTTAGGAAACTATTTTGCAACTGAGCAGAGCTCATTAGATCTCTGGACCTACAAGCTGCTTCAAGACGTACACAGTTAAAACAGTTTATAGCAAATAGGCTCTTAAAAATAAAAGTGCCAGAAGAACCACTTTGGGTTCCATAAAGAATGATCTTTATGTTGATAAAGAGCCTGTAGATGTTTAAAAGGTTTGTCAGACTCATTTCTATTACAAACATGGTTCTCCAAGAAACCGACATGGTTCTTCTATGGCATCACTTGAACCATATGAAGCGTCTTCACTGGCAGGATATGTTTTAGGATATTTATTAAATTCAGTGAAATCCCGACTACAGTCAGCAGCTACACGTTAATCTAGGCTATCTTTGTGTCTGGCTGTTTCAGGCAAGTTAAGTTAAAAGATGGAATTCTCATCCATATCCCATCCAACATATTCTACTCTATCTCTGGTCTGATACCAGTATCTATCATTATATCTACTCTCCTCATCTCAGCTGAGGTTTTGCTCTGTGAGATACAGACGTTGTGAACGAACCAAATCGTCGGAGAAATGAAAGAAAGCCTGTTTGCTTACCCACAACATCCGATTTCATTTTCTGTGCACAGCACCGCACACACACCTGAGACAAATGCACTCACAGGATCCTCTCAGGAATGTGAGCAAGCCTGTGTTCATGCGCATGTCAAAGTGTATGTGTGTGTGTGTGTGTGTGTGTTCATATTGCAGGGGGTAGAGGCTTGTGTGTGTGCACAGATGTGTATAAGCGTCTGCTGATAATCTGTGTGAGAGAATATATGCTCAGGACGGCTGGCTAGTCTGGCTTAGCTGAGAGGTGTGTGTATGTCTGAGTGTGTGTGTGTGTGTGTGTGTGTGTGTGTGTGTGTGTGTGTGTGTGTGTGTGTCTGAGAGTGTGCAGGTCTGGTGGCTGCATATGTGCACAGACACATTACAAAATTGTAAAGGTCCCAAAAACAGTTGTAATTAATTTTACGTAATAAAATGATGTAATAAAAGTTACTGTTACATATATTCAGATATATGTAAATGACAACTGCTCTGATTGGCTGCCCTGTATTGTCTTGGGATTCATTCAGAAACATCCCTTATAATTTCAGTGTGAAGAGTTTCTGAACTGCCTGAAAAGGTGGATGTATTCAAATGTGCTGTGGTTTATGCGTCAAATTCAGAACAATCTTATCTGCTCTTTAATTTTTAAGTTTGAGGAACCTACAACATCCGGTTCATTGTAAAGTAACAAAAGCGTTGATTCTCCATGATATTGAGAATCATGAATATAATAGTAGAACTTAGGTAATATATGTGCAAGTGTGTGTATTAAGTGTGTGTGGGAGTTCACACTGAGTAATCTAATGGGATTAACTCACTCACAGCCACGTCCAGTGTAACTTGCTTAAGCTGTGGTCGGGACTGTGTGCTGCGTCTCTCTCTCTCTCTCTCTCTCTCTCTCTCTCTCTCTCTCTCTCTCTCTCTCTCTGTCTATATAGTGCTTAAACTTCCCCCCAGCATGTGCGTATGTGTGTATGTCTGTGTGTGGTGGGGGTGGGAATTTGCCCTCTGTGACCCTCAGGCCCAGGCAACACAAGGACATTCCCACAGCGATGTCACCTTCAGTTCACCGCTCCTGGGTAACTGGACATCTGTCCACCATCGTTGCATACACACACACACACTCTGATGCTTTAGATTTGCTTGATTGTACACTAGTTCAGGTACAATAGTTCCACATGGTTGTAATATACATATGTTACATCTACTCATCTATAATCACCATCCAAAGAACAGTTGCACCCAGAAGGATTGCAATGCTGCTGGGAAGAAAGACAATGAAATTAAGATGAGAAAATATTAAAAATTTAGATTCATATGGTCAATATTTATTGAGATACAAATACAGTAGTTGTGTGTCTCAGTGTGGCGGTGAGTTTAACGCCTCATGCCTGATGTCTCAGCATTGAGTTGCAGAGGTTCCTAATGGTGTCCTGTGATAATCCATCCAATGAAGCTTCAATATTCTCATGCAGTTCCTGTAGATTTAGCAAAATGACACCCCACATCATGACTCCAGGCCTTCTAGACGTGTGATGCATGAAAACAGATCGCTCTTAGTGCTGACTGGGATGCCTCCACACAGAAATATGGTCTTCATCTCCACCAAGACAAAAGCAGGACTCATCACCGAAGACAGTCCGTCGTAACAGCACTGCAGTCTATGGCGAAGGTGATGTGGTTTTAAAGGCAGTTGTTGTGACGATCTGAATGACTTTGTTGTCCTGTGTTGTGTAGCTGTCTGCCACTGGTGCTGGCACTGACAGGACGACTCATGGAGAACATCACTGAATATCTGCAACTGTGGCTGTTGAGTCACTCTGCAATCCAGTAATCCATCAATTCTCCCTCTCCGATGTTTGCATTGGTCTGCCAGATCCTTCATGTTGCTGGTGCAGCCGTCTTCCATCCACTGCCACCAGCAGCCTCTTATAGCAAAGGCTAATATGGAGGACAATACTTGATAAAAATTGATAAGACCATCCCGTCTTCTGGAGACCTGCGATGCGACCCAAACTCTTCCATCTGCTCTTCAAACTGTATGGTATATAGTACAGGACAGTGATAATAAATGCATTAAGGCTGAAATATGAATATATCAATACAAAATAAATCAGTTCAAAGAATCATTTGTTTTTCAGTGACTGGCTAGAGAGACAGAGCTACACAGCAAACCACGGAGAAGAAATCTCATGAAGAAAGCCAGATGTAACTAGGGGTAGGTGATACGGTGAAAATATATCAACATATATAAATATATTTTCACAATATTCAACGTTTACGTAGTGAAAGTGTCTAAACATTCTCTGTCATATTGATGTTTGAACCAGATAAGCTTCCCAACCTAAATGCATGGGTGTGGAAACTACCTCCACCAAGTGTGAAGGATGTATTTTTGCGTGGTTAGCTCTCACTGTGAGATGTGTGCTTCGAAACAGCGCTCAATCACAGTCACCAATAGGAGTCAAGGAATTTCAAAATGAATTGTACAAGCCACTGACTTAACCGACATGCTTATGATGTAAGAACTGCACCATAAAATTGCGATTGTGTTACATTATGTTACAACATATTGCTTTAAAAAGATGACCAACTGCGTGTCCTATTTGAACCTGTTTGCCCTGTGACCATTTCACCTGCAGAAGGAAAATCAACGGGGCTAGAATATTTATTGGACGTTGGAACATGAGCTCCTTCAGAGTGCAGTTTGGGTTGGTAAGCACTTTTTCGTTCACTCTCTGTACATTATTGATAAGCCTTTTTTAAGGGCTTATTCCAACACATGTCAGTTATCATAAATCTATCATAGATTATTTTTGTCTTTTAAAGTCATTTTTTCAATGTTGAAATAATTCTTTATGAAGGTTTACGCTGGTTTATATCAGGTGTCATGAAAAGACAATGTAAGTGTTCTGGTACTTTTTTGAGACAAATGCTTCCCTACAGTTACTGTTAGTTCAATCAGAGACACCACAAATGCATCTGATGTTTGGTAAGGAAATGAATAAATGTGAATACACCAGGAGGACACTCCGATAGCTTTCTCAGATGGTGTGTAATTGTAAAAAAGAGGGACAAAATGTTCAGAGAGTTGTAGAGAGTTTGTGTCTTTGCCATGTCACATCGTTTTAGTGCAGCCAGGCCCTTACGGACGGGACTCTCTGATGAGACCTAATGAGACCTCTCTGATCCAGACTAGAGGTGGGAGGGAACTTGTTTCTCCCCCCTCGTGAAACGCATACTGTTTCATTCTCTGACACGGCCACCTTCCATGTTTACTGTCTTTGAGGCCAACCTCTTCTAAATGCAGGACTGCTTAGGATTAAAAATCAAATGTTCAAAATGACCCCTTAGCATCAATGCATTTCTTCAGCCAGGAGCTGGGTCAGCTGTCCAGAGCTGTCCAGAGCTGGCTTAATACTGCACTGGAGCTATGAGGATAATAATGGAAGCCAATTAGCATGTTCTAGCTGTGCACGTAAATCACTTCTAATTCTAAAATATATGCTAACATATATTAATATTGCCGCTACTATGGATCACTGCTATTGATTTTGGCTTTGCTCCGTACTGTTGTCTGTTTTATATGCACGTTGTACAATATATATGTAAAGGTAAACAACATTTCAACAATCTGTTTTAGACAAACATTAGCAGAAAACCTACTTAATAAATAATAATAATAATAATAATAATAATAATAATAATAATAATAATAATAATAAAAATGAAATCTTCTGTATATAGTCTGATCAAACCCGTACAGCTACAGTCTTCAAGCAGGTGCTGATCGGCCCTTTGGTCAGCCCTGATGTAGAGTACTCCACTACACTCTTAAAATTAAAGCTGCTCCAAGTGTTTTTGAGTGATGCCATCAAAGAACCACTTTTGGTTCCATGAATAACCGTTCTTGTAATAAAGATCTGTGAGTGTGAAGAACCTTTTGAACGCTTAAACAACCTTTCACATGACATAAAGGTTCTTAGGACTGTTAATATGTTTATCACACTCATGTCTACTACTCGAATAGTTCTTTATAAAATCAACAGCAGTTCTTCATCACTCAAAGAACCTTTTGTAGCACCTCTATGTAATAGAGCACTGATTTCTCTACAGAGTAAAACTATGGCTTTATCCTTACTTTCTGATTTGAACCAAAGTCAGCACTGATCTGGAGAGGGGCCTTGCCGGCCTGGGTATAAAAATGGAACACATTTTGTGTGTGTGTGTGTGTGTGTGTGTGTGTGTGTGTGTGTGTGTGTGTGTGTGTGTGTGTGTGTGTGTATGTGTGTGTGTGTGTGTGTGTGTGTGTGAGAGAGAGAACCACAAGTTCTGTACAACTGGCCCCCGTCAACGAACACTGGACCAGATCCACTTTTGACCCAGTTTGACCAGTGCCAAAATCAAACTGGGTCAAATTAGCAGAATGGACCGTAGGTGAACACACACACACACACACACACACACACACACACACACACACACACAGACACTCACTCAGAGATGTTGTGTAAAACGATGTCAAGCAAAAACAGTCCACAGGCACTTGCCTATTTTTATCCCACTAAAAGCAGGACGCTTGTCGGCCTGGCTGTAGCACTATTGATGGGCATGTCAGAGACCACTGATGTTGTAATCGGTCAATTGATCAGCGGCTAGTGACAGGGTTCTGTTTGTAGGATGTTTATGGAAACAAAATGCATTCTGTTTAGTATGAGGTAGATTGAGTTGCAGAGGGGGCGATGTTGATGTTACCTTGTGGCACAATGTCTTTTTAGAGGGGGCTTTAAAATGTCTGAGTCTGAAGTGTTTTATAGATTCTGTGGGGCAGCGGGATGCCAGAGACTAAGGAAGCTTCAGTAGGAGTGTGTGTGTGTGTGTGTGTGTGTGTGTGTGTGTGTGTGAAGGAGTGAGCAAGCGCGTGTCCGTGTGCGTTAGAATGGCCGGAGGGCCTACATGCGTAGACCTGTCATAAGAAATAAGGAGATGTCCGTGTCTGTGTCGTTGTTGCCAGGACGACCAGCGCCTCCCTGGGTTTGTGGGTGGGAGGCCTGTATAGTCTGCCTGTCACAGCAATCATCCACACCACCGTCACATTATGGGAGGATGTGATGTCATTGCGGCCCTTCCCCCCGGAGTAACGTCTCCACTTGGTGACGCCTGCTGTCTACAGAAAAAGCCCTGGTACCACTTATGGAGAGTTTCTACACCAAAGCTTTGTAAATACCTGCATGTCCAGCAGTTCTTCGGAAATCAGTGATATAATTAGAGATATCCTTTGATGCAGTAACAGTCTCTGTTTTTATAGTAAGGCTTTATGTTGAAACATTGCTGTGAGGATTTGATTGCAGTTAACCACATGAGCAGTAAAAGTGAATTTAGTCAGGTACTGATGACGGATGCCTAATTCTGGAACTTCAACTTAAGATACTGAATGGAGCTCCTTCACTCCACAGGACATAGTCCAACTCCTCCAAACTCCTGGGACAGAAGGCTTCATACCTCTCCAGCTGATGGTTGTGATCAGTGCATCTGGGCTCGAATGTAGCTGTTTAACATGGCACTAATGTCCATGTTTGTCTGAACACAGGTTCAAGTTATGCCTACAGGGTAGGAAATATACACACAACACACCTAATATATAGTTCCACTATCACCAAAACTGGTGCAAACCAAACCAAACCAGAGCATAATGCTACCACCACCATGCTTATACAGTGTTCATGGGGTTGAATGCCTCACCTTCATCACATCTGGCCATTAAACGTTCTTCCAAATGGCTTTTTCTTTGTCCAAGTGGTCAGCTGTGTTTGGAAGGCAGCCTTTCAGTCCACAGTGACGTAAAGCTAGCTTGACTTAAGTAACAATTCAATTTCCAGTCCAGAGTTGTTCCAGACCATCGGAACCAATTTCCCCTCAGCTGACAGTGACTGCTGACAGTCACTCTTCTGCCAGACCTTCCCAATAACTAGTACTTATGTTCAACTGTTTGAACTGATGATCTTGGAATCTGCAGTTGTTCAGAAATGGCTACAGGAGACATTTTTGATTAGTATAAATCTGCAATCATTCATCTCAGATCTGCACTGAACTCCTTGAGCTTGTTGCTTAATCCAATGGATGCTGTCAAACAAACCCTCTTTATGTGTGCACAGAGAAGCTGTAGCCAATCATGATCACTAACAGGCCAAACTAAGAAAACTAACAAGAAAAATTAAGAAGAAAACTAAGGGCAATGATCGAAAACCCAATATTGTCACAAGTTTCATGCCCATGATGAGTGTATGTGAACTTCTGACTGATAACTGTGAACAGAGGACATTGCTCTGGGGAAATGAGAAGATGAAGAAAGGCATCTTCTACTCATATCTTTTTCACTCTGTAGAACATTCACAGATCATTTTCCTCAATGTTAAGTTGTGCCCTGCTCTCCCCAACCTTTACTGATAACCCCAGTGTGATTGGTGTGTTAATGCTGGTAATGTTAACACAGTGACAGGCCCCTCTCCAGGCCGGCCAGCCTGCTGAGTGCTGTTAGTCATGAGGGCCGGGTTATCCACGGGTTATGTAAGATAGGGGAATGCAGCGCTGGCGATTCCATGCTTAATACGAGCTCAGCCCTGCAGGCTTAGCTGAGGATGGACGACACCATAATACCTCTCCGCAGCATCTAGCACGGCCACTAGCATCACAAGGCCCCCACCAGCTTCCTCTACTTCTAGTATTAATATTAACATGCAGGAGCTTTTCGTGATTTTGAGAAATGCTAATATTTCAGGGAGTTAGTAGAAAAAGAGTGTGTGTGTGTGTGTGTGTGTGTGTGTGTGTGTGTGTGTGTGTGTGAGCGCGCACGTGGACTGTAGTAATTGATTCCTAATGATATGAGGCTTTTTCTGGTCTCACAAGGCTTTTCTCTCCAAAGATTTCTTTAATTATATTCGTTAAGTGGCTATAAGCACCTCCGCAACACACACACACACACACACACACACACACACACACACACACACACACACACACACACACACACACACACACACACACAAAACCCATATGTGTTTTTGCTTTCATAGCTTTATGGGGGGCGGTCTTGGCTCAGTAGCTGGAGGGCTTGATTACTTATGAAACATAAGGTTGCTGGTTTGATACCCACGTCTGCCAATCTAACAGTGATGGTATGTTAAATAAGAGCCATCAGCATGGCTGGTCCTGTGCTCTGATGGTGGGATTCTAATCTATAATATGCTGGATGTTTTTTTGTAATGACAATAAAGGTGCTTTTATTTTTTTTTGACTGTCCTGTTTCAAAAAATGTCTTTACAAAAACAGAGCATTGCAGTAAGGACATGTGACGGTAAAGATATTATTAGTGTTATTCAGTATTAACAGCAAACAGCATTACCTGTTTAAATGACATAATGAAACTGGATTTTTGGGACAGGAACCAAAAAACTCACTTTATAAATAAACACGTAAAATATTCATAAAACTACCAACAGCTATATTCACACATTATAAACCAACATAAACGTGTATTCCAACAAGCGTCACAACACTGACAAAAACAACCTTAATGACTGACTGACAGCCGGAGGATTTATTTATAATATTTTATTGAAACAAGTCCATTTTCTCTAATTATTAAAATATTTCATTTCCAGTTTGAATCAATTACTATTCAAACAGTATAAACGTCTACTTCAGGACTCGCAACCATAATCAGTGCTGTATCAAAGCATATTAATGGAAAGTTGACTGGAAGGGAAAATGTGGTGGGAAAAGGTGCACAAGTCACAGGGATTACCACATCCTTGAGGGGACTGTCAAGAAAAGTTGTTTCAAGAACTTGGGAGAGCTTCCTGAAGCAGAGACAACTTCAGAAGAGTCTTAGCTGGACAAAGTAGAAAAGAAGTGGACTTTGCTCAGAGCTCCCAAAAGTAAATTCTGGATTTCATTTGGAAAATAAAAGTCCTCAACTCAAGCTCCTAGAGAAGTGTCCACAGTCTGTGATAGTTTAGGGTGTGATGTCATTAGTGTCAGTGTTGGTCCACTGTGTTTCATCAGTGTCCAGAGTCAATAAAGCATCTACCGGGCAATTTTGGAGCACTTAATGCTTTCGTGGAGATTCTGATTTCCTTTTCCAGCAGGCCAAAATTTAAAAAATATCTTATGAAATAATCTAATAACTTGAGATTCTGGGATTTAGATCTTCATGAGCTCTAAAGTAAAGTTTTGTCCCATGTTTTATAGCAGAAACACCCACAAACCCGCTGCACATGCTGAGTGGACACTGGAATATTCACATTAATAATGATATTATTAATGAATTATATAATAAGGATCTGTAATAAATGATTTTAAAAGTCCTAAGATGTTATAGACATGTTGCATTAAAAACCTGAGGCACTTTAAACTCGTTTGGGAATCTTTATGAGTTTGATTCCGATGTTCTGTTATCTGGCCGGCTGCCCAGTGATATTCCAAAGCTGTGTATGAATATTCTAATCAGACTCTACTGACAGTAATGCGCTGTGTAGGCGAGAGATTATTTCCACCGCATGCACACACACACAGACACACACACACACACACACAAAACAAACATGTCGAATTTATGTTTCTCATTGAGGAGCATCCCGTCACACACAAAGACAAATTGAAGATGGCAGCTATGGCCGGGCTGTGATTCGTAAGTGTATCAGTGCTCCTCAAATCAAGTCCCACAAGGCCACAGCACAGAAGAGTAGCAGTGTATCAGTATCACCGCTTTAACACGTTACCATTCTATTAAATCCATATTAAAGTGCTCCTACTCTACATTTTCTATTCATTTATTCATTTCTATTCATTATTTTTGTTCTAACACTCAAGTTGATGTTTAAGTGGGTTTACGATCACAGTTCATTTAAATCTATGACCATTTTAACCTTTTACACATAATTAGTCAGCTCCCGTGACTCCCTCCTAAAGTAGTCCAGACTGAAATGCTCCGTACAGCATTCAGTGCACATTTGTGGGGCTAATCTGCTTCAGATATATTGTATGTAAATCACAAAAACAATCATTTCAAATCAGCCTAAAAGCCATTTTAATATGACCAACAGGGTTTATTTTGACTCAAATTACACTCAAAACTAGCATCCATGCTAATGGCATAAGGACATTAAGGAATATTAAAAACAGTGGTCTCCAACCTGGTTTATGGACCTTCCTGCATGGTCTTATGAAAATCATTTAATATTTTCCTCAAATTACATTTTATTTATTTTATTTTATTTTATTGTTGTTCATTTCTAAGGCTTTAAGAAAACATGCATAACCAAACACATGCATGCAAACAAGCATGCAGAACTACAGACCTCATTAGTGCCTTCAAAGGTCAATGACTGGCTGAATGGGTGACTAATGCGCTAATGGTTTACTTAAAATGTACTTTTAATTCAACATTTCACTATTAATCCATAATATGACATCACATAAAATCACATTAAAATCAGCCATTTATTTAAGCTCTCCAGGAGAGGAATCAGGTCTGTGATGATTTTGAGCAGCAGGAGGCTTGGAGAAGAGCAATCTTAAGATCCGAGTCACAGCTTGAACCCACTAGGTGGCACTGCATCTAGCAGTCCAATAGAGCAACGGGGCCTCTTGGGGTGCTGGTTGTATAAGAAAGACCAGGGGGGTTCAGGCTGGACTGGCATGTGGTGTTCATTTATTTTTTACACCCATGGCTTCAGGGGAAGGACCAGAAGACATAAGCTTCAGAGGGTTCAGATATTTTGTTGGCTCCTCAGGCATCACCACCATTACACTCATGGCCCTTTTGACCACAATGGGTTCTTTAAGGGGGTCAACTTGTTGTTTTAAGACGTGTAAATATTCAGATAGTTCTACAGCACTTAGAAAACAGCATTGTCTGTTTAAGTCCACTATAACTACACTTTCCGTTTATATCTAATCGTTAAAAGATTATTTGTGTATTAATGGAGACATGCACTGTGCTACGAGTGGACCTATATGTCTACATATATATGCTCCTATAAGAGACACTGGCGAGTTTGTCTGTATAATGTATTGTGGGTAATCACTGATGAAGCCAGAGGCTTTCTCGATTGTCCTGGCATCAGCTGTGGCTCACTCCAGCATTACCACGCTGTACTACCATTGGCTAGTTCACTAAACCAACAGAGGGGTTCCTATTGGTTGGCATCCAGGGTATGAAATTTGTGCAAATGTATGGAAACATCAAGCATTATGGAACAAACAGGAGCTTACAACACCAGAATACAGGGGTCTTATTGTTGTTTTCATCTTGCACTGTACAGTAATTCATAAAAATAAATATTACACTGAATCTGTGAGGCTACATAGATTAAAGTCTGATTTATAACCAACATCTTACAATATGAGCACAACGTTTCAACCTGCAAAAATTTGTTTCACTTTTGTTTGAACTTCATTATTTCTGTTTGAGTTTTGAACTCACCATCAGTCCTGGCTGATTTTTATTCTTAAATGTATTAAAAATAAAAAAACAAAAATAGAATGTACATAAGTTTTCACAGCATTTGTCATGACACTAAAATTTGAGCACAGATGCAGATGTTTCCACCGATTCCACTGTTTCTACAGCTTGATTGGACACCTGTGGTAAATTTGGTTGATTGGACATGATTTGGAAAGACACACAGACCTGTTTATATACGGTCCCATAATAGACAGAGACACAGATCTGAGCATAGGTGCAGAGAACAGTGGCCTCCATCAACTGGAAATGGAAGAAGTTTGGAACCACCAGGACTCTTCCTAGAGCTCACCATGGGTGAAGGGCCTAAGTAGGGGGGTGACCAAGAATCCAATGGTCAGTGTGACAGAGCTCCAACATTGCTCTGTGTAGAGAGGAGAACCTTCCAGAGGGACAACTATTTCAGCATCATTCCACCAATCAGGCATGTATGTGTAGAGTGGCCAGATGGAAGCCAGTCTTCATTAAAAGGCACATGACAGCCCACCTGGACTTACCGAAAGGCACCTAATGGACTCTTAGACCATGAGAAACCAAAAGATTGGACTGAATGCCGAACATCATGTCTGGAGGAATCTAGGCCCTGCTCATCACCTAGCCAATACCATTCCTACAGTGAAGCATGGTGGTGGCAGCATCATGCTGTGGGGATGTTTTTCTGCAGAAGGAACTGGGAGACTAGAAAGGGTTGAGCGAAAGATGACTGCAGTGATGTACAGAGACATCTGTGATGATAACATGCTCCAGATGAAGGTTAAATCTTCCAACATGACAATGACCCAAAGCACACACCCACACGTTCTGCAGGGAAGAATGGGAGAACCTTCCCAAAAACAGGTGCCAACATCATAATAAAAATACACGAGGCTGTAATTGCTGTGAAAAGTGCTTCAACAAAGTATTGAGAAAAGTTTTTGAACACATACGTACATTTTATATTTTTGTGTTTTATCTTTTTATAAATTTGCGAAGATTTCAAACAAAACTTTGTAATTGTGGGGTTTTGTGTGTCGAATTTTGAGGGAGAAATGAATTGAATCTATTTTGAAACAAGGCTGTAACATAAAATGTGCAAAATGTGCCAAATGTGAAGGGCTGTGAAGGCTTTCTGTGTGCTCTGTACATTATTTATAAATCACAAATAAAATATATTAGAATAATGTGCAAATTTACACTGTATTACATGAAATTTCCTGATTTGAACTTCAGAAGTGATCATTCCAAAGTATCCTGATACACATTCCTATACATTGATATTTACTTTGTCATACGGTATGATTTCAGTACATTATTTACTCTGATATAAATCTAAACCTCTGTTTATAATAAAATGCTACATTTACTAAAAGTTTGAAAACTTGGAAACTTTTTCACACTGAACTTTTCAACTTGAACTTTGAAAGAGTGGGCACATTGGGAGGGGTGGTCCCTCGACTCTGATGAGTGAACCAAACCACCTCCTTGTAACCCTGTCAACCTCATGATCCCCTGACCCGCACAACATGGGTACTCTCAATGAAGCCAGTGTGTGTGTGTGTGTGTGTGTGTGTGTGTGTGTGTGTGTGTGTGTGTGTGTGTGTGTGTTCGTGTGTGTGTGTGCATTTGTCAGGAATTAACGAGGCAGTGTGTGATTTCCATGACAGGTGATTGGCCGAGACATCTTGGTCCCTTGTTCTGGGTCACAGGGTCAGGACCATGACTGGAACTACAGCTTTTAGACAAGACGTCAACAAGGGCCTGACTTTGATCAACGGGGACTTGCTCTGTCCAGAGTTTTCCTGCTCTGATTTATTATTAAATATAATTACTGAGGCTGGTCCATGTAATAGTAACACGTTGTTTGCTTGTTATGTTGATATTCCGTTCTCTGTTCAGTTTTCAGAAAGCTACATTTTTCTTTCTGAGCCAAAAATCTTTGTAGTCTAAATTAGGCCTTTAGGAAGAAACTGCATAGTTAATATACAAATAGTGTAAAAATAATTTATAATGTCTGTTTTAATGCATCATATATTCATGCCAGGAATCTCTCATCTCACCATAGAACACAACAGTCTACTGTGTTCCACGAGGCCACTGCAGCTAAAGAGCACGGAAATCACCAGTACTTTAAAGAGACTATACCCTAAATATGTCATAATACTATTATAGAGTCTCAAATAACATTTCTTTGTGTTTAGGCACCAATAAATACCAATTCCTTTTAAATCAACATGCACAATCAATGTATGAATTAAATATCATTCTCAATTATGATACATTAAATATAATTGTTCAGTGTATATTATTAATCTTTCTAAGGATAATGATATATAAGATTCATAATTTGACCAATGGCCAATTTCGAATAGGTTCACATATTTTAATATGTTTGATATTACAGGAATGTTGATACAGGAATTCCAAATATTCTAATATTAGTTGTATTTTTGCAATACAGATAGTGTCATATATCATATTTGGTCATTTTTATATATATATAGCTCTGCTCTGCTCTGATTGGCTGTCCTCCATTTAACATCAGGGTGAGGGGATGGTGGTAAACAGCCTGTTTCTTCATTGTTTCCATGAATGGAGCATATGGACCAAGGAGATCCATCACACTCTTTTATTAAAAAAGTTATGGTAAGAAAAGGAGGTTTCCAAGATTGCAATAAACCAAAAATTAATAAGCAGCTTATCAAACTGTGAATATGAATTTGGACTCTGTAACAATGTTAAACCTCCCTCAAGCTGAGGATTTGTTTACCCTTGAATTCGGGTGTTTACTACAGTGCAGCTCCACACATTGAGTGTATGTGTCTATACGTGTTTTGTGTGTGTGTGTGTGTGTGTGTGTGTGTGTGTGTGTGTGTGTGTGTGTGTGTGTGTGTGTGTGTGTGTGTGTGCGCAAACTGTTTAAACTAAGTAGGTTAGTAAGTCACTCGCCTCAGGGTGGTACAACAGTGTCATATCTGGCTGTTGTGGGCCAATGTTCCCTCCCACCCTCAAACACACACACACACATTACCAAAATGACCTTCTTATCTTTCATAAAAACTAATATTACATAATGGGCCATAATAGGTCAGGAGAAAACCCACATAGCTCTCATAACAGGAGCAAATCACTAACAGATAATGATAATGCTCTGCAGAGTAGAGCTAGTCTGGCCTGCTGGGAATTCTGGAAGATTAAAGAAGATTCTGGAGTATTCTGACACTCTGCGTCTGATTTTAAGAGTGAGATACAGCAGATTAAAATCTAGAAAAAGTTTATTCCTAACAAAAGCTGCTCGGACATGGTTGGGACACAACAGTGACTGGTGAAATACAATGTCGTCACCAAAACCAAGTAACATTGTCAACATGCCTTTGTTAGATCTGCAGCACTATCATCAATATGACTGGAATTGTGCCCTGTTTTTAATGCAGTTAAATCATTCCCTGGTCAGTCTGTGTAAGTGTGTGTAAGTGTGTGTAAGTGTGTGTACTGGGATGTTCAGAATGCAGGCAAATCACATTTGTTCTAATCAGGTCTGTTGAGATGACTGTACACACTGTGATTTATCTGCATGGGTTACTGTGGTAACAGCACAGGCATCAGTAACTACGTAGTCTTACTATCGACATAGCCTTCGGAGCAGTTATTGGATTTGATGTGGTCATTGTTTGTTGCATTGTGGGTGATGCAAAAGACACTCTGAAATTGTATTTGAGTGTCGAGAACATCCAGACTGAGATCACTACAAATCCGATTGTAGTTGGATTTCAAAACACCCTCAAATGTCAAATTGTGCAAACATCAAATTTCACCTTTTTCCTGTCCAGACTATCCAAAATCAATCTGGACACAATCTAAATGTGCAAAAATCTGCAGTCTGGACAGAGCCACACATTCACAATCAAACCTCCTATCATCTGGAGGTTGTGAATTCAATCCCTGGTGATGCCACAACCATCCATGACTGTCCAATAGGGCCTAACTGGCCTCGTTCTCCCTGGGTGGAGAGTATCCATAGCAGAACCTACCCCTATCTCTTCCACATCAAACGGGAATTTTGTGTGGGAGTTTGTTACTTGATGTAACAAATTGTGGAATTAGATTCAGGCTCCTCCTCCAAGCGTGCCAAGCTCTAACCACTTTGTGTGGCATTTGAAAAGAGTGGAGGGTAGAGGGTATTAGGGTATTAGAGGGTATTAGAGGGTAGTAGAGGGTATTCTAGTTAGTGGTTGGGAATTGGATCCATGAAAATTGTGGACATTAGTAAAAAGTGTGTTATGAATTATGAAACACGGTGTGTGTAAACATGTTTCATTCATGTGCGTTCATCACGTCCAAGTATGTGTGTTAAGAGTGTGTGTGGGTGTGCGCAGTAGGGTAACAGCTTTGCCTCAGGCTTTAATCAGATTGAGGGGAACAAGCTGCTTCACGAAAGTGGCCCCCAGGGTCCAGCTCACACAAAACCATCACCTGACTCTCTCTCTCTCTCTCTCTCTCTCTAAACACACACACACACACACACACACACACACACACACACACACACACACACACCACTCTTTACATTCTTATCTGTTGGAGGCTTTCTCTCTCATCTCACATCTCTCTCCCTCTCGCTCTCTTTCTCACATGCCTGCTATCTGTCCTAACATTATCTACCCAACGCTTTCTCTCACACCTCCGTCTCTCTTTCTCTCCCAAACATCCAGCCTCAGCTTATCTGTCCCTTTCTCTCCTATCGCTCACACCCTTCTTCTGAATCTCTCTCTAAGGATCTCTCTTTCTCTCTCTCTCTCTCTCTCTCTCTCTCTCTCTCTCTCTCTCTCTCTCTCTCTCTCGTTCAGTGGACGGGATTCAGTGTGTATCCACATCCACATCTAAGTTAACTCTGACCACTGCGATGTTCTAAATACTATATTGTCATGCCCATCCCCGGCTATAACGTCCTATCAAGCGTAAGGAGAGGGTCCGCTGTGTGAGCAAGGCGGTGATATGGGCTAATCAGCTTTCAGCACATAAGTGTGTAATTTCACACAACCTCCTATTGTACACTGCTGGAGCCACTGCGATTACTGTACAAGGCAGCGGATGTAAAGCGACAGAGAGTCTTATATACAATACAAAGTCAAGTACAGAGAGCGTAAATAAAAGTGACACGGGTTTATGATTTTTGTACACTCCCAGAGTGGAATTTAAAACGAAGCAAACAAAATGTGATTGAACTGTGGGTTTAACAAACTAATTTTATTATTCTACAGAATTACAGCTGTTTTCATTATATCCCTCCGTGTAAATAATTATAAATAAAATAAACATTTAATATCTAGAATTGCTTGCAGTCAACGGCTGTCTGACGTCTGAAACCCATAGACATCACCAAATACTGAGTTTCTTCCTCTCTTGAGATGCTTTGCCAGGGCCTAACTGAAGTCATCTTCAGCTGGTCGCCTTTGAGTCAACTGTTCAAGCGGTTTTGCACTATTTGGTTGAATCTGAGCGTAAACTAAACTTCTATAAACTGTCCTATAATTAATAAAGTCCAGTGATACTGTTCCACTGGCAGATGGATTCATTCATGCCATTCATAACACTGCCTCCACCATGTTTGCCAGGTGATGTGGTTTGCCAAGCAGCAAGAACCTGCCTTTTCCTTCACCACTTTCACCACCTCCCCTCATTCTGCTACATTAATCTTGTCATCTATCCAAAGTTACAGAACTTTGCTCTACAACCAGTAAAAAGATTTGTTTTAAGTAAATCAGAACTAGTCTAGCTGTTGTGCAGCTTTTCAGACACATATTACGAGTTCCCCTGAACAGCTGACAAACGTTTTACATCTTGATTGCTTCAAACCAATGCATTGCCTCCATGTTATGCCACTGTACAAATACTTATATATCATCTCTCTCTCTCTCTCTCTCTCTCTCTCTCTCTCTCTCTCTCTCTCTCTCTCTCTCCTCTGCTTTTAGGAACAGCATTTGGATGGGAAGCCTGGTGTTGTGGTGCAGTACAGGTATAAATTCAGGCATTGTGTCTGTAGCTTCTATAGATCAGCTCCGGCTCTCTGATGCTCCACCACTGTCTCTGGAGGTGGAGCTCATTCTTTCTAACCATCATCTGCAGTGGATCATGTGTGCACACCCCTAAGCGCTCTCAGCTGCTTCACTAATACAGCACCCAGTAGAACCAACAAATAACAGAGAGGGGCTGTTCTGTCACAGCTAAAGGGAGAACCCATGAGTGAAAACACAATTTAAATCACTACAATCATGCAACACACACACACACACACACACACACACTAAAGAGAGTGTAAAAACCAACACCACTCTGTTACACAAACACTCATCATATGCAGAGACTGATCATATGCTTTTCTATTAAGGGCAGCCATCGCAGGAACACTGCCTCCACCGTGTTTGACAGGTAATGCAGGACATTTGGTCTTAAGCCCCTCCTTTCCTTTTCTATACCTTCACTTCACATCATATTAAACAGGCTTTTTTTAGAATATTGTCTAGAACATTGTCTTCTATTGTCTAGACTCTTTATGATTTTTGTGTTTTTTGATATTTAAATCATGATGCTGTTTAGGGCTTAAATTCATCAGTCAGACACCTGCTGTGTTATTGGATACAGTTAACCGAACAGTGGGTGATGTACAATGGCTTTCCCACTGAGGTATTTCCCAACAGGTATCCCTGTTATGCTCTAACCCAAAAACTTGTTTGTTGGCATGTTTCATGTGTCACCTGTTATATATTTATGAGTAGCAATAAAACTGAAATAAATATCAGTTTTGAACATTTCAGTAAACCGCTCTGTCCTATAAATAAATACATTTGCTTTTGGCTTTAATACTGCTTTTGGCTCTACTGTCCATGAAGGCTTTTCCACTAGATTTTGGAACATTGCTGTGAGGATTTCATTGCATACTATGACAAGAGTGTTAGGGAGGTCAGGACATCGGATGATCTTCACCCTACCTCATCCCCAACTCCCCACCTCATCCAAAACATATTGGGTTGAGCACCATCACTCCAGAGAACACAGTTCCACTGCTCCACATCTCAACGCTGGGGGGATTTATACCCGTCTAGCCCACGCCTGGTGCCAAAAGGTTCACGCTTATCTGCTCCAGAGGGTCCTATACTATTGGAAGTACTACTTTACGGGGACAAGATAAGCTGTGTGCATGCATTTGAACCAATCAATAGAAATGTAGTCCATACGACTTGGAATGAAACAAAAATAAAAAAGGCACATAACTTCAATCTGTATTACTGAATATAGTAAACTGTGACATGTACAGGTATCTTATTAGTACTGGTACTTTGTTCATGACATGTTAAACTATGGTTTGTCAGTATATTGGTTGCATTAAACATAAGTGATCATTTAATGGACACGTAGATAATATCTGCTGACGTCTAAAAGCAGAAATCAGATACACCTGGATTAACATTACAGAGAAATAGAGCATTTATTTATCTTATATATAGAGTTAGAAATGCAATAAAAGGGATAAAACCTTACATCTCCAAAACAGTAACATTACAAGACAGAGTAACAACATTCTTAACTTTTAATTTACATTAATGGAACAAGATTGTATTTGAAGGCCCAGTTTATGACCAATTCCTTATAAAATACACAAACAGGGGCAGCTGGGCAGCCTTACACAAACAAAGAATACATCCCCAAGAACGCACATCAAGAATACAGTAGATAATACAGCTGAACAGAATACAACACAGTAACTTCTGTCTGACTGTGAGAGATTGGGTCTCCTTCTCCAACTTTGCATAATTTTCCAGAAGTTACGTAAGTACAAGCGCTGACTAAGCTGAAGGCCAAAAGAAACAAATGGGGGAAAAAAGACAGAAACAACCACAACAAACAACCTAATAAGTCCTAATCCCACACTGAGCTGGAGGCAAAGGACCAGCAGACTGCAGCACTGCAGAAGTGAGCCGAGCAAGCAGTCAATTACACTCACAGATTAAAAATGATTTTTGATTTTTTAAAGGCATTTAATCACAGTGATCAACTGTAACCTGACTTTTTTAATCATTCTAAAATGTAGCCGATGCAGCAGAGCTCTCAGTAAATTAAAACAACCAGAAAACAGATTAAATGTGTCCAGAAAACTTGTTCATGTATGTTCTTTTGGACAGTGAGCTGTTTGGTGGATAAAAAGGTTGATATACTCAAATATAAAAGTTTCTTTTTGTTCTACAATCCAGATTTTTTAAGAGAAACATGCCAAAAAGGACTTTGCCAGTTTTGCATTCCTTTGAGATCCTTTAGTAAATTACGTTACCATAACAAATCTAAAGCAATAGTTGTTATTTGTTATATTTGTATTTTTACAAAGCAAACAATAAACAAATAATTAAAGCATTGGGGGTTTTTTGGGGGTTTTTTTGGTTGTTTTTTTTTGTTATAGCATTGTTTTCATAAAGCCATTTAACTAAAATTATACACATTAGAACCAATGTTGCTTCGTTATTATTATTATTATTATTATTATTATTATTATTATTATTATTATTATTTTAAAATGGAACAAATGTTTTATTTTCAATATATTTTATATTTTTAAAAATTTACCACTTCATCAATATAAATGTATAATTGAACTCAAAAATATTAACTTTGTAGTCCTAAGACATAATGATTATAATTATGTCTAAAATATTGACATTTATGACTTGATGATGAAGGTAAATCATTATTAAACACCAAGTTTGACACTGTACTTCAAAATGATGACTGATTATCGGTTTGTGTGGTTTAATGTAAAGGGTTATTCAAATGGTAGCATTTTTAAATGAATTAGTCTAACTTTTATTAACAGATAATGCTTCATTCACTCTTTACTGGTGTTACTATAAAGTGTCACCACAAATTTCTGCATTTGATTGTTGTTTAATTTTTACTTTTTGGAAATAACACAGTTAAGTGTAAAGAAATTCCACATAAAGTAAAAAGGTCTAAAAGGTTCTTATTTTTAAATATGTCCATGGTTCTCAGAAAGTGGGGACCCCAATGGATGTACCCCCTGGATGCACAGCCAAAGGTTCAGTAAGCCAGTATGAAAATATAATATCAAAGTTTAACGACTATTAAACATCTGAATTTAGTGTAACTGTGATCTGTCTGAAGGTTCTGTCAAACCAGGCCAAAAGGCTACCTAAGCTACATCTCATTACAAACCGTCATTAAACCATCAAAACTAAAGATCACTTCAAAGGTAAGAAGCAGGAAAATCAATAACACATCTGGACTCGAAAATCTTCAAATTTAAAACTTAATAGAACACGTTTGCTTATGTGCCATTGACCACTAAGATCTATCCTAAACGAGAGTCTGTCGAGCACATGTTGACCCTGTTACCCTAAACATTTTTTCATTTAATTTAATTCACAGGAAGGTCGTGTAATTAATTCAAAACAAACATTAAACTAGTACTGAAATCCGAACTTACTTCATACTTATCAGTGCTCTTTTTTATCTGTGTGATAATCTCAAATTAGCACTGAACGCCTGAAATAACTACCTTTATCTGTGGTGACTTCGTTAATAAAGACACTGCATATTGTATAATATCAGATTACAGGTGATCCATCATCTCCCTCTGTGAGAGCTGTAAAGCTGAAGTTCGATTTAACACAAGAAACTTACATCCTACATGTAGTCCTTCATGATCTTCGTGACTCAAGACTTAACCAAGAAGGGACAAATAAATGGTCTAAACTACAAGCACACATTACTTTCGGGACACTGTTGTTTATTTATTAATATTAACTCTGAACTCAATTAGAAATGGCATCTCACTCTGGCTTTAAGTGACACAGTCTCCCACAGGAAATTCAAGATTCTGATATCCTGAAACTATGATGCCTAAGTTTAACAGTGTTTCTAGGCATCCTGGCATTATTTTCCTGGGCCGACCTGAGCAGAGAGAGCGCCTTGTCCTCTGGAGAGTTTTGAAGCCACTGGCATGGGGATTGGTACTCATTGTGTTTCGCTGCCTGTCTGAGTTGTGAGTTTCGGAGGCTGAGCCGGGTCTGAATGCGGCGACCGAGGCCCCAGGGTCAATGCGATTCGGCTCAGCGGTGGAAATTAGAGCCAGACAGGGCTGCGAGGCCTGGGAGAGTGACTGCTCGCTTTCGGCCCAACAGGTGGCCACTTTGGACAAAGAGAAAAATCCTGAAGAAGAAAAGTTTACCACATCTCTTGTTCCTTCTGTTTCTCATTCCCTCAACTTCCTGCTACTTTCCTGTCTTTTTCTCTCTCTGATCTACATGAACATACTCTGTGTGCACTTGCTGTTCTATTCAGTTTGACATATTAAATACACATGAGACTTATTACTTTGATAGAGGTATTTACATGTAAATTCATACCAGAAATGGTATATATAGATAAATATATATACTGGACATCTTACTACTATATAGCCATTTCCATACATGGAACAGTAATGAAGGCATCATAACTACGTACAGATACTTATATACAACGTTTGAGTATTTTATATATATATATATATATATAAATTGCATATGGGTAGTTACTCATAGTGTTACATATATATTATAGACCCTAAACTAAAAGACACTGTGTGTGTGTGTGTGTGTGTGTGTGTGTGTGTGTGTGTGTGTGTGTGTGTGTGTGTGTGTAAGCATTACAGGATGGTGAAATGGAGAAGGGCTTTGGAAAGCAATCAGTTCTAGAGTTACTAGATTAGGTGCTACGGACCATGAGCTGGAATGCTCAATAAGGTGTAGGTACACTGTTAACCAATCTGGCAACCAGATAAATGTTTTGACTGATACACACACACTTACACATGTACACACACACACACACACACTCTTAGATTGGTGCTCAAAGGTAAAAGCTTGATTTCATGGAAGGATGCTAATTAATGTGCAATGTTCAGCTTCAGTCGGAACACCTAAATAAAGTTCTAATTGAGGAACAGGTGTAACAGGTGAAGCAGTCAGTCAGGAGTCCAGAGCAGGACTAACAGCACTCAAACTATGGCCACTTCACTCCACAAAGTGCGGTCATGATCTGAGATCCATATTTCTTCCCCAGTAACACACACACACACACACACACACACACACACACACACATAGCTATAAAAAGAATGCATTTTTGAGCAAATGATGAATTATTACATATGTATTTAAACAGTAATAATTACTGAATGATAGTAAATAAGATCAGTGTTTGAGTGATGTTCACTACAGTTGACACTTTTCTGAGAAAACAGCATGAACTCTTACAGTGTATCTTAAACAATGTGTTATATATGACATATGAGAAAGAATGAATACATGCTACATATAACACCTGCAGTAACAGTGAAAAGTGCCCACTAACTGTTTATATGATTACATGTTTTATTTTGTTACAGTATTATATAATAAAAGCTTTGTTACACAAAATGTGCAGGAATGTATTTTAATCTGCTTTAAAAATAGTTATATGATCAAATAATGAAACGGTTCAAGCAGAAATCAGTCAGCAGATCATCTGTAAGACTTCGGCGCTCTGATGCAGTTTTAATTCCCACCCGTTTTAAGGCAAATCCAGCCTCCTGTAATGTGATTGGCTGAAGCCAGCCCTCCTCCCCGGTACTGGAAATTCGGAAAATGAGCATGGGTGCATTATTAGCCAATCAGAGCGCGCGGGGGGCGTGGCTTGGAATACGGGTGGAGAGTAAAGTGCGTCTTTTCGTAACAATCAGCTGAAAAACAGAGGAATGACTCTGTAAAAGTAACAAATCTTTACTGACTCTGCAGTTCAGAGCAAGAAGAGCTCGAATCTGCTTATTAATCACATCACAAATTCACTGTCATTGAAAGAAAATGATTCAAATCTATTAAAACTGATTTTAATCTGTTTTTTTACTGGAGTGTTAATACTTTTATCATTTTTATTTCGGTTCAATCACATGTTTGGAGCCCATTTCACTTAAAAACAGGTTAAAGTTTAAAAGACTGAATTACAAAACACCTGAACGACAGAGTTCCTCCTCTGGTCCACACACAAACCCTCTGATCCGAATTAAGGAGCAGGAAATCATGCGCTTCAGTGTGAACAGAATTCTGCATGTCCTCTGATCTAAAACTCATAATAATCAAGCACTTCTGAGGTCACTCAGCCTCAGTACTATTTGAACTTTTAGTGGAATACAGACTGGTTTCCAGTCTTAACAGTCAAACAGGGAGTCATTTATGAACTGGTTTAATCAAGTGACGCAAAAACACACACGATGACACTGGAAGTCATAACCTAAGTCTATTTTACAGTTAAAAACTGTCCTTGAAGCTGAACAAGGTCAGTTTGAAGACATAAAATATGTGCATGAGGCCTGAAGGTCAGTTTGATTCCTAAATGTAAGAAAAAGTGTTTAGAGGCTAAACACTAAACTTTCTGGTAAATCTATAATAAGCTGTGAGGCCAGAGTCCATTTCCCTTCAGCAGCAGAATGAGTCTGAGGATAAATAATAGAGTTTACTAAACAAAATGAGAGGATGATGAAGAATAAGGGAATAAAGGTACTTCTGCTCACATTAAACCCGACTGTCTTCACCAAATTAGTGAAGGCTGTGGTCTGTGTGTGTGTGTTCGACTGAAATCCAGTCTGTGAGGCTGAATAAACATTTTTAAACAGCGAAACACAACTTTTTAATCCATAAAATGAGGCTGAAAAAGCTACCTTTAACACAATCCTCTTTCATACATCTGTATTTGAAACGTTTTAAAAACCTGCTTGTTTTTTTTTTTTACATGTTGATTTTTACAGGTTTATTTTACTTCATTTATGACTTGGTTTAATCTTTGGTCACTAAATGAGTATTTTTGTTGACTTTTGCTTCTTTAATTCACCCTAAAATTCATTAATAACCTTTAATTTATGACAAAAAAATATATTTACACCTAGTATGAATATATAACAGAATCAGACCTGTGTGTTTATATTTCACTTTAAACATATGAATGTGTGTGTAAATGACGAGAGGAGTGCATTAAATTATACATATACATCACACACACACACACACACACACACACACACACACACACACACACATTTTTAGGAGTGTAAATGATGGGATCTGAGGCTGTGTCTCGGTGGTGGTCGCGCAGTGGGCGCCGGACTGAGGAACTGGGTCAGTGGAGCGGCGGACACGCGCGCGCCTCTCGTTCAGACCCCACATTAAAGACCCGAACTTCAGGCTCCGCGCGCAGCTCTGAACCAACAGCGCGCAGAGCTGCGGAGGCGCAAACAGACCGAGCGGCGGAGCGCGGCGGAGCGCACGGCAACGGCGGCGTGTTAGTCCGCAGGCTGGACTTCACCGCCGCCAGGAGGTCAGACACCACCGCGGCTTCGCAGGTGCTTAAGGTGAGGTTTAACACACCTGGGCACTGTTTGTGCACCTGTAGGTCTGTTCCAGCCCCCTGGTCTGACCACCCTTCTCCACCCCTGATCACCACTTATCACCCCTGACCACCACTGTCCACCCCTGATCACCCCTGACCACCACTGTCCACCCTGACCACCACTAATCACCACTGATGACCCCTGACCACCCCTGACCACCCCGACCACCATTGTCCACCCCTGACCACCCTGACCGGCTCAGTCAGACTCCTACCTCGCATGGTGTCCGCGGCGTCTCGCTCCCAGTCATGAAGAGACGAACCCAAACACGGGGTTTAAGAACACAACAATTACAACATAAACAACAGCGAGCAGATCCCGGCTCGGGCGCTTCTGCGGCTCTTCTCGGTTTGTCCTGCTCGTCACGGTCCGGGCGGCGGCTGCGCGCGCGTGAGCATCCCGTAAGAGCGGCGCGAGCGTGCGGACTCTCACGCGACCTGAGCGGCGCAGCGGAGACACGGAGGTTTTCAGCGCTCGCGCGGGGCAGCGCGAGGGGGGCGGGGCGCGCGGCAGGCCCCCGGGAGCCCCGATTGGACGGGCGAATTCGAACCCGACCCCTTCCACGAGCCCGAGCCTGGGACTCTGCTTCCTGATTGGCCGCGGGGCGTAGGCCACGCCCACTGACTGAGAGCTGGAGGAGCGCGCTGGATTTTATTGCAGTTTATAAACTTTTACATTTTATATGATTGATGTGTTTATATGAGACTGTCCTCACACGTCTTAAATCTGAGACTGTTATTAATAATAAACACTGTGTTTATTATTCATTAATTAAGGAAATGTTTAATGGCTAGATTATAACATGATTATTACATGTGTTATTACAAGAACATATAACAACTGTATTATGTCTCAGCGTAGTAGAGGTATATTATTATTATTATTATTATTATTATTATTATTATTATTATTATTATATTATTTTCATCATCATCATCATCATCATCATCATCATCATCATCATCATTATCACCCTTATCATCATCATCATCATCATCATCATCATCATCATCATCATTATTGTCATCCTTATCATCATCCTTATCATCATCATCATCATCATCATCATCATCATCATCATCATCATCATCATCATCATCATCATCATCATTATTGGTCATCCTTATCATCATCCTTATCATCATCATCATCATCATCATCATCATCATCATCATTATTATTATTATTATCATTATTATTACTATTATCATCATCATCATCATCATCATCATCATCATCATCATCATCATTACATATTATCATCATCATCATTGTTATTATTATTACATATTATTATTATTATCATCATCATCATTGTTACATGCTATTATTATTATTACATATCATCATCATCATTGTTATTATTATTATTATTATTATTATCACCATCATAATCATCATCATTATCATCATTATATCATCATCATCATCAATCATCATATTATTATTATTATTATTATTATTATTATTATTATTATTATTATTATCACCATTATAATCATCATCATTATCATCATTATATCATCATCATCATCAATACATACATATTATTATTATTATTATTATTATTATTATCAGTATCATAATTATAGTATTATTGTTGTTATTATTATTATTGTTATTATTGTCATTGTTATAATTATTATCATACTTTTTATATAGTCATATTTGTTATTATTATTATTATTATTATTACAATCATTATTATTATTATTATTATTATTATTATTATTATTATTATTATTATAAAAACAGGGTGCCATTTAAGCTTGTTTGTTATAAAACATCATTTATAACATTTATAACATTTATAACATGATCATTAACAAAAATCAGAAGAATGAGGATAATATTATCCTTACATTCATACCTATGAATACATGGGCATATTACACACCTTCAGTACTTAATACTTTGAAGTTGCTCACATGCCAGACTTTTATATTGCCTTGGTATTTATCAGATTTAGACGTTTATAAGCTGTTTGTTATAAAGAAAACAATGCCACCATTCTTTAACTTATTCATTCAAACGATTCTCCAGCACATAGCATTTACTTAAAAAGTTACATATATGCATAATTACATATAATAACACTCTTATTACACAGCCATAAGTGTTATTACAAGAATAACATGGTTTTAACATCATGTCTAAACATCACTTTAAACCATTTATTAATAATAAGAATACATGCAAGGAAACTACAATACTTAGGGAATGTAAATATCACGCTCACAATGTTAGAAATCCTAATGAGTGTCACTCTGCGGATCACATCTGCATAAACAACAAAACACACATGACTACAATACGCTTATTAAATATATAATGATCCACCAAGACAGTAAAGCAGGAAGATCAATCAGATCGAAAGAAACGTACAGCAGAAAGCAGAGGTATTATTATATACTGTAAGCAAGGGTTTAACACAACATCCAGATCCAAGAAATTCAGAGAGGATATGGAGTGCAGCCAAACTGTGTGTGCTGCCGTGCAGGACATCCTCAAACCTATGACCCACTAACCCTTTTGGGGCAGATTCGACTGCACTTGCGGCTGGAGCTCAGACAGAGTTGCTTCAATTCCTCTACTGGAGAATCCTTTACTAATTAAGAAAATTCTACTATATAGAATTATATACAATGAAATACATATTGTCAGAATAATGAAGTATGAAATATTCATATTCAGTATTTATATATTTGTTTATAAACTTAAGCCTTTATTTATAAAAAATAATATACTATAATAAGAAACTAGCTCAGAGCTTTCACTAGGACACGAGGTTTCAACGAGCTCAGAGCTTACTGGGGACATCAGCTTCAAGGAGCTCAGAGCTTTCATTCAAACACAGAAATGAATAAGAAGCTTTCACTAGCACACCGATTTTTTGAATGGCATAAATTAATTTAAAAAAGCAAGCATGTGACCATTAGCAAACTTAAGTTGATTTACACACACGCTATGTGCCGGAGGGATCAGCGAGTCAATGTCTTGCTGCTCACAGTGTCTCACCAGGCAGTTTAATGATGAATGTCCCTGTAACCCAATCACAATTGCACCAATGTGTTCTGATGCTACCAAGTTATGAAAAGCTGCTAAATCAAATCAAATCAATCAAATAAAAATGGGAGATTTATAGCGCCTTCACAACTGAAGTTATCACAGAGCAGCTTCTACAAAATAAAATACAAATAACAACAAATAAATAAATAAATAAATAATAAAGTTAAACAGAGACAAAGTATAGATGACAGATCCTAGTGAGCAAGCCACATGGCTGACAGTGGCAAGGAGAAACTCCCTCAGAGCTGGAGGCTTGGGAGGAACCAGGCTCACAAGGGGAGGACCCATCCTCCTCTGGTCAAACTACTTATACATAGTTAGGGGACACTGGACTCCTACACCTCTGTTCTATTACTCGGGTACTGAAGTAATGTTAATCATCTGGTGGACATAATATTAACTGTAGATTTCTACAGTTGGTGATGGTGGGTGAGCAGCTAGTCCATGGCAGGGTGGGAAACTAGTCCAGGTCCAGTTGGTGGAAGGTGGAGAGCCAATGTATACATGTATCAGGGTAAATATGAGCAGTTAGTGTCATTAGTCATTAATATTTTCACCCAATTACTAGAAGTCTTAAGATTATTAACCTTAGATACAGATATGACTTGTTGCCTTCTGGCCTCCGAATCTTGTATAAGTAGGCAATATTTCTTACATTTCAGACACAGACACCATGTGATGGGGAAGCAGCTTAGATGAAGAAGTGGAAATGAGCTGAAGATGTAAATACATTGTTCATTTTGATTAGTTTTTGTCCACTCTGATGTCAGTTGAGCCAAATTTAGGCCTGCCCAACTTATATCCAACAGAACAACTCTGCTTTGCAAGTTTTAAAAAACAAACAAACAAACAAAAAAACTCAAGATGTCAGATAATATAACAGGGGCTTTAAGATTTTACACTATGTGTCCAAATGTTTCTGGACATCCCTTCTAATGAATGCATTCAGCTATTTGAAGTTGCACCCATTGCTGACAGATGGACAAATGCACAGACGTCTCGTCTAGCACCTGTAGAGAAATACTGCCAATAGAATAAGACTCTTTGGAGCAGATGGAGGTGAGAGGGGTATAAAGCCCCCAGCATTGAGCTATGAAGCACTGGAACTGTTTTCCTGGAAAGATGGTGCTCCATCTAATACCATTGGGATTTGTGGAGAAGTTGGGGGTGAAGCGGGGTGATGATCCCCATTAACAGTCCTAGTCACTGAATGATGTCAAATCCTTCATATCCTCACAGCAATCCTTCACAAAGCATTCCCTGGACAGTAGAGATGGTTAGTCCAACAAAATCAGAATAAACTATTTTTAACATCCTTGATTTCAGAGGCAATAAATGCACATCACAACACTTTTGCTCATATAGTTTATAGCAATGTGTTTTGAATATTATTAGTAATTCCATGAAGCCTCTTCAGCACAGTTGCTTTTAATGAAAATGTACATTTTATTTATTTTTATTACTCTGAGAAAAAAAATAAAATGTAAGTGCATCCAACAAAAATGAAATGCCTCATGAATTTATACAGAAATGTTTTTAAACAGCTGTAAAACATGCCAGGGTGAAAAACCTTCACATAAGCCTCTTCACGTTGATATATCTCCTCATTTATACATTCATCTCATTTAAACATACAACTCTCATTAAAAGCACCCTTTAAGTGTGGATGGGTTGAACCTCTGCTAGCAGTGCATTTAAACTAGTAAGACACAAACTCCCACCAATTTCAAAATTGTCAATTAATAATATCTATTCTGTGATGTGATGTGATGATCAGGGTAAAAAACATCCCTGGCTTTTTACATGTGAAAATACATTCAGTTTGCACTCGACTCTACAAACTAAGATACGTGTCTGGCTATTTTGTGGAGAAAATCATATACTTTATTTTTATTCCATCATAATGAGTGTATGTCATAACAAGCTATATAATATCAAATTCTTTTTGAAAGCACTTTCTCTAAATGCAGTGTAGCAGAAAATGATATCAGGGGGGAAAACAGTCTTCCATTTTGTCACCATCTCCAATATAACATAACAACAGGGGGCCAGAAATTGAGCCCTGGGGTACACCTATGCTGATACACAGAAAGTATCATTGACAGCTACACCCCAAGTCCTATCTATTGAACAGTTATTGAACCAGCTGGACACATTCTCATGCAATCTAACCTTTTGAACAGAAGAGTGTTCAGGAAAGCCTTTAGAGAGGTCAACAAGAAGCAATGTATGTAATCAAGAAAGCATGAAGAACATCTCATTCATAGCTCTAAAGCCACGGTGATAAAGAAATAAAGCCAATGTCAATATATAATCAGCTATCCATCAGCTATGCCTCATCTCATTAACTGGATTGTGGTAAAGGAGAGAATGGAAGAGAGTGTGTGACTTTGCCCTTCTCCCATGTGTGTGTATGTGTGCATAGAGGGGGAGGTTGAGAGAGACAGAGCTATGGACCCATCCTGGGGTAGGCAGAGACAGATCGCCGCAAGCGCATCTCCAGTGACCTACATTTCTGTCTTTTCTCTTTTTTCATTTCCTATTTTCCCTCCAAGAGCAGCCTCATAATTGTGATGTAATGACCAAATGACAATAAGCCAGACCGGTCAAATGGACGTTGTAGGGGCTTTATGCTGGAGAGACCAGACTGTCTCACACTGGAGGGGGGGAAAAAGCTTTTTGTAAGCCCCTTTACAAAGGAGTGTGGTTTGGCATTAACAAAAAAAATCTGTGTCACCTCACCTGTGAAGTTGAATAGTGATTGTTTGCTGGCTACATCATGGCATCTTATGATGAATTTGAAGTGGTATTTTTCTGTTCGCTTTTATTGAAAGGCCTCAGGCCAAATGCAATTGAGGTGGAGGGGGGAGAAATTACAAATATTGACAACCCCACACACAGGGGGTTATGGAAATGTTGAATTTGTACAGAGTTACATATGCAAAGCGAATTACAGTGAGAATGAATGATTCAAAGATTTCAGAGGCCATATGGTGCCTAACAGCCACCGAAGCAGAAAAGAATCTGCCATGGCCCATGGCCTTACTGTACTCGCAGCACTGCAGCTTTTCTCCTCTTGTCTTCTCTCTAATTTGTTTGGGTTACTTAAAGGGGAATTCCACTGCTTGTTCTAGATGAAGTAGCTGAGATGTAAACAGTCAATCGGCGGGGGCGGGGGGTGAAATGGTTGATTGTAGAGAAACGAGTACCCTGTTTTCGTTATTTTTTGCTTTACAGTTTGATTGTTGCACCTGAAATTACTACTATTCCACTTCTATTGTCCCTTCAATTAAATGTATGTATAAAGAAATAATATTAAATGGACAAACAATATATACATGAACAATATCACTCTTAGTCGTATATCCAGATACAGACGATAACTAAAACTTGCTGTCATTGTTTTAAACTGATATAGGAGGAGTGTGTTCACCATCACATCCATATACTGGCTCTAGATTCTAATCTAGGTTCTAATAGAGTTCACTGCTTTAAAATATCAGTGTATTAATGATGCAGATTAGAATTGGAATAACTATTATGGTAAGGAACCAAGATGTAGCACTATTTAAGGTGGAATTTGATGGCTCATTCAATGTGGAGTGACTGTCTTTGCAGCTTTGGTACCTTAAATGGTGCAGCATTTTTATCCAGGCTCCTTTAACTTCACTGTGTAATGTAATGAAAATGGCTGAAATAAGCTATTGTGAATGCGATTATGTGAATATAGCAGCAGCAGCATTTAAGGTGGAATGGAAACTTCAAATGGTGATTCTGTTAAATATATAGAAAATTTGAAAAACAGTGTTTATCTGTAAAGTAGTAATATTTAATGCAGTTCATTTCATTTCATTTACAGCATTTGGCTGATACTCTTATCTAGCGTGACTTACATTTGGATGTTACAAAGGATGGAGAATGAGGAGTTGAAGAGACTGAAGTGGCCAAAATCTTTTCCGTCATTTGTGACCCAGATGTTTTATGTATGTGTCAGTGTGAACAGCAAAAACACACTGAATCTGACTATTTCAATCCTGATTTGGGCCACTTTCATATGTGGCATTGAAATTTGATACATCCAATTTGAGACAGTGCAACTCATCAGTCAGATCGTAATTCATGCAACTTTTTTTCCAATCCAACTTGACAGTCCTCATAAATGCATGCTGTGCAGAAGAGAAAATGAAGGAGCCAATGAGGGAGGTTTTCATTAGCAGGATAGCGAGGTATCAGGCCTCATAACTATTGACTACATTCAAAGAAAATGAAATCTTTCTAAAGAAGCTGCAGATGGACGTGGCTGCAGTGAAAGGAAAATAAAATGTTCAAAGCAAAGTTTAAAGAAAGTAAGAATGCAAACCAAATAAGTGGTTGTGGCTGAATAATGTGCCATTTTAACAGCAAACTCAAAAGCAATCTTAATAATAAGCCCAGCTGAAGCTCCTGAAGCTGGCAAAAATTAAACACACATTACGGGAGCATACTTTTTGCACATGAACGTCATTTCAGGCACATGATCCATAACATTAAAAATATTAAAATGATGGTGTGACCAGCCTTGATCAGATTCTTGCTGTATAAATATAGCCGTAGGGCTCTTTCACATGGGAGTCTGGATCAAGGTCCAAACCAAGGTTTGTGTTTTTGTTATATTGTAACCTTTGGTCTGGGTTGTTCAGATTTCACACTACGGTTTAACAACCTAATTAAATTACTGTGGTCTGTCATCATCCCCTATGTAGGCTGCGTCTCCCTATACTTCACACTCATTCGTTTGTAGAGGTGTGGGTGTCTAACGCCAGCATGTTCAATGGTTTTGCTTTTGCAGGTGTTGTTCCAAATTCTGCATCTCTGCCAGAATCCAACTCTCCTCAGTCAGTATTGCAGGGTGGAGTGAACATGACACATTACTCTTTGAATCCTTTAGCTTCTGTCCATAAGAAGAGTTAATCTATCGTTACCGTAGACACAGGAATTGCTAGTGTAATCTGCCTCAACTTCATGTAACTGGTCCAAAAGTCCAAACCATCTAAAATAGAACATGGCTCAGTTGATCTGGATTGAGACCACCTCTTTAGGTGGTTGGTCCATGGTTGTGGTCCATGTCACTTTTCACACCTGCGAATTTGATTCAGAGCAAACTGCAAGGTCCATAAGTCTGGACGAAATAAGGTAGGTTTGAAATCGTCCTTATTACTGTAGTGAGCTAACTTGTTTGGTTGAGAACATTGACACGTAGACTGCGTAACAGTGTTGTTACCCACCTCACAACTCTAACTGTCTCTAGAATAGAACAATTCAAACCAAACCAAATCCAGTGTGTACACCTTCAGTACTTACATTCATTGTAAGTACTCATTAAGGAATCAACCGAGTGCAATGAACGACTTCAGTCAATTAAAGTTTATTCCTATAGTGCTTTTTACAACTAAGGAGTTTGACATGGAGTCACTCAGAATGGAAGAGGCTCGTCTTCAGAGACAAGTCCCACTTCTGTCTTGGTGAAGACCTGCAGAGGTTTGAGGAAGGTTTCAGTGTGGAACATTCTTGGACAGAGGTGCAATACATGGTTATCAATCAGAACCGAGTACATTTACATTTATCAGTTTTAACGGCACCGTAACAAAAAGAAAGGAAAAGAAGAAAGAGAAAATGATAATACATTTATTTTTAATATTTCAACCCTTAGAGATATCACACATGATCCTATTATACAATAGACTCCATGCATAACTGCTTTGTTCATAACCACACAGGCATGAAGAATGTATGTTCTCCCATCTATTCTGTGAATATAGTACTATATCCTAAAAATAGTGACAGCAGAGCTATTAAAGCAAGGCCTGTTTTTAAGGTTAAACCACATTCGCGTCACTCCTTTGCCCTTGAATCAACCATCAGGAAGTTAACTTCAATATAATTAGATAAGTTTCTATTGAAAATAAAAATTAGGCCACGTTTTCTCCAAGGGACCACCCCTTAACTCTCAAATGACACAAGCCTTTTTTTTTATTTCACTCTGGAAACAAGCAGGTGTTTGCGCAAGAGAGGGTTTTGTCCCTGCAATGGTGAGAGCATTTGATGTCGCACACACTTCAACTACGCTTTTGCCTGTAAACAAGGCAACTCAGTATGTCTGTGGGTTTTTTATTGTCCCTATATCAATCAATGTCAAACTCCCGGACTCAGTGGAACAAGAATACAATCAATAAATTAAATCTACATGATACATCAAAATATCTCATACTCAGACATAATGAGTAGACAAGGATCACCATAGGATCTGAGAGAGAGAGAGTGAGAGAGAGAGAGAGAGAGAGAGAGAAAGAGACACACAGACAGTGAAAGAAAGAGAGAAATACACTTGAGAAATTTAGAGAGAGAAACCAACCACAAGTGACAGAGGCAATTTTCTACAGAAAAATTACTCCATCATAATTTCAATCCCAAAAAGGATTGGAAAGGAAGCCCTGAAGGACCCTGCAGTGTCACCTTGAAAAATGGTGGAAGAAAAAAAAAATCAAACAAATTTCACACACACACACACACACACACACACACACACACACACACACACACACACACACACACACACACACACACACACCATTAACCATTGGGTAAGTGGCATTGTTCTCGTTTGTTGTTTGGATCCAACTGTTGGGTTTAAACAACTTAATCACATCAAAATAATCAGAATTAATTAACAGTCTGTCTCATTCACCATTTTTATATTTAGGTTTGTTTTCCCTCCTTCCTCCACAGACATCACCAGACAAGAAAGAAAGAAAGAAAGAAAGAAAGAAAGAAAGAAAGAAAGAAAGAAAGAAAGAAAGAAAGAAAGAAAGAAAGAAAGAAAGAAAGAAAGAAAAATGCAAACAAGAAAGAAAGAAAGAAGAAAGAACAAAGAATTAAAAAAAGAAAATCAGAAAAAATGAAAGAAAGAAATAACAAAAATGAACAAAAGAACAAACTAATTATTTTAGCCATATAAATCACCGAGCTGGTCAGCTGACAGCAAGGCATGGGTTTGCATATGGACGAAGGGAGATGTCCCCACCAATAACTTGGGATGAAAGAAATGTCCCTAACAATATTTTAGAGATCTTGTTTGTATTACCTCTGAAGTCATATTAGATCATTCCGGTGTGCCCTACCCAAGGCTATGTATCCAAGATGATCCATGTATGCTAGATGGCATGCTAGAATTTGATTGGCTGAAAAGAAGGGGGCTACCAAAACGTGGAAATATAGAAGTGTACCTAATGCCACAACAGTGCACAACAGTGAACTCTATTTACTTATTTACCAATGTTGAGACCAAACCTGCAAATAATTTATTTCACAGAAAAAAAAATCTACTTTAAAGGTGGCATTGAGTTAAAATTGTGTTGCATAGATTAGAGAGGATTATCAATAATGCTATAAGGACGTGACTAGGGCTGCCACATTGCCTTAGAAGTATGGCATGGTTTGGTAGAGGGGCACTAGAACTACCGCTGACCGCTGAGGAATTAAAATGTGCAAAGGCAGGTAGAGAAATGATATTACGAGGGTTAAAAGATGTGCTGATTAAAGCAGCAACACCAGCGACAAAAGCAGGAAGTAAACAGAACCCCAGCGAGGCAGTGCTGTCAGCGAAGAGGGCTTCGGAGTGTAAGGATGTTGTAGGGCAGGTGCAAAATAGGAGGGCAGGTGCAAAATGGGAGAGCAGAACTGTGGTCAGGTGATCCATTCAGTGATGCTACTTGTCTGTAGTGTTGTTCAAAGACATGTTATAACTGGAAAGTTGCACCTTTAGATGAAGGGAGGTGCTTACCTGACTATGTAAATCCGCTGCCCTTAGGTGCAGGATTCTGCCATCTTTCTGAAATTTTTGGTATTTGGGTAAAAACTCTGGTATTTTTATACCTTCTAGAAACAAAACAAAAACAATCTATTGGTTAGAAAGTGTTAGTGAGCTAATGAGCATTAGCATTGGATGATACTATGCCACCTCATGCTAACTCATTCCAAAAGTCCAACCTCTGACTAGTGGTCTGAGAAGGACGCCAAGCTCCCATGATACACCTTTACATTGGCTTTCCACCTTCTGGCTACTGGACCTGGACTAGTTTCCCACCCTTCCATGGACTAGCTGCTCACCCACCATCACCAACTGTAGAAATCTACTGTTAATATTATGTCCACCAGAGAACTAATATTACTTCAGTACCCGAGTAATAGAACAGAGGTGTGGTGGTCCAGTGTCCCCTAACTGTGTATAAGTAGTTTGACCAGAGGAGGATGGGTGCTCCCCTTGTGACCCTGGTTCCTCCCAAGGTTTCTTTCTCCAGCTCTGAGGGAGCTTTTCAGTTGTGAAGAGCGCTATACAAAAAAATGTTGATTTGATTTGATTTGTTATTTTATACAGTCTGTACTCAGTTTGGGCTAATTAACACCAGTTACTGCATCACTTTGGTGGGGCATGGTGGCAATCAGCTTGTGGCAATGTTGAGATGTTCCTGAAGCCCAGGTTGCTTTGATTAGTGGCTTTCAGCTCCTCAGCTCATCAAGCACAGTAATACCATGATCAGCAAACCATTTGGTAATGGTTTTGGTACGGTGGGCAGGAGTCCTGCCAACAGATGGAAGCATGAAGTGCAGTGGTAGACACTGCACTGACTCTGGACTTGATAAAACAGTGGACCAACATCAGTAGACGACTTGGCCTCCTAAACCATCACAGACTGTGGAAACTTCATAATTCACTTCAGAATGAAGATCCTAGGAGCTTCATCTTAAATAAGGAAATAAGAACTAAGCAACAGTCCAGGTAATATGCGTCTGATGGTGTCTCTGCTTCAGGGGTCGTGATATTGTGAATGCTGGAGCAACTTTCTTAGAGACGTCTTGTGCATGCCTGTTGTTGATGCACTGACCCCAACCTTAGTCCACTCCTTGTGAAGCTCTCCCAAGTTCTTTTCTTGACAGTTCTCTCAATGCTGTGGTCATCATGTTACATCCCCCACCACATTTCCCCCTTCCAGTCAACATTCCTTTAATATGCTTTAATACAGCACTCTGAGAAAAGCGAGCAATGACCTTCTGTGACTGACCCTGTTTTTCGAGGCGATTGAACCCTGGCATGATTTTATTATGCATTTTAGAATTTTCGATATGTAAACAATGCAAGCGTTTGCCCATTAAATGTATTCTGGTTAAGATTACAAATTCTGTAGCCTGTAGACGTAACTTCTGAAAATGAAATATAGAAATCACCAACGTATGAGCCAAAACTGATGATGAGCCTTCACTAATAAAATAATTAGTGCTTAAAATGTACAGTTTCAAATTACTGGACATCTAGACCTCAATCTGTGGTTTTGAATGGTGTATGTCTTGGGGGCAAACTCAGAAATCAGATGGTGGGCGCTGAGTTTATCCAAACCTAGATCATCTTCACCATCACAGCAAATCAACTATTCAGTGGGGACCCGGCTCCTGTACCACAGTTCCAGAATGCACCTTTAGAAAAGACCCTGCGTTTAGAAATCCCAAGCGTGGAATCATTTCATCAAGGAATCATTTCAGCTGCTTGTCCCAATAGCTCCAACTCCACACAGCCAAAGGGATAACATGATTATTAATATTATGGGAAATTAATAAAGTTATAGACTCCATCTCATCTGTATCAAAACAGAGTAATAAGCATTCTTCTCCTCAAAGCTTTTTAATAAGGGCAATCACTCCAAAATTTAACTGCCTCTTCTTCATCAAATTATTACTACAGACAGCCAATCAGTTGATTATAATTGGATTTCTTCATAATCCATGTTTTTTTTGCACATCTTTTTTTCCTCCCTGTTCTGTCTTTTTTTTTTTTAAATGAGGCCATGAAGATATTACAGTTGCACTGAGTGTAGTAAGGGTGTCTTTTTTTCAAACACATTAAAATATGCTTGTGTGGCCTGAGGCAAGTTCTCAAAATAAATGTAGCTCTGATTTAGTTAGCAAAGCTTAATAAATGTTGATGAATCTGTGGAAAAAATAAAATCTCGGCTCCTCCAAGGCTTTCTCATTCTGAGGCTGTCGTGAAAGTGCTGTCCGAACAGGCCCGGTGTGATCGGTGACAGAGAGTGTGGTCAGTGTTAAAAAAAAAAAAAAAAAACAACAACAAAAAAACTTTGGTGCTTCGTCACGGCTGAATGTGTTCTGTAATGGAGTCCTCTGAAGATCAGTGCTTCTCAGCCTTAGTTCAGGAATATTACAGACACACCTGATTCCACCAATTAACTAATGGAAGTTAAACTGGTGTATAATTTTCTTAAGTAAATGGTAAATGACTGACCACAATAATCATCTACCCCAACTATATGATCATGGGCTCATTAAGACACATTAAGTCTAATTAAGACAAATTCACACAAATGGTGCTCTTCCTACATCATACCTAGACTACTCGACTCTACACACTTTTATGGTACATACTTTCTATGACCACATCTTCTGAAGCAATAGATTGTACTGGTTTGTAGATGGTGGCATGGTGGTGCAGTGGATAGCGCTGTTGCCTCACAGCAAGAAGGACCTGGGTTTGATCCCCGGGTGGGGCGACCTGGGAAGTTTCTGTGTGGAGTTTGCATGTTCTCCACGTGTTCGTGTGGGTTTACTCCGGTTTCCCCCACAGTCCAAAGACATGCATGATAGGTGAATTGGAGACTCTAAAGTGGCCCTTAGTGTGTGGATGGATGTGTGTGTGCACCCTACGATGGATTAGCGCCCTCTAGGCTTGTTTCCCGCCCTTGCGCTCAGAGTTGCCGGCTGGGCACCAGCTCACCCGTGACCCTATTCAGGACTAAGCGGTTCAGAAAATGGATGGTTTGTAGATTCAAAATGACATTACCTGAATGATTTTCCAGATTTAAAATTGTTATTTTGTTGTTCACTTATAAGAGACTGAAGAATGTGTTGTAAATGAATGATTTCTGGTAGATAGATATGTTAGGAGGAGCCAGCCAGGTTTTCTCACTGCTGTTTTTCAGTCAGCTATAAATAGGATTAAAATAAGAAAACACCTTTGGCTCATGTCAGGCACACAAGTAACATATGTTCTGTTCTATAAAATGAAACAGAAATGGAAGTGTGTTTTTATTACTGTAGCATTAACCAGTTAGTCGACTAACTAACAAGAAACTAATGTGTCCCATGACTTTGCAATGTCACAATCATTACCACCCCCTGCACTGTCCACAGTGGATGGTAATGCCTTCTGCCATGTATTCCTGATATGCACAACTAGCACCCCCCATTAAGCCTCACTCGAACTCCAGTCATTCACAACACTTTGCCATAAGAGCACTGGCCACTGTTTAACCTTAATCACAAGATACCCATTACAACTTTACAACTCATAGAGGTGTGGACATTCCCAGGCCACCCCCTGAGGTAACACCATTTCATATTCAAGTTACATACAGCTGTCCCATGACTTTTGGCATATCAGTATGAAACTCTAGAAGTGCCCCCACAAACAATGGATATTTGATACTTTAGCCCATTCCCTCTGTACTGATCTGTTTCTCACTGATCGTAGTCCATGATCAGACTCTCCAATCATTTTCATGGACTGCACACTTAAGTGTCATTAGAGAAAGAATTGGAGAAATAATATAAAATTGGGGGAATTTCCTGGATAGGGAGTGAAGATAGTTCTGAACTCCACAGAATTCTAAATGGAGATTCCCCACTGAAAGGAAAATGTCATCTAGGACTAAGCTTAATCCCTGTCCAAGGGATTGTGGACATCCCTTCGAATATGGGTGAATCCATACACACAGCTTGTCTAGTCCCTGTAGAGAAGCACTGGTAATTGACTAGGACTCTCTGAAGCAGATATACATGAATCTGTTGGCATCACTCTTAATGCCAGGCATGGGCTCAGACCAAACTTAGAAAAGCAGGTGTCCCAATATTTTGGTCCATATACAGAAATGTTAGGACACCCAACACATTTAAACATCATTTGACCTTCATTTAAACTATATTGAGAGAAACTGTGATATAACTAAACACATACAACTGAAGAAATGTCTTTTGAAAATCATTTGCTGAATGTTATTAATAGAAATACAATTTTTTTGTGAGGGAAACTTTACAACACTCTATGCCCTAATAGCTGGATTTCTACCTTTGCTTGAAATAACATCAATTAGATGTTTTCTATAACTGATTACCAGTCTTTGACATCGACTGGAAGAATGATTTTCCCTCCGCGAGGTATTGTTTTAGTTATATGATGTTTCGGTGTCAGTCTTTGTACAGACGGTCCTACATTTTCCTCAAAGCCTCCTCAGATACAATAAAGATCTCATAGTGGTTTCTATGATGGAGAGATCTCCAGGCGCTGCTGCAGCAAAGCAGCTCCAAACCATGATACTTCCACTTCCATGCTTCACAGCTGGTTTGCAGTTCTTGCATTGACATGCTGTGTTTGGTTTGTGTCAAACATGTCTTCTGTTACTGTGTCCAAATAATTCAGTGTTGAATTCAGTTTTTTAAAAATGCCACCCCAGACTCACTTTAACTAACAAGAGCAAACCAAACTAATGTCTGAGGTTTAAGGAAGCCGATGCATCTGATTCTAACTGTTTCAGACATTTTAAGCAGTAATGAATGTGGAGATGCACCAACTTTATCTCACATGATTTTTTTTATGTGATGGGACTCTTTAGCTTTCTCCATGCTCACCTGTCCATCTTTTACAAACAGTTTACAGTTTCTGAAGCAGATGTTTTGCTTATAATCTAAAGTTTTGCCAAGATTGACTCACTGTTGAGTTTCAAATTCGTGGTTATTCTCAAGGCCACAGTTTGTTGGGTTTTTCAAGACTTTTTTTTTTTTTTTTTTGAATTACGTTTTATTTTTAAGACAGCTGTATTATTATTGTTAAAATTAAGTTCAAATGTCCACACATTTAAATATGTTAAAAAGGTCAGAGGTGTTCGTGGACCACTAACTGAATTGTATGTTCTACTTGTGACCATCTTATTGTGTAGATATTTTTCCTTTGACAGCGATGCACATACTGTGCTACCAATCCCATGTGAACCTGTCAGAAACACTGGAGATGTCCCGTTAGGACAAACCTCCTATTTAACTGTCCTGTTCTCAGTGAAAGCAGGTGTTGCTGACAAGCATTTCGACACAGGAACTCCCATTCAGTCAGAAACAGTGCATGCCAGTGCACTTTGCCCTACATAACCCAAGTTCAAACAGTGAGAGACATTTCTCAGGACATCTCAGCCTTGAGCAGGAACTCTGCCATTAACTCACCATTTCTTATTCATCCTGCGACAAATCCGCGCTCAATAATTTACAGCTACATATTTGATCAGTGTAGTCGTTTTCACGGCTCGTTTTCATAAACCAAGCCTGGGAGAGGAACCTAATGGGCGGACCTACTAGCGGGGTACTGGTTTGAGGTGGCTAAGATGTGAAAAGTTCCAAATGTTGAAGGCAGATGGGTTAAGGGCATGTTTATCAGTCGGAACTTCTTACTTCTTTTCCAACAAAACGGGCCTTGCTTGTTAAAGTCCTGGTAGTTTTTGATGAGATGGAGCTGAAACAGAAACCTGTGGGCTGGCAAGAGTGAGAGAGTGAACAGCGGTAACCTGTAGGTCTGCAGGACTGAAACAAGCAAGCTGAGGTAATGGAACAAGCGTCTGCACCAGCTGAATTATTCACCCTGTCCTTAAAAGAACCACTGACAACACACACACACACACACACACACACACACACACACACACACACACACACACACACACACACACACACACACGCGCATGCCTGCTTACATGATGTGTGCAACAAGACTAAACGCACTGGCCTCTCTCTTGGCTACTCTCTCCGTTATCTCATTGTTTTCTATGTAACTCTCCCTTTTAATCAACCCCATCATATCATTTTCCTTCCTCCTTGTGTCTTGGTTTCACTTTCTCTCTACTCTAGTGTTCAGTGCCACCTGTAAACCCACAGATATTTGTAGCATACAGCACAATGCATTCCACACTTTTGGGGGTCTGGCAACCAGACAAAACTTTAGATTTCATTTTTCACAAACATGCAACAGCGCTCAGTCCAAACCCTCCACGCCACCCCCTTTCCATTCCCTCGTGAATACCAGATTAAGTTAATGAATTGATGGGCATCCAGCCCATGCAAGCTGAGAGTGAGTACACCAAGAACAAATACGGCAGCACTACAATGCAAGACCAGAGCCAGACACAAAAGACACACCATAGCACGCCCATTGTTCATCGGGGAGAGCGTAGACGGCCCTACAGACCGATTGTCTTACAAGCCAAAGAGGAAACAAAGGGGAAATTGTTGCCAGCACTGGGGGAGAAGTTACAGCAGCGTGTATAGGGATGCAGGGATTACTGGAAACGATAAACAGTCTGTTATGCCTCCATTGAAGATTTCCAGACGACTGGCTGCACATTCCATTCGGGAGGTAGCCGCCCACAGCGGAAGTGTTTTTGACTGACGTTAGGCGCGTATCCTGTCAGCTTCCCTCAGGAAAATTTGAAGGTGGCATTCCTTTTATCCTTTTTGGTCAGGGCATTCTCATAACCATGGTCAACAATCAAGACTTGCACGAATGTTGCGAATCATGCTGGACAGCCTTGTTGCATGAGTGGAGGATTTTATATAGGTTTACATGAAATCCACCTGCCTGTTAGTGGGTTTTGTTGCTGGGACCAGTGGATCAGATGTAGCAGTGCTGCTGGAGTGCTTAAATGCTTAGAGGAGCCCATGGCTGCTCATTGTTGGAACAGGTCCACGTCTTTATAAAGCTTTGGAACTTGCATCACCGGGTCTTTCCTACAGATTACTGGGAATAATCCATAACCCTAACAAGCTACTGACGTCTTGAGTAAAAGTTAAAAATGTTGAAAAGAATGTTTCATCTGTAACTTGATGCTGATTGGAGGCCAGTTCATATTCAACATAACCATTCACAGCAACAGAAATCCTGACCAGGGCCACCCAACTGTTTGCATGCAACTGTAGTCACATGTGTTCACCAGTTTGGACAGGTTAAATGTACATGGGATCCTGTGTCTTATGCTGGAAAACAAGCTCACTGGCCACTACTGCTTGCCTGGCACACAGATTCAAATTGAACACTTCCTTGATCACCAAACTATAGATGCCTTGAAAGAATATCTTAATAATTTACTTGTATCCATTCTCTCCAAAGCATTAGCAGCAGGAGGTCCATCAAAATGTAGGATCCCACAGGTCGACTAAACAGGACGACTAAACAGGACGACTGAACAGGACGACTAAACAGGACGACTAAACAGGCCGACTAAACAGGACGACTAAACAGGACGACTAAACAGGCCGACTAAACAGGACGACTAAAGCATGACTAAAAAGGCAGACTAAACAGGACGACTAAACAGGATGACTAAAGAGGACGACTTAACAGGACGACTAAACAGGCCGACTAAACAGAACGACTAAACAGGACGACTAAAAAGGCTGACTAAAGAGGACGACTAAACAGGATGACTAAAGAGGACGACTAAACAGGATGACTAAACAGGCAGACTTAACAGGACGACTAAACAGGCCGACTAAACAGGACGACTAAACAGGACGACTATCAGGACGACTAAAAAGGCCGACTAATCAGGACAACTAATCAGGACAACTAAAAAGGCCGACTTAACAGGACGACTAAACAGGACGACTAATCAGGACGACTAAAGAAGCCGACTAAACAGGACGACTAATCAAGACGACTAAACAGGACGACTAAACAGGACGACTAATCAGGACGACTAAAGAGGCCGACTAAACAGGACAACTAAACAGGACGACTAAACAGGACGACTAATCAGGATGACTAAAGAGGCCGACTAAACAGGACGACTAAACAGGACGACTTAACAGGACAACTAATCAGGACGACTAAAGAGGCCGACTAATCAGGACAACTAAAGAGGCCGACTAAACAGGACGACTAAACAGGACGACTAAACAGGACGACTAATCAGGACGACTAAAGAGGCCGACTTAACAGGACAACTAAACAGGACGACTAAAGAGGCCGACTAAACAGGATAACTAAACAGGACGACTAAACAGGACGACTAATCAGGACGACTAAACAGGACGACTAAGAGGATGACTAAAGAGGCCGACTTAACAGGACGACTAAAGAGGTGAATATAATTGCAGCTACAGGTAAAACCACTGACCCCATGATAAAATGTCAGGGTTGTAGGAAATACAGTCCAACTAAAATTGCTTTATCCTGCAGAAATACAAGGCAGATGAAAACCTTTATTACAGACATTGTTCGGACAAACTTGTCTAAACACAGCAGGACAACAGAATCTACTAGTGTTTCTTTAAAAAACTGAATAGAGTGAAAAAGGTTTTTGATCATCTAATTAAAAAATTACAGTCATATTTTATATTTTATTTCAGGCTTCTTTGTTTTAAAGTTGATACTGTGATTATTAACTTATTAATTTGAGCTGAAACTTTGGAGATTCTGGATTTTTGGTTTTCATGAACTATAAGCCAAACTGAAAAAAAAAGGCTCGAAATGTCACTTTACCTGTAATGAATATAAAATATGACAGTTTACTTTCTGAATGAAATTGTGATCATGAATGAGCTTTATTTAGTGATTTTTTTTTTAATTTCTGTAAGAGATTTCTGTCAGTCTGGTTCAAATTCAGATAATTGAGAAATGTTTGTTCTCTGCTCGGTTGGAATGAGGATCATAAAATTATATTTTAGTTATTAATTTTATATCTTACATTAGATCTCATATTAAATGACAGCTTGTCAGCTACATTTTTCGTGAAGTGTTTGTAAAGTGCAGTTATAATACGTCACATTTAAGTTTGTTTATTGGCTAAAATGATGAGCAGATAATAAAAAATGATGACGGCTGTGGCTAAGAGATCTGCCTCAGCTCCTGTATGTATTGAAAATGGTTATTTGTAACTCATTAAATTGTCAAAATGAGATTATGTCCTGAATTGATTTTGTTTTAAATGTTTTATTTGAGACACTGGTAGACTTGCATACAGCAGTGAACACATTGAATATAAAAAGTAGTAAATAAACAGTAAATAAACATATATTAAACATTATAACACTCCGTCAGTGTCCAGCTTTGCCATTTAACACATACAGACAGACAAACAGACAAAAAGACAAATTTGGGAAAGAAAAAAAAAGAAGAGTCAGTCAGTCAGTCATCAGGAAACACTTTAAATGAAGCAACATATGACAGAAGTGATGAATTGATTTTAAATACTATAAAAATTATATATATATATATATATTATGACCCAGTGTCACCAGGCGTGTCATCCTGTTGGGCTGTAGCTTTGCTGGGGTTCAAACCTGCTGGTGCTGAGGAAAAATTTCAGCTTGCCTCTCGAGAGCCCTTGATGTTGGTTAAACTGGTTAATATGGTCAGCTTAGTTAATGTGGTCAAACATTTTTAATACACAAAGACTTGACCATCGGATAAAACAATGAAGTGCAGTTAAGTAAATCTAACTGAAACATTTTACCCCAGTATATTTTACATCTTTTGGTCAGATAATAAAAAAATGCTACAAAGGTTTCAAAGGCAAATTTCAACAGCATTACCGTTCAATAAGATGTTAAATACTTCAAATGTAACAGACACAAAGGCAACAAAGGGTTTGAGCTATTTTTTATTAATTCAGTGACAGGCCTTTCACTAATAATAGAATAATGTCTTTTCTAAGAATAGGCTAGAAGGGGGAATTTGGGAAGGGGAATAAGTGCCAAATAATAATTGGTCACCTTCTGTCAGTGATCACGTAATTGCTCAGATGTAATGAGCTTTTTTCCGTGACATGTGGTGTGTACAACCGATCGTACTGACTTCATCAGTGCAACTGTAGCAGATACAGAAGACACCAGAGCGGAGCCTATGATGACTGTCGCTACACTGGGATTTCGGCACAGTTAACAACTAGACATGAACTCTCAAAGCCCAATCTAGACCTGCTGTACTTGACCCCTACCCTTTATGTTTAGTTCTCTGACTTCTGCTGTCTGCCCCGGAGCATATAACAGATGATGGAGATGGGGGGTTGGGGAGTGTCCTCCAGGACCCCAGGGTTGTGTCCTAACCTCTTACTCCCCACACCAGGCAACATGCTATTAAGCGCATTATTGCAGAGATGACGCTTTTACCGTATGACTGTGAGAGCTGGGGGAGTGAGTTTGTGTGTGTGTTGTGGGGAGGGGTGATGCAAGGGGTTATGGGGCATTCTGTTCAACCCCTGAACTGAGAGAGGGAGACTGTATATGTGTATGAGTGCAGTTGCAGGAGGGGTAACAATGATGTTGGGGGTTATGAAACCTCCTGCCTGCCCAGCTCTTGCTGGTTTTAATCCTAAGTCTAGGAGTAGGATTAGTGCTCCCCGCCATACAAACATCACAAAAAGCAACAATTCTTACCCCACACATACAAGATTATGCTTATAAGCAGTTTAGCATAAGATGGATGTAAGAATACTGTAATCTGTTCAGTGGTAATGATCTTTTATACGCAATTAGAATATTCTCACAAATACACACACGGATAAAATGCATGGCAGGGGTTGAAAGTCCTGAAAAACCCAACACACTGTGGCCTTGAGAAAAACCACACATTTGAAACTCAACAGTGAGTCAATCTTGGCAAAACGTTGGATTATAACCAATATGTGCTTTGTTAAAAATGGACAGGCGATCATGGGAAAAAGACTAGAGAAAGCTAAAGAGTCCCATCACAGCCTGGTCTCAAAAGGAATCTGTGACTAAGACGGCAGTTTAGAATTTGTACAATTCTAAAATTTGTACCATTTGTGCAGTAAATATTGTTCGGACCTTGAGCACATGCACAGAAAGCGCAAACTTTGTTGTGTAGAAACCAAATGATTTGAACAAAGAATATTGCAAACCAACCTGTGTCACCTAAACCAACACCTGACCTAACCCTGACCCTGACCACGAGTATTTAAAATGGGATTTGTGAGAAATGTTGCCAAAGCTTTATAGAATAAAAGTTTATTTTACTAAAACACAGGCCAGTAAATACAAGAGAAACCGGTGGAGAGGTCTCTTCATTTTTTCCATTTTTTCCATTTTTTATAAAATGTGCACTTAATTCTGTCTCTGTATGTCAGTCCCTGCATTGAGAATCTGCCTATTTATGCTGTCGCATCATATCTGATGTAATCTGGGATTTACTTAAAATGTGATTTTTTTCCTCTTTATCTGAGGAGCGTCACCATCCCTTCTTCATTCAAGAAGGAATGTAAAGATTTGTGCACTGAGCAGACGAAGACAGTAATACACCGACAGGAATCCAAAAACGGAGAGAAACACACTGACATGAACGCAAAACGCAGCAACAAACACAAACGCATGGTGACAAAGCATGTTTGAGTTCGAGAAGGGTGGAGGGTAATTGTCTAGCAAGACCATGATGGAATGGTCTAGAAGGTGAATGATCTGAAGTCTAAGCCATGAAAAGGAATTTGTGGATGAACCTGATCTTCCAGCAAACAGACCTTGATCTTGAGAAAGCTTGCAAAGAGGAATTGCAATGTCCAGATGTCCAGATGTACAGACCAGGACCTGATCAGGACCTATCCATTCAGACCCCGTGCTGTGATTGCAGCCAAGTGTGCATTTCTAATATACTTACTAAGAGAGGGAGAATATTCATGCAGCCATTTATTTTACCTTATATATTTTTAATGAACTCTTAGAACCGAGATCTGCATTTCGAGGGCAGTTACATACTGTTTTCGAGGCTTCGTATCTTGGGATTAGAGTAACCTACAGACATCATACACATATCATAATAAACCACATGATTTACACTCTCGAATGGGATGAATTATCAGTGAATAATCCAGCTCAGCAAACAGCCAAACAGCTATTCACTCATTTCTAGTACATGTTCACTACATCTGTGCTGTGCTACACCAATAAGAGTCCTTGGGCAAGACTGCTAACACTGACCCTCTAAATGAAATGACCACATGTACATGCTCAAACTGCATGTATACTCTGACTTATCAGTAAGAAGGGGTGGGGCTAACGATGTCACTAACACAGATATTAGGTAATAGAAGCAAATAACAAGGAATAGGCTGTTTGCTCTCTTCTGTGTTCAACTTTCAGAATTAAAGACAAGAATGAAAAATACTGATGAATACATAAATGACAAAAATAATAACTGACATTTAAGGTATTTTTTATTTCATCTAATGTATTTTGAAGAACTAGTAATTAAAGTGATTAATTATTATTAAAAATGTTTTTTTAATTATTTAAAATATTCTTGTCAATCTAATTATTTAATTTAATTTTGTAAAAATCAAAACATTGTCAAATTAATACGCATTTAAATTAGCTTAATTTTTGTATCTTAAATGAAGATAAATGTGGGTGATATAGAGATAACAGTATCTGGAAATGTTTCCTTTCCAAAATTTCTAGTGAATAAAAGTCCATCAAACTACAAAATCATCCCAACAATCAGCCTGTGGTTCTAAAGGTAAATAAACATTATTTAGAAGATTTATAAATTTCATTTACTGAAGCAATAAACATCCAAAAAACATTCGTGTGGGTGAATAATTTTTATAGGCATTGCATTGCAATGGAAGTCAATGCAGACTGATTTCATTCCAAGTCAGCCTGGAGCATTTCTCCTGAACACGATACGAAGATACACTGCTTGATTCAAATGATGCCAAACAATGAAAATTAAAGTGTTATAAATAAAATTCATCATTTATTATAATACAAATAAATATTGTCCACTGTCAGATCCCACAATGGTAGAATTTCAGCTTTGGTTCTGGATTATTTCAGCAGTCTTTTCCTATTCGTGACTAATACACACAAATGCTCATCCCCTCCCCCGTAGCCTGTTCTGCCCAAATTTGACTGCCACACACACTCTATCTCTCATGCACGCACACACATACAGTCAGTCTCTCTCACTCACTCACTCACTCACTCACTCACTCACTCACTCACTCACTCACTCACTCACTCACTCCCTCACTCACTCACTCACTCACTCACTCACTCACTCACTCACTCATACACACACACATGCACTCTCCCTCTCTCTGACTCTTGCTTGCTCTCTCTTGCTTGCTCTCTCGCTCTATGAATGGGGTAAGTGGTGTAGTAACTGCAGGATGTAGGTCAGCGGGGCAGCTTGGCTGGCCCGTGTCTAGACTCAGTCTTCAGGGCATGAAGTCATATACTCATGCGCATTGACCAGCACGATCAAAACTCTCTTGTGCTTCCTAACACACACACACACACACACACACACACACACACACACACACACACACACACACACACAAAGATGTGCACTACAAGGCATCAATTAGGCCTCAATCGACGCTTAAAATTAACCAAAACATCTGCCCTCTCTGTGCCATCGGATACGCCAAAATGCCACTAAAATGTCACATGGTGGTATTTACAATCGTGCACGAGCAGCCAGACGTTATAAAGACATACAGAACAACCTACGTGTGAACACTTCTAACAGAATGGTTTTGGGGTTTTGCAAATGTAAAAACCTATTATTTCACCCTCCAGACTTTCCTTTTATCTTAAAATGATGAGCTCTGCTTTTATTGACTGGTTACCTTCACAGGAGCCACTGAGGATGCGTACATGCTCAACCTGCACACAGACTCGGACTGATCAGTGAGAGGGGGTGGAGCTAATGACATCAATGACCCAGATATTGGGTTATAGATGAAAATGAGAGGAGCTGCTCACACACTGTTTATATTACAGAATTAAAGTCCTGATAAGGGATAATACCGATAGTAGGACATTTGGGTTGTTTTTTATTCTGAAGAATGTATTATTATAAATATTCTTGTCAGTCTAATCATAAGAAATATTCTTGAATTCCTGCACTTTCAGCTCAGAATCACTCTGGATGATCAATTTGCAACAGGACTTCTGAGATGTGTTTTTAGTCCTTATAAGCAACAAAAAACACACAAAAAATGGAAGTAATTATTTTTTGGTCAAATTAAACTTATTCAAGACTTATTAAGACTATTTTCTTAATTTTAACATCTCAGATGAAAACGATTTTGAGTGCCCCAGAAGCTTCTAAAAACAGTATCTGGCATGTGTTACTGTCCGCTACGAATATTTTTCTTTTTTTCTTTTTCTTATTTTTCTATTTTACTTTTTTGGTGAATAAAAGTACGTCAAACTACAAAAACAAAGGGTTGTAGATGTCAATAGGTAGTGTTGCTGCTCTATTTGTGTAGGATCATTTCTGTGTGGGGTGCTGAAGAGAGTGTATCTGGGTTAGCTTTTAATTTACTGTGCACTACTTTTTAGGGACCCTTGTGGTTGGTGTGGTGCAACAGGTAATACCACTAGTGAGCCACCACACCGTGCCAGAGACTTGGGGTTCACTTCCCAGTCTGAGCAACCATGCTGTGCCACACCAATAAGAGTCCTGGGCAGGACTCCTAACACTACTCTGGCCCTCCTGTGTAATATGAGTAACCTGGATAAGAGCGTTAACGAAATGCCACACCCTTCTGACTCTAATTTCTCACCAAAATCATTCGGAAGGAACGTGCTCATGTGGGCCTCACATAGATAGAATGTGGGTTTGAGATGGGCGTGGGCTCTAGATGGGTTTGTAATTTTGTTGGGACCTAGTTGGGCATACCAAACGGGCTCCATCATTACAACCCAACTCTCACATCTAGGCCACATATGCAGTGTACACCCCAGATGGGGCTCATGTTTAACCCCTCCTGGTCCCACCAGGGACCCTGGTAAGCATTCATATGTGGAGCCAATGTAGAACGTGTGGACAAAACCTTCTGCCTGCCCATACAGGACCTACATGGGTATGTTATGTGAGAAACTGTGCAGATTTGTTCAAATGTGTTTTAATTCATTTTTGAAGAGTTAAAAGCATTTATGGAGTATTTATTTAGTTTAAACCACCAGTGGTCAGTTTTACAGTAGAAATGTGTGCATCCCCATCAACAGTTCTGTAAGTAACTGAGTAGAAGATGAAAGATTATTGTGTTACTTTTGTTTTACACATTCTTATAGTGAAACGTTTAAGAGTGTCCTGAAAGAGTTTGAGCCCTCTGAGACTCTGAGAGTTCTCAGTTAGGTTTCATCAAGGTTTCAGACTTAAATGAGCTTTGAAGGGTCTGGCTTATTGAATCAAATCTGTTTTTGATGGCAAAAGACCTTCGTTAAGACTGATCAGACTCTGGAGGTGGTGGTGCACTTTTCTACTGTGCAGCAACTTGGAAGTGTCTTCAGGGAGAGAAAAAATGACTTTTTGCCACAATGAGCAAAGATATGTTAGGAGAATTTTATAAAAAGTACATCCCAACTGTTAAACGAGAAGTGGATCAGCCAGTGGTGCAGGGAATAGGTTCAACTAATTACCAGCAAATAAACACCAAACCATCTGTTTTGCCTTGACCCACACTGTCCCCAACCTAAATATGATCACAAAAGGGCAGTAAAGCAAGACAGACCAAGAATAATACAGAGCCAGAAGCCTTTAGTGGGGCAAAATCTTTCAAACAAGAATTGAATACTTGAAAGACTCTTCATTCTCTCCACACAGACTTTGCGAGCTGTGATAATTCCCAAAGGAAACGTCATATTCAACTTCATGCCTTTTACAGATCAAATCATCCTACTCCCTTCCCCCATATTCTAAGCGCCCCCTATATTGCAAACCCTATAAGGTCACTAAATTATTTACAGTAACAGATATTTTCATGAGGGATGCCCAAACATTTGCGTGCCACTACTGTCTGTCTGTCAATCAAAGAGCTTCCCACTGTCAGTCCTGACAATTTAAACACATCTATATATTCAAATGAAGCTCAATCACAAAAGTGACCATGTCTAACCTAATCCGCCTAGCAACAGTGACTGTCTCTTCACTGACATTATTTAAGTAAAGTAAGGTGTGCGTGTGTTTTCTTCCGTGGAGCCGACGCGTGGTCTTAATGAATAAGACAGTGACAGTGGTTTTTCCAAAGGGTGAAGTATAATGGATTTCGTCTTGGTACCCACTCTCACTCTCTTTCACACTCTCTGTCTTGTCTCCTGGGTTAGGAAGCTGAAAGCCGCAGTCTGTCGTACTGTACGATATTTTATTCATAGCTATCAGGCTCTCACTAATGGATCAGCCCAACATGACCTTTCACCCTGTTACTACAGCGGAGCTCTGAGCGCTGCAGTCTCTCAGTCAGAACACCATAGCTTCATTAAGAGACACTGTAGAATTATACATATCCACTTAACTGTGACTCTAACAGGGCCGGGTCTGATGAGTCCAAGATTATATCGAGGCAGAGTCAAAATTGAGCTCCATTTTATCTGCCCATGCTGGATTTTTTTTTTAAACACTGCTCGTGTCCTTTTCTATCCCAAAATCTCAATTCTAGAAACTTGTCTCTGCATTTGTTAGAACCCATTAGTAAAATGCTCTCTTGAAGGGTACCTTTTGTCCCAGTAAAATGAAACATAGTGAAAACAGTGCTCTATAAATCTATGAATAAAGGTTATTAGGTCATCAATTTTGTACCTATAGGGCCCTGAAGTGTGTCCTGCTCTATAACGCCAAATTCCTTTGCCTAATGCATTTACATTTACATTTATCCAGAACCACATAAAACAGTGCTTTGCTGTTCACTCAGAAGATACTGAATTAGATAAAGCCTAATTCAATGTTATGCTAGTCCTGGGATTTTTGAACAATCTTCACGAAGCTGCTCAGGTATATATACCTGAATTTGAATTTACTTCTGTAACTCAGAATAAAAACAGAACTCAGGTATAAATAAATAAGTAAAATAAAAAATAAAATAAAATAAAATAAAATAAAATAAAATAAAATAAAATAAAATAAAATAAAATAAATATATAAATATATATATATATATATATACACATTATCTAAAATCATTTACTCAAGATGAAGTGTTGGATTGCAATGCTATTCAGAAGGGAAAAGGTTACTGGGAACAATAGATAATTCAGGGATAACACAACATGCCAGACATCTCAGCATTAAGCTGTAGAGATGGCAATGCGACTGGCTATCTGTGTCTTCAAGACGAGCTCTTGAGACAGCAGCGTTATGTGGACGAGCGCTGTCCTGTTGGAACAGAGCACCGGAGTGTGTGTTCAGAAAAGGAAGGACCACTGGTTGTAGGACCTTATTAATGTAACACTGGTCTGTCTTGGTGCCTGTAATGAAGACTAAAGGTGATCTGGCGTCGCACGAAATCGCACCCCACACCGTGACACCAGGCCTTCAGGAGGGATTGGTCACTGCAGATGAGCTGCTGCCATTCTGACTGAATCTATGACAGTTTAAAGTGGCAATAAACCTTGTACTTCTATTCTGTCCATTTGTGTTTTTTACATCTTTTAATGCTAACAAAGTAAAAAAGGGGAAAATTGCATCATTATTGCACAATTATACAGTTTATATTAGTTGATCATTTTACACAATATAGCCATGAATTAAAAATACATCCTAAAAGGCTTAAATATATAAATATTCAGTATATTTAGTGGATATTGTTTAAAAAAAAAATTGATGCTTTCCATACATTCAAATACAACTATATTTGTTTCTGACCACCCACTCCAAATGACCCCTGACAAGAGCCCCTGCACCCCCTTAACCACAGGGACAACCTCGTCATTGGCTGCTGCATCATAACATGTTTGGCACGGTGCCAGGGCGATGACTCAATTGCAAATGTTACAGGAAGAACAGCTGGAGAGGAAAAAATGCCACATCCCTGCGCCCTGTCAGCGCACATTAGGGCTCGGCGTTACTACTGTGTGTGTGTGTGTGTGTGTGTTTGCGCATCTGTATATACATATGCTGAAATGCCATCTGTGCATCATAATACACACATCAATGATTTGAATAAATGCCTTTTATATTCATCTTCTCAATATATGTGTTTTTACAGTATGAATCCAAACCATAGTTTAATTGGTGTGTGTGTGTGTGTGTGTGTGTGTGTGTGTGTGTGTGTGTGTGTGTGTGTGTGTGTGTGTGACCTGGTGTGGCAATTAATCTGAAATGCATTTACATCCTGCTTTCTATAACAGCTACTGTTCTTACCCAAAGCAGCTTGTATGGAGATGTGGGTCTCCTGTCCCTAAATGAGCATCACAGAAAGATAAAACCTCCTTGAGAACATGAGGCAGAACAATATTCAAGAGCCACGACTCAAAAACTCAAATACACATGAGAGACAAACCCTGAGAGGAACCACACCTCAAAAGAAAAAAACTTGCCAAGGAAGATACACAGAGGAACCAAAACTTCAATGGAAAAAGACTCAAAATGAGAAACTTTCCAAGAGCATGATGAACAAGCACTGAGAAGAACCCAGAGTCAAAAGAAATGACTTCCATGGGGGGCATGAGGGAGACCTACTGACAGATATGTACAGACAAAAAGAGCAGGAACTGAAAGAGCATCAAGAAAAAACACTGATTAAGGCTTAAGCGTGTTGTAGTTCAAGTGGAGACTAAGACCAACACATAAACACCTGGCATTAACATGCGTCCTGAGTGATCCAAAGTCTTAAGTCATAAGTGACCACCACAATGTACAGATGTGCACGGGGTACGATGCGTCTTGAGGCATCACTCAAACAACATTCAGAGGTGGTCAGAGACGATTTTGCGTCCCCAACAACCGCATCACTGTCCCGGCTTAGCTGAGCATGCAATAACAAGAAAGTGCCTCATTCCAGTTTAATTCATTTAAGCATGACGTTCCCTCCACGCAGCGGAAATGATGTCAGAAATCCAATAAAAAGCAGTCAAAGGTTTACAAAGTCAAATACATTTTGCTTATCTTTAGTTATTTGTACTGTGATTGGATCAACCAGGGCATGTGGTAATAACAGGTGTGAACAGATCCATTGTGTCTCAATCAACACCAAGACCTTTAGTAGCTGAATCAAGGTCAAGACTGGACTTCTCATGTGTAGATGCAGGTACACGTAGACCAATAGTGCCAGTGAGAAGGCAGGACTTAGAAAGACATTTAATTCCATGAAATTAATCTGGTCTTGACTACAATTCCCAACATATTCCCAACTGACTATAGGTTGTAACAGTATTCAGTGTGTACTGACCGTTCCCAAGATAAGATTAGATTCTGAGATACGACAGGGCGAGTCCAAATGAGACCAAGACCACTCATTCTTACTGCAACTCCAAGGCATAATTTCCAATATTATGCTTAAATAGTGTAGTGTTAATTATACACAAGAATAACAATATTACTGTATGGGGACGGGGCAATGGGGCAAATCATCGTCACTACTAATTTGCTCAGTAGTGAAATACAAACCACAAATCAAGCATGAGAGCATACTGTATCTATTTATCTATTATAATTAATTACATTTGAATCAATCAAGCTTTTGCAATAAACATTTTCACCCTTCTACAGTTCAGGGATCAGGTTTTGGTTTCTATCCTGTGTGTTTAGATATGAATCCGTCAAATCATAACTCTAGCAGACGAGCTTAAAGCTCTTAACCTCCCTCTCTCACTCCACCCCCACAACCTTGCTAGGCTCCACCCACTTTGGGGAAGCCCCGGGCACTGCTGTCAACTCCTATAACGCCTTGGCTCCGGCCGCGTACGTGGTTGCTAGGGAAGCTGGCCGTTAGCAGCCAAATGTGTGTGTGTGGCAGGTTTAATTATAGATTACAATGAGCCTCCACTCTCTCTCCCACTCTCTCAGTCTGTGAGCTCAGTCATGTGGAATGAACAGAGCACAGCGGTAATGCAGTTGTGTAAAAATTCCAGGAGAGGAATCCGACCACTCCGTGGTGAGTGCCGGAGAGAGGTTGGTCCAGCTTCAGGACATCCTACCATATGTACCAGCCCAATCCTTTCCAAGGATGGGAAAATGGGTTTGACTGCATGATGATTGAAACATTACAGGCGAGTACACTCAATTACAATAATGTTCAAAGTATACCCTCATTTTTTAACACTGAGTAACACAAATTCCTTAATCCCCAGAAAATCACAGGAATCATTACTGGCACAAGCTGGAACAAACTGAGCGACTGGAAACAATGTAAACGAGGCAAATCCCAGACTAGATAAAAGACAACACAGATCACAGAGAGGCCAAACAGATAGACTATAAATCAGATGCACTGCAAACATTACAAACAGCATCAATTACAAACATAAAAAGTGGAAATCAGATAACAGATCGGATAATCAGAATCAGACCTTTATTTGCTGAGGATCTGGTGCACAATTTCTCTGAGTGAGACAGACAGTCAACAAACACAGCAAGTGAAGGATATACAAACCTGAAATAAGACAAAACAGCAAATATGAATATATGTAAACAAAGTTACAAAATAAAATATACATTTTACAGTGTGTGTGTGTGTGTGTGTGTGTGTGTGTGTGTGTGTGTGTTAGTTATAGGAACACTGCCATCTACAATTTGCAAACTGTAAAATTAAAGACCTGCTAATATATAAACTAGAGAACATTACAGAGTAGGTATCCTAACATCATTGACTGGCTAAACTAAAAACTAGAAATCTAATAGAACCAGTAAGACTGGGAGAAGTATATACAAGGTCATCTGCAAACTGGAAATATGTCAGACTAAGTAAACTGCCACAATGGAACATTAATTAATTGCAAAGTAGAAAATTAAAGACTTTTTTCACAGACTGAGAAATGACAGATTGAGTAAACTGCAAATAAGAAACTTGTAGACTGGGTGAACCTTAGACTAAAATTATTACACTTTTATTATTACATTATTACACTATTAGACATTGAAATATTGCAAAATATCAATTGCAAATGGAAAAATACAGTCTACAGTAAGTAAACTGTTAACTGGACCAGTGATAGACTGGGTGAATTGTAAACAGCAATAATTACAGACTGTTTAAACGTAATTACCAAACTACCAAATAGAAAAATGACAGACTGAGCAAATTGCAAACTAGACAAGATGGCCAACTGGAAAACTGCACACTGGAATAATTACAGCCATCCACAGAGTAAACTGCTGAATGGAAGGATTACAAACTGCATATATGATAGATGGGGTAAACTGAAGACTGGCTCAATGACAGGCAGGTAGCAAACAGGATACATGGTAGGCTGAGTTTACACAGTGTTATTTAGTAAACGATTTTAGCTGTGGCATCTGTTCTTTACTGTATTTAGACGAGTTGTGTGCTGAAACACAGCGGTGTTGAGCCCGGAGCTTGGCCCGTGTCCGTGTACGTCATATGTGATGTTTTTTGGTGTTAGAACTTCAAGAAAAAGATGAGAAATGAGGCAGATATCTCCATAAAAAAGGAATATAAGATTTGACAACCTGTCTAACTGTGCTCTAGTGTTGTTATACACACAGACACACACACACACACACACACACACACACACACACACACACACACACACCTCTCCTCTCCCAGTCAGCCTGCTATTAAAGATTCAGCTCTGGCACAGACCATACATATTTCATCGGACATTTTGCAACACAACGGATAAATAAAATATAGATTAAAAAGTGCCTAAACCCTGCATCAGCATATCTCTCCTCTCCGCGCTGCTCATATCTCACTCCTCCGTTCTTCTCAGTGGACGAGCAGGTTTTCTGTGTTACTTGGCCATCATTGTTGGAGGTTTCATCCTTATTTTTTACTTTGTGGTGAGTCAACGTGACCCTGTGTTACTCAGATCCTCACTCAAACTTCACTGACTTTTTAGAAACACTCACATGACTTCTGCACACTGAGGACCATTACATCCTGCAGTCAGATGTTTTACACACTGAGGACTGTTACGACCTGCAGTCAGACGCTTTACACACTGAGGACTGTTACATCCTGCAGTCAGACGTTTTACGCACTGAGGACTGTTACATCCTGCAGTCAGACGTTTTACGCACTGAGGACTGTTACATCCTGCAGTCAGACTTTTTACACACTGAGGACTGTTACATCCTGCAGTCAGACATTTTACACACTGAGGACTGTTACATCCTGCAGTCAGACATTTTACACACTGAGGACTGTTACGACCTGCAGTCAGACATTTTACACACTGAGGACTGTTACATCCTGCAGTCAGACGTTTTACACACTGAGGACTGTTACGAATTGCAGTCAGACATTTTACACATTGAGGACTGTTACGACCTGCAGTCAGACGCTTTACACACTGAGGACTGTTACATCCTGCAGTCAGACTTTTTACACATTGAGGACTGTTACGACCTGCAGTCAGACGTTTTACACATTGAGGACTGTTACAACCTGCAGTCAGACGTTTTACACATTGAGGACTGTTACAACCTGCAGTCAGACGTTTTACACACTGAGGACCGTTACAATCTTAATAAATAATAAATGTTTTTCAAAACCCAAAACCACTTCAGTGATAAATGCTTTGTCCTGATGTCAAATATGACCTGAAACTGGTCTCAGATGAGCAGCTTCTGACTCAGACAGTTAGTGGTCATATATGACCTTGTCTAATTCCATGTCTGATCTGCAGGACACACACATACACACTTCATACACTCACTAAACACACTGCATACACCCACTACACACACACACACACACACACACACACACACACACACACACACACACACACACACACACACACACACACACACACACAAACACATCGCAAAAAGAGCAAAGGGAAGATGTCTTGCTCCAGGACATGATGATGAGCATGTATGCCAGGAGGGGGTCATTTTATGTAAACCCCCCCGTTTGTGTGTGTGTGTGTGCGTGTGTGTGTGTGTGTGTGTGTGTGTGTGTGTGTGTGTGTGTGTGTGTGTGTGTGTGTGTGTGCGTGTGTGTTTGTGTGTGTAAGATATTTTTGAGTATTGTTTAGTTAGTGTGTATATGTGTAAATACATATAAAGGTATCTGTGTAGTGTTCCTTCATGAGCAAGAACGTGTGATAGTCATAGTCGAGGCCACAATGGAAACTAAGAGACCTTGTAAGCATCTAAAGGCCTTTCTCACACTGTTAATTTCCATTAGTCCACCATCAGGTGAACAATGAACAAGAATGGTGTTCATAGCAGGGTTAAAAGGAGAAAGCTGCTGCTCAAACATTGCTGCTCATCTGCAATTTGCTACATATCACATTGATAAGAGAACGCTACTGGAAATTTATTTTGTGCATGGATGGGAACAACAGATCTGATTGGTTTGGAGAAAGAAAAACACTGCATTCCAGCATGAAAAAAAAAACATCCCATTTTTTAAATACAGTGGTGGTAGTATCGTGTTTTGGGGCTGTTTTGCTGCATAAGGGCCAGGAGTGCTTGCCATCATTGATGGAAAAATGAATTCTGAATTATACCAGAACATTCTAAAGACAAATGTTAGGACATTTGTCTGTGAGCTGCATTTCAAGAGAATGTGGGTCATGCAGCAAGACAATAGCCCTAAGTATATTTTCATTTGTGTTTTGCTACCTCACAACCTGAAATTAAAATGGATTATTTAAGGGTTTGCGTCATTTAATTTACAGAAAATGTCTACAACTTTGAACATTTGATGTTTTTTTTTTATTGTGAAGCAAACAACAAATAGGACAAGTCACTATGAGCTACCACATCTTGCCACTGGGATTTTTGCCCGTTCCTCAAGGCAAAACTGCTCCAGCTCCTTCAGTGAGGACTGCTACAATGAGGACTGTAAAATTTTGGTCGCATCTGACCAGACCACCTTCCTCAGTAACAGTCTCCCACATGCTTTTTGACAAACTCAGATTGATCCTTCCTATTTTTGCAGCTCCATCTGGGTTACCTTTGGTCTCTGTGCTGCCTCTGATTAATGCCCTCCTGGCCTGGTCTGAGAGTTTTGGTGGGCGGCCCTCTCTTGGCAGGTTTGTTGTGGTACCACTTTCTTTCTATTTGTTGATAATGGATCTGATGGTGCTCTGCCTCTTGTTTAATGGTGTTGCAGCCTCTGGGGCCTTTCAGAAAAGGTGTGTATATTCTGACAGATCATGTGAGTTATTTTTACAGCAAACAAGGATGTCATACCAGATACTGAAAGCAAAGGTTCACATACTTTTGCCGCTCACAGATATGTAATACTGGATAAACTTCCTCCATAAAAAAATAAGCAACATTAATATTTTTGTCTATTTTTTATCTACTTTTTAAATCTGAGAGTTTGCTTAAATATATTTAGAAATATAGAAGGTTTTAGATGGTTCGTCAACTTTCATGGACCACTGTATATAACGACTGTATAGAGGTTCATAAAAATGTATCTCTATGTGTTTCTAAAAACTAGTTTGAAGAACAAAGCTTGGTTCCACATTTTTCCTGGAGATCCACAGCCAGCAAGTGGATGTGTTCAATTCTATCACCAGCACACCTGGTTTAACATCATTAACTCATTAGACCCTTCATGAAACCCAGAATTCAGTTCTTCACTCTACACAGTTTCATGTCCCCTAAACTAGAACCAGCAACTAGAACCTAGAGCTAAGGATTAATCATTGATTTACCAAACCAGCTTTTGAAAAATATCAGACTCCCATGAGGAGAGCTGTTAATGAATACTAGTGATGTAATGATGTAAGTACTAGTGATGTAAAACTAGTACCTTCTGTAGGAATTTGTCAGACAAAAAATCTGAAAATTCTATATTTTTTAATTTACTAATAAATTAGTTAATTTTAACATGTTTATTGTCTCTTGACTGCATGAATTATCAAATACAAATTTTATAAAGGCATTTACAGGCTTATTCCAGAAAGAATCAGCTCTTGAGTTTTCACACTTATTTCATTGTAAGAAGATTAATGTGATGCACACAAACGCCGTCTAACCTCTCCAAATAAAAAACCAAGATCTGCTTTTAATTTTCTAGATTTTCTGTCTTTTCAAATATTAGAAGCACCTTCTCCCATTGTTTTTCATAATTCATTTAGCCAAAAATGATCCATCTGAAGAGAGGGCAGAAACCTGTGTGGGAAATTTGCTGATTCCATTCAAAATTAGCCTTGTCTGTCCGATATGCCTAAACATGCATCAAGAAACACAGCTACTCTTGTGCACCAACAGCAAGGTAAACGTCATGCTTCTAAATACGACCTGTCTGATCACAGACAATTTACTCAGAGCTTTATTTATCCATGACACAATCTGTCCACTAAGCTTGCCTTTTTTGCCACGTTGTGCAGTCACAGCCCCCTTATCGGAGAGCCGATAAAAAATTTAGCCAGACCCTTGAATAATTCAGGGCAAACGGCATACGTTAAAGATGCGTTGAAAGAATACGTTTGATTTGTTTAGTGTATAAACCGTTCTTCCGTCGTCAACCGCGAGGGATAGTGCAGCCCTGAGTACTGTACATTATTCATCGGTTCCTTTGTAATAGAAGGCTTCATACATGTCAGAAGACATTAAGAGTCAAATGACTGCAGTGACACTGAGCTGCCTCAAATTCTTTTAGTTTAATTAATGAAGAGAGAGAGAGAGATATTGAAAGTACTGAGAGATAAAATAAAGCTGCAGCAGGTAACAGGACAAATAAGCAGTTTTAATAGACTAGAACAATTATCATATGAACTCCTTATGAAATTTAATTTCAATAAATGCTAGATGTTTTGTTTTTTATTGTCAAAACAAATGAAAATTGAATTTAATTATTTAGTAAAAAAAAAACACTGAAGAAACATGGTGGGGTCTTTAGATCACAATGGATCAAATACTTGTGTGGGAATCTAGAAATATAAGAACCAAAGCTAACAGTAGCACTTGACCTGTTTTAGAATAAACATGAGCATTCATTGTGTCTTAATGTCATTTCGTCTTTGATTTCCATCTTGTAACACATACAATCGTACATGTGATTAAAAGCTTAAATGTTTCTTCTGTATGATGGGAAAAACCTCTTGTACCTGTTTTTGTATAAAGAGTTTATGGGGGGTCTATATAGCGTTGAAAGGGTTCCACTGTTCTTACAATAATCAAATAAAGTTATTTTCATTAATGTAACTCATTCTTCGTGTATAGTTTAGTTAAATTCTGAAATGTATTAGATTTGCTAACTTGCGAACACTTTCAGACTACAAACACCGGATGAAGGTGCCCATCATGCCACCAAACGGAGATCTGACCCCTCTGGGAATGGACTCCAGAAGACCTCTGAAGGTGTTCTGTGGTATCTGGCACCAAGACGTTTGCAGGAGAGACTTTAAATCCTGTAAGGCTAGAAGCAGACTTCTGGCCAGGTTTCTGCATCAACTAAAAAATAAAACTGATCTTTACCAGCCATTCATATTAGTCACTGGCAGGACATGGCAGGACATGAATGACATGCCCGTGAGCAAGGCATTTAACTCCCCGAGCTCCTAGGAGATAGCTGCCCACCACTCCAGGCAGGTGTGCTCACTGCCCCCTAGTGTGTGAATTCACTAGTGTGTATGTGTGTGTTATACAGTGTGAATGGGTTAAATGTGGCAAATTCTGCAGCATGTGTTTACGTTTGCATTTATTTCATCGTTCTCATGAGTACAACTGAAGCAAACACATCTAACAACAAGCCAGTTCACTCGTACCCTTAATCTAATAATGATTTCTGCGCAGCACAACATGTTGGAAGTGTACATTTGTGTGTGTCTGCAGAAGCAAGGGGGACGCCTGTTGTAGGGAAAGAACAGATGAGGACGCAAGCCGCCATGGGACGTTTTCTCTAGCTGAAGTGGAGCTTATGTCTTTATTAGTTCTTGGTAGAAGTGGCCCATTCACAGTCCGCACCCAAGCTTAGCTGGAGTTGACGAAACCGTGTGTATTTTATATTAAAAAAGAGAGAAGCAGCAGCACTGGAATCGCACAACGTTGGCGGTAATAGAAAGTGTGTGCGCCTGTTTGTGTGCACGCATCTGAAGGGGTAGGATGGGGTAGATATGCCTCTTGCTGTCATCCACATTCTGATTATCATGTTGGCAGGATCTAAAAGATTAGACACATCAATAGTTTATGACTCTGTAGAGACTCTCGCTCAATTCCCACATCTATAAATTACTAAACAAGGCCATTTACATCTCTGTTTCCCAACAAACTTTTCTCTCTCGCGCGCACTCTCACACTCACTCTGTCTCCTGCTCTCATTTTTTTTTTTTTTTACCAAAGCAAGTTTATCTTCGTCCACCTTCCCTTCCAGTGACGAATCTCCCTCTCTCTCTCTCTCTGTCTCTGGCCTTTTCACCCTAAGGATTCTCCAAGTTGCAAACTCCTGATAACCCTTTAGAAAAAAAAAGGAAATAAAAAATAAATAAAATAAATCACACCATAAAAACACAAGCACCTAAAAAGAAAGGCATAATTAATAGATGTGGTCTGCCAATGCGCATGAATTATGCAGTTTTTATATTCAAGAAAATTACCAACCAAAAAAAAAAAAAACCCATCGGGAGAGAACGGAGGAGAATCATTAACTGCAAACTGGAACCTTTGTAAAAATGCAGCAATTTTTTTGTTAATAATTTATCCGCATAAACAAATAACATATGAATAAGGAATGCTTTAAGAAAAGGGAATTATTCTGCCACCCGAAGCCGCAGAAGCAGCTCTACGTTCCTGCGGAACTTGAGCATCTGGGGAGTGAAAATAAGATAGTAAAAATAAAGTTTAGATTGAGCATTATTCAAATACAGAAAAAAAAAAACACAGTTCGCCAACTTTGCAGAGCTTTGTTGAGATGTTTCAAACTTACGCAAAAAAAAAAAGTGAAGTTCTCTCCGACTCACAAACATTAAAACAGGAAAGTCTTTTGGGGTTCTGAGATACGCACCTCAACATACAATGAGCTCATACAAGAACTTTAACTAAATTATTATTCTCTCAAACTCAGAGAGACGGAGCTCTGGGTGCTTTGGGGACTGAATGTAAATGGCAAGACCAGAGACAGACGTGACAGCCTTGAAAAACCTGGAATAATAAGCATAATATATCTTAATAAATAATTATCCTGCAGAACTTAATGACAGTAGTTTAAAACAATAAAATGTAAAAACAATTGCCTATTGAGTTGCCCGTTGCCTATTGCAAGAGTGACAAACCATGAACCTCAAACTCTGTTGTGTCCTCCTTCAAAAAAAACCCACGAAAGTAAAACAGATCTGTAAAATTAGCCAAATTCTGTATTACCGTAACAGTCTTGACGTTATATTTTGTCCCACAAAATATACAGCTCCTTGAGAAAAATATGAAACTGAGGCTTCGAAGCATAAGAAGGATCAACGAGACGCTACTAACATCGTTCCGTGAGTAGTTTGGGAAAACGTAGTTCATGCTTTCAACCTGCACTACAGGGCGCACTTTACACATGCATTTCTGGGCGAGCTGAGAGAAACAGAATGGTCAGTGAAAGTGAAAGAAGCATGTGGACTGAGGCAGTAGAGTAATAATAGAAGATCTTACAATAACATTCTCAGGAGTGTTGTCCTGCCTAATTCAGCAAAGTGCAGTTAACAGTGTGTCAAACCTGGAGTAGCAAAGATAGAGACACTGTTCTCCTTACAGCAGGTCAGCTGAGGATCGACATGAAGCTGCTACTAAAAGGCCAAAAAATGGTCAAATGGCAAAAATGCCAAATTATGCTGCTTTAAACTTTTGTTGTTTTTTTTTTAAGTGAAGAGTGATTTTGCTTCACTATCAGTTTATGGCAACACGAGGATTTTGGGAAAGAGATTCTTGTTAAAGAGAGTCAAACTGAAGTTGAATTTAAGAGCAGCTCATGACAGCTGGACTCTATGATGACGCCAACAGAACAGGATCAATACTTTAACTCAGTTATAATGGGAGTGGCTGACCACTGAGTGTGCTATGTCCTCTCACTACCTCTCTCAAAGTGTGTGTGTGTGTGTGTGTGTGTGTGCGTGTCTGTGTGGAAGGGGGTTACGAGTGTATAACCTTGACTTCCTGCTGTGCTGGACTCATGGGAAATCAAGGGCGTTCATCATCTGAGGTTAACCACACTGTCAATTATGCACACCAAGGGTGCGTGTGTGTGTGTGTGTGTGTGTATCGGGGGGTGGGTGGTGTGCATGCCAGCCAGTGGTGATGCTGCAGTGCCCCAGGGAGGTACAGTAAGTGAATGGAAATGACCAACACACACACACACACAAACCATATCGTTGGTCAGTGGATTTTGCTTTATTACTGTCCGGAGATTCTCTTTGAACCGGTGGTGGAGGTATGATTGGGCCCAGCAGGGTGGACTGTCTCTCACGCAATAAACCTACTGTCATTTTACTATTAACCTCTTTCCTCAGGCTCACAAGAGCCACCATTTCTGCCATTTAATCCACTTTTCTCTGTTAATATGACACCGTAATGTTGATGGTACTTGACGTGTAATTAATCTAATGTAATGCATTAAAAAAGTTATGATTTTTTTGTTTGCTAATGTCCGAAAGTCTTGTTCAGAACAAACATATACAGAGGTATGAAAAAGTTACATCGAACAGAAGGGGGATGAAAAGGAAAGCCTCCCCTGAAACATCTAAACAAGCCTCTTTGAGAGTTCACCCTCACACACAAGACAAAACCTCACAACGTATACAAGTGTGGGCATTCCCAAACCATTCACATCAGGTAACATCACAATGAGCAAAGGTTTGTAGAAAAAAAAGTGCAAAATTCCATGAAAAGAACACCTCTCCAACTGTTAAACACTGTCTGCCTTTCAGCTCCACCTCCTTTCTTTGCATTCTTCAGGCCACTGATAGTCATTACATAATCACCAGTGGGTCATTTCAAGGAAGGCATGACAGTTTTGCCATGGCTTTGAAAGGTACTCAGCTGAGTCCACAGGCTAATGATAATGTTCACCGGTCCATCATCAGGAGAACACTGAACAATGATGGTGTGTATGGCACAGTTGCAAGGAGAACGTTGCTATTCTCCAAAAAGAACATTGCAGCCCATCTGCAGTTTACTAAAGAAACAGTCCAGAATGCTACTGGAACAATGTTTTGTGGATGGATGAGACCAAAGTAGAGCATTTAAATGAGATGTGTTATGTTTGAAAGATGGAAAATTGGCATGTTGGCATTAACCATCTGTGAAACATGGTGGTGATAGTATGGCTTGGGGCTGTTTTGCTGCATCTGAGCCAGGACGGCTTGCCATTATTGATGGAACAATACATTTGGAATTATACCAGCAAATTCTAAAAGAAAACATCAGGATATCGGTGCAGGAACTGAATCTCAACTGAACATGCAGAAAGACAATGACCCTAAGCTTACAAGTGGTTCTACCAAAGAAGAGACAAAGAAGAAGAAGAAAGTTAATGTTGATCCAATTGAAATGTGGTGGAAGGACCTGAAGCAAGCAGTTTATGGGGGGAAACCCACCAACATAACAGAGTTGAAGCTGTTTTGTACAAAGAAATGGGTTAAAAATACCCCCAATCCAATGTGTGGGAACGGACATCGGTTATTACAAATGTTTAGCTGCAATTAATGCTCCACAAGGGGGTCACACCACAGACCTGAACCCAATGTTCACATATTTTGCCAAAAAATAAACCAACAAGTGAAACTGACGATGAAAATTTTAGTCTCATTTGTTTTTCCTCATTTACATTTAAGTTCGAGGCACAAACTTTCACCACTTCATGCTTGGTCATGACTGGACTGTGACCAGACGTAATGAAAATGTGTTCTATACTGTGGTCTATAAGCCATCAAAGTGTGTGAAACTGTTCCTCTTGTCCTTGTTTAAACTCATTACGCTCTTGTCAAACGTGTTTCATCTACAAAGAGAATGGTTGACTACAAACTGTGTTTCTACAGAAACAACACTTGCAGGAATGGAGTAAGTAAAGCTGACATGGTAGCATCCGTCAGTCCATCTCTTTTTGTCTTTCCTCTGCTCTCTCTCCCGCTCTCTCTTCTTCTTCTTCTTCTTCCTCTGCTTCCCTTTCGACCCTCTCCGGTGCCAACATCCGCCTCAGCCTTCCGCACGTGTACCAAGTCATTACGTGTCTAATTGTTTCATTATACTGCCATTTACCAATTACCCACTACTCATGTCCCTGGCTCGAGAAGTCATTAGCGCACTCCCAGGCCTCCCACTTCTCCTTCTCCTCACTCGTCTCCGAGTGCCTGGGCCCCGCGTCCGGCGAGGGCTCTCCCCTGCCCAATCAGCACGGGGGCCTCCTCGGGTCCGCGGCTCCTAATTGCTGTGGGCCACGGGGTCCATACGAAGCAATCAGGCTGGCAATCTCTAAAGACATCCGTAAGTTGAGCCACGTCAAGGAAAAAAAAAAAATCTCTGTTTCTTCCTCTCTGTGCAGCAACAGAGCTGGGATAACCCAGGTCCCAGCCGCAATTAATGACCTTGCTCAGGATTGAGCTACTATTAAAACAGGAGGTGTGCTGTCAGAGACGAAGCCTGGAGAGATCCTGGAGAGATCGAAGGGCTGGAGAGACGGATGGAAAGTTGGGGAATGACAGAGTGACAAGAACAGAGGTGTAGTCTATGTGATGTGCAGGTTTATAGCCACTAGGAAACCAGTGGGATCTGCATATGTTCCCTCCAAAATGCTCAGAGGAAAACAAGACATGCACATGTTCAGCTTTTATCATCAGCAAACATGACGTTTTGACAGAAGAAAGAAATGTAATTACTGCAGCGCGGAAAAAAAATGGGAACGTTCTGAAAGTTCCGAAAATTCAATGTGTCCAGTTTTCTGGACGTTTAAATTTATTAAATATTTAATATTTAAATATATAATATATAAAAGTATTATATATTTCCTTTTTTTAATCTCTATTCGTTTATTTTCACCATTAAATATGTGTTTTTCATGTGTTAATTCTTTTTCAAAAAGCAATGGAAGTAAAATATTTTAATTATTGTATGTTTAGTTTTGGGAAAGTTACCTTAGATGGTTACACATTTGTGACTTTTTTCTAACTGGGAATATTAAAGAAATGATGTGACATTTTTCTGAATATTCCTGGAACATTATTTCTGCAATGTTACAGGCTAACCTTTCTGAAACCTTTTAAAAACCATCCTGAACAGCTCTTTGCTCGCTGGGAATGTGGTGAGAAAATGTAATAAATAACAAATATATTTGATTAAGTCATGTGGTTTTTCCCTCTTTAAGTACACACGGTATAATGGGAAGTTGCTGTTTGCATTTTTTTAGAAAAAGATCATTATTACTTTTGTAAGCATTTCTTTAAAACATGTTTTGATACAGAATGTTTGAACAATTTAATCTTATTTAATCTCTCAGATTTTCAAAAGCAAATATAATATTTTAAGAATGTGTAATGACTTTTAAAAACTATAAAACCCTTTTTTATCAAACAAGTCTGTGCAATCAGCTTATTTGTCTAAATATACAATTATAATAATTATAATATATATATATATATATATATATATATATATATATATATATATATATATATATATATATACTAGAGGACGACCAACACAAACTGTGCAGAAACAGATGAGCTTCTGTCTCTGAATTTTTAAAATAGGAGTGTCTAATAAAGTGGACAATCAGAGGACACAATGTTTAAACACACCAGCAGCACTGCTGTGTCTGATCCTCTCCTACCAGCACAGCACACACTAACACACTAGTACTATGAGAATGACCCACATAATAGCTGCTCTGTGGTGGTCCTGTGGGGTCCTGAGTGTTGAAGATCAGGGTGAAAGGAGGAGAATAAAGTCTGCAGAGAAACAGATGAACTACAGTCTGGAATAATAGAACTACAAAGTGCTCCTGTGTGGTCAGAGGAGCTGATTAAATGGACAATGAATGTCGAAACAAGGTGGTAATTATAAATGTTATGGTTTATTGGTGTATATTACAGACAACTTTGTGTGGAGCAGGTTGTCAGCCTGTAGCCTGTCAGCCAGAAGGGTTTATACCCCTCTTACTATGGTAACCTGGTTAATCTGTGTTAAAGTACAGGTCTGAACTGACCACATCACGTGGCTTGTTGGTATAAATAAGGGCTGTTGAGATCCCTTTCAGTGGTGATTAAAGCCGCTGCTTAGACCTTGAGTTATTCTCTCTCGCTCTCAAACGCCAACTTCTGAGTCACTTCTGAGAGTGTGTACGAGCTGATGTGTGTGTGGTAGGTAACAGAGTTCACTCTAGTGTATCTGTGTGTGTGAGAACCCCTCTCTCTCCAGGCTGTGGGACACACCCTGGCGGGCGTGAGAAAACACCAACTGGACACCCAAACCAGACCAAGAGTTCCACCTGTTTAGAGTTACACCCTGCCTCTTCTTCCAGCCGCTGAATTTGGCAGCAACACAGGCCAGAAGCTGCTCTTTTGTCAGGGCCCGTATTGCGCTGTCCTCATCTCACTGTCAGCCGAAAACGTAGACTGGGGTACCTTCGGTGCCCCTGATGAGGCGCTTGTTTTAAAAGATTCCCTCACATGCACCACAAAAGTGGCTTTGTGCCGTCCTAGAGAACACACACCTCTTCTCAGCGTAGGCGGTGCGATGGCGGCACTCGAACGAGCCAAAGTCAGACGAAACCCCTGGGAGCTGCGAAACAGAATTGATTTCCTTTCATTTGCGCTAATCCGGAGTTGTACCTCAAGCAAGGAGCCACGTTTGCACATGGGAGTGCACGCTCTTCTAAACGATTCTGAACTCAAGGTCATGAAATTCTCACCATTTTTCCCCTCAAGCTTGCGAGACATGCAGAGCTTCAGATCGTCTTGAGTGCACCAGCCACTCTTCGAGCTGCGTTTAGTTAGTCCGATAATCATCAGAATGATCTTTTATGTCTCTTAATTATATTGTGTGTGCAAGAGAGAGTCTAATGGGACATGGGGCATTATAGATACTCGTGTCTAATGATGATTATAAGGGAATTATACAGGAGCAGCCAGGCTCTGGTATGAATTGTGCCATGAAATGTGTTTATACCAGTAACTGCGATGTTTGTTAGCAGTCGTGATAAGTGTGGTGGTGCCCACCTGCCTCTAGGGACAGTGACACTTCACTGACAGATGGGCACAGCAGGTAGTGCGGCTCTGGGGGTTTGGATTTGATCCTTACTCTGCTCACTGTCTTTGAGAAGTTTGGAATCTTCTTCTTGTATCATTGTTGGTTTCATGCAAGAACTTCGGTGAAAGAGTGCGTGTACAACTCTTTGCCCTCTCCAGGAACTATTCCTGCCTTGCCCCCAACAATTCCATATAATCTACAGACACACCGTGACCCTGACTGAGGAGATGGATTACATCATCTGACAGTGTGATCCACTAAATTTATACTTGTAAAATTAATGCACCTCAAAAGACCCAGCTGTCACTCCACTGAAATGCCGGAAACATCTGGTGTGGTCACAATAAACGGACTCTAAATGACCAGGTGTTTAAATGGACTAATTCCTTAATTCACTGAAGGTCCTGGGTGCCACCATGCCACAGAAAACATCACTTGCATTACTGGCAAATCTCTGCAAAAATGAAGACCTTCAGTCACATACAATACAGGCAATGCTGGTCCAAAGAGGTTCTACACAGCTTTCATCAAGACTATTCTGATCTCCATCAGTCTGTTTTTTTCTTGTTCAGCAAAGGAACAAACTGCAGCTTTTCAGAAAGGACAGCATCATTGCAGATCATTGCAGAACTTAGCCAGACAGGACATTTTTATTTATAAAACTAGACTGTATTTATGTATCAGTTATATTTTTGTTTTAGAATTTTCAAATTTCTGGCATTATTTATTTATTTATTTATTTATTTATTTATTTATTTATTTATTTTATTATTATTATTATTATTATTATTATTATTATTATTATTATTATTATTATTATTATTATTATATTTGATTTGGATGGTTTAATTTATAATCTTATGTTAACATGAAAATACCTGCCCTGACATTTCTTCTTTTAGAGAGGAAAACTCCGGACTTTCACTCTGATTAACATTGATTGGGTGTAGCATAAATAGCTGATCTCAGGAATTTGTTCCTTTGAGGTGAGTGTGTTCATCTGATTGGTTAATAAAGCAGTTCATTATCATGTGTCGAGCCCCATTTTGAGAAGGTTTATTATCAACATTTTTTTTTTACCAAAGGGAATTTTAAGAAAATTCTTTAAAATTGAAGACAGTGATATGTGGTATCACTGCTGTAACTTCAGTTGATCATGAATTAAAGAAATGAAATATTTAGGGATTTTAGGATCACAATATCTTTTTGCCGTGTTTTAAGGAATCTTATTTTCCATATCAGCAGATCATTCTGCTTGAATGAAGTACCCTTTATGACTTCATGTCGTACCATGTCAGTGTTCTCAGTTTAGAAAGTAAATTCTGGAAATTCATGAAAATTCAAGAAATGGAAATCAAATGTGCCAGGGTAAGAGAGACCTGCCAGAGACAAACAACCATCAAATTGTGATGATCACAATCAAATGAACCTCACCATACAGCAGATGTCATTTCATGGTTCTTTCTAAGTGCATGACTCCTGCAGCTGATCTACTGACTCTTGTATAGTTTACTTTTCCTGAAATCCCTCTGGAGCCTATTGTAGGTGGTAAATACAGCTGTGGCCTTTTCCCTTTATACTGGGAGCCCTAACTTGGAGATTAAACATTCAAATGAGATTAAAGCTGACACAGGAACTTCAGGGGGAAAATGCCTTTTTATCTGCACAGCAAACACGAGACGGGGGGCACAGTACCTAGCACAAAATTACCATAATAATGCTTCAGCTGAGTGGTTTCATAACGATAAACGAACAGAACAGCCGTGTCCTCGGAGACTAAAGGCTCGCAGCGATTAGACGGCACAGCCGCGATAATGAGCACTTTAAGAAGAGAGGCCTGAGTTAGCTAGCGAGGGAACAGTGGCTAGACAAGAGTAGGTTGGGTTAGGGTGGTTTTGGATGCTGTAAGATATGGTGAGTTAGCTTGGCAGAGTCAAATTCCCAGTGGTTCCCAACATCAGTCATGTGCCTCCTCGCACCAGCACACCTGATCCAGCTTATCAGCTGATGGAAGCCCTTCATGTACTGAAGCAGGTGTGCCATTGGGTCCCCAAGAGCCCAGCAACTGAATATTCCCTCTCAGTTCCACCCTTAAAAACAATGTTACATTCTATTTGGACTATTGTTAAATATTCCAGAAACAAAATCTTCCATTTTATAGGTTTTAAAGCTATGTTTGATAAATTTCTATTTTGTGTGGTCTTTTCTAGATGAACAGACTCTTTAAAGAGGTAACATAACATCAGTAGAGAAGTGCAATAGCATTCGTAAGGCATCTAAATATATTTCAGTACATATCTTATGCATTACGTACATAAACCCATAAACCCCAACCTTAACCTCAATCCAAAACCTAATCCTAATCCTTCTCTAATCCTAATTCTAACCCCAACTTTAACCTCAACCTAAAAATTAATCCTAATCTCTCCTCTAATCCTAACCCCAACCTTAACCTCAATTTAAAAATTAATCCTAATCTCTCCTCTAATTCTAACCCCAACGTTAACCTCAACCTAAAGATTAATCCTAATCTCTCCTCTAATCCTAACCCCAACCTTAACCTCAACTTAAAAATTAATCCTAATCTCTCCTCTAATCCTAACCCCAACCTTAACCTCAACCTAAAAACTAATCCTAATCTTTCCTCTAACCCTAATGCCAACCTTAACCTCAATTGAAAACCGAATCCTAACCCTGCCTCTAATTCTAACCATAATGTCATTTCAAAGTTTAATAACAACCAAAATCCTAGTCCTAATTCTCTAATTCTAACCCTAACCTTAATCCAATACCTAAATCTTACAGTGCCTCTCATCCTAAAGCTCACACTAACCTTGTCTCTAGTACTAACTTTCAACATTCCAGCAGCTTGTGAGAAGTCCTGGTATGCCACAATGGACAATGTAGAAGTTCTGGTCATTTGTCCTGGATCCCTGAACTCACATCACTCGGGATTTGTTTGTCATTTGGCAAATTATGCAAAAGACATTTTAAAATCTGACTACAAACTCTGATTGTAATTCAATTGCATTTCAAACCACTGATTAAAAAGATCAGATTGATTGAGGTGGACAGCTTCAACTCTATTTAACTAAATGAAACTAGACTAAGTTCAAATGAGGGGTGAACTAAGCAGGCGAGGTCAAACTGGTCAGATTATTTGAGGTTCAAGTGATTAAAGGTAATGTAATGCGAGGTGCATCATGCTGGACCATGCTTAGTTGTGCTGGCCTTAGCTAGACTCAGACTACATTGAAGTGAAATCATCAGCCAATTTTGTTCAGCTGTGTCCATCTCCCCCTGTGCCCCTTTTGCACCCCCCCAGCCCCCAGTGGCCCCCAGAGTCCTGGAACCCCTGCGTCAATGTCCCACGCTGGCCCAAGGCTCCCTTCTGCAGGAGAAACAGACCGTTGTTTCCCAGGATGTGCACACACTTGTCATGTAAATGAAGAAGTCACAACCAATTAAAGTAATTGCAGCGCGTCGCCTTGTCTTCGTTCGCCCGCCGAGTCCAAGGGGAGAGGAACAGGATTGGGGGGGTGGGGGGTGGTGGGGGCTGTTTCGGGTACAGGAGCGTCTCTCACTCTCCCTCTCCCACATAAACACACCACACATTTCCTGCTCCATGCCTGTAGATGGGCTGGAAGATGAGGATATTGGTGGTAAGAATACAGATGCCAGGGTTGAGGGATTTCATGTCAAAATGTGCAAAACACAGAAATGGGTGAGTAACAACTGAAGGGAGGTTGGAAAGAGGTGATGAGAACCGTATGTTCAAGTAGAGAGGGCAAACAACAAGAAGCATGAGCGAGATAAAAGCACCGAGAGATGGGAACTTGGTTTGGAGGGGGCTTGCTTTGGGATCGGTGCAGAGAGAGGGAGGCATGGGGTGGGAGGGCACACAGCAGGTGGTCAGACTAATGGAAACCCTCTGGCTGTGTGCAGGAAGAGAGAGGGAGAGAGAGAAAGAAAGAGTAGGAGCGTGAGTGTGTAATCGGTGGATCCTCCATGGACTGGGTCTGCTGATGTATCCTTATTGACAGAGTTGCTGGAAAGCTGAACAAGGAGATGTTCAGCCACTGCTCAGGGCTATGAACAAATAGGAGGAGAGAGAGAGAGAGAGAGAGAGAGAGAGAGAGAGAGAGAGAGAGAGAGAGAGGTACAGACCAACATGGAGAGGGAGCTCTAGGGCAGATTTTTAACACATCATTGTCATTGTGTCCTGCAATAGCCTTCACCTAATCCATTTCTCCTGCTCCCCAACACGGGACATACCGCTTATTACACAGTGCTGCAGGGGAGCCATACAAGTTACACACACTTACACACACACATGCACTCACACACAAACACTTGAACTGCTCAAGCAGGCAGGGACAGGAGCAAACCTTTTATGTGCCCTGTAACCCAAGGGGGACCAGACAGGTCCTTTTAGTGACTACACTGCAGGTCACGTGAACATCACAGACGTTTCTAATTAGATTGAAGTCCTGTTTTCTCTTCACATTTCAAACTGATCAACCTGAAGAAACCCTTCCGAACACCCAACACATTTAGAAGCATCACTTCACTCCAGCTCCTATATGTTGACCTTTCCGAATAAAATTCCCTCACCTGCCTTTAAGGACCTCCACACTCATCTACATATTATGGCTTTTACATGTACGCTGGCAGAGCAACTGGAGGCCCACTGTAACCTTTCTCCGGTCACGGGGTCCGAGCACTCGCTTCCCTCCATCCCCTAGAGCTTGCATACTTATGAATATGAATATGAATAATACGCAAAGAGAGGGGGGTTGTACGTGGAAGAGCCTTTGTCCTTCCTGTTCATGAAATAAACATCTTTATTTACTTGTTTAAAATTGCAATATTGGCCTTTTCAAAGCAGAGAAAGACCTATGGCCCATGGTACACAGGTGACCAAAAATAAATAAATAAATAAATAAAAAAAAAAAAATAAAAAAAAATACATATATATATATATATATATATATATATATATATATATATATATATATATATATAATGTTCAGGAAATACCTGTCTAAACAAACATCCTGCATCCCTCAGCCCAGTCATGCACCCCATCTCAAATCCTGTCATCTGGGCAAAATGTTGGAGGCATGTCTAACAGTCAGCAATCTCACCAAGAGGTACACTACCCAAAAGTAGCATCTGATGAGCTTTTTATAGGGCAGGAGAAATTATTTATATGCCCTCTTGTGCCAAAACCCAGTGTCAATCAGACCACACCTGTAATCATTTACATACCTGCCTGCCGAGTTTTACTCAAACTGACATTGCATTTTTTTTTTTTTTTTTTAGTCAAATTAAAAATCAGGCCTTTTGTCATCCTGGTGATGTTTACGTCCCTACTACAGAACACTGGTGTTCTTATAACCAGCTGACATTATGAATAATGGAAACACATCTATGCACTAGCCTTAGGCTGTTATTGATATTATGAAATTAAACAGTTTCCTTCTTTAGTTCTCTTTAATGTTTAACAGCTTTAATTTGATTTAACAATCCCCTTTAAACAATCATTCTCATCTATGGTCAGTTTAATACATACATAACAGAAACTTCTAATTCTATCTACTGTATAGAAGATGCAAACACACATACATACTCTTATAGCTAATTGGACTGATAACAGAGTCTCTGAATAGCATAAATCCAATGAATCAAATAATCTGTGGAAGATCTGCTTTCCATCATAAAGTAAAATGGATGAGCTTGTCCAGAAGAAGGCTAACAACCTATTTCAGTTCCCGATCAAATTAATATGAAAATTGACGATGAATCCAGTATCAAGGACAGTGCAGAATGTAATTCACATTCTAAATTGTCCAATTGTTATTTACATAGTCCTTACATTATTATTATTATTATTATTATTATTATTATTATTATTATTATTAGTAGTAGTAGTAGTAGTAGTAGTAGTAGTATTATTATTATTATATCATAACACTAATTCTGCAGGATAGAACCACTTAGCAATATTCAAACTTATGCACAACATTAAATATACATTTTATCTGTAGATACAGTGCAAAAGGGAAGTGTTCACAGTGTTGCTCAGTTTGTTATGTTACAGCTTTATTCCAAAATGGGTTAAATTATTTTACACACAACACCCCACGATGACAGAGCCTGTGAATACTTATTTATGTGTTATCTTTTTCTGTTTTATTTTTAATAATTTTTTAATTTTCATTTATCTTACTTTGTCACTTTGTGGGGAATTGTGTGTAGAATTTTGAAGGAAAAAATGAACTGAATCAATTTTGAAATTTTGACATAAAATGTGCATAAAATGTGCAATAGGCTGTTTAGTATTTCATGGTGAAATAACCTACACTGATCAAACTGCAATACAGGAGGTAGCTTGTATGGAATGAATTGCCATAATTTGTTTTATATTGTGCAGGAACAGAAACTGTACATCTTCATATCCATATGAGTTGGCATGTTCCAAAATCTCCACTGCTATTACAGAAATATCCACTGACTCCGCCATAATATAATTAAATCAGTGGGAAAAAAATGCTCCACAGATGAAAGAGCAAAACAAAAACAGAAAAGGTCATGAATATGGAACACACAATTTTTACATCTGATATAAATATTCATTGCACATGCCGATTAGGATGTCATAATGCCGTTATCATTTCTAACGTGGTTCCAGGGAAAAAAAAGTAGGTAGAGAAAGAGTGTGGAGCTTGATTACTCACATCAGGACATCATCAATAATGGATGCTTCAAATCATCAGTCTGGGAAGTTCTTCTCCTGCTGCGTCAAGGACTAACCACTCAGTGGGGGATTCAAGCCTAGAACCACCATCATATAGATCCAATTCACCTCTGAATACCCTCTGCTGTGTCCATGTCTGTGTCACATAGTTCCAAAACGGAATACCCTCTAGCATGCTGTCCTTATGCTACTAACATAACCATCCAAACCTTTAAATGCTCTCTATCAACTCTGCCTGCATTCGTATGATATAGATCCAAACTCAAAATACCCTCTGCTGTCTCTAAACCAGTATCATATAGATCCAAACCCCTAAACACCCTCTGCAGTCTCTAAGCCAGTATCATATAGATCCAACCCCCTAAACACTCTGTGCTGTCTCTAAGCCAGTATCATATAGATCCAAACCCTTAAACGCCTTCTGCTGTCTCTAAGCCAGTACCTTACAGATCCAAACCCCTAAACACTCTGTGCTGTCTCTAAGCCAGTATCATATAGATCCAAACCCTTAAACGCCTTCTGCTGTCTCTAAGCCAGTACCTTACAGATCCAAACCCCTAAACACCCTCTGCTGTCTCTAAACCAGTATCATATAGATGCAAACCCCTAAACACTCTGTGCTGTCTCTAAGCCAGTATCATATAGATCCAAACCCTTAAACGCCTTCTGCTGTCTCTAAGCCAGTACCTTATAGATCCAAACCCCTAAACACCCTCTGCAGTCTCTAAGCCAGTATCATATAGATCCAACCCCCTAAACACTCTGTGCTGTCTCTAAGCCAGTACCTTATAGATCCAAACCCCTAAACACCCTCTGCTGTCTCTAAACCAGTATCATATAGATGCAAACCCCTAAACACTCTGTGCTGTCTCTAAGCCAGTATCATATAGATCCAAACCCTTAAACGCCTTCTGCTGTCTCTAAGCCAGTACCTTATAGATCCAAACCCCTAAACACCCTCTGCAGTCTCTAAGCCAGTATCATATAGATCCAACCCCCTAAACACTCTGTGCTGTCTCTAAGCCAGTACCTTATAGATCCAAACCCCTAAACACCCTCTGCTGTCTCTAAACCAGTATCATATAGATGCAAACCCCTAAACACTCTGTGCTGTCTCTAAGCCAGTATCATATAGATCCAAACCCTTAAACGCCTTCTGCTGTCTCTAAGCCAGTACCTTACAGATCCAAACCCCTAAACACTCTGTGCAGTCTCTAAGCCAGTATCATATAGATCCAACCCCCTAAACACCCTCTGCTGTCTCTAAACCATTATTGTATTGATCCAAACCCCTAAACACCATTTACTTTATGAACTTTATGAAGGTGTCATTGAGATCTATCCCCTTAAATACCATTTTCCATGTCTATGATTGGATGTTACAGATCCAGATCCATTCTTTCTCACCCCAAGAGCATGAGTTCAGACTCAGTCTGCTGCCACTTTGCCATACAGATCCAAAACTGATCTGCAACATCATCTCTTCAACAAAAAAATATGATGCCCCTGTAGGAAGCATGGGCAGAACACTTAGGTGGAATCAGTCTGAATTCAAATGCATCAATTCACAGCTAAGGGGCCAATTAAATGTTGGAAATAATGATCCCCTCCAGGCTGGCTTGTATTGAAATGTGCAGAACCATTTAAAGGGTGTGTTAAGATGCTGTAAATCTATATATAGCTATTTTCTTTACTAAAGAAGCCTTGAAAAATCCCCTTTTAAGAACGTAGCTTTCATCAAATAATGGTACCAGGATGAAAGGCGGAAAGCTAACATTTCTTTCAAGACATGTGAAGAAGAAACACTTCACAGAATGATATTCAACCCATTCCTGGTGCCCCCCTACTCTGCACATTTTAGAGGATTCCCTGCTTTAATACCCCCTTCAGCTCTGAAAGGGAGCAGGTAATCCATTAAATATCTAGGGCAGGGGGGCGGCAGGTTCGGGTTTGGGAAACGCTGCACTAGTGAATTGGGGAAGTGAGAACACACACCTGGGCAGTCATTTCAACCCCTGGACCTCGGTTGAGGGAGGAGAAAGCACTTTTCCATCTCTGTTCACATCCTGCTCCCACTTCCTGATGGTCCAGGGGATCAAGTCCCAGGGACAGAAACAAAGACCTTTCGGTTCCAAGCCCACTTCTCTAATCTTTAGGCCCTGGTTGTCAATATTGTGATGTCAACTGGACCACTCAACACTGTCTTTAGGACCTCCAGGCAATGTGCCTGTTGGCCTCGTCTGACAGGCAGATCAAGCAAAGGCGTGTCTCTGAATGGGTCTAATTGAGAGATGCATTGGGCAGGCGTCCGAGATGGACAGCCCTTGTTTGCAAATAATAACAAAAAAATTGTCCCATTCGAAATCAGTGATGAGCCACTCTCTGGAGTGTCTAGACATTCCTCTGTGCAAAGCTTGGTCTACTGCACATAAAAAGCTTTCCACGCTCACTACACACACACACACACACACACACACACACACACACACACACACACAATCTCCGTAGCTTGCTCTTTTCTACTACATGCTGGTTTTACCCTGTAGGTCAGAAGTAGAAGCAGCTGCTTTACAGTTAGACTCTACAACCCAAAAGCCCAACACAACACACACACACTACTTCATGGGTCCATTTTTCCATTCCTCTTTTCTAAAGGAAGGAGGAAGAGATCTATTTGTGAAGAGTAAAGTTTTTTTTTCTTGTACAGCTCTATTGTTGCTGATGGTCCATTAGGACAGATGTCAGGGGTTTGATTACAGACTGTGATTGTGCCAGCGTGGTTGCAGTAGCAAAGATACACACATACACCCACATTCCTGAACACAAACAGGCATCACTGTTTCTTGTAAATTCAAGGGAAAATAGGTGACAAAAAAGAGCTGAGATAACTGAGCTCACTTTATTTGCCCTTTCTCTCCCCCTCCCCGCTGATTCCCCTTTTGTTTGGCCTGCGAAAGCAGTGCTGGATCTGTAGACGGTCGAGTTTCCTTTTCTTCACGCCTATTGTCTGATCCCACCAGGTAGACATAAAGGAGAGGGAAAACATGCCAGAGGTTCGATCCAGTAACTGAATCTGCCCGGGGATGAGCGGAGAGCAATGCATCGCCAAGCCGAATAACCCTCTGTCCGATTAACCCTTGTCTAAGCCAGCCATCTTCAGGTGGAAAGTGGCTGAGGGGCAAGGTCTTTAGGTCACTAGGCATATCACACGTTCACAAATTCAGTCACGGTTTCAGGTCATCAAAAGTTGTTTTTAACAGTCAGCCAATTCGCAACTTATTTAAGACTAAATAGGGCTTGTTTTGAGGACAACAATATCACACCAAGTATCTGTGACACTAAAAGATTTTTGATGGAAATATAAAAACTGTGAGAGGAAAACTGTAAAATACAGTATTTTTTTGTTTTTAACTGTATTAATTTTTAGGAGGTTATTCATCATGTCCTAAATCTCCAAACTCAAAACTCTGGAAAACTACAGTGCAATATCTCGATCTCTCTTGTACCCTTCTTGTTTGATTCTCCAGTTGGCCCCTGTGCACCTTAGTGTACTGAGACTGTAGAACAGAATCGGCAGAATCACACTTTTTTCCTCTCTTTATACAAGAAGAAATGCAACACTACCCCGTCCCGTTTGGGGTACTTTGGACCCCATTTACATTACACTCTTCATTTCTACTTGGTTTGTAAACATCAAACATGAAGTAGCATTGTGTGACAAAGTCAATACAACTTTGTTAATGATGATGTGACATCTGATCACACTGGCATAATTAGTGATCCTATGGGATGCTGTGCCAAATCACTAAAACCACTGTGCTGTTAAAGCAACATTATATAGTAATCTTATCTGGAGATAAGAGCTTTCAATCATGTGGATGCTCCACTGACTGGGAAAGGGAGAATAGCTCTAGTCTGTGACTGGCATTCCAGGTCAGAATCCTGCTAACTTTGGTGGAGCTGCACAAAAACAGTTTAAAGGCCCACATTGTCTTATGAAAATTATTTGCATGGCTTTTTCCCCCAAACATGTTACAAAAGTGCAAGCACATGACAAAATATTATTTGAAATATTATTATTATTATTATTGTTCAGGACTGTTTCTGCACATAGCTTGTAGCTGCTTTTAGAGACATCTCCTCAGAAATGTGAATTAAAACATCATATATTTGTAAAACCCAACAGTACTACTCTTCCACCTGCTTCTTTCAGTTTCAGCTGTCACTTCTGTCTCTTTCAGCTTGTCAAGAAATGCATGGTCATTGCTTGGGCACTCAAAGTCTGATTTGTATTCATGAAAGTGGTGTAAAATTAAACTGCTGAACTATAGGGAGAAAACTGGAGCAAAGAATGTAAATTCTCATACGATGCTGCTTCATTGCATATGCCAAATGTATGAACGGTGAAGTGTATTAAAGACAAGAAGCCCAGCGCCCAGCTTAGCTCATTAAACTGAAACTAAGCTACTGGTAACACTGGTATCTTATAGAATAAAAGATCTGAAGCATTTCTTCAGCGATTCTCTGTAAAACCAGAATATAAAAAGTAATGTACATCCTCTACAGTCACAAACACAAGAACTTTCAAACTGGCATCAAGTAGTAATTCCATTTGAAGATCTCAAATGGCTCTTAAGTGTTTTTTCTCCAACACAAGCACTGTAGGAGACTGCATTTGTGTGTTATGTGTGCAGACTGACGGTACATACACAAAAACATAAGGATTCCTCTTCCGGAATATAATACTCAGCAATGTCATTTTTCCAGCAGCAACTTTCCAATCTATAACCTTCATGTGTACGCACATGTTTGTCCCTCCTAGCACTGAGAAAGTCTTGGGATCATTTTTACTTGCTAAATAATAAAATGAACACACAATATTAATAAAATAAGTAGAGCTGTAACCATTCCTAAATATAAGGAAACACAGTACTGTATTATTATAGTATTATTTTTTTAACCCAATTTTCTCCCATGAATTTAGACATGCCAACTGCCCAACCCCATTATAGTCCTCCCCATCACATGTGATGCTCCTGACACTAGGAGATGGAAAACGAAACGTTTCCTCCAATACATGTGATGCCAGCCTACCACCTCTTTTCGAACTGCTGTCATTTGCATACTCGCTGGACAGCCAAAGCACTCGGAGGAAAGTGCCGGGTTCCCAACTCTGATGCAATGGCTGACAGATGCCTGTGCCAACCAGCATCACATTCATTATGTGATGTGGGAATAGAGCACCATCTATCCACAACAAAGTTCGCTCTCCCTCTGACTGCGATTGTCGAAGGCAAGCATCAAAGATTTTGTAGAGGGATGAAATGGTCAAAAGTTTGACCAAAATTCAAATCACTATATGTGGCAAAAACCAAACACTGCTCAATCCTCAAGAAACAACACACAGTGAAGCATGGTGGTGGCAGCATCATGTTATGGAGAAGCTTTTTTTGTAGAGACTCTTCTTAAAATTGAAGGACAAAAACAACCTGTTTCAGGCTGCTAAACCTGGGCAGGAATTTTATGTCCTACCTGGATAAAAAGCCAAAAAACACAGGAGTCTTTGAACAATCAATCAATCAATCAATCAATCAATCAATAAATAAATAAATAAATAAATCAATCCTACAAAGCTAAAGTCTGCTGATTTCAACTGTGTTAATGCAGTGCCCTCAAAATGATTGGCACCTTAAACAAACAACCTTCAAACACACCTAGAAGAATATAACTGGTTTATATCAACTCACTCTGTATCTACATACAGACAAAACTGTAATTATGCAAGATCTCTGTTAAACATATACAGTGTGAAGTACCCAAATGCCACTTTTGTTTCCCCCTCCACAGACGACTCTTAGGGCATGTTTAGCATTTCTGTGCCTGAAACCAGCAGCTCTAACATTTAGTGCGGCAAAAAGGACATGTGGTGAATGTTCTGGACCCAGCCCCTCAGAGCCGCCCTCAGGAAGATTTAATTCCTGCTCTTCCAGTTCATTTGTTCCCAAGATTTGTAACTCACTATTCCCTGGACTGGCTGTTCGTTTCTATATTTCTGGTTATTTAAGGATGGATGTGCAGGAAAATCTCTCCTACATTTTGAAAGTGCTGAACACACATGTCTATAGAAGATTACAGTATGTCTTCTAACTGTAATAAGCAGTGTTATCTGTTTAGATTATGAAAATAAGTAACTGTATTCTGTTTCATAAAAGGCAGCAATAAGATAAAATAACTATTTAAAAAATCCTTCATATCTTGTAAAACTACACATTTATCAAGCATAAGAGGGACAGTCGCCACAGAATTTTATCTTCAAAAACAAAGCAAACTTGGCTAAAGGCGTTCGTGTAACTGTGTAACTCTCAGCTCATGTTGGCTCATGATTCTGAAGTCAGTCATATCCAAGCCACCCAAAGATTCATGTATTTCCTTTCAGTTACCCAATTTTAGACTCAAGCTGTGGGTAGAAGGGGAACATGTTCGGCTATTTCACCAACATGGCAGCCATCTTGGTTTCCGCCATCTTGGATTTGACTTCAGATTCTTTAAATGGGAAGGTAGACGTAAACATAAACACATAAAATGAGTAAAGAATTTCAACAGGAATACAATGGTGTGCATCACTTTAACAAAAACATCATTTGTTTTATGTTAAAACAGCGATTTCACGTGAAACCAGAAAATTGACCATAAGGACCACAGTCCTCGTCCCTCATTCCTCATGAATTTTAACCTCACTGGGGTCACTTAGCCATTTTAACCATTTAGTTTCAAACAGTATGTAATTATTTTAACTGAGTCTCATTTATTTTATTCCTTTTAAGAATAATTGCTTTATTATTTTACTCTTCTTATTTTTTATTACCTACTTGCATTATTTATCTTGGTTTACATTCATTTTTCTTATTGATTTATCAATTCTTTTTAACACTTTTAGTAATTCCATTTAGATTTTTCTTATTTTATATATTTAATTTTTTTATATGGAATATATTTAGTTGAAGTACGATTTGTTCCCCTTTATTTATCCGTACAAAACTATTTTTAATGTTGTCATCAGTCCCTTTGCAATGTAAATACTCAGTTACCTTTCAAATGAGGGTCACCCTCAATGTAAACCCGAGTGAAAATAAAGGTCGAATGATTGATTAAGATGAACAACATTCTGTGTCCTGACACAAGCAGCAACGGGGTTTAAAAAACGGAATGTGGAGGCCACTCATTGGGCCCCTAGAACTGCTCATCAAGACAGTCCTTAAAATGTGTCTGTAATGAGGTACGATGTCTCTGACAACAATGGATTTGATGACCTGGCCTAACCGGTTTCCCTCTTCACCAATATAAACTGCTTTACCCATTATTGTATCAAGTCTGAAAAGGAAGTGAATCGTAAATGTGTCAGATCAGGATGATTTATAGGTAAGCTTTGCAGCAGAAGCTGATGGTTGTGTTCACTCGATCCCTTGTCCCACTGAGGGCTCACATAACCAACTTCACTTCAGCTAATAAAGAAACAGCTCGTAAACAGCATTAGGGATTCCCTCAAGGGTAAGTGGTGAGGTCGAGTGGATGTTAGAAACAGTACTCAAAGTATTTCAGGCTCTTTTGGTCAGGAGGACACATAAAGCAGTTTTGATATTAGAATTAAATTACATTACATTACATTACTAGGTCAAATACTGCATTTATTTAACATGTCAGAAATATGTATTGGAAAAGGTTTCAAAAACATTCCTAGGTTTTGCTCTTTGAACTATAGTTTATATACACATAACTCACTGATTCATGTATTGATAAAGATGTTTATATATATATATATATATATATATATATATATATATATATATATATATATATATATATATAAACATCTTTTTTTATTACTTAGATTAATTTATTAATGTTATAAAATATAAAAGTTATAAAATGGAAGATTACATGAATATTATAATAATGTAATACAATAATATTTATTCAATAATAATTATTCATTGACTGATATAATTAGCAGGAGCATTCTTTTACTTAAAAATACACTTTATATTTTTCAATCTTTCCATATTTATAATAATAGTAATAATAATAATAATAATAATAATAATAATAATACATTAAAATAATATAAAACATATTATATTACATTCACAACTTACAATTTCCATTCCACTTTAAATATTGTAATATAGCTACAACATTCATACTAATTATTCATTACACTAACATACCATTTTTTCATACTATATGAACATACATATTCATATCCAATAAATATGGAATTAAAGTTTTTTGTGTTAAATATTTTTTCCTGTTGCCATTATGTGTTTAACTTCAAACAAGTGTTTTCTTAATTAATTTATTTATTTTTTAATTATGCTTGATTAGACAAAACTGTCACAAAACACCATACGAGAAACGTATGTGTGTGTCTCAGGTGGACATGGGAATGTTTCTCAGCTTTGAACGTCAGCGTGCATGAGGTGTGTGTAATGTATAGTTGGAGAAGTGAATGAGTTGAAAGGTGAGGACAGGTATCAGATGAGGTCTTGGTGGACACTGGGACTCCTCTAATGGGCTTTACCTGTAATCAGAAGAAATGAGGTTACAAATGCAGGTTAGCTCATACTGTCCACTCCCAATGTGAGCATAGTCTCCGCTGTCCCTGGATGAGAGAGGGCGAGCGCTACTTAGGATCATTGTCTCAGCACTGTAACCTAATAGCTGTGTGTTGTGGAAGGCGAGCAAGGGTGTGTCTGTATCAACACTTCCGAACTGTCATACTGCCCGAGTAGGGATGAGGGCCAACAAATGCAAGCACACACCACCCCACCCCCACCTCCACACACATTTATAAAGTATCATTATTCCACAGATATCTGTTGTTATCAAGGTTTTTTTTTTCCATTTTTTTGTCATTCACCCAAGAAGAGAGAGCTGAGAACTAAAACTTATTGCAATAAGCCTTTATAAATGTTGTCTTTTTTATAATTTCTATATTTTTCATTTCACATAGATAGTCCTAATAGTATAAAAGGTAGTATAAATGTCCTAAACAGTATAAAATGTTATACTATTATATTTTAGCTGTTCAAAGCCCGGAGAGTGCGCCCCAAGTGGTTAAAAATTCAGCGACACTTCACCTCCATTGATGATGAAATAGAAATAACCTTTCCCTCTATTACGGAGCTTGGTCAGTGAGCTTCTAAATTGTCTTGTTGGTCATCTGGGCAACATAGAAAGCAGAGAAGTCACTGTCTGCTGTCCCCCGTGGTCACTCCTCACTAAGCCCCACCTCTACACACTCATTTTCGACTCTCCAACTTGCATTGAGTGAGTAGGAGATCGACAGGTACCGGGTTTAGATGCATTCATTATCATTTTTTCAACCCTGTTCCTTTTACATTCTCTGTAGAAATCCAATTTCCCCCATCATCAATAGTTTAAACCCCAGTAACACCACACACAGCGCAAAATACAGAAATGCTTGGTGACAGTGTCTGATTAAAGCAGTCCTCACATGAACTCAGCTATCACTCAAATCCTGCTCAACACTCTCTACTCTTACTTTCAATACACCACTGTTCTGATCTGACTCATATTTTAATGGAGATTCACAAAGAAAGACTTTAATATCAACAGCTAAATGGAAGATGCCGGAACACTCATCATGATGGAATAAGCTGAGGTGTGAGGAGGTTCAGGTGACGACGTGGCAAAATAATCACCTGATTTAAACACCACTGAGAGCTTGTTGGATTTGGGAAACGTGTGGAGAAGAAAAGTATAAGCACTATAAGAGGTGTAGACAGCACTGAAGGATGTCTGGGAAGCAGATCATTTAGACCCCAGGTCTTCAAATCTGGACCTTGAATACAGTTTCCTGTCCTGGATTTTGCTCTCATTACACGTTAAAGGAACAGTCCATGTCCAGGAGTGGAACCCTTTGACCAGCCCAGTCCATGTCCAGGACTGGAACCCTTTTGGATTTAGGGGACTGTTCAGAGGAGAACCTACAAAACCCTGTTGAAGTAACTCATGGTAGCCAAGCCATGCCAAGACATGGCATGTTGGATTGTCAGTATGTGAAAACCTTCCTCACGAAGAGAGAAGATGCTCATCCATGTATCCAGCAATGATACATCTTCATTCGTAGTCAGTACAATACATTTGCACATAGTGATAATAAACATGGACTGGTTTGAATACAGAGTGATCAGTTCTTGTGTTGAAAGTGCTCTTTGGCTTGCCATGGAATAGCACCACCAAGTGGACTGGACCACCATTCTTTGGTGGGACACTGCTGGTCTGAGAATGCAGGGGTAAGCCATAGGTGTGTTCCTGGGCTGGGATGTGAGGGATCTCTTGGTATGATGATGCATACTAGATGATGACCATCAATTCTGGCTGGGGGTCCAAGGAAGAGGCAATGGGCTTCATTGATCAATATTTTTGATTCAATATTTTATCAAGACTTTTATCAAATGTGTTCTTACGAACAGACCTGACCAAAAGTCTGTCAATTTCATTTCACGTTTTTAAATAATGATAGATCCCAATTACATGAAATAATCCTAAATTAGATGTGAATGTCAGAAAATTGCAGTGATGAATGGTTGGTAAAAAAAATGACTGGATCACGTGGTTTTGGGGTACAAATCCAATAATGATTTCGGGACACTCTTTGTGATCAGATGAAAGCTGGCTTGTGTAGTTTTGCAGTTTGAAGATGATCCAGGCTCATAATTTTGCAGATTTGATTTCTTGCTTTGGGGGTCCAGCAATCACATGAACTTATGGGTTCGTGGCTTTAGGGAGCAGTTTGATTTGGGATGCAGGATTAAGGGCTGTTAATTTATTTTATTTTTTTGATGGTTGAATTTTGGGGGTACAGAGATCTCTGGGTTTGATGGTTCATACCAGAATGTGTGATCTTGTTTGGATGTGCGCGGTTAAGGTTTTGAGTGTACCAAGTAGTTTGTAACATGATCTGAGATCCTGTTTTTTTATTGTTTGTTTTAGTTCAGGGAATGATGTGGGCTCTTTCTTTGGGAGCGTAGGGATCAGACCATGGTCTAATCTCTTGGTTTATTGGTGCAGATTGGTTTGCGGTGCAGGGAGCTCATGATGATTTGGGCTCTTGGTTTTGAGGTGCAGATGATGACTGAAGCTCCTGATCTGGGAGTGCAGGGATCAGACAACGATCAGGCCTCAAATCCCTACTACAGCTGAAGAAAGTATTCCCAAAGCTTAGCCCTAAACTAGAATGGACGCGTGGGGACACCAGATTAACACTCCTCGATTATTCTGTCACTAATTACACTCCACTCACTTCAGCACAGACATACACTCAGATAATTATCTCATTCACCATCCATAGACCAAAAAAAAACAGCCGGGGGAAAGAGCAGATTAATATGGCCCCCTGTCATAATGATACATGTATGCACACCAACACCCACGATTAAAGATCACATCTTAACTCCTGATAAAGCTCCAGGAGAGACCAGATTACCAAACAACTCATCACTAATTACGAGCAGCGTGGAGCTCGCAGAGCAGCTTAACAAGTCCGGCTGGTCACTGGTGGCCCTACTACCCTCCCACCCCCCTTTTCACTCTCCCACCCCTCCAACTAGACAAAGCTTAATCACTGCACAGACCAGCAGCACAGACTTGCATGTGACTCTAACACCAGTACTGCTAAAAACCTGGCTGCTTAACAATGCAAATTCATACATCAATGTAGTCAATTCCATTTTATTTACTTTACTTTTGAGAATTTTGACATCTACATGCAGACAATAATCATAAATAACAAAACAAGTCCTTAGTAATGTCGAAAACACACTCATATTGACCTGAATTATGAATAACACTTGGAAAGTTTGTGCTGGGGCTAGAAAGGAATCACTAAATATGCATCAAGGCATGCTTGCTTTGACAGAAAGCATCAGAGTGAGCCAGCTAAATTGTTAGATCTTATGGAAATGACACAAAAATGAAGCTTTTTGGACAAAATTCAAGCACTGTGTGTGGTGAATCACCACTTCAACCGTGAAGCATGGGGGTGGCAGCATGTTTGGGATGCTTTTCTCAAAATCAGAGACATTTTTTTTTTTTTTTTGTCAAAAAAGAGCTATAGTGCTTATTTTAAACTGTAGTTTGATGTATAAATAGTGCACTAAATAAATAATTGTAAGTGTGTTTTTGGTTGGGGTGGCAAATGCTCAAAATACAACACCGTGACCACAGGAGCCAAGTCCAGCACAGCCTGACCTAATAAAGTAGAGTATCTCTCACCTTTATTGGCCTATTTAGACCAAACAGTGAACAATGCTAGTGTGAGAAAGTGTATCAGGAATAGGTGTGGGAGAAAGTACTCGGGCTAATCTCAATCTTGCGAGTGGTTCTGTTGTTTCCATTATATTTTTTCCTCCAATCTCAAAATCTGGCCCAAGCAAGTCCATCAATCACAGTCGCAAGGCTCTCATGCAAAACCCAATCTAAATTAATTAAGCAAACAGTTCTATAGTGTTCCGCAGAGGAAAGGCTAATGTGTACAGTGTATATTAAATGAAAGCAGATTGCAAGACCCCCTCCCCTTTCCCCTTCAATCCCCGTCTGGTGCTCAGACCCACACACCACAAACACACACCCTTATGTCTAGACGTCATCCTCTCCTAGAGCTTACGTTATTAATATCTGTACAATGACAGGTCAAAACAAACACGAGACTCCTAATGCCCCTTTCTCACTGGCTCCCTTTACCTCGTAGAATTACCATCTGTGGGTTCAATGCTCACAAGGCCATTGTGATATGCCTCCTTTTAATCTACATTTATCGTTTGCCCGAGAAGCCTTGTTTCTTCTCCTGTAAAACTGCTATTCTGGTGACACAAGGTGTTACACAACTACAGCAATGATTTTAATGTGATTAGAACCTACTCCAGACAATACAAACAACATACTTTATTCTTCCACTCACTGACCACTGACCCGCCTACCTTATAGGTCCACTTTACACAGAAATGTAAAAAGAATTGCTAAGGGCTTCCCAAGTGGTGCAACTGTCTAACTGCTGGCCTCGTCATTGGCAGATGCCAAGCTTGATCCCTGGTGAATCCATGGCCAAATATGGAAGCCCAAGAAAGCAGTGACCTTACTCTCATCATCAAAGCACCATGCTATCCGGTTGGCTGACATAGCAGAATACTGTGTATCATTTCTGCAAGAGGACAACGTACAACACTGTGAGGTACCAGGTCTACGGCACTGACCTATCACATGCTTCGAAAGCCTCTGTGCACCTCTTGTTCAGATACAGTTTTCATACAATTCTTTTAAACGCATCAGCCAGAACAGTAAGACCAGTAACAGGTGAAGAAAATAACATTCAGTGCCACTTACCAATGGGCAAGCGTACGAATCTGAGAGTCTTTGAGAACAACCAAGTTGATGAGGTCTAGAGGACTAGATGTCTAGACAACACTCTCCAAAAACACCAGGCAAGCATTGAAAGGTGTTCTAGGTATGCCGGTAGTCAGTACCTATGAAAGCATTCCGAGGAAGGACAAGGAAGATGAACCAGCGACAGTGTCGTGGGTACCCGAGGCTCACTGATTCTCATGAAGGACCCACCTCACAACCTACAGGGTTTGAAGGATCTGCTGTAACATCTTGGTGCTCAAGATTCTACAGGGCATCTTCAGAGGTCTTGTGGAGTCCATGCCTTGATCGGTCAGAGCTGTTTGTGCAGTATAAGGAGGAATGACACAATGTTAAGTCGGTGGGTTTAAAATTATGGTTGATCGGTGTGATACAGAACTGTAGCCCATCTGTTGTTGGGCACAATTTGTCAGCCACCTTCTACTATCATTACGAATTACGAATAGTGGTAATTAGTCAGTTAATGAGCCTCCCAGCGCTGTGGACCAGTTATTGTACAGGACATAGTGAACATATAGTAACGCTAATAGAAAATAAAATTCCATTAATATGAAGGAAAAAATCAATCTTACGGCCTTCAAAACTAAAAAGAGGTCACAACCAAACCACCGAATCAGACCTGCGAATCTGTGTGAGAGTGTGAGGTTCTGGATGAAGCCCCACACTGATAACCCCACATCCAGGGGCAATGCCAGGGGCTGATTAATTAAGCATGTGTACAATATGGACACTTTCTGATATTAGTACCTTTAATGATGCTACATGCTCCCAGTCAAACCGTTAAAGAGACAGGCCATCTGGTGGAGTTTTGGCAAGTGGACCCAGGTCCCCCTGCCCCCCCTGCCCCCCTGCCCCCCATCATGCTGCCAGTACGCAGACAAAGATATATGCAGGCAATGTACAGTATTTGCGGAGTACAGTCAGACTCAGCCGGATAGAGGCATACGCTCATCCTCTCACACAGACACACACTCATTAACATATAGGCACAGACAGAGAGGCACACACACTCAGATCTAAGTACACAGACACACACACACACACACTGACACACACACACCATGTGCAGCATCACTTCGCGGTACTTCTCTGCAGAAGCCTGCGAACAAATGTCTGTTTGTCAAAACAGAAACACACTCCGGATATCACTTCTAAGTCTCACATGTCGCATGGCACGTGACACACACACACACACACACACACACACACACACACACACACACACACACACTTTGTATTGGTGGGGGAGGCCGCAAACACTAAAAAGAATCCCGCATGTAAGGGGATAATGAAAAGGAAATATTTATATTAAGGGAAAACAAACTATTGAAAATCTACTCGTTAGGCCTTGTTAATAAATGCAAATGCTGGTAATTAGCGAGAGGACCTTGGAGCCTGTTTCTCTTTCCTCTTCACTGTGTTGTTTTTCCCCCCCGTTTGTTTGTTTGCATGTTTTTCCTCTCTCTTTTTTCTTCTTCGTTTTTTTGAAGTTTATCTCCTCGCCTGTTCCCTCTCGCCGTCTCAGTGCCGGTCCATCCTCTCCGCCCCGTTCTTCTCCTCTCCTCCATGGACATGGCCCCATCCTCTTTCATCATGCCGCAGCACGGGACAGGACAGGGCGGGACGTCCGGGAAAGGCTCCAGTCCAGTGGCTCGGCTCTCCTGCAGAGAGATCTAGCCACCCGCCCAAACAACGGACCCAAAGGCCCAGGCACACTTTCTGGAACATGGCACACACCCTTACACACACACACACACACACACACACACACACACACACACACCCAAGATGCCCACATAGCCTTAATACAAAGTTTTCCATTCAACCACAGGACATGGATCAGATCCAGTCATGCTGCACACACACTTTGAACACAACACTGAGTGTCTTTCAGTTTCAGTTTTGGACAGAAGGACAACTTGCATCCAGACAGAAATGAATCTTTACGGGGTTTTCCTGAATGTTTCCTAACGTTGCCTTTTCTTACATCTTCATTTTGTTCTGAGAGTCATACAGTCAGTTTAATCTCAGTGTATTATATTACTTTGAGGATGTTTCTGCTCATAATACTCTTCGTTTTTTGTTTTTTATTTATTAATAATCTGATGATGACTGGATTCAGATACTTGGATTTTAACTGAATTTCATACATTACAGTCAGGTTCAAAGAGGATTTCATCAAATGTAGTCAAGTTCACACAAAATTCTGACAAGAACAGCTACATATTGGTTCTGACTAAATTTTGTTCGGTTTTAGTCGAGTTTAGACAGAATTTTGTTGGGCTACAACTGGGTTCAGACAGAATTCATAAAGTAACAACCAACTATAGCTGGGAGTCCAAGAAAGCAATGACCTCACTCTCCATAGAACGAAATTGTGAAGCCTAGATAACTGGATCAGAGCATCTCCAAAACATCAGGCAGGTGTTATGAGGTGTTCCTTTTGAGGTATACAGTGGTCAGTACATGAGCTCCAGGTTAGGACAATGAGTGAATCAGCAACAGTGTCACAGGCATCCAAGACTCACTGATACTCATGGAGGCCCCACCTTTCAATATATAGGAATGAAAGGATCTTCTACTAATATCTTGAAGACAGATACCAACGGGCTACAGTCAGGATCAAACATAATTCTGTCAGACCACGCATGGGTTCAGATGGAATGTTGTTAGACTTGGAATCAGTGGCTACAGAAACTACGCTACACTCAAATTCATACCATCAGTCGGGTACAGACAGAATTTTTGTTGGGACACAGTCAAGTTAAGACTACATTCTGGGAACAGACGGTTTTGTTTGGATACAGTCGGGTTGAGACTGAATTCTGTTTCAATACATTCAGGATCAGACAGAATTTGCCGGGTTAGTTGGGTTCAGATGGAATTTAATAAGGTGATAATTCAGGTGGACAATAGATGGGTTCAAACAGAATTCAGTTGGGTGAAAGCTGGGTTCAGCAAAGTTGGGCCATAGTTGGGGTTCAGAGGGAACTCAGTTGGGTGCTGGGCTAAAGTGAGGTCCAAATAGAATAGCTATAGAAGCATTCAAACTCAAATCTTGAGTGTTGTCTGAGGATGTTCTCAGGTGGTGCGGAGGCACATAATTAACACTCGATCATAAAGACACTGTTCAAACAGTGTTAATGCCTCACTTTTCTCTCTGACATGCACAGACCCTTTCTTGGCCTATATACACATACAAAGTAAATATATACAGTTATTGTTCTCCCTGTCACGCACACACACACACACACACACACACACACACACACACACACACACACACACACACACACACACACACAAACTCTATCTCTCTCTCCCAGTTCCTGCAAAACAATGTTAATAATTAATGAAGAAATTATTTGTTAAAAGGGATGCTAATAGTTCTCAGTATGGTACAAATGATACTGATTTAAAAATAGGCACTCTCAAAAAATAAATAAAGAAATGATATAAAATAGAAATCTGGCCAAGTTTTGAAATATTTGCCTGGGAAATGAAAACAGGTGCACTAAATGTGAGAAGCTGTTGGACTTTTCTTTACCAAGAGCAAGAAATGGGTTTGCATGCTAATTCATCATACTGATCCTTTCTTTAATAAGGTTGAAAGTTTACTAAAAGCAAGAGTTCATGAATTCCAGTAGTGGGTTTACTGCTCACATGAGGATGATTCAGCTCAGTAGATAATCATCAAGGTCTTCATGAGATGAATCTTGTGTGTTAGAGATGGAAATTGGCCACTGGCGTGAACAACAGGCACCATTATTCAGTTTCACCTCAAAATGTTCCAGGCCACTAGAGCTCAAGCAAAGTGAACTGACTGTGCTGAACCAGCGACCACTTATCCACGTAAGCACACTGACCAAAAGACAAAGGACAACAAACTCTGGAACTCAGTGATGGTTTGTAGGATCACTTTAAAACCAAAAACCCAGAATGAAAGTTTGCTCAAACAGACCCTAAAGCTCACAGGACTGGAGCAACTGTTTGTTCTGGATCAGCTCCCACTCATTCACCACAAGACAAAAAGATCCTCTGGTCATGTTCATACCTGGTAATAACATCCATCGCACGTGATATGACCACCAGTGGACAGTATGGTTTATTTCCAACCCTTTTGAACGGGTCTCCAAATACCACTTTTAATCTAAGTGGTAAAATTTAATCTAAATTTAAGATTTTGGGATTGGAGGAAGACTGCTAAACACACACACCAAATCAGGCTCTATATTGGCTGTCAGAAGGTTTGATGAAGGATTGAGTAATCAGATTGTACTCGATTAGGTGGTTCCTTGGGCCTGGACAAGACAGGACTGGTACTGCTGGACCAGATTTTATATATATATATATATATATATATATATATATATATATATATAATATTTAATCTTTTATTACATTTAAAGTGATATTTTTCAAGCTTTTTAAAGTTGATACTGTGATTAGTAATCTGTACAAATCTGAAATTAAATTTTGGAATATTTTGAGATTCTGATGAGATTTTCATGAGCTGTAAGCCATACTGACCAACAATAAAACAATAAATAGCCTTGAAATGTCACTATTTTACCAATTTCTATGCAATTATCGATGCACTAGTATATAGACGACTATACTGTTTTATTTATCTAATTATGTAGATATATCTCAGCCAGTGTTGTTACATTGCTTCATTTGGAGGAATAGCTGACCATTTTCCATTGGCACCCAGGGGGCAGTTGTGCCTAAGGGTAAGAAAAACAGGCATGGGATCAGATTCAATTCTACCAGTTCAGTTCCCTGGACTGGCAGGCAGTGCAGATGGAGGGGGAGCGAAGATACAGCGCATTTCCTCCCTCAACATTTGCTGAGGTGCCCTTGAGCAAGAAAGGCATCAAATCCCCAGTTGCTCCCTGGGCACTGAGGTAGCTGACCACCTGCCTACTGCATGCTTAATTCCAAACTGCTGCACAATGGCCCCAAAAATCTCTTAATTTGAATCTTAATTTAAATCTCTTATCGAAAAAAAAATCTACCACAAAGGCAGAGGAGTTTACAAACCCAGTTTGTGGAGAAAAGTGGAGTGAGATTCAGTGCGAACTTGAGAGCGAGGATGAGGTTTAAGAAAGTACGATTCATAGACAGAAATTGGTCAACTCAAAGGTGAGGTGACCGTATCATAGCACAATAACTCAACCCTCAAAATCAAGAATGGAGGTTTGGCTTGACTTTCAAGGCCTTGAATCCAGATCGAAGGTGACCACATTCCTTGTTCAAGCTTTGCCTGATGTTATAGACCTGTAGGCTTCAGAATACTGAAGGTTGTACTGAATCTGCAGGCTGAACAAGGCACAGAGAGCTAAACTGCTCCTAGATCAGCAGGAAAACTTGCAATCTTGATTTAGTATCACAAGCTGATTGATCTACAGTTAGATTTCCAAACAAAGCAAGAGCAGAATCCCAATCAAAGCAAGAATAAACAGCCAACTGTTTTATGGATACGGATATGATTTTTTCAATGCTACAAATATACCCAAAGGGTCTCCAATTAAACTGAACGTCAAACTAAAATGAATTCAAAAATGATCTTCTGTTTATGTCCAGAGACAGCAAATTTTCTGGCGCTCTTATATTTTTATTTTCCCTTCCATTTCCACCTTTAATTATTCACCATACAGTTGAATAAATGAAGATGAAAAATACTCTCTGAAGACTTTAAAATGCGGGAGGAAAAAAAAAGTATTAGTTAATTGGAGCTAAAGAAAGTTTTCCCTCTTTATATTCCTTTTATACTTTCTTGCATTGTACCATCCGACTTCTTCGGCTTTCATGTCACTTCATTACGTTTAATTTATTAATGTCCAATACTTAATGTGCCAAAAATGTCAGATTCAAAAGCCGTGAAAATGGGGCACTTCTGTGCTCGCAAGGGGAGGCTCAAGCTGTTTTGGAGCCTGTTGTTTTGGCTCAGGGGGCTGCGAGAGGGAAGAGGGGTGTGATGGAGGGAGTTTGCCTGTCTTTCACCATCTCACACAAACACACACATACACAAACACACAAACGCATGGTTTCCCCACCCCTTGCATCGTGCCAGAGGATGCAAATATACAAAAACTAACTTTAAAAAGCACAACTGCCATTCACTCCACTCTTGTCAGAAGTCGGGCCAGAAGGAGGCCCGAGTTTACTGCTTTCTTCCTGAAGTGTTGCAACTTTGTGTTCAAACAAGCTATGCACCAGCTCACAACACTGTACAATCCATACAGGAACTGTAAGAATGACTAGACCACTTGACAATATATGTATGTGGAGATGTGTGTGTGATTGTGCGCTGTTGCCTCACAGCAAGAAGGACATGGGTTCGATCCTTGGGTGGGGTGACCTGGGGAGTTTCTGTGTGGAGTTTGCATGTTCTCCCCGTGTTCGCGTGGGTTTCCTCCGGGTACTCCGGTTTCCCCTCACAGTCCAAAGACATGCATGATAGGTGAATTGGAGACTCTAAAGTGGCCCTTAGTGTGTGGATGTGAGTGTGTGTGTGCACCCTACAATGGATTAGCGCCCTGTCTAGGGTTGTTTCCCGCCCTCGCGCTCAGAGTTCCCGGCTGGGCAGTCTTGCTTACCTTCATCTCTGTTGAATCTAAACACCATTCAGAAACTTTCCAACATTGTGAAGTACGGCCAAAACTTCTCTACAATCAGCACACTCTGCTGCATTCAACAGATATTCCAGAATCTAGAAATGGGATTCAATGGGATTCAATCAAATGGAGAAATGAATGGAGTGATGAATCTTCCCAGTAGAACCTAAACTGACAGGTCTTGTTGGCCTCAGATAAGGTTAGACTTCATGATTCCAAAATCAAAAACTGTAACCATGGGAGAGATGCAAAGTGAAAAACGCTGTTAACAAGGAGGAACAAAAAACATCCCATCCTACAAAAAACAAACAAGCAAAGAAACTACAACCAACATGTTTTATATATGAAATTGAAAGGCAGCAAAAAAAAAAGATCTGCAGTGCCAAATAAGGTTCACCTCAGACTGTCTCAAAAGAAACAAACATGAAGGTTTTGCAGTGACCTAGTCTAGAGTTTCTCAACTTGTTGGCCAGGAACCTGATGAATGACCTACAGAGAGCTAGGACCAAAGTAACAAAGGCTACCATCAGTAACACACTATGCTTACGAGGGACTCCTACAGGGCCAGATGTCCCCCCCCCTGCTTAAGCCAGTACATGTCCGGGCCCGTCTAAAGTTTGCCAGAGAGCATATGGATGATCCAGAAGAGGATTGGGAGAATATCATGTGGTCAGATGAAACCAAAGTAGAACTTTTTGTTCAAATTGGATGAAGAAGAATGCTCAGTTGCATCCCCAGATCACCATACCTACTGTGAAGCATGGGGGTGGAAACATCATGATTTGGGGCTGTTTTCCTGCAAAGGGGACAGAACGACTGATCAGAAGAATAGACAGGGCCAGGTGTCATGAGATTTTAACCCCAAACCTCTTTCCATTGACTAGACCACTTGACAATATATGTATGTGGAGATGTGTGTGTGATTGGGTTTAACATCACTGCCAAAGAGGCCATAAAAATGTACACTAACGCATTAAACAGGACTTACTAGGATACAAAATACAGTTTCAAATGATAATAAAAGAAAAAAAATTACTCAGTCAACTAATATACCACATTGTGTTGATAACCGATCAGTCTTGCTTACCTTCATCCCTGTTGAATCCAAACATCATTCAGAAACTTTCCAACATTGTGAAGTACGGCCACAATCAGCACACTCTGCTGCATTCAACAGATATTCCAGAATATTCCAGATATTCCAGATATTCCAAACCTCTTTCCATCAATGAGAGCATTGAAGCTGGAACGTGGCTGGATCTTCCAGCATGACAATGATCCCAAACACACCGCTTGGGCAACGAAGGAGTAGCTCCGTAAAAGGCATTTCAAGGTCCTGGGGGTCTTCAGACCTCAACCCCATAGAAAATGTGTGGAGAGACTTGAAAGTCTGTGTCGCCCACTGACAGCCTCAAAATCTCCCTGCTCTAAAGGAGATCTGCGTGGAGTGATGGGCCAAAATACCAGGAATCATTTGATTTCTGTCATTGCCAATAAAGGTTATGTTACACAATATTGAGTTGAACTTTTGTTTTTGACCAAATACTTATTTTCCATCATAAATAAATACATTACAAATAAATACATTAAAAATCCAACAATGTGACTTCCTGGATTTTTCTCTCATTTTGTCTCTCATAGTTGAAGTGAACCCATGATAAAGATTACAGACCTCTCTCATCTTTATAAGTAGGAGAACTTGCACAACCAGTGGCTGACTAAATACCTTTTTACCCCACTGTAAGCATTAATAGAAATCGGCAGACTTTGGCATGAAGTTGGACTCTGGTGAGGGTGGCAGAGGACTAGGAGCAAACTACTGGAAATTATGGATGATGCCAGTCATACTCTGCACATCAGCCACCAGAGGAGCCTGTTCAGTGACAGACTGCTCCTTCCAAAGTTCAACAGACTTCAAAACTCTTTTACAGAGGACAGAGGATGGCAAGGACGATTAACCAGTAACCTGACCTCAACAACCGGACTATCTGACACAATCAGATGTCTGTCTGTCGGTCGGTCTGTCTGTCTGTCTGTCTAGAAATGAAGAAATTATAACTGAAGTAACACAAATAAAACATTATTAGACAACACAGCTCCAGACCTTTATTCTTCAGGCCCTAATTTTCATGTTTGCATAAACAGTTATAGGTCATTTTCCATTCTAACTATTGACAGGTAGGCCCTGACGGGGAAAACCCTTGACCTAGATAATGTCCTGTCCTGTCCTGTCCTCAATTTTTCCATGAATACAAAACCTCCAGTGTGTCTTAGGACACTTGCCATTGGATTAAAAGTAAAACACTGACAAATGAGGGAAAACAATCATATACAGCTGCAGAACTGCTGCACCACACTCTCAGAGTCTCGTTGTCAGACCCACACTATCAGCTCCCTACAGTTACACCTCTAGTGGTTCATTTCAGAATCACAGTCAAAGTATATACAGTACGAGCTGGATGATGGGGTACGACTTCAGAAGCACACAACTAACTGTATCCCCTCAGGAAGCCTCTTGACCTTTATGTGACTTCATAATCAAAGCTGAGTGCAGGGCTGAGAGTGTGGTATTGCTGCTCCACAGACAGAACCTTCTTGAGGGAAATTCTACTGATGGCAGAAATGAGCATTAAAATTTAAACAACAGTCTAATATGCACAGCCGTTTTGGACAAACTAAGCAGGCATGGCCCCCTGATGCCCATCCATAGCTTCAGGCTTTGTCTGAATCACTGTCATAGAATCTAATTCATTCAAAGTATCCACAGGCAGGACATTTGAAGACAAGATTCAACCTGACCTGCTACCAGTAACCTGAACCATAATATATCCAACAATTCTAGAATATCAAGCAAACAATTCAATGTAACTACATTGAACAGACATTGTGCAAAAACAGGGGTCAGCCTTATGAGCAATCAGAGAGGGGCAGTGTCAAGAACAATTCCTTAGGATCACGTAGAAGACACAACTCAAGAAACAGTCTGTGAGGATCTTCTGATTGTGTCAGTCATCTACAGACAGGAGGAGAACATGCTCAACATCAGTTTAAAACTTCTGTGCATTTAAAACCAACACCCTCCCAACTGTGAAGCATGGTGGTGGCAGCATCACATTGTGGAATTACTGAGCATGTTGTTAAAACAGGTTGTTAAAACTAAAACACAAACATTGTTCTACACTGTTTGAAAACACTGCTAAACTAGTACCATTATAATTAGACATCCCTGTGTCACGAACGACTCCCGAGGAGCATGAAGAAGATCAAGATAGGAGCCATAATTCAAAACCAACTGACCAAAAAAAAAGTAAGGATCTTCTGATTGTGTCAGACGATTATCTCCATAATATTAGGAGAACATGCTGAACTTCACCGTAAGTTTAGAACTTCCAGAAACGGGTTAGAAGTTCATGCAGGGGTTCACAGTCATTAATGCAATTATGAATCAGAGGTTTGAGAGGAACATGAAGATCAACTATTTGTCTCTTGAAGCTTTTCATCACAGCAGGAGGGTTAATAGCTTTGCAGAGAAGCAAGTCAAGAGAATAGGAGGAACCACAAGAGGAACATCTCATCACTCTTCACTGCCTTCAAAAAAACCCACAGTGGCCAGAGAACACATAAAATGCTTTGAAGGGCTTGAGCCCTTTTCCACTAATGCGTGTTACAGGTGCTACGCAGATAGGTTTGTTTCCGTTACGTAACTAAATTGAAACTGACAAACAGTCACCCCGTGCAGCTCAGGTTCAGCCTCATTAATTGATCGGGTGTCAGCGCGTGCCCTTGACGCCTGTCTGTCTCCCATCACCATTGATCCATCATCAATTGATTAGCCACTCATTCCACACCCCCACTCATCCTGTGGAAATCAGACTTCTCAGTGTTTTCAGGCACAGAACAGGGACAGGATTCAGTTGGGTTTTTTTTTTCAGTGAACATTTCATTTCTTAATTATTATTCTCTTCTTCAGATGACTCACGGGAACTTCATGAATACAACCTTTTCTTACCATTGATCAGAGCCTTTTCCTCTGTGGCTCATACTCTTATAAAACATCCTCGTCCACGTCAACAGCAGACATGTGCTGTATCAAACAACCATTCCATATCATACAATTAATCATAATCACACCTCATCATACATGAGCATGTCGAATATAATACAACATGAACAGGGTACAATAATACAACATGTTCATGTTGATCTGACTGGTCCTGTTCAGTTCTTTGCTGTCCTACATGTGTAATGCAGCTTCAGTTTCATGGAAATCAAAAGTCCAGAGAGTCCACCGTAGTGGATATGGACAGGGAGGGATTTAGCTGCTGCAGACACCAGTCAGTGACGGCTTTGGTTGCGGGACACTGAAAGTCCTGTAAATGACTGTAAATTACAGACTAGACGTGTAAGGGAGCAGAGTTTGATCATCTATCCACTCAAAGGCCGACAATATCACCCCTGTTAAGATGTGCATTGTACACTGTACAGCGGTAGAGCAATGCAAAAGCCTTCAACCCACTAAAATACTATCAGATGAGTCTAGATAACACTGATATTGTGTGCTCTCATTTTTTCTTTTGAAAGACAGATCCTCAAAATATTGATTTTAAAGTGATACTGGTTTTAAGTAAGAAAATATTCAATTCCAGTATAGAGTTGTGCATACAGATATCTGCATACAACTGGCCTTTACATTAAAGCACGTCTGCAGTGACCCAGGCAAAATGTGAGATAATGTTTGTTGTCATATGTTGCAACACGGTTTGTAGTGTGAATTTAACAATGTCCATTCCTTAACAAACACCGTCCCCACAGTGAAGCATGGTGGTGGTAGCATCCCATTGGGGAGTTTGTTTTAGTCAAGGCTGAGCATGTTGTTAAAACTGTATGGTATTGTTTAAAAAAGAAAAAGATCATTTCTCGTCTGTCAAATTCATCTCTGCCATTTTGATGCACCAATATTTTTTTTGACGAAAGCAAAGCAAATCAAACCTCAGGCATGTCAGCATTTGGAATTAAGATCTGGCTTAAATTAGGGCCAAAATTCCAGGCTTCATGAATTCTTTTCACTTTTCTTGACACTTGACATTTAACAAACAACCAACAAACCTGGGCTCCTCCAAGCAACTCCCTAAAAACCCAATGTTATCAATGCCCCAGAGATTGGGGAGGTTATAAGAAGATAAGGCAAATATATTCAGGCTGCTGTTCCACATTACGTCATGAATTAGCACTTTAGGGGAACCGTGGAGGTCAAAATCAGATCTGGAACATCTCATACATCACTGCTTATAAGACCGTGAAACCTTCAAGTACCTGCATGGAATTGAACAAGATTAGTCAAGATGATGGTGCACTGCTCCGCTGTGCTAATGCAATCTCCATGGAAGAGTCAGATCTCATCCTAAAACTCAATTCAATGTGTGCTACAGAACTTCTAGTGAAGAGAAACACGGAACTGCGCTTGATGAAAAGAACACCTCGTCAAATGTTAAGCATGAAGCTCTGCCCAAACCTTTCCACGTGGCCATGCTGATGAGTTCATCTTCTCATTTTTTGATGTAGAAAAACCAAACAGTAACTCTATGTTATGAAGGACGGAACATGTTATTTCATCTGAATCAGAATCAGATTTCTTGGCCAAGTATGTTGACATACATCAAGTTGCTTCTGGCAGTTTATGACTTTCTATCACCCCACAGTAAATACAGACAGTGTACATATCATACACACACACACACACACACACACACACACACACACACACACACACACACACACAATACAAGCTCTACACAGTCTACACCATACAGGACAATGTATGACAATGTAGAAGTTACTACAGACAGAACACAGAAAGAGTAAAGTGTGTGGTAGTGCAGCAGTACAGTACATCAGGCATGGGAGTAAACATTCACTGAGGTGAACAGTGTTATGGGGGTGAAGCATCAAGTGACAACTATTAGGAGAACAGGTTTATTCAATTCCATCATCAGTGCACCTGATTTGACACCATCACGCACTGATTCACCAAACATGGAGCAGCTGGATGAAAACTATAAAGAAGACTAGTCTCCCACGAGGAGAGCTTTAATGTTTCAAAGAACACAGTCATGAAAAAGCACTACTTTTTGTATTAATTCATTAATAAATTCATTTATATAACAATCATGGGGAAGACTGCTGACCTGACAGTTGTCCAGAAGATGATCATCAACGCCCTCTGCAAAGACGCTAAGCCACTGAAGATCATTGCTGGCTGTTGTCTGAGTGCTGTAAAATGTGGGAAAAGGTGCACAAGCAACAGGGATAACCACAGCCTGAGGGGACCGTCATGAAAAGGTGATTCAAGAACTCGGGAGAGCTTCACATGGACCGATGCCGGTGTCAGTGCATCCAGAGCAACCACACACAGACGTCTCCAGCAAAGGGGCTTCAACTGCAGCATCCCTAATATCAAACCCCTCCTGAAGCAGAGACAGACAATGTCACGAACATCTTACACCTGAACTAAGGAGAAAAAATGAGACTGCTGCTCAGAGCCCCAAAGTCCTCTTTTCAGATGAAAGTAAATTTTGCATTTCATTTGGAAATCAAGAGTCTCAACACAAGCGAGAGAGGAGAGACACAGTATCCAAGGTGTCTGAAGTCCAGTGTGAAGATTCCCCAGTCTGTGATGATGATTGGGGCCATGTTATCTGCTGGTGTTGGTCCACTCAACGCAGACTACAGGTGACTTTAGAGCACTTCATGCTTCTGCTGTCCAGCTTTATGGAGATGCTGATTTTTTGTATATGTCTTATGAATGATTCTAATAATTTGAGGAACTGGATTTAAGATTTTCAGGAGCTAGAAATCATATTGATCAAAAGCAAAACAAAACAGGTTCACAATTATCCACATTACATGGAGCCAACGAGTTTACATTTTCAACTATGAACAAACACTGACATTATAAAGCCTTCAGATGCTCTAGTGACACTAGCTTCAGATATACTAGCTTCAGATATATCAATCCAGTGCGCGTTCTGTTGTTCTAAGTCATTACTGTCTGTGCATTCATTCCAGCATAAAGCTAAACCTGAATAAACGAATTTGCCCAATAATTAACAATCTTCTAACTAACCAATCACTGCACAGTAAATCTGAGCAGACATGTTCTTCAATCCACATCCGAGAGTCATTGTCACTGAGACAGATGCACAAAAACACACGTTCACTTTATTATCTCTCTTTATTACACACACACACACACACACACACACACACACACACACACACACACACACACACACACACACAAAACTATCGTTTCTATAGTAACCTCAGCATGGCACAGAATGTTCAAGAGCCAATTTCTCGTGCCATTTGCCCATTTGATTAATTATGTCTTTGTGCAAGAGAATACAGTGAAGCTAGCTTACACCCCCCATCCCACCCCACCATAACACACACACACACACACACACGCACACACACACACCACTGCCCCCTGTTTCCTGTTCCCTGCTCCTTCACAGCAGATCCCAGGTTTGGGGGGCGCAGGGCACTCCATGTGGGGGGACAAACAGGGGTATTGTTTGGGGCAGGCCGTCCCCGGCGCCCCCTTTCAGCCCCCTCCTGTGGCTGGAGTCCCGGGGAGCTGGAGGTTAGAGAAACAAAATGAGCGTCTGTTCTAATGAGCTGCTGCCTGTCAGCTACAGTTAGAGAGAGAGAGAGAGAGAGAGAGAGAGAGAGAGAGAGAGAGAGAGAGAGAGAGAGAGAGTGTATCCAGGTTTGTGACAACAGCAGTTTCTCTCTCTCTCTCCAAATAGATTAGTGTTCAGACCAAGATGTGTGGATGAACATGTGCCATTTAAGTGAGTAACACTGCTGTCCTCCAAGACCAGGATTCAATTGCCTACCTTAGCAACAACGGCTCATCACACTTATTGTAAACAGTGACATCATTAAAATTGACAGGTATATAGAAGATACCACTGATTATCTGAATCTCGCTGTATCATCAAAAAGAGGCTTTATTAGTCAGCAAATGAAGAGTCTGTTCTTGATGTTGATGTACTGGAGCAGGAAAACGAGCAAGCATAAGAATCTGAGACACTCTGTCAAGAATCAAATTGTGAAGACTGGAAGAAGACTGGGTCAGGACATCTCCACAATATCAAGCAGTTCTTGTGGGGCGTTCCCAGTATGCAGTGATTAGTACCTACCAAAAGTGCTCCAAGAAAGGACAACTGGGAAACCAGTGATAGGGTCATGGGTGCCCAAGGCTCTATGATGTGCATGGGGTGAAGGCTAGCCAATCTGGTCCAATCCCACAGAAGAGGTTCTAGAGCACAAATTACAATGTGCAAAGAAAACCGTATTTTGACAGGTTCTGCCAAGTATATCCTTAATGGCAAAGGAATTCCTTCAGTAGCTTCTTTCTGCGGGATAATGTGTCCTGCCACACTGAGAAGTTGCTCAGTTCTTGTAATTGTTCAGGAACGGTTGGCTTGGCCTCCGAATTCTCCAGATCTCAATGTAAGCAAACGTGTGGAATATGCCACGCAAGTAAGTTCAACCCACCTCACAACTCACAGGACTTAAAGGATCGGCTACTAACGTGGCAGATACCAGACTGTACCTTCAGAAGTCTTGTGGAGTCTATGTCTCAACAGGTCCGAGCTGCTTTGGCAACCTAATGGGGCACTGGGAGCAGCTGTGGCATAGTAAGAGTAGTGTGTTTGTGACTGAAAGACCAGTTTGATCCCCGGGTTCTGGCAGGAATTAGGGGGGTTGGAGTTTTTCTAATGTTCTTGCGATATTTGGGAGGTGTTTTTCATAAATAAACACATTACCACAGTGTAAATGGTAACACAATTACCGCCATTTGTTTACTTCATTATGGTTTGATCATTTCAAAAACAATCGTATTACAGTTGTTATTTGTCCATTCTCTGTCTGTATGTCACTTTAATTGCCCTGAATGCTTCCAGCACCTTCATTTGTGACCATCAAACACATCTGGAGATCAGATCGATGGTCACTCATCTGCAAACCGGACTTGGGAGTTTTACAGTGTAGATCCTTTATTTCTAAGCACCAAAGCAAACCCATTCATCTGGGCCGCCCAGCTGCACACCTGCTGCAGACGCCGGAAAAGAGGCAGGAGTCCTCACCAGGCTGACACGACACACTCACCGTCGCTGCACAGTACTGACACAGGCACAGTCTTTGGAAAACTTTAATAGCTTTGAGGCCAATACCAGATATTTAACAACAGTGCAGTCAGTATTTATACATTTCATATATTTTCATATTAATACCTAAAATATTTACAGTTGTGCATTAAAGTGTATTTCGTGCGTGTACAGCATAGGTCAATCAAATCAAATCAAATCAACATTTATTTTTTATAGCGCTCTTCGCAAATGAAGTTCAGACAGCTTCACAGAAATCAAAAAATGAAAAGGTGAACAACACAGGAACAAAGGGTAAGAGACCCCGATCCCCCGGTGAGCAAACCAAAGGGTGACAGTGGGAAGGAAAACCAGGCTCACGAGGGGGAGGACCATCCTCCTCTGGTCAACTGCTTATACATGGTTAGGGAATACTGGACACACACACCTCTGTTCTAATACTCAGGAACGGAAGTAATGTTAGTTTGCTGGTGGACATAAGTCGATTTCTACACAGTTGGTGATGGTGGGTGAGCAGCTAGTCCAGGGCATTGTGGGTGTCAGTGTGTATATATTCTGTTTATATGAATGTATTTTTCCATATCTGCTTCTCACTACTGCGAGGGAGACACCTCTGTAATGTGATGTGACAATAAACCTGATTTAATTTGTGGAACTGAACAGACCTGCAAGAATACATCTTAAAACTCCTTTTTGTTTCAGAACCACAAGGTCCTGGCAGTTGCACCACAGGGAACCACTGGGCAGTCACTGCCTGTGTAACGGCATCACTGCAATACAAACACTGTTAAAGCTGAAGACAAGACAACATCTTGATTATTCAAGCCTAAAAACTTTATCATGAGAATAATATCACACAAAACTAATGCACAATGGCCCGCAGTGCTATTTTCTGCATTTGAGAATTGTCAACATTTTCATGTAATAAAGTTACTGTAAAAATTGATGGATGTACAGTCGGTTGAGGAGTGATGTGTTGTTGCATGTAACACATAGTTTCTAAGCAAACAGTCTTTCAGGTGTGACTTAAGTGGCTAAACTCCTCTGAAGATATCAGATGGCGACACCCAGCCTTCAGACCACATTCACATACGCAGAGGCCCGGTAACTCTAGGTGAGCGTTTAGCTTCTACTCTATAGACTCCATGAATATCTCATGAAGGAAACTTTAATGCCGGGGAAAACAATGGCCCGAGTTACCGAAGAAGGAAAATCAGTTTCAGTGTCGCTGCCTGAGAAACTAATGAATGCAAATGTAGATGAAATCATAAGATTTACCGTCTACACACAGATCCTCACTATCTACCTAAACATCGGGTTACAATTACAGTGTCTACTTATAACCTTTACATCGGAAAATGTAAAATATTTGAGAAACAAAGAAAAGTTTGCATTCGTTACATTGTGAAGTATTTCCGGGACACATGACAGCAACATATTAACACTGAAAGCAAATATTAAGGCTCCTTTAAGCAGTTTAACTGAACACTTTTTTACGAGGAACAATTAAACACAAATAATGTAAATTAATAATAATATAAATAAATAAAATAATGTAAAAATGGCCAGTAGGGCCTAAGATAGAAAAACGCACAGTAGGCTTCTAGGTGGATTTTAGAAATCCACATAGCTTACTATGATTAGATGCTCGTGGAACAAGTTCTAATAAAATTTGCACATAAGACTAAAATGTACGTGAAACACAAAAATGACCATTAGCTTGGTCTAGACAGTTCCCTTCCCATTTTCTATAGCTGGGAAGCATCTCTCAAATCTGATGATGCCTTGAATAAGCTAGAGTTGGGGGTCTTTTTAGCCCTCCCAGCAAATGCTGAGATAGCTAATTACCCAGATCTGTGCACACACATGTACACACACTGGCAAACACCCCTTTAACACATTTCCCCTGGATCTCCAAGATGAGCATTGTGCAAGCTAAGTAGCATCTAACAGTGTTGACACCATTGTTCTTGTGAAATGTTTCTTTTGGCATTGCCGAAATGATAGCTGTGAGGGGCGTGGCCTCAAAGACTAAGTACTGCTACCCAAGCTAATGTAGGAACATTTTCAGAATTAAATGAAAAGAACACCTTTCCAAGTGTTAAGCAAAGAGCCAAATGGTTGTGTTGCAGCCTGTGGTATATGGAACGTTTCACTAGTGGTGTGAAAAATGGAGTAAATTAAATACTATTCAATTCTGGATCTGACCCCCAAACGCTGAAGGATAACTGCCTCAACAGTCACAAAATGAAGGTTTTCCCATGACCAAAATATGTTCAAATATCTGTGGATAGACCCCAGAAGCAAAGAATTTCAGGAAGAATGAGCAAAAACGCCCCCTTTCTTTGTAAAAGACAAACAGATATTGATATTAATTGATATAAAAGTTGAAATAAAAGAAATGTTTCATCTTTTCCTTTATGCCACTTGGAAATCAGATCATATTTCACTCACTTAACAATTCATATATGAATATTCATATATATGATATTTGTTGTGTGACAGTTGACATGAACTGTACTTTAAAACTTTCATTTTTAATATCAATTGTTCTTTAAAGCTTTCAAACTCTTGACTGAACGCCTCTGTTATCTGGCCAATGAAACGGCAAGAACAAGCTGCTCAGTTCCGGTACATAAACGAGATCTAGTCTACATTCGTAAAGCAGGAGTGTAGAAGTTCCAGTTGCAAAAGGTTCCGCAATCAGTCAAGCATGTATGTGTGAAGATGGACTACGGGTCAGATGTATGATTATTACTCACAGTGGCTGAGTCCTGATGGGCTCTGCATATGTTTGCTCTCTTCCCTTCCCGCCATTACGAGGGCTGCGTAAGGCCTCACAAAGGCAGCCATCTGGCTGCACCTCGCTCCCTTTTCAACTCAGCTAGTGATGCATCCCCACTCCCAGCCGTCAGCCTCATGATCAATCAATCAGATCAATTTATGACTCCACTATTCAGCTATCAGTCTGCTCCCAGTTCCTGGTCAAAAGGATGCAACATAGAATTAACTTGTCTGGATTGCTTAGTTTCACTCCAGCAGGTTAAAGAAAAAGGAATGTGCTACGTGGCAGATATTCGTACAGATTATTATCCATAATCACAAATAGAATTATTAACAGCTGTTATACAGCAATTCAACATTTACAACTTTTCAGAACAGTATTGGGGTTTTATCTTTACTACCAAATTGGTTTGTAGCTCAAGGGTTAGCTTACTGGTGACCATATTAGGCTGTTAGAAGTTAAAAATCAAACACTGCACTTTAAGACCTAATAATTCTAAAAATGTTGACATAGTAATATAAAACACATTGCAGAAACTCCTATTTTAATGTACTGGAAACATTCAATTATGCACTCAATTATGATTTTTTTTTAATCAAATTTCTTTTGGAAACAGCGTTAATCATTTATCATCCATCTGTGTACATGGAGATCTATGACACATTGCATTCTATATGGTGTCTGATGACATTTGTAATGTTAAAATCTCTTTTTTAGTGGTATTTATTTATTAATTTCAAATCAGAAATAAAATCAAAAGATAAAATCAAAACAAAAAAGTTTTTTTGATTATACTGTAAATATATATATATATATATACACACACACACACACACACACACACACACGCACAAACATACTTGACTTCCCATCGTTACATTATGAATATTCAAGCTGCATGGGATGAATTATTGTAGGACACCATTAGGTGCCTCTACTCCGTGTCTATGTACTGACGTGTGGCATGTTGTGTTATACCCGATGCCATACTAAGAGACGGTACATCTGTGTGTAGCTCAATAGATATTGCCCTTATCAGTCTAAACATTTAATCATTTATTGTTCCTGCTAACATTCATCTTCCATCCCAACAGCAATCCCACACTTCCTTCTAAACCTGAGTATAAAAAGATTTTATGTTTTAATGAATCAGAGAATTTTGATTGGTCCATTCACCGTTAATGTAAAGAACACTGCCAAAATGGAGATGCGAGGATTTTGAGTCAAAGTGATTTAATCTGGTCACTTCCACACTGAAACCTGGAACCCGTGCTGGCTAAAGGTACATGATAACTAAATATCAACACACAGCTCACGATACACGATTGTCAGACTTGTGACTTATCAAGTTTGCTCACAGTTCAGACGCACCCCGAGCCTTTGCTGTTTGACACAACTTCTCCGCCAGACCTTAGCAGAGATATGATTCATGTAGCATGGGTTGAATGTGGGCACAGATGCTTCATTAAAAAAGAGCTGCGAGACATAGCTCATAAGCACACGCTTGCTCATCAGAGCCATATGCATGCATGTCCATCACATCCTCGGAGCCTGCTGTTCCTATAGCACAGAAACGTATTGTACTTTCTGTAGGAGCTTCACCATGTATACTGTACATCCATCATCTATAAAGACACATCCTTCAGAAACCACAACACCACCCATGCACATCTGTTGGGCTCACAGTCTGGTTGTTATGGTTGGATCACATGAGGTAGCTCACGTGGTTCTGTTTAGGCGGTGTGGGTCGTTAGTGGCAGTGGGGTACGATGTGAATGTGGGTTTTAAACCGTCAGGCTGGTGCCTGTACCCAGGTTCCCTAATCGCCATGGGTTTAAAGACCATGGTCAGTGGCATTGGAGTTGATGTTACAGGTGTCGACTAATCATGTGGTGGGACGATCAACGCAATCGTCCCACCACCGCAATCGTCGAGGAATTTGTAGACAACTGTGAAACAGACGCAGCTCCCGTCCTATAAAGAGAACCATCAAGGGCCCACCAACATGAGATGATTGGCTGGAGAGTAGCTCCTCCTTTTGAGACATGTCAATCAGTTGTTCTCTACAGTGGAATGCCCCCGGATAACAGCTAATTCATCCCAGCATCACGTCCAGAAGGGCAGAGGAAGACCACCACAATAACAACAATCACCAGTGTCGCCGGATAATAATAAACAATAACATGATTATTCTCATAATTGCACGTTTTGGGAAGCCATGCGTACACGTGTTTGTTTGCTCATTCTGAGAAAACACACCAGCTAGTAAAGGTTTACAAACTCGTTCATTTGCATCTCGTCTAGACGTGACATCACGTTTATCCTTTTGTTTTCCATAAACAATATGTATTGACCCCCACATCAGCGGGGGTGGCATCCTTGGGTAGTGAGCAAGAACATGAAACACCCTTTTGTTTTTCTGAGGAACAACACGCGTGGGAATCCAGAGGAACGAGTTCCCCTCCCCGACTCTCTGGTGAGACATCTCGGGGAGGGGGGTTAGGACGGTATTTCCACATTCCTAATGGGAAAGAAGGTGATAAAATCAGAATTCCTGAATGATCACAGGTGTACAGTTGCAGCGTCCACCCCGTCTGCAGTCGGACAAAACATGACCAGCATCTTCTACCCTGCAGTGGTCAATTTCTGACCACAGCACGGCTGATATGGTGTGATTTGGTGATGGAGCTCAACACTGCAGAGACATTCCATCAGTAAAACTATTGTCAGTGTGGAGGATCCCATGTGTAAGTGCTGTGCAGTGTAGGCAGAGAGGTGGTGAAAAAGACCCCGTTCGGAGATGTCGGTTAGACGAAGGAAGACGAAGGAAGAAAGTATATATGAGAGAAAAATATGCTTAGAGCCCAGAAATCTGCTGCTTTTATCAAATCTCGTAAAAATGACATCAGCAAAGCGTTAATATTGAACAGACAGATCTCTCCCAGCTCACAATGTCCTGCTTGTTACCTCCACGTTCCCTTTGCCAACTGTGCACGCTAGTTAGTGTTCTTTAAATGGGAGGCTTTATGAAAATACAGCCCAATTATGGCTTAATGAGAGTGCGTGGCGCTGGAGTGGAGGGGTTGGGGGCATGAACGCAAGGGGTGGGGGTTGAGGGGGCAGACAGAGATCATACAAAGCTGCAGATGCGCTTTCTTCATGGTCCTCTCTCTCTCTCTCTCGCTCTCTCTCTCTCCCTCTCGCTCTCTCTGTCTCTCTCTCTCTGTCTAATTACTAGAGCTACCAACACAAACAACATCATGTCGCCATTAGAGCTACAGTGATGCCAGCATGATGAGTCACTGTGAACCAGGAAAAACAAACACCTTTTGGCCCGTGCGTTTTCATCTATAACCGGACCTGTGTACAGAAGACGCGAGTCAAGACCACGTTTGTTTGTTGAGTTTGACACAGATCACAGATCTGAGCAGGTGAAGACAAACCTGGGCATCATTTCCATTCACCGGTGTTGTCAGACGCCCTTATCCAGAGTGCCTTACAAAAGCCAGGTGTCTGGATACAGGAGGATTCCCTCAACTGACATCAAATGGATTATTGTAGAGAAACATTTCAGCTGAGATTTCTGAATGGTGATGGTAAATAAGGCCTGGATGTAAAGATCAAAAGATAAAAAGAAAGAGTTGCTTTAAAAAGAAAGTAAAATAAAAAGTCAATAAAACTCATTTGAATTGAAAACATTAAAAACAGAGTAAAGACATCTTTAACTCTCTGTAAGAGAGCTCTTAGGCTTTAGAAGTGCTTGACGTTTGTGAACTTTTTAGAATTCTTTGATATTTCTGCAGAAATTCAACCTCAATTTTCTAAAATCAAACAAATGAGACAAAAATATTACATTTGCTCATTTATTTACTGAGGAAAACGATCCAATATTACAAATGTATATAATAAATATATATATATATATATAACAATAACTAAACACTGATGCATGATTAGTCCCGCAAAGCCTCTGGCTTGTCCATGTGATCTTTAACAGAATGCAGATATGCAGCAGAGTTCTTTTCAGACAATTACACACTTTACTCTTGGCCTTGGTGGAGCACTCCTGAGGAGGGTAATAATGGTCTTCAATTTCCTCCATTTGTACACAATCTGTCTGACTGTGGATCAGTGCAGTGTTTTTATAACCTTTTTCCAGCCTGGTGACCAACAACTCTTATTCTGAGCTCCTCAGAAATCCCTCTTGTTGATGCCATGATAGAAACATGTGTAAATCAGAGTTTGATAGACCCCTGTTCTTGAAATAAAATGGGACCACTCCCACCTGACTGCCTCCCACCCGACCCTAATTTCACTTTCAAATGATCTGCTAATCCTAAAGGTTCACATCCCTTTCAGATATAACACGTTGGCTCACTTTCCGGTCTGATTTGTTTGATTTGTTGCTCCTCATCCACTTTTAGGATTTTCTAAATTCTAATGGGTTCACAAACTTTCAAGCACCACTGTACATTCACATAGCAGGTACACTGACCCAAATCTGGTTTGTCTTTCAGACTGGTGACCTCTATCTGACACTTTGCTCAAAGGTGTAAATCCACCTGGAGTGTAGTTCCACTGGCTGACATTACGGTTGTTTATTGGCAAGAATCTGGAAATTCAATACGTATCGTACAATAGTAAAGGTGTCCCGATTCAATCAACTGCAATAAATCACCACACGTTCTGCTGGATGTCTGGATATTTTCACATTCCTTTATTCACCTTAAATAATCACAAATTATGTATAGAAGACCGAACAAACGTGACTCCTCTAATATGACTACGTTGAGCTCTAAATACAGAATTTAGATATTTGTATTAATTTGATTAAAAATATACTTTACGTCTGAGCTCTTTTGGCTTGTAGCTTGTAAGACCTATGAAAACGATGTTATTAGAAATGGAAATTTTAGCACTGAGCTGAAAAGGCAATATTTTGATGTTGGCTTGATTCGATTGAGGAGGCTCGTGGTGTCAGATGTCAAGTTCATTCACAAATCAGTTTCAGTTCAAAATCAGAGCCTCATTACAAACATATATTTAGGAGTTTATCTCTGGACATCCAGGCCACACTGACACCTCTGCTCTTACCTCACTATCCTGCTCCTGAAAGACCTCCCTCCTCACTGAGCTGGACTGACATCAAAGTCCCATGAATTCCAATCTGGAGTGCCACAAAGGGACACTGGATGAGTATCAGATTTCAATACCAAGTGAAGTGACACATTCGGATCATTTCTGTCTGCAGTGGTGTCTGGTTCTCTTCACCAGCACTGTGAACATTTCTGACTGATGTTTTTCTAAATTCACTCTCAATTTATTTTCCAAATAAATTCATTGGAACATGTATAACTATGTTTTACACTCAATGGGACCTTCATTTTAAACTTTAACATAATTTCTTGCATTGCATTTCTTTGCATATAATGGTGTGTAATGACCTTTATTATGCAAATTATATCTATATAAATGTGTGTGTGTGTGTGTGTGTGTGTGTGTGTGTGTGTGTGTGTGTGTGTGTGTGTGTAGTAAGCACTATTAAATAGTAAAGTAATATTGTCATTCATTTAAATCAAATGCAACAACAATAATTACAGGCTAAGTTGTGTATTCGCCTTCATCCTTGGTACAAGCCTCACTTTAATGTTTAGAGCCTCATAATCCCGAAGCCCACACACAGAGAAACACAAACACACACACACACTAAAATATTTATCATTTATACACATTCTGCTGACAAAGTCTGAACTTTCTACTTCAGTCTCTATTTTCTAAACCCAGTAGCTGTCTTTACTGGTTAGTGGGATGGCTGTGAACAAAGCCAATGAGTGAAAATAAAGTCCCTCTGAAGCAGACCTCCACCCCCCCCCTGCTTTGCGGCTGTGAGACAGAGTCCCACGCTGCTATCATCTGTGTCCGAGAGCAAGACAGGTCTTACTGTCGGGGCTCATCCGCTATTTGCTGCTTAAGCCTCATTAATAATGCCAGATAGACTTCAGTCTCTCTGTGCAGCTGCCCTTATTAGTAGAAACGCAGACCCATATCATGATCTCCATCAGTTATGCTTTAGAAGTGAAGGTGTAAAGAGCAGGCAAAGAGACAGCATTTGTACTTGAACGTTATACTAACTCAAGTCGAAAATGTATCTTTTGAAAAACTACAAGAAACGAAGTAATAACAAGCAGCACTTCTGCCTGTTGTACACCAGAAATAGAAGACAGTGTGATGTTTGCTGGTATTTTCTGAATCCATTATGTTTCTGTGTTACTGGCTGCAACACAAGCTCAAAGCATGAACCCACCACCCCCATGTTTAACAGTTGAGGTTTTCTTGTCATAAAATTCTACAGCATTTTTCCAAATTTATCATTGCTCACCAAGTTCTACTTGAATTATTATTATTATTATTATTATTATTATTATTGTTGTTGTTGTTGTTGTTGTTGTTGTTGTTGTTGTTGTTGTTGTTGTTGTTGTTGTTGTTATTAATTGTAAGGTTTTCTGATGACTTTTCATGACGGTGCAGGTGCTTTGGACTCAGAAGGAGGTTTTGATTTGCCTTTATAGCAATCCTACAAGACGTTCTCTGGAGATTTTCAGACCTTTACGACTCATGTTATCGGCCACTTGTTAATTAATATGACATTATGAATTGAAGAAACGGTTAAATGAAAATGCTTTGCTATCTATTATAGTCTTCTCCTGTTTTTAGAGCATCAGTTATTCTAATGTTCAGGGTGGAAGGCATTCGTTCAGAGAAGCCCCTGGCTGAATATCGTTGGAGCAAAGACTGAGGATTGCATATTTTAAAAAAATGCATCACTTGACCTTTCCCTACAATGACCGTCAACAAGAAATAGTCTTAAGCTTACTAAGACCTCAAAACATGAGAGAAGAAAACCATAAATCACCGTTTTACACTAATTTAAAAAAAACATTCCAAATTGCTGGTTCACTGATGGGCATAAATTCTAGTAGAAAACTTTAAAATGAAAATTGGTTCTGCATTAAGGGCCTAGAATTCAGGGGAATTATTAATTTCATTGTGTCCAATAAAATACAAGCCATGTCTAAAAATATTTTGACTTACATTAAAAAAATACGTTGCTTTCTCTAATGAACCATTCAGAAGTGGGGATCTATAGTGAAGTTGTTGTATAGATAAGATTCCACACTCAGTGTTGTGACTGGGCCCCAGAAATTGCCACTTACAATGTAATCTGTAGACTGTGGCTAAGTGCTTACAGTGGGTTCAGTTTTCTAAATCAGACCAATGTTCCCTGAATGCTACAGTTTATCAAACTGAACACCGTTCCTGAGAACTACTGATCAGCTGGTCATTGAGTGTGTATGAGTGTCCTTCTAAAAAGAGACCAGTGGTTCAATTCAAATGTGTCTGTCCAATCTGTATGTCCATCAGACCAGACCAGAATCATATCGAGGCATTTTAGCACCTGGATAAAAAGGGCCAAAATCACTTTTGGTGATGTGTTTTTTTTATGTGTTGATTTTTAATTTTATCCCAAATTTTGATTTCATAGTATGCCCCCGACTCTAGGAGGGTGAAGACAAGAACATGCCTCCTCCCATACACACGATGCCAGTCACCGCCTCTTTTTGAACTGTCGTTATTGCATCATTGCTGGGCAAAATGATGCATCAATGTGCTCGGAGCAAAGCATCAAACAGAAACCTGTGCTGGCCAGCATCACACTGGGTGGAGAGAGCACCATCTACCCACCGATGGCGAGCAGCATGACTCGGGATTCGAACCTCCAACCCCACGGCTGAGACGCTCTGTCTTATGAAGGTAACTGCTGGGTAGTTAGAAAAGAGCATTTCTATCCACAACACATGATTTACTGGATATAAGACAAACTAATCAAGATTTACAGTAAAAAAAAAGGTACAAACAGGAATAAATAAACATACTCAAAAAACAAATCACAAAAACAAAGGCAGGTTGGAGTGCTGTGATTTAGATCCCTCCCCCTCTCTTCACCTTCCTGACTTTGGAGGGAATTATCCTAAATAAGACCAGTGGCATTGGGAGGCTTGTCAACAAGCAGATCACGGCTTCTTTCTTTCTCATCATCCTAACGTCTCTGGATCACTGCTTAATTATATCACAGGACTTCTGGCCACATCCACGTCCCTCAGGACAGACACTTCCCAAAGTCAAGCACTGCTCCCCCGCTGAAACCTCCCACATTCGTCTTCTGGGATATGAGAGATATGGGTCTGTCGACAAGCAAGATTATCAATAACAGAAACTGTACAATGCGAACGAGGGTAATGCATATGTACATGTACATGCACAAAAAGGTATTTTCCGTAAGGCGAGATCTGATGTACGGTTTATTAGGTAAGTGAAGGTGATGTAATACTGCAGTTCTATGCTTTTGCTGCCCAAGCAAGTTGGTGTGCTGGACTTTTTGGTTTTGGTTCCCCATCCCTGATGTCTAGCTTTCTTCCTTTCACTCTTTTTATTTTTTAGTTGTTTTTTATTAGTTTTTATTTGCTATTCTTGCGAGGACTGTTTAAGAAAACTCAGACTGGGCCCAGAGTGATGTAGCTGGCTAAGGCGCTACCACTATGATCCTGGGGTCGCTGGTTCAAATCCAGGTTGATGCTGGTCCAGAGGGAGAGAAATTGGCTTGCTCTCCCTCGAGGGGTGGGTAGATGGCGCTCTTCCCACATATCACAAGTGCGCTGCTGGTCGCAGGCGTCTGCCATCCATTGTGTCAGAACCGGGGATCCGGCGTTCTCCTCCAAGTGCGATGGCTGCCCGGCAATGATACAAATGGCGGCAGTTCAAGAAGAGGAGGTAGGCTATTGTCACATGACTCGGAGATAACGTGGACGATTTTCCCTCCTAGCATCGAGAGCAGGGCATGTACTGTGGGAGGCTACTTAGGGGGATGGGTAATTGGCACGTCTAAATTAGTAGGGGTGGAAAAAATAGAAAAAATTATATATATATATATATATATATATATATAAAAATCTCAGACCAAGTTCTCTGTGAAGTCACTTTGTGGAGCAATGCAAAAAAAAACTGAATTGTATTGAATTGCATTGATTTAAGAAAGAAGCTTTGTTCACACAGCAGGTAATTTGTTGGCCAAATGTTTTCATCATCATATGTGACACAGATGTGATATCTGTGTGTGTCAGTGTGAACAACAAAATCACACTGAATTTTTCATTTCCACTTCCAGTTTGTGCCACTTTCACATGGTATTGAAATCAGATGCACGTCTGATTCACGGCAAAGGGACTCCGTCTGAACAGCCAGATGGGAATTCGTTGTGACCTTTATGTCAATCCGACTCGATATTCCTCATATATGCGGAAGGGGAAACAAATGACAGCCGTGAGAGTTTTTCAGGGGCAGGACAACGAGGTAACAGACCTCAAGAATATTTGGAGTGATGTCTCGGTTCAAACAAACTTAGGAGGCACGTACTGTAACGTCCGAATACAGCCACAGGAGCATGCAGCTCCAGGGTGAAAGGGGCATACAAATTTGAAATGTGAAGTTTGAAGAAAACAAGAAGAAAAAACAAACGTGGCTGAAGCTTAACATGTCATTTCTCACACATTCTTAGTGATCAGCCCCGGAAGTCTGGGTACTCCCGGTTCTTCCTACCTCCCAAAACCACACACAGTAGGTGAATGAGCAAGGCTAAACTGCCTGCAAACGGTGAATGGGTGTGTGGTACCCTGCGATGGACTAATCTGTCCAGGGGTAATTCCATATCCTTTTTTTATGGTCATTTCCTGCAACTTTGGAATGAGAATAACATCCAGTAACTATGTTTGTAGTCACGTAGCTCTGCAGATGTTGCAGGACCTCCTTCATCCGGAATTATTCATTCCAGCAGTTCTACTTGTATGAGATTATCAGACACAAGAAGTCGTTAAGGTTAAAAAGAACCCAACCAAGGTTTTGCTCTGAGACCAGAAACTGACCTCTGGCTACTTCCCATCTAAACTGGAGAAAGAAACTGGCCCCTTGATCCGAACCCAGTTTGAGAACCTCAGAAAGCACTGGTGAACTTTTCTACTGTGCAGCATTGTTTTCTCTAAGCCACCATCAACCCATAACGAACGAGCTACTGCAGTCCACTTAAAGAGCAGACTACTTCACCTCAGACGGACTTCTCATATTTTGACATGGGTGATATTTATGTCTTTCTTCGAGGGCAACTGAATAAGCTCATGTGAGATCACTTTCACACTGTGTTCTGTAATTCAGGTGTAAATAGGGTGACTAATTGTGCCCCATTGTGCAGCAGGTAATGCCTGCCCTTTTCTACAGTCGTTCCTGCAAGATTAAATGAAACCCGAGCCACGTTGCCCTACTAGCACAGTTCTGTGTCAGTAAATCACCGTGGCAGAGCAGAGACCACAAGTACACTGCAGAAGGGATGGGTGCTAAATTAGCAGCTGCAGCATGGGTGGTTACCTCGGTCTCAAGTGACCACATGTACAATGTGAAGTGTATCGACGCTGGTCTCCGGTGTTGACTGCCAGCGTTTATTTCACACAAGGGTGAGATATGGCACATGGCACTATATACCATAGTAGAGGTGGCATGCAGAGACATTCAGGACGGATGCAATAATATGGGAATCAGCTAACGTCCAATACCATTCATATTTGTCTGCCAGTGCAGCTGCAAAAGAGACACTGGAACAACGTGCACTTGGATGACAGAGGAATGGTTCCTTTCATACAAAATAACCGTCCAACCAAGACATGCTCGGTGTTTACATGTTTACTGGAGCTTTGAAACGAACAAAGAACTTCAGCTGATATATTTTAATACATTTTAATGGATCAGGAATCTATTATTTCATCCCAAACCACTTCTTGTTCTTTGTTTCAACCACAGCATTCAGAAACCCACTCGTGCACATCATAAGGAGGTTCTCTACTCAGTAGCTAACAGAACAGTTTAGCCTCTGGACAGTGAGTGGACACCGTGTTTAAACACTCCAGCAGCGCTGCTGTGTCTGAGTCACACATACCAGCGCAGCACAGGCTAACACACCACCACCATGTCAGTGTGACTGCAGTGCTGAGAACGACCCACCACCCACATAATAGCTGCGCTGTGGTGGTCCTGTGGGGTCCTGATGTGTGAAGATCAGGGTGAAAGGAGGAGAATAAAGAATGCAGAGAAAGAGATGGACTTCAGTCTGTAATTGTAGAACCACAAAGTTGTTCTGTATGGTCAGAGGAGCTGAGTAAATGGACAATGAGCGTAGAAACAAGGAGGTGGTCATAATGTTCTTGTATGCAGCTTTACCTCTTTGCCTGGACTGAAGCTGTGAAATGCTGCCTCAGAAGCTAGTTTTCCATGTTGTTTTTGAGAAACCAACAACATTTTTTTACAACCAAACAGAATCTTAAACTGAACTGCACACCTCATGCAAGGCACCCACACATACAGCACTGAGGAGCAGAAAGCTCCTCCTACTGGTTATTATAACTGCCTGAACCAATTGTGTTTGTTCTGCCTCAGAGATGGAGCTGATTTTGACATTGACAATTACCCGTATAGCTCGGCTACAAACCCAATGAAGTACATATTCATTAAATAAACGTACTGCCTCTGCAAAACTACCACGCAAACTGTAACGACAACACATCTGCTTGACATCCGACTGTAAAATGTCAGTTTACACAAAGCATGAAGTCTTCTCAGCACTACTGACACTACTTTCTTCCTAAGCACCCTCACTACTGTCTACAGCTGCCTCACCTAACAGACAAGTAATCTGAATAAACACGGTTTACTGTAAGTCCCCCCCGTCCCCCTTCCAGAAACCCACCCAAAGAAGAACCAGCACCCGAGACTCAGAGCAAAGAGCACGCTATGATGTCACGAAAAGGCACCGGAGCTGAACGGACAGAGAGAGCGAGGACAGAGCAGTGTGGGGGTGTGTGTAGATGGGGGTGATGAAGGGGAAAAGGGGGGGTGGGGGGAGATTGGAAGAGAGTCTGTAGCCCATAGACGTCTCCTGCCACTGTAGTAATGGCCCAAACGAGCAGGAGGGGTGAGGCAGGAGCGCCGACACGAGAGACATGACACTGACTCAGCCTCCATGCCATATGAGCTGGCAGCATGTCATAACTCAGTCCATCACACGCACATGCACACAAACACACACACACACAAGGCTTGCTGTTACCCCACATATCAGCTCAGACCTGCTTCTCCATCCATACCGACCAGCGCCAATGGAACCGACGCATCAGCATTAACCAGCGCACGCTGTCCAAGCCATCCATCTCCATCAACGCTGTCTCCATCACTACAGCCTGCCTGCTGATCGGATCCCAGACAGCTATGCTTGTTACTGCAATCATAATCAGTTTCGTCAATGTTATTACCACATTCCACAAAACTACAACTTCAACACCGAGAGCTGTTTATGAAACAAGCAAGCGCTTCCTTAAGGATCGACAAATTCCAAGGGATTCAGAAGGTGAAGGAATAATCGGGCGAAATGGGAAATTTCCAAGGCCTAACTCTGAGACCAGACAGCAGCTTCCTAAGCAAAAATATTTGAAAAAGCACGAACATTGCTTACCAACCTTTTTTACAAAGACTTTTCTTTGTAAAATCTCGCAGTGTTCACACATAGTCTGACCTTCGCCAGTGTTTTCTAATTTAGTTAATATCATTTATTTAGTTTATTATTACAACGCGACCCATTATTAACCTGTTGTGTAAAAAAAAAAATCAGAAACCTGACGTAATCAAGAGTTCTCTCAAGAACAAAGAGAAACCTATGAATGTGGCCCAATGTTACTAAATCCATTTCTGTTTATTATGTAGCATTTTATGCTCCAGTTTACTGCTTATCATAAACAATGTGTAACACATTTTGAAATATTCAGGTAAATCTGAGCAGGAAATAAAAATGCAGGACTAATCATAAAAAAATCTGTGAACAATAATTAGAAGAGAGACGTGAAAAAAAGCCTTTATTTTCCTCACATAGAAACTAGCAGTGCTGTGAGAACAGTTTCTTCTTTAATCCTGTTAAATGGAATTCTGTTCATTCTGTTTTGGAATTTAATCCTCTTTTCCCTCAAATTTAAAGTCGAGGAAAAGCAAAGCTAAGAATTTATTTTTTAACACGCATTTCTGAATCCAACCCAACGTCCATTTTGGAATCAATACGTATCAAAGAGGTCAGTCTAAACACTGCCCATCATCTGTTCTATTGGCTTCATAATGGCACCCAGTGCTTGGCACCCGATGTTTACTACTTTGCAATGTAATTTGAGGGACAAACCTCGACTCTCAAAGGGGCTATGACAGTCCACAGGAATCATCATGTTCATTTCAAATCAAAGTCTGAATTTGAGAAAAGGAATCCAAAGAAAATTTCATTTTCTCACTAAATCTGGCTTTTACAGTTTCACAATCCAGGGTAAATTAATTTGTTCTGTCATAAAAAAGCTTTTTTTATTGGTTAGGTTAATAATGAGAATGAGCTGCACCATGTCAATGCTGTGTTTAGGCTACAAAATCTCAGATCAAAAAATCTGATGTGTTATTCAGATGACTCATAAAACATCAGTTCATGTGTGACTGAAGACTGTGCTGAAAAATTTGACATTTGAAATCATTTCACCTGTAGCTGATCTGAAGTATTTCTCATGTTGTAAAAACATTGCAGGATCCATTAACCTATTTTAAATCTCATTTGGTCATTTTAAGTCATTTTAATACAAAGTGTCTATTTCCAGTAAATGGTGTCCGATTCGGAAATCAGACTGAAAGATACATGGGTTGGACAATGAAACTGAAACACCTGTCATTGTAGTGTGGGAGGTTTCATGGTTAAATTGGAGCAGCCTGGTGGCCAATCTTCATTAATTGCACCAGTAAGAGCAGAGTGTGAAGCTTCAATTAGCAAGTAAGAGCACAGTTTTGCTCAAAATATTGCAATGAACACAACATTATGGGGGACATACCAGAGTACATCAAATTGTTGATGCACGTCTTGCTGACGCATCTGTGACCAAGACAGCAAGTCTTTGTGATATATCAAGAGCCACGGTATCCAGGGTAACATCAGCACCACCAAGAAGGACCAACCACATCCAACAGGATTAACTGTGGACACAAGAGGAAGCTGTCTGAAAGGGATGTTCGGGTGCTATGTTCCGGATTGTATCCAAAAAATGTCATTCATAAGACGAACTGACGCTGTATTGTCCACAAAAGGAGGCCCTAGTACACGATACTAATACATTATTGTGGTCTAAAACCAGGTGTTTTGGTTTCATTGTCCAACCCCTGTATACTGTGACACTAAGAGCCATTATGTGGTTATAATATATAATAAATAAATAATATCATGTTGTTGCAGTTATGTGTTTACTCATTACTTAATAAACAAAGATTACCAGTCCATTTTCACCATACGTGTAAAATATCAATATTACAAAAACAATATTACACTTCTGGTAACACAGTCCAGTGTCTGGAATAAGTTTTACAACAAACATCAATCTGAACATCAATCAAAGCATAAATCCTGCCATTCATTAAAAAAAATGATCTAACATGCAAATTTTTCAGCGAATTTAAACAAAAGAAGCATGAAAAATGAGGGCGAGGATGATGACGGAAAGATGGTCAGCATGGTCTGTACAGATTGCAGAGGTGGAGGTGAATTGCACAGCATGCATTGAAGGCAGAATGTAGCTGCTGCATCATTTGTGGTGTAAAGTAAAATAAAAATAAGCAAATGTAGATACATAACGCAATAAAACATAATGCTTGTTGTACAGTAATATGAATTGTACCATGTCAGCCTAATTACATCAGATAATCAGTTAAATTAACTGTAAATAAGAAACCAAACACATCTCTATGATATCTTTGAAATATACCTCAAATATACCTCAATATACAGTCATCAACCTGTCCTGAAATTCAGGTCAGGCTTTTGGTTTCAATGTTTCCACCCCAAGACTTTCAGTACCCCATCTGGACACCCCACGAAATATTCCTCGGGGGGCGCCAGTGAATGCGGTAGAATTATATGTACTGAAGCTCAATGGAGGACGAGTAGTTATGTGTAATGTATATGTCACAAACAACACTGAACCTATTCTTTATCAGGACGTGAATAAGATCTTAGGGGACATTAATGGGCAAATTATTCTGGTAGGGGATTTTAACCAAGTAATGGGTGCTGTTTTAGATAAAAGCCTATTCAAAGGGCCATTACTGCCAAAAGACTGGGCTGCAATTCACATGGTAGCAGATGATATGAGATTAATATGGAGATTCATAAATCCAGGTAAATCATACTCCAGGATTGATTATTTTTTAATATCTAACAATATGAGCTGCATCAGTAGACTGTAAAATTGATGCCATGGCTGACCATGCACCTGGGGGTGGGATGACAAAACAAGTATGTATGGATAAATAAGAAATATGCACTATTTAGGGTCAAATTATTCACTATCACAAGGACAGAAAAGTAATAATCATTAATAAATAATTATTATATTATTAATAAATAATAATAATAATTATATTTTTTAATAATGATCAATAATTTACTAACAAAAAAAGGGAACAGGGAAATTTGTCCTCTGCATTTAACCCATCCACACAATGAAACACATACACCCTAGTGAATTCACAGACAAGGGGGACGGGACACATGCCCAGAGGGGTGGGCAGCCCTATCATGTCCTTCCAGTTCAGGGAATAAATAACCACCAAACCACCAGACCACGGCTGCCCCCATAAAGATAGTAAACCACCACACCGTGTGGGAGACTGGGGTTCGATTCCCAGTCCGGGCAACTTTGCTGTGCCACACCAATAAGGGTCCTCAGACAAGACTCCTAACACTACTATGGCCCACCTACGGTAATATGAGTAACCTTGTAAGTCGCTCATCTTCTGAGGTCATTCATGAAGAGATCCAAGCATTTCTAAGTGAAACAGGTTTTATATCCATGTTTAAAAGACTGTCACCAGGGGTTCGACAAGTTCCCAGTGGAATATTTAAAAGCTATACAGACGTTATTGCACTGGAGGTGTTCTCAGAGACATTTAAAGATGGATGCTTCCTTACAGCTTTTAATGAAGCACTGATTTCATTGATACAAAAAGACCATAAAGACTGAGCCAGTTTTAGAACAATTAGCTTAACAAACGTAGATTCCAAGATTCCTCTTGATCACGTGTAGAAAAGGTTCTACAAACTGTTTCACACCCTGACGAAAGGCTTTATTCATAACTGCACGTGTACTAATATGAGAAGATTGTAACACAGTGTTCAAAACACTTCACTTTTTGCACATTTTGTTATGTTACAGCCTTATTCCAAAAAAATATATTCATTTTGTCCTCAAAATTCTATATATTACACCCCACGATGACAATGTGAGAAAAGTCTGAAATCTTTGCAAATGTATTAAAAATAAAACCACAGGTTTTCACAGCCTTTGCTCAGTACTTTGTTGAAGCACTTTGGCAGCAATTACTGCATCAAGTCTTTTTGAGTATGATGTGATGCACCTGTTTTTGAGGAGTTTCTCCCATTCTTCTTTGCAGAACCTCTCAAAACACCATCAGATTGGATGGGGGAGGCATTGGTTCAAGTCTGGGCTCCGACTGGGCCACTCAAAGACATTCACAGAGTTGTCCCAAAGACTGCTTTGTTATCTTGGCTGTGTGCTTGGGGTCATTGTCCTGTTGGCAGATAAATCTTCATTCCAGTTATCTTCCCATCAACCCTGACTAACTTCCCAGTTCCTGCTGCAGAAATATGCCACTACAGCATGATGCTGCCAACACCAACTGTTCTAATAGTGCCTAGGTGATGAGCAGTGTTTGATTTCCACCAGACCTGATGGCTGGAATTCTGTCCAAATAGTTCAATCCTTTTGTTTCTCGGGGCCTGAGAGTCCTTTAGGTGCCTTTTACTGAGGAGTGGCTTCCGTCTGGCCACTCTACCATACAAGCCTGATTCTCCTCCCTCAACGGAGCAAAGATGGAGCTCTGTTAGAGTGACCATTGGGTTCTTGGTCACCACTACCTTGGCAAGTCATCATGGTGTCAAACGTCTTCCATTTATGGGTGATGGAGGTCAATGAGCTCTATGGGACCTTTAATGCAGCAGAACCTTTTCTGTACCCTTCCCCAGATCTGTGTCTCAATAGAATCCTGTCTCAGAGGTCTACAGACAATTCCATAGACTTCATGGCTTGGTTTGTGCTCTGACATACACTGTCCACTATAGAACCTTTATATAAACAGGTGGGTCTTTCCAAATTATGTCCAATCCACTGGATTTCCCACAGGTGTCCAATCAAGCTGTAGGAACATCTGAAGGATGATCAGTGGAAACAAGATGCACCTGAGCTCAATGGCTATGAATATGTGCATCATGGTCCCAACAGGTTCATGTTTATCTGTACCAGAGTGTCCTATTCCATTAGCAGTACTTCTCAACAGAGACTTGACAAGCTTTGTGTGCATTTGCACATCTCTGTCTACAAAGCAGCTGAATGTGTTCATTACAAGGGGTGTCCACAAACATTTGACGACAGTGTGTATATGACAAAGGGGTCTTTATGTCCTATAAAGGAATAATAGAACCTAATAAAACTAATTTTGAAAATAGATCATTTTAATCTTTATCATTAAGGAGTTGCACGGCTTCTGGATTTCCCCGGAGAATCAATTCTTTCTGGATTACACAGAGCGGTCTATGGAATGTCATAAAGCATCTGTGTCTTACAGAACAGCCAGTAAAATTAAAATGAAAGATTAATAGACCACGTTGTGCTTGTAAATTGAGAATATGTGACCAGAGCTTAACTACTGTCAGAAAATCACCATTCAAAGAGTGGTGTCAAGCGTAGGAAAATGGGAATATGGACCATTCTGAGGACTTCTCCAGCTCCATTAATAGCATTCCAGCAAAAGTGTCCTGCACTGATGAGCTAACTCTCAGGAATAGGGTGAGGTCAGTGGATTAAGGATCCAACTAAATGGTCAAATGAAGTTTTCATGGCTGGACATCTTTGTGTACCTTGTGGAAAAACCCAGCCTGTATACAGAAACACTGATGGCACACCAATCTCTCAGTGCCTTTAATTTTGTATTTAACTTTCATGCCCAGGACCTTGAATATCCAGAGGACTGATGTACTGCCTAGCCAGTTAAATGCACATAAAATGCAGATATAGAAGACGTGGGCTGTTATCAACAAGTCAAACAGCTATTTACTGACTGTTAACTAAATCTTTATGGACTAGTTTGAACTATCTTTCAATGTTTGACGTTAGAACAGTGTAGATCACTACAACTATGGCTGCTACTGCTGCCTACGTGTGTGTATGAATATTTCTAGTTATAGGTATGAAAGCTGTAGGGCTGATACAGTTAATGCAGTTGAAACCAGCTCTGCAGAGAAGAACTGTGGATAGTTTCATCAGTCCAGCCTTTCCATTTAATAGCTAGTAACCAAAAAGGTCTGGATTTTGCCTGGATTTTCTCTTCAACTGTAAAAATGTGAAAAAAATAAATATCAAGGCAATTACAATGGCCTTCAAAAGCACAAAAAAATACATTTCTTGTCATTATTTTGTGGGTCTCACCTGTTTCACTCCACTTGTTCTGCTCTTTTTCTCCCACCACAATGTGCATGCAGCTGCCAGTGACACAGCTGTGCCATAATGGTCTATACAATGTTGCATAGAATTTATTGGACACATCAGGATTATACAGAAAGAGGTTTATAGGTATTGATCTCTATTGGAAATGTCAAACAGAACATACATTTGGGATTCGTTTGTATTCAAAAGGTTTTACACGTCTGCCCACAGTGTGGCACTAAAAAGTAAAAATAAATAAATACCGTATGTTCTGGACTATAAGCCGCTACTTTTTTCCACGCTTTAAACCATGCGGCTTATAATGAGGTGCAGCTTTTTCTTCTTATTTATGTTATTTTCCAGGGGTTTTTTTTCAAACTTTGCAGATGCGGCTTATATTCCGGTGCGCCTTATAGTCCGGAAAATACGGTAAGTCCATAAAATCATTAATAATATGTTAATACTCTGTATGCTCATGTATTCATACACAGACACCAAACAATTTCAGACTTGCAAAAGGTCAGTGCAACCTAACCAGCATCAGAGAACATAATCAAGGCCTTCTGTCCAAGAAAAAAAAAAAAAAGACAGACTGTACAGAAGGCTGACAAAAATATCCTGGCTGAAGAAGGCTACACTCGAAGAAAAGGGCCGGTATTGGGTGTGAAATAAAGAGACTGTACTTGAAAAAAAAAAGAGAAAAAACGTGTTAGTTCAACAGTGTTATTATTTTTGGAGTAGTAAAAGAGGGTGTCGCAACCCCGTGGGTCACTGCGCTCCTCTTCATCATCTTCCTCCATTAAAAGACGAAGTGGCTCTGCCTGTTTTGTCAGAAGGGTTGATGGAGGGTCATGCAAACACTGCCGGTTCCAATTGCCAGGGCTGTGCTCATATGATAGAAGATGCACAACTCCTCTTCTCTGTGAATACAGCGTAATACAGTCCATGTTAACACCTCACTGCTCGTCCTTAAGCAAACACAAAGCAGAGGTGCAACTTCATAGACAGATCGCTTGAGATGCTCAATATAAAGAGCACAGAATTATATTGGGGAAATGCAGCCTTACGGGAATACTGGGCATGTGCTCATTGACCACCTAGAAACATCTACCATGTATGCCCACCAACTGGTCACCCTGAACCTAGGGGTCCATTATAGCCGAATCCCATCTGTTGTGCACCAGACACTATTTGGGTGGTGAATCAGCACAGAACACTGGACATTGCAGTGGCATGGTTCCAAGTAGTGGTAATAAGACAGCAGTGTCACTCCTGTAGGTCACGAGATGTTCACCACCCAAATACGAATGAAAGTCATCAGCAAGTGACCGCTGATTAATGCCAAGAGGATGGATAAACGTATGCCATCTAGATGGGTTAATATGGTCTCCATCTAGATGCTCTCTTTGTAGAAACTATAAGGTCATTTCATACAGTGGCATGAAACCTTTTCCAGGACGTTCAACACAAAATCCACAGCTTTTTTCAATGAATACCTAAACAAGCCCGATGCATTCTGGAAAGAATCATGTGGACTGAAGAAGTCAATGAAGAGCATGAAGTTCATCGATTTTTATATTGATATTAGTGTGATATTGGACTTCTGTGTACATCACTGCAGTCATCTTTCCCTCAAACCTCAGAGGTCTCCCAGTTCCTGCTGCAGAAAAACATCCCCACATCATGATGCTGCTCTAGGCAGGCTGTTCTGTGCCTTTTATTGAGAAGTGGCTTCCTTCTGGCCACTCTACCATACATGCCTGGTTGGTGGAGTGATGGAGAAATGGTTGTCCTTCTATAAGGTCCTCCTCTCTCAACAGAGCAATGTTGGACCTCTGTCAGAGTGACTATTGAGTTAGTTCTTGGTCACCACCCTGACCAAGGGCATCCTGCTACAATCACTCAGTTTGGCCAATCGGCCTGCTCTGATGAGAGTCCGGGTGGTTCCAAATGTCTTCCGTTCATGGAGAATGGAGGCCACTGTGCTCATTGGGACCTGCATGATGTTTTGTCTATATCGGCCAGTCCTAATAAGGGCTAATAAGGCATTTTTAAAGCAAAAATGGGTGCAGAATTCTATGAAAAGATTACCTCTCCAACTGTTAAGCACAGGGTGGGCCAACTGTGCTTTGACCTCATTTTGCAGCGAGGGACATGGGGAAATTTTCACTGGTAGAGGGAAGAATGATTCGATTAAAAAGCTGAAGATGAAAAGAAGATTAGCTTCTACAGCAGGAAAATGAACCTAAATGCACCTCAAAATCCACATCGGAGTGCCTTAAAAGGAACAAGCTGGAGGTTCAGCCGTCACATTCTCCCGAACACAAAAAAGCAGTGCAGCAAGATGGACCAAGAATCTGACTGAAACAGAAAGTATGGTTAGAAATTCTCCAAAGAACACCTGAACAACTGCTAGTTGATACAAAAAATGTTTACAAGCTGTGATGCCAAAGAAGACATTGTTGAGTACTGAAAAAATCTGAAATTTGGGCTCCTTCTTCTTTTGGAAGGATGGAAAAAAATAACTGTACATATTAATTTATTAATATATGACTAAAATATCCATGAAATGTGTTATTATGCCTCTTTTACTTGTTCAAATTGTTTGTTCAGAGTAACAAATAAGTCCACCAGGGGTCCAAACATTTGGACTTCAGAGTAAGTGGAAGCATCCATCCATCCATCCATCCATCCATTTTCTGAACTGTTTATTCCTGAATAGGGTCACGGGTGAGCCGGCAACTCTGAGCGCAAGGGTGGGAAACAACCCTAGACGGGGCACTAATCCACCGTAAGGCGCACACACACACACACATATACACACACACATACACACACCAAGGGCCACTTTAGAGTCACCAATTCACCTACCATGCATGTCTTTGGACTGTGGGGGAAACCGGAGTACCCGGAGGAAACTGCTACCATTGTACAGTATTATATACAATGAATATGATGATTCCTGAAGGGTACGGTTGCCAAAAGTCATGGAATAGCAATGTGTAAACTGACGATATACACACACATTGTACAAGCTGTGAGGTGTTGTCTTGAGTGAGGCTGCTCAATTCAAGGCAAGAGGATTACTGGAGTTTGTGTCATGCATGATTGATGGAACATTGTATTTGTGAAGTTGTGCACTTTGACACCGGAGGCAGCATTATGGGGTAAAATGTCATGGAAACAATTTTGATGAGCCTGACTGCAGGATGCATTAAGCTGATGGAAAATCCCATCATTGAGGGGGGACATAAAGTCCACAAAGGCCTGAAACTGGTCACCAAGCAGTGAAACATAGCAGCACCAGTCAAGGACATGTTTAGGTGAACCAGTGAACACTAGCCATGCAATCAGAAAACACCCCACACCAGTATCTGCACAGAACCAGCACCAAACCACAAAGGGTCTTGACGACAACTGGGGTCTATGGTTTCATGGGGCCTGTGCCGCACACAAACCCTACCATCAGCCCCTCAAAAAAACAGTACTCACTGGACCATGTCAGATGTTGCCAGTCCTCTAAGGTCCAGTTTGCAACCTCTTAAGCATGTAACTATGCGTTAAAAAAACTGGAAAGGTGGCAAACCTATTGTGGAGGGTTGCGCCTTGTTAATAGCTGGGCACTACTTTACAAGAGCTTACAGGCAAAATTATTAACAAACACGTTCAGAATTAGCAGGAAAAGTATGGGATCGTTGGGGAAATGAGCAAGGTTTACATATATATTTCTTTCTTTTGGAAGAGGCGAGATACTTTTCAGAAGGCAGCACTGAAGTGCCACTGCTATCAGTTGTTGCCGCCTTTAATCAACCTGTGAAGAAGCCCTTTTATAAAGGTGTGAAACAAAGTTTTGTCTGGAACACAAGCATAATGCATCCACAGCGCCATCTCAGGAGACCGCCTGGCAGATTCAATCGCCTTGTGATCTGAATGTGTCTTCTGAGTGTCTACACCTGCCCATCGACATCTGAGCTTGCACAAGATCCAATCGGGGAGGCACACATTTAACACCGACTCTAAATGGGGTGTAAGTGTTAGAAAACTGCTGGCAAAAGAGCCGGGCGGCCATAGAATCGGTCTTAGAAAGAAAAGGAGGTGGAAAAGCGTGAATATAAGAAAGCTACAAGATACAATGAGGAGGGAAAAAAGAAAGCGAGGGGTTAGCAGCGTGTGGAAAGCAGATCTGATCTCATCAGGTTCGGCAAACAAACAAAAAAGGCGGGTAAAATAGCGGAGAGAGGAAACGGAGGGGGTCATCCGATGCCGTTGCATCCACGCTGGGCCCGCACCTCCCGGCTAGGATTTCCCTCTCCAACAAAGAGCCACCAGCGAGTTCTGCCGGCCGTGGTACAAAAGCCGCAGCCAAAAAAGAGCCAACACCTCTTCCCTTTGGGGCACCCCAACAAAACGCTTTTGTTCAGGCGAGATTGCAACATGTCGCAAGATCACCCCTAGCTGTGGAAAGAACGCTTTATCTCAGACTGAAAGCGTAACTTGGTAATGCCTCACCTTTTTTTAATGGTAGTTCCGTGTTTATCTTGTTTTCAAACGTGGAGCAGGAAGATATTGGACTGTTGTGAGCTTTCCAAGTTGGCGATATCTTGTGATGCAAGTTGCCTGGCAGTGGCTGATGGATCCTGTTAAATAGCAAAAGTAACAGAGGTAACAACTCCTGTCAAATGCCATTTCTTGATACTCAAATCAAAACAAATTTTATTTATATAGTGATTTTTACAACAGGAAGTTGTCACAAAGCAGCTTTACAAGGATCCGGGTCCAAGCCTCAAATGAGCAGCCAGTGGGCAAACAGTGGCAAGGAAAAACTCCCTCAGTTTTGGAGGAAGAAACCTTGAGAGGAACCAAGGCTCAAGAGAGGAACCCATCCTCCTCTGGTCGACACCAGAGAGCACATAATAATGGCACAGTACACTGTGATGGAAAATGAAAATAAAAATGAAGTGAAAAAGATAAATAAATAAATAAAAATGGAGGGAGGATAAATTAAGATGGGCTAAAATAGTAATGATACAGGTATGAATGAATGAATGAATGAATAGTGAATAATGAGATCCATGCAGGTGGGATAGTCGGGTCTGGAAGTTGGTAGTAGGAAGTGGATGAGTGGACTGGTATCCGCAGGCGTCCAGGGCAGCTCAGGACATGGGGGGAGACAGGGAGAAATATTAGTGCCCCCTTAGAAGTGTTAATGAAAAGCCTGCGTAAAGAGAAATGTTACTGATGGTAATGTTACTGTAATGTTAATGTTACTGATGGTAATGTTACTGGAATGTTAATGTTACTGATGGTGATGGTAAATGATACTGATGGTATCAAAACCATACCTTCATGACCTGAAATCAAGAAGCTCCTTTCACCTTGAAAAGCAAAACATTTGACCGTTGAGTTTTGTGAAAGGCAAGTGTGTAACAGGACGTCTTCAGACATAATCCTGAAGCCACAGGATCGAAGTGTTAGATTGTTTCAATGAACTACACTAAAATTAATATTATTTAACAAAAGTCACTTTGAGCAAATACTGTAATTTTTTTTAAGATTACAATTATTCCTCTTATAAAACACATTTGATCTAATATGATAGGATAGTTTCACCTAAAAGGAATTGTTTGATTTCAATGCTCTTTGGAAGGAAGATAAAGGTTAGGAATAAATAAAGGTAGGAATAAATGATAATAAATGTAGACTGATGTGAATCCAGAATCTCTCAGTAATCTCTGCATAGTGACCACTGGGATCCATGGCTTCATGGGGTCTGTTCCACGTACAAATCCTACCATCAGTCCAAAACAACTGGTACTGTGACTCATCAGAACACACCACATTTCCAGTCATCTATGGTCCAGCAAGCCCATGAGACCAGATGAAGCACTGTGTCCATGATCATGGTGTAAAGAGATGCATCCTGGTGGGTCTTCTGCTCCCATGTCCCATGGAAACTAGTGTTTCACTGACCTGCGTGATATGCATGTGCGGTTCCAGCATTGAATGTGGGTGGAATTATTACCAGAGTCACTTGTCTGGGACACCTCCAGTGATGTTCATTAAGCCCACGTGGGTGGTTATGGTGGTCCACTGTGGTAATGTGGTAGTGACTGGCCTAAATGTAATCATTTTAAAATCTCTTCTACTTACAATTACAAACAGCATCAGCTGAAAGTTTAAAATCTACACTTGTATCAGAACTTGGAAACATCATATCTAAACAAATAAACAGATTTTTTACAAAAAAAAGTGTAGTGTACAATAAAATGTGTAGGTTAGAAAAGCATCTGGTCTTACTGGTAGCTCACTGGTGACTGCCACAAACTACTCTTTCTTCACGGACATACGATGACATCACACATTAGCTGAGGAGCTAAAACAGACATGTTTAGTGAGTCAGAGTTACTCAGTTCAGTGCTTTTCCTGCCAGGTCTCGTCTTTCTAAACTCCACTATAAAACTAAACTGTGCAGCGATGAGGTTCTCCAAGAACTGAACAGTACTACTGGCACAGGAGCAGCCTGCTGGCATGCAAGGACAGCCCAAAAATCCATTTAGTTCTGGAAGGGGCTGTGTCAAGCGAGCCGACAAAGAAAGCTCTACAGATTCTCCGTCTCAGCTGGAGAACCTCTCCCAATCTCGCCTCCACAGTTGGGGGTCTCTCTCCAATCGACACCATGGGACAGGCTGTCCCGCATACCTCTCGCAGTCTGCCAGCTTCTCTCCTATATCCACAGTACTTTTCCCAAGGCACATGTGCTCACTCTTCAATTCTTTCACAAAAAAAATTTGAAACTTACAGCCTGGTGTCGCTGACCACCCCACCCACAGACTTGTTACATTCTTCTTATAGGACATCTCTTCCACACCTTCAGAAACTCATAGGTTTCTAGTGAAGCGGTAAGGCGATGTTAGCTCAAACCTACGGCGTGGGTAAAATGAAGCATGTAGCTCTCGTACCTGCAGTTGTGGTCCATGAGCCCCTTCACCTCCCGAGAGCCTCCAGTGGTTCCTGTTCCCCAGTCGTGGGGTTCTAAATAGAAGTGTGCTCTCCCATGAGACTCAATACTTTGTGGCATGAGAGTCAATTTCAATGTCATGCACAGAAGTGAGTGTAGGAGTGGGACAACATGAAGACACATCCTAGTCATCAATAAAAAAATAAGCAATATTTAGAATGAATATTTCACATAAACTAAATAACCATAAACTCATTTATAAGCGAAGCAACCAATCACAAGAAATGTGTTACTGTGTCACAGAAATGGTGCAGACTGTGGACGGTCAGTCGGCCAGCTGTGGATAAGGCTCTAAAGAAAGGCTAACATGCTACAATTACCCAAGTAGGTGCAATTCTGTGGGACTGCAGCTGGGACCAGGCTGAAATACCTACACGCAGGGTGGAAGTAGGACAAATGCTGCTGATTTTTGGCAGGAGCGGGCAGCAGCAGTGGGACATCATCTAGCAGAAGCAGGATTAAAAAGCTGGTCCCACACAGACCTCTACATCAAACTAGTGACCTTGTGCAGAGCACTCTTTGTTGGCCCAACTCTAGGCCTTCTGGACATGACATACCTGAAAATAAACTGTTCATCTGGATGCAGTTTCGTTGTCCACCAAGACAAGAGTAACACTCATCACTGAACGTGCCTTTCTGAGAGGCTCCGTGACAGTCTGACAGAACATCATTGCAGTCTTTGGTGACACTGATGTGGTGTTAAGAGCAGTCATCATAATGGTTTGCGTGCATGTAGTCCTGCATTGTGCAGCTGTCTGCCAACGGTGCTGGCAAAAACAGGACGACTCATGGAGGACATGACTGCTCACTGATTGTCCTGATTGTCATGGTTGTTGGGTCAGTCTGCACATGCTCAACAATCAGTTGGTTCTCCCTCTTTGTTGCCAATCCTTCATGATGCTGACACTTGCCTTCTATCCACATCTGCCAACAGTGTGCTACAGTACTACCCACATGACCAGTGAGGTGCACAAGAGGTGTCTTACGATGCAACCCCCTTCAAATCCGATGCTACCAACACAATAGCACGAGTCAGAATGAAAAGAATGTGCAACGAGACAACCTTATAAAGTCACTCAGGTACATAACACCCATGCTTGCTTAGGTCAAGCCTGAAACTTGAACCAACTGAATCATGTCTCACGATGTCAAACCTACCCACCAAGTTTCATTCTTGTTGGATGAATCCTCCTGGATGCAACTATTTTTCGATGATGAGTTTTCTAAGGAAGTATCTATGTTTCTAAGGGTCAATCCTTCCTCCTATCGCAGCAAGGAACTTATGTGCTCAGTGTTGATTAGTCTGATAAGGGTGTATATGTGGAATGTGTGTATATATTGAATGAACCGTAAATAAAGGGATGATTCTGCACTCTCACTGTGGTTTTCCAAACTGGGATACACGACGAGAAGAATGTCATTGTACTGTACATTTGTAAATATACTGAAAATAAAGGACCTTATATGACTTCAAAACAAGAAAGACAAGCAGAGAAAGTGTTGAAGTGTAATAGTTTTTATTTATATATCTTGTGCAAGGCGTTGCTGGTATATCAGAACATGTTTACTGGTTTTGTGTGAATTCAAAGAGAAAACAAAAACACCATAAAAGGAGAGCACCTGATATGGTTGTTTCAGACAGCCCTAAGAAGCCTTAATTAACCTTACTGATCAAACCATTCCATGCTGTTGTTTTGAATGTAGTAATCTGCACTGCGTTCGTGGAAATGTATTAATTTATTTACCCTAAACAATAATTATTCCATAAAGTTTACTTTTAAGCACCTTAACTTACTTCTAGCAGGCTGTAGCCTCTCCACAAAGGGGCACTAAGAGTACTCACTTTTCAGTGCTTTGCAAGGTCACAGTGTGTCCCTGTTTGGCACTGTATGTCCTTCGCCCATCCGTAAGGCCCCATAAACTCATAAGATTTCAATGAATACATATCATACATTCCTATACACAATGAATCACCTGATGTTTTGAAATCAACACATAAAAATGGCAAAAATTCAAGTTTAAAAGAAGAACAAAATAAAATGATGCCCAAAAACACCTGCAGCCCCATGTTACTGCATCATGTTTCAGTATCAAAGTAAACAGACTGACAAATGGGTCAAATCGTCCCTCGTGTAACCAGCTGTATCATGGCTTCCGCTGTCCATTGCATAAATCTATCTGGCCTCTTCAAGCCTTCGTTAATAGCAACAAATGAAGATTTTTTTGGCAAGTTTTCAAAAAGAAAACAAAAAAATTGTACAGTTTAAGATGTAAATACAGCTTTTTAAGAATAAAGTGAACAGATCGCATTGTTGCATAGAAATGCTGAGTTTCACACAGAAATGAAAGCAAATCGGTGTGCTCTAAACCCACTGGCAAATATAACGTACATCCTATGCATCCGATTTACACACAGTAATGAAAATACGACACACGGGTAATAACATCTGTTGTGGTCAGAATTTCAAGGTATTTCGTAGAAATTCTGTCATTATACATTTTTCACCATTTTTGTTGTAAATGATTTGTAAAGAATATCTGAAATGGACTTTAGAAAATTCAGAAATGAAATTTAGAAACTATATATACAAATTCTGAATTTCCTGCACCATTATATCCATATGATAAGCACTTCCATAATAAGATATTGTGCCTTAATAAGAACACTGTGACAAAGACAACCTTATACCTACAGGATATCATAATTCTATTCTGTACCTTTACTTCTATTCCGTTTTCATTACATCTTAACAACTACAACCTGAATTACCATAATTCATCTGAATAAACAGGTCATTATATATTAAGTGCACTAATAAGCTTGCAGATCCTTTTTGGCAATCTCGGAGATGCCCATGGCTCAGTTGGTCAGTTTGATACGAGTTCAGCGAAACAGCCACCTGGTAAAGTCAACTGCTGAGAAACAAAGGAGTCTGGACATTTCTCATGCTAGCAGAGTTTAGTTGCTCGGAGCGCTTTAGCTATTAATGAGGATCAGTGGTGCTGCACTAGGATAAGGATGGTCGATGCCAGTGTTGAGAAGCATGGCACTGAGGGGTTCAGTGTTTCACCAGTTCTAACACACCAGTACACTTTAGAAGGGTCTGACTGGTCATGTTTGAGGGTCACTGATGTGCTTTAGTGTTTAATTTGACGTTTTCTGTAATAGTTCCTTAATTTCCCTGAGGGAACCCTCCCAAGGGACCAATAAAGTTCTTTCTTTCTTTCTCTATCTATCTATCTATCTATCTATCTATCTATCTATCTATCTATCTATCTATCTATCTATCTATCTATCTATCTATCTATCTATCTATCATATATATATGGGTGATTCTTCAATTAGGGGAACTTATGTCAGCTGTAGGGCTGGACAATTCATCAAATATTTATTCAGATCCCAACTGACATCATACCGGTTATGTTGGGGTTTTGTGATCTTGGACAAATGACCATAAACAGCTCATCGGTGTGTTTCCTTCAGCTGTTTTAAAGTTACAAAAGAATTCTCCTTCATTAGAAAAAAATACACCAGCTGTAATAGACGAGCACATTTACAATAAAGACCTCGTCAGTGAACTGGGCTAAATAAATAAACAAATAAATATTAAGACAGAATTATTATTTACACTAAAATCTAAAAGACTTTTGCATATTTTTGAACAATGTTAAAAGTGAACTACATTTCCTAAAACTAATGCTCACTGTATTGCAATCAATATGGCCACAAGACACAAGAGCGCTCCAGAGAACATAGAAAATGATAATCAAACGTCTCAATCAAACTGATTATTGCTAATTGAGGAATCACCCACATATTATTGAACAGATATACATTAATATATTTTATCAGACCTGAAACCATGTACATTTATTAGAACTGGGCAATATATCAATATTTATATCTATGTCAGAAGATAAACAGAGGGATGAGGTATTTGAGGTAAATGATACTGTTTATATTGGTTCTTAAATAATATTTTGGGGAAACCTTTGTTCTGCTCCCTCACAAACGTTCTCAAACACACACCATGGAGGAGGCCTGAACACCAGCTCGGTCATGAACACTACTTCATGTGCATCATATTTTTAGCTGATTTATGATAAATCGGGATATGAATTCTTTGTACATACTGCTCAGCCCTAATTGCTCTGTCCCAAGTGTGCACACACACACGTTTACATTATGATCATCACATGAAGACAAGGCACATATTCAAGCACTGCTTTTACACTGTATTGAAAACGTCATCAGCTGATCAAGACCTCGGGGTTAAATCATGGGTGTGTTAGAGCAGGAGAAACAAACTGTACAGTGCTGTGTTTTATTCACACTGGATGAAACCGTTCTCTTCCAGGAAATCCCTGGAGGTAGTGAACAGCACCACCTTGATTGATTAAGCAAGCTCTCTGCTGGTTGAGTCTAACTACATGATGTGAAACTTGCTTTAGTAGCTGCTGGGTTTATGCAGAACCGCTCGTTTTGAATTTCATTTCGTTTATGAAGCTTTTCTCCCAGAACGGGACTCATACTCTTTATGTTTTCTGCTTTAAGGTCCCCAGTTTTTCTTCAATACCCCTCAGAACATTCAAGGAACGCCTGACACACACAAACACACACTTACCTCACTGCTTCTCCTGCAACACACCGCGTGGGTAAAGCTACTTGCTGAATTGGTTCACACTCACGCTTGTCACCGTCCACTTATCTGCAGAGGTGGGCATTTCTGGTGCGCAAGTCAAAATCCGCCCCAGGACTCTGTTCCGACTGCCTGGGCAAAATCCTGGGGCGGGTTTTGACTTGCTGCACCTGAAATGCCCACCTCTGCTTATCTGCAGTTAAAGCTGTTCACAGCAGCTGGTCTATGAGCTTTCTTTTCTTAGGATACAGAATCTGATGCATACACACACTCAAACACACTCACACACACCTCACTGTTCCTGCCTGTCGCCCTGCAGTGCAGGTTACGCCGCTCATTGAGGCTGCCCTTTCAGCTGCTCCTTCAGCACACCTGTCTCTGTGGCTCTCCACACATGCAGGGCACTGCTGGAGGTGAGGAAGAGGAAGAGGAGGAAGGCTATGGGAAAGCCTACTGTGTCTACCATGCCTCCGGCCAGGGCGCTGAAGCTCAGCTTCCCCAACACCTCCAGCGTAGCCAGGAAACTGTAGTGAGTGGCCTGGAATGGAAGGAGAAGTTGATTAAGCAGCAGGTCACAAAAGGCCAAACTTGAGGGATCCATGACTTTTGCTCTCCCCCCAAAAAATAAACAGCAAGAGAAGGTCTGACCATCAGTCTGTGAAGTGACATTCGAGCACAAGTACATAAGCAAGTCCACCTCGGAGTGACTTCATGACCATTATGGCTCCAAGATGCTGTTCAGGACTTTTTAACTCTCGTTTGTGAGATACTTGGTCACTTTGTCACTCTTTGCAGTTTTCTGATCATTATTTTTGTAAGTTTTTTCATGAGTGGGTGGGGCTTAGAAGGCAGTGTTCACCTTGAATCTCCATTGGTCATCTGATTTTGGACCGACAGGTACCCTGAAGCCTCGTCTGAGACGTAGCCAATGAAAAGTTGATACAAACGTTGTTTAAATGCTGTTCGAATGTTAAACATTGAAGTATTTCAGCTGTTAACTAAGTGATAAACAGTATCTACTTGGCTTTACAGTGTCATAATAACAATCTAGCTACATTAAGCTTGAATATTTAGCATCATATATTGAATTTTTGTAAACGTCTAGTCACCTGGATGGAGTGAAACGCTGAGAGAAGAAATATGAATGTGTGCAATATCTATGAATTAACACTTCCTCATATTTTAATTGGAAAACTAATCAGCTTTCCTGCTGCTGTGCATTTGAAACAGTTCCCTCCACCATGTTTGGAAGCACACCAAGTTGGTAGGGTGGGCATGGCCTGGTCTCAGACGAGGTTTCAGGGTACCTGTCAGTCCAAAACCAGGTGACCAAAGGAGATTCAAAGGGAATCCTTTCTTTGAAAACCCACCCAGCTGTGAAAACTGTGCCCAAACTCATGAGCACAAGAATGAAGACGAAGCAAAGAGTAATAAAGTAAAGAATCTATAAAACATATATATTAGATATATATGATTTCTGTTTTCACAACATGTCTTATTTCTTTAAAAATATCTTTCATATTTTATTATTTTATGTGAAACCTTTGGCACAAAAACCCCACATTTAACAGTTCAGGACTGAAAGCTCCAGCAGAAATGAAAAATGATCAGTATTACTGCAGTATCGCTGAAATTCTGATACACAAACTAAAGTCATTTCAGGAAGTTTTAAACTGAACACAAATAATGAGCAACACCGTCTATAACAGTCTGTTATAATTAACAGCGTGACTGTAAACATAAAAGACATCAGCTGTGCAATAAGGTTAAAATAAAACTCTGAGATTTTAATAGAAATGAGTTACTTTCTAACAAGTGTTTCACTCTGAAGTCTGTCATTTCTGACTGAGGGTGTGGCATTAATGGTGGGGACACCAAAGACAAAAATGTATGTCCTGCAACCCCCAGATACAACATTTAACTCGATGAAAATCCATAAATTCACGTCCTGTTTGAATAGTTTTGACACAAAAGCTTTGTGTTAAAGCTTAATGACAAGCTGTTGGCAAGTTAAATCCCACAGACATCTGAGCAAAAGGTCAACAGTACGGCACTTTTGCTGTGTGCACTTTTGCTGTGTGCACTTTTGCTGTGTGCACTTTTGCTGTGTGCACTTTTCTGCACACAAATTGTAAATATGACCAAACCTCAGATCATGGTCCTTTTGGGAGGCTGAAAAGCTCTGCCACTGCCTCCACTGACACCAAACGGGGAGACTGTAGCTAACTTTGTTTGATGCTGTTCATTATCTAATGTGAGTTCATGGCAATCGATTGTTGTTTGAACTAGTCCTCAGGTTATGATTTCATGTTAGAAATACTGACAAAATAATCAGCTTGACCCTTAAAAATAAATACATATGAAATACATACCTATGACCTCAAATGTCTGATTATCTGAAAGATTTCACATGACAAATGGGTAAAAACAAGGGAAATCAGGAGGGAAAAACCCTTTCGCTGCAGTGTATCAGCACAACAACCGTAACTCCAGATGATGCTTGTTGGGTTGTTGTGTAACTGCGATCATGGTTAACTCTCGAGGCAATCTTAGTAGAACGTACTTCATCGTAGAGCTATTCAACAAAACCAGTTAAACCAATTCCTTCTTCTTGTTGGTTTTTATTTAATTGGTGTGGCTATTTTCTCATGTCTGTATTTCTCATGTCTGACCAACATTTGCATCTTGTAATAAACCCATTTTTATGAATGACTTTTATAAAAATTAGAACATTTTTGTATGTCTTATGACATTCTTTGATTTACTTCCCAAAACATGAACATGTTTTGTTTATAAATAATGTAGTCGACGTAAAATTTTAACTAAGCAAATTACATAAATTAAGAAAATTAAGTTGTGATTTTATAGTTTATTAGCTGCATTTCCATGTTGGACATGTTGGGTCCATTCTTAACTTCAACTCAAATGTTGTCCTGCAGAACATTTCTTCTTTATTAACATTTATCTTTCTTTCTTTCTTTCTTTTTTCTTTTCTTACTTTTTCCTGAAGCTGAATCTGGCACATGTGCAGATCCACAACTTGACAACATTTTTGAATGAAATTTACCACACAGCCACATCTTATTGTGAATACAGATCTCCTATTACAATATAAAATTATAAACCATATAACATTAATAAGACACTAAGCCTGGAGTAAGAATATGATCTTTTGAGGATGAACGTACATGAACATCTCAAGTTGTGGAGATTGCTCCTGTTTGCTCTTGAAATTTTTGAATCCAGACATCTGCTTTGTAGAACGATGCAGATAAATGTGTGTTTATTGCTACCAATGTTGAACAGATCTTAACAAACTACAATGCCAGGACAACGTTTGGGTGGGTACACTGTCAGTATTAGTTACTTCATAGTAGGTGAGAATGGTTCAAATATTTGCATAACAATGGTCCCTGTTCCTCCAGGACTTGACACTGATATACTGATTTTGTTTCATACTACACCCGTCAACGTTGTTTTCACAGTGAATATTCTGGAGAGACAAACGTACAAACGTGTAGCACGTCTAGCAAATATGATTATTACGATGCTTGTGCATTTTTGAATCCTCTCCAAAACCTTCCTTGTAACTGAGCGTAGCAGGACAAAACAAAGAGAGAGAGAAAAGTACAGGAATTAAATGACACATCAAATCATACTCGGAACACACTGAAGTACAAAGTGAAGTACGGCACACTTAGCACGGTGCTCTCGTGTGAAGGCCTCCATACAACCCACTGTGCAAGGGCTTGATGAGTGAAACACTAACCAGCACTCTTACTGAAACTGAGAGAGCAGTGGCTTCTCTCGCTCACACAGTCCTGCCACTGGAGTTAAGTGAAGTACTTTTATTCCTGCAGACTTGTTTAAGGTGTTCCGTTTCTGTCTCCGGGGCTTTTCACAAGCACTCACAGTATCAGATTTCTGCCACCCAATACCACCTTAAGAACACAAGCGGATGAACAAACAAACACACATGCACACACAGCACGCATTCATACCCAACAGGGGACAGTATAGACAGCTATATAGACAGATTGGGATTCATGAGGAAATTGCATGTTCTGCTACAGAACTGCCCAACATTGGGTTTCACTTCAGTGATGTCAGGCATTTCCGGTGATATTTAACTGCTCAGGCATGGCTGACTTTTTATAAAGAGACTCTTAAAATAAAGATGCTGCACAGGGTTCCATTTTTGGTTCCAGAACAGTTTGAACACAATGTTTGAAGAACCTTCAAAACATTTAAAGAATCTGATGTAAAGGTTCTTCACACTTCTCACTTTTTTTTGGCCCAATCAGATCTGAGTACCACAGTGTTGATTGTTGTCCAATACAACATTTGTTTATGTATAAATAATACAGAAATGTGCTGTAAAGTGAAGCAGAATTTCTTCATTTGTGTGAACAGTTTGTATAAAGAGACTTTCTGTGGTGGCAGCGATTTTTTTGAAGATCATTTTAAACTTTATAGTGTTTTTAATATCTTATCATCCAGTCTGTTTGATGTGTGTGTGTGTGTGTGTGTGTGTGTGTGTGTGTGTGTGTGTGTGTGTGTGTGTGTGTGTGTGTTGACTGCAGACGTGCAGTGACTGGTGTACAGTGTGGTGAATGGGCTATGATTTGGTATTCTGTAGCATGTTTCTTAGTATTAATGTTAGCTTCCTTCTCTCAGCTCTGAAGACACTGATCAATGCTGAGTAAGAACCAAAGAAAAGAGAACTGTTCTCCAGCTAATACAGGGTTTCCATAACGGTTATGTTTCTAAACAGCCATAATTCAAGGGTAAATACGGGGCAGGAATAGCCTATATAACCAAGCTGATATACAAGTACAACCGAACTGGGTGGTTTTGGTGGCATGTGCCAAACCAGCAACAAATCGATGAATGTTTTACAGAACGGTGGCTTAAACCCAGTTATTGAACCACAGATATTATATCACGTTTACATTCTCCAATGTATATAGTCTAAGCTACAAAAAAACTAAGAATTAGAACCAGATTGGGATTAAAAAGCCAATCCGGGATCCTTTACAAACACGTGGATCGGATTGGGCTCTTCTAACCATTTGAAGCATCTTTATTTGGAAGGGTGTACAGACCACAGCTAACAGGGTGTACAGCCAACTCCCTACGGTGCAGTTTTCAAATATGCCACACACAGTCACTGGGGATGGATGGGACAAGACTATGAGAAGCCTCTTCACAATTCAACTACAGACAGCTGAGGAAACACATCTCAAAAAATGTATCATTTGTTGAAGCTGTATGAATAATACCTAGAACAGAACCCACGAACGTCACAAACCCATTCAAGACACATGGAAATCTGCTCTACTATGACTTAAGAAACCACTGTTTTAACCATTCTTGGTCAATGACAGTAAAAGGAAAAAGAATGCCATTACAAATCAGCCAACAGATATTTGAAGCTGCTGTTGCCTCTGGAGTCCTATGAACCTGAAGGTGTAGGGTCCTCCAGAGGCTTGCTGTAAGATCCACTATTCGGCCACCCCCAACCAATGCTCACAAGCAGAAACAGTTGAGGTTGGCCCAGACACACATGAAGACTACTTTTCAAACTATCTTGTTTATTGATGAGTGCCATGCAACCCTTGATGGTCCAGATAGTTGGAATAGTGAATGGATGGTGGATGGCCACCATGTCCCGACAAGGTTACTACATCAGAAAGGAGGTGGTGATTCACGTTTTGGGCCGGAATCATGGAGAGAGAGCTGGTAGGCCCCTTTAAGGTCCCTGACGGTGTGAAAATGACCTTCGTTTCTGACTGACCACTTTTTCCTGATACAAAATGAAGAACCTTTGGCGGTTTAAAGAACTCGTCCTATGTTAACAAGTAACTCGGCCTGTTATGATTGATGCCGCAAATTCAACAAACGACCATTTTCACTTCTTTACAACCTATAAAATGTTTTGAAACTCTTGTGCATTTTGAGGTTTTATTTTTGAAAAAATACTGTTAGTATGGTCAGGATTGTTCAATAAAATGTTATTTATACTGTAATGAATGATGACTTCAAAACTATACTGATGAAAACTATACAGTCATTTGCACTGACCATTTAGGAAAATCTGAGGAAAAGATCATTTGCATTTTGGAACAGGGTTTTAATTTTTTTTTTTTCCAATACTGTCTTAACTTTCAAGTCATCAACCTTTAGAGTACAAATCAAATTTGATTGAAAAAACACCCCAAAAATATGTGTCATTTGCATTGCGCTTTCTCTGAGAAATCTGAGAAAAAGATCTTTGGCATAATAATTTGCACTATTTCTTTTGAACTGAATGTTCTGCTGTATCCTCATCTTCCTAAAAAGCTGCTATATGAACAAAATATTATAATTATTTCACAAATCTCTTTTTTTAGATGATTGACTGGTGTTGATGAAGCGTCTGTGCAATGAAGGTAGCTTTATCTCTCTTGTTGTGTTGATATAAAAGGCAGGAGAACACTCCAAGCTGACAGTGCGGAACCGGTGAGTGACACTTAAATGGGCGTCCTATGCCCTCTGAAGTTTCCCTTGTTATGACAGGCAGGTGAGAGAGCGAGTGGGACGAAGGCTGACAGCCCTGCGTCTGGATTCAAACATAACGAGTCCCAAAATTGTTTGTGCTTCAAGCCTCGCGCTGAGCTAACATGCAGTAATGCCCGCTGTAAACTCGCTCGTCATTGCCATCAGACATGTTAGAGCATTTGTTTTTTTTTCAGTGTCGTCGTTTAATATGGAGAAGAGTGACAAATAGCTATTTTGGCTTCTGACAGTGGGAAGCCTCAGAGCTCATATGACACCAGGAAAGGAGGAGGGAGAGACGGAGAGACTTCTCATCCCCTCTTTGTGACAAAGTATTTTAAAACTGGTCGACGTTCAGGGGAAAATGAGTCGTATGGTACCCTGTTGAGAGTAGGTGGTCATCAAACTGGTCTATGTGGAATGTGATTAAACTGGTTTAGGTTCAGGAAAAAGCCACTGTTTGGTGCAGCAGTGAATGGCAGACAATGTCGCAAAGCTTTGTTAGCAGTTACAAAAGCCTAATCAACGTCCTCTGCACAACGTTCATCACCTCGGCTGCTCACAATGACGTTTCAGACATTAACCTTCATCTTCGTCCGTCTTCATCGATATTTAAGGATTTCCTTTTCACATTTAGGTTTATTTATCTTCAGTGAGTCAGGGGATTTTAAACTGGACTAAGATCAGGGAAAGCGATACTGTATGGAATCCTGGTGAGAGCAGGAGGTCAAAATTTGGTCTTGGCCAGGAAAAGATTAACTGTATGGTAGGCCACTGAGAGACGATGCCACTGAGAGACGATGCCACTGAGAGACGATGCCACTGAGAGACGATGCCACTGAGAGACGATGCCACTGAGAGACGATGTGCATTAAAAGTGGTGAAGGATCAGGGTAAGATAAACTGTATCTTCATAAACACTGATGGTATTAAATCTGGTCTAAGGTGGGGGGAGGGAGGGGGGAGTTGCTGTTGGTGTGTCAGTGAACATGACAGACTTTAAAACTGGTCATAGATCAGTATTAGAGGTATTAAGTATAGAAATAATTGGTCTATAATCAGTGTGAATGAAACAATTTCTGTTAGTGTGTCATAAAGGAGTTCTTGGATCAGGTAGAAAAACTCATCGTTTGGTGTGTCATCAAATGTGAAGGACTAGAATCAGGAACTGAGGGGCTGCATGGTAGGTTAGTGTGTGGAGGAGGTTATAAAACTGGTCTAGGATCAGCGAAATATGTGCCGTTTTGCATGTTTAGGGTAGAAGTACAGAAGAAAGATTAACTGTATGGTATCCTGTTGAAAGTACAAGGTCATGAAACGTCAGTGTTTGGCGGGTCATTGAAAGTGGAGATGAGGGAAAGAGGTGCTGACGGCAGCTTGGTAAGTGTAGAAGGTTATAAAACCGGTCTAGGATCAGGAAAAGGGTATTTCGGCACTTTGTAAGTAATTTTCAGTGAATATGGAAGAGTTTTAAAGGGTGTCAGGACACTAACAAGTGGGTCTGCTGTAAGGAGGGGTATTTTAATTACTCTGACGGGATTTGTGATTCTGTATATACAAGTTTAGAAACCCTTTTCCACAAACATGGCCCATCACTTGTGCTCTACTTTCTTGCATGGTGCTCGGAGCCCGATGATTGCCACCTGTGATGCAATTTGTAGCCTAAGCTTTGCGAGCAGTTACAGCAGCCCACTGGAATAAACATGAATCGAATTCCACATCAACAGCCCAATGAAATCAACATTGAATTCCACATCAATTTCACCACCCTGGCTGCTCACAATGACAATTCATACACATTAACCTCTGGAGAAACATCTCAAACAGGTTTCCTTTTCACATCTGGGTAAATCTATTTTTAGAGGAAAATAAATATTGTGTCTATGAGACACAACACATGCTGCACTGTTGTGTTTAGAGGGAAAGCAGAGACTTGGGACCTAGTGGTTGTGCGTTTGTCATCATCGGGAGCTGTACCTGGATGCTTTCTTCAGCTCTCTGTGTGCAGTTCATCATGGAGGTGAAGGTTAGCGTGGTGATGAGGCCTGCTATGAAGTGCTGCACGCTCAGGCTCAACACGGACATCCCTGTGAGAGAGCAGACAGACACAGACACACACACACACAGACACACAGACACACACACACACACACACACACACACACACACATTAATAATTATTATCCTTACAATACAGGTGTATCTCCGAAGGCTTTAACACAAACAAACTGATAAACAGAGGAATCACAATGGTGATCTCTCCAACTCTGTCTTCCCAAAGCAGGATGAAGTGAGATCAGCAGTGTGTGTGTGTGTGTGTGTGTGTGTGTGTGTGTGTGTGTGTGTGTGTGTGTGTGTGTGTTGGGGAGGGGAGAGTTTCTAGCCCCCACTCCGATCAACTTTGCCTAACAAGACTTCTCCATTACTAATCCAGAAACCACAGACGTGCATATCAGACACACTCATACAATATTGAGAAATATTTTCAGCAAGTTTTTTTTTTTTTTTTTTTTTGGCAGAAGGGAGGAGATGGGATGCAGATAGTATCTTTGAGGGAGATAGAGCGAGTGAGCGAGCGAGACAGAATTCATCAAACACACATGCTGACAAAAAAAAAACAAAAAAAACACCCTGACTAAAAAGCCACGACTTCAGGGGAAGCAGTGGGGAAAAAGAAGCAAAAAAACACAAAAGTAATGCAGCTAAAACCCTGAGCTTTTCTCCACATATTCTCTTTTTATTGTCATTAAATAAACATCCGAAACACTGCAGTGGAGGAGAAAGACTGACGGGAGTCAAGAGCGGGGGGTTATTCATTTATCAAAGCGAACAGCGAGAACAACTCAAGGAAAAACAGGCAGAAGCGACGGAAATCTCCATTACCAAGCAGAGCTGGGAGACGGGAGAAAATGTTTGACACAACTTCAGTATGATCTGCTTCATAAGACTCCTGTAGAAATACTGTCAGCTTGAGTACTGCTGGTTACCACGCCTGCTGGATAGGCATTGATTTAGGTGTAAATGTGAAACCTGGGGGCCGAGCACGATTTCGATTCCACTGACAAACTCCACGTAAAGGAAAGGTGAGGTTAGGTCGTCTTCAGCTGTAAGTGACACAAACGTACTCTGTGGATCCTGTGTTCGGTGCTCTTTTGGTCGACCCCTCTAGCTTGTCTACAAACAATTGGATCAATTCATCCACTAACTGAGTAAATATTATTTTAGTCCAGTCCAATTCCACTCATTAACTGGTCCTCTGGTCAGGCAATGCTGTATTTACATTCATGGCATTTAATGTTGCTCATATCCAGAGTTACTGGTGTGCCAGGGTTTGTTTGCCCAACTGAGGAACCGAACCCTACGCAGCCACAGGGAAGGCAGTGATGTTGTCCACTACACTGCAGGGTGCTCTCTCCCAGAGACACGAGAGACCCCTCCTAAGTTTGGGATAGAATCTGCATCGAGTGACTGTGGGAGAGGGAGGGCCATCCTACTACGGGAGATGGAGGTCAATTACGTCACTCGGACTCCTTTCTATGTAATGCTGTGGCATCACCGGGACAGAACCTCACAATGTCCTCCACAACTCCATCCCACGGAACCAATTCTCGGCAAGTCTGCAAATGTTTCACTGCATTGTTTCCACACCAAATGTGCAAATCTGGACAGCGCTTCCACAATCAAGCTACGAGCCTGGAAGGCAGCTGCTGCGCCACCTGCTGGTCAAAGGGCTGAATGTGAATTGCAAATGTTCGATCGGGGAACAGGGAGGGTAAGGCGCTCGCTCCATTATGAGTGAACGACAAAATTACAACTTCCAGAAACAGGTCCAGAGTTCATGCAGGGGTTGCAGTCGTGAAGCTAATTACAAATCGGTCTGGGAGATTAATGATGATGGAGACCTTTCCATGCACCTCCAATAACCCTGACACATTTCTGAAGGTCTACCGGAGTGTGTGTGTGTGCGCGTGTGCGCGTGTGTGTGTCTCACCTTTCATAAGTGGAGAAGGCTCGAGAACTGTGAGCAGGGAGCACTGGAACACCATGCTGATGGTCCGGATCACAAACACACGCCTCATCAACAAGCCGATGCTGGAAAAACACAGACGTGGTGTTTAAAACACTTACATACGATGATATGAAGACCGACTCTGGAGAACATGGTGTTCATACATTCAGTAATAAGTAATAACTGTGAAATTGGCTGATGCCAAAGCTTTACTGGCTGCTGTGAACATCCTGACCAATTACAGATGTTCCAGATGAGTTTATGTTGGAGCTATGCAATCAGAGTTTCAGGGGTTTTACCACCAAGCAACCAATTAGTAAGGTCAGCTTCACTCAACCTGTCCAAATGTTTGTGGACACCTGTTCAAATGAATGCTTATAGATACGTTGAGATGCAGCCATTGCTGACTGGTCGTTTCTAAGTGTGATTTCATATGTTTGGTCTGGCTGTTAAACAGTGCTGAAATTCCAACTCTCCTTTGATAATTATTATATATAATATAATAATTATCCAAATTTGTGCAGATCGGGTGAAAACTCAGACACTAGTTTGAGCTCAAATATTTGTGAGATTCTACTTATTATGTTAAATTGCTCAAAATGTAAGTGGGTGGAGCTGAGGCAGACAAAACACGAGGCAAATAAAAAAAGAAAGAATTTCGTCTGTGATACAGGGTGGGAGATATGGACCTCAAGACTTGATGCCTCACTATAGTGCCACCATTGCGCCAATTGGCTGACATCGATGGTCTGAGTAGCAGGACTGAGTACCTACTGACCAAGTTTCAAGCCTTGATGACAGTTTGGTCGGTGAAGTCCATTTGTTAAAAAGAATAATAATTAGAAGAAGAAGAGAAATCACAAAAACATAACACCTTTGGTGCTTGGACCCCTAATTATCACACGTCCAGACGTTTACATTGAACTGGATGTGTAATTATATCAACCTTAGATTTGATCACAATGACAGTACTGAGAACAGCAATTTGTATAGGCCGAACTGAATTACTCGCAAAGACATTAGAACCGTAAAGGAGTTATGCCAAGAATGAAGACCTTGTGAGGTCATGGGAGAAGGCAGACAGCAACACAAAAGAGGGAGAGAAATTTATCTCACACATATGCACTCGTTTTTCCTCAGACAGTCTAATTGATTCCCTGTTAGTAGTTTAAGAGCCTCCTGGTGGGCTTGCTTCACAGTATAATCAATAACACTACAAGATCCACAGCCACAGGCTGATTAGACTGGGTCTAATTAGTGACCATCAGATGCCACACACACACACAGACACACACACACACACACACACACACACACACACAGACACACACTATTATTTCCTAGTGCCAATCAGAGCACCCAGTGGACCCTGTCAATCACACTCACACATACACAGACACACACACCCTGGGGCACAGGAAGTGAGTGGGGATGTGTGGGTGCTTTCAGGGGTGAGGGTTATCAAAGGCCAGTCTGGGATGCCAGAGTCAGTCACTGGAATTTACAGCCCATCGCTGCCAAATTGCAGTAATTAATAACTGTCCAGTTGACTTAAAGTGCTGCGGTAAAGCCATGTTTAATCTTACTGGCCAATAGATGAGCACTAAATCACATTACTGCTGCTGTTATTTCATATCGCTGGAGGCTGCGATGACAAACAGGTTTAATTAAACTGGTGGGAATGTAAAGTTAGAACTAAACCAGTGCCTCCCAGTGTGGAGTTCAAGCCATGCGTTCTCTCCTGGACAACATTCAAATGAGCTGACAAACAGAAAACAGGCTCTGACTGAGCTGCCTTCAAATACAGTCTCTCAACATGGAATCTGTAGAGGCTCTGAAACTTTAGGGGTTAATATTCAGATTCATTCTGGGACTAAAGTCGAGGGTTCAAATTTGGGCTTCTTTGATCCGTAATGACCGACTTGGTCCCTGATAACCATAGAAATCAAACTGTTCAACATCAAGACGCTGTTGTTCCTACTGATTCAGAGTCTTTAAGCACAAGTGATTTCCACGACATCACGACATCATTCATTACAGTTTGATAAAGTATTGTCAAATTGTTGGCCCCAATTTTGCCAAAAGGACGACAGAAATGGTTAGAAATTACCGAAAAGTCTGACCTAAAACCCCCCAAAACACAGCACAGCAGCAGCTCCCATCAGTTTTTTGCATAACAGACACATAAAAAAAATACATATAGAACATAATATCACACAAAATCCTTATCTTCAAAATGACAACTTTACAGGGAAAGGAAACACTTAAGTTAATGTAACGTAAACAGACTTAATGTAAAGTAATTTCGGAGCATTTTGATCATTAAATACAATGAAATTCAGACTCAATGGTCAGAAAAAAGTGAAAAAGAGGGAAAAAAGACTGTTCAGGGGGTGCTTTTATAAATGTATTTAGAATAGGAAAGGTAGGTTAGTATTCTTGGTGCAAATCTAGCAAAAAATTATTTTTAATCTCAAGTAATAATTTTTATGATGTCATAAATCAATCCAGCCAAAAAGAAAACGAAAGAACAAAAGAAATGAAAATACAGATAAATACCCTTTCGCCATTTATTTTTCCATGTTTGCACAAATAAACTTAAAAATATCATCTGCAATTAAAATGTTCACTCAAGTAAAGGTGACCTGTGACAAAAATAAAATTAAAACTAAAAAAAGCATTTTATCATTTTATTTTCAACACCATACTGGGATTTCACTAACAAAACCAAAGTGGAAAAGCTGACTGGGAAAAACATCAGAAGTGTCAAAATTCCATTTTCAGCCCTGGAGGCTTTTCGGTGCCTAAATGAAAATGAAAATGCCAATGTAATTTTCATTTCACGCTTTGGCTTCTCATTTTAAGACTCTCCAATATTTGAATATATGTTTATTATAGTGGGCGGGGCTACATACCGACACGGGTGAACTTGTGTAACATTAGTGAGCTCTTGCTATGGGAACAGCCCCTGATTCTCTGAGATGAGGAGCAACATGGTGAAGCTGAGGTTGCCATACATTTGCAGACCTGTGTGGCTCAGTGGCTAAAGCTGGTTGTAGCAACCCCAACCCAGTGCTCTGCTGTCACTAAACGTCCACTATAGAACTGAATTAACGCTCCCTCTCTGCCTCAGGAGAAGTGGAGTTGGAAGCCCCTCCCATTATATCTATTAAAATGAATAAATATTACATTTTTTATATCAGAGAGCTTCAGAATGAAAATCTTCAGTAGGCGGAGCTTCTCTTTCATTCCGGCACTGAAAGCAAGTACAGGGCAGAAAACAATCAGACTCTGCCTTTTATTTCTCCGTTTTTCAATATCATTTCATTTTTGACTCTTCATAAGCAAAGCCAAAGTGAGGTTTACGGTTTCTTTTTCATTTTTAGATTTGGATGGATGGATGGATGGATGGATGGATGGATGGATGGATGGATGGATGGATGGATGGATTTTTGTCACAGTTGACTTGTGCTTGAATGAAAAATGAAACATATAGATTTTTATAGAAATATTTATGTTGGCAATATGTTTAATTGGTTAACTTGCACAATTACGGAGTAACAATGTTAAAACTAATTCCAAGGAGTTGAGGCTGTACGGAACCGTGGTTATCCAGTGGCCATGTGACCTCTTGCAATATTCAAAGCAGAACACAATACAAGTTATCACATCTCCTTCAGGTCCTTCAGACAAACTCGTTATTACAGCGGCTCAAAGAGCGTGTGACTAAGACGTGGCCTGGTTCAGGCTGGTATAAATATTATGAAAATCATCATTCTGCTCATACGAGGTTATGTCTTCAGCCTCTATCAAACCAAAAGGTCTAGCTGTAGCAGAAGGCCATAGAACGTCAGCACTGGTTAGTGGAAGAGTGGGAGAAATGACGACGGCTCAGTCGAGGCTGTGCTTGGACGGGCAGTCAAATCAGATTTGGTTTTTCACATGTCTGACGTGTGTGATAGTTTCCTTTAAGTGTTCAGGAAAGACAGCACAGTCTGGAAGAGAAGGACAGATGGGACGAGATAAAGGTTCAGGAGGCTGTAAGAGTACAGGGAACAACGATTCTCCAAATGTGTGTTTACAGCCAATGAACACGACCCATATTTATCGTTAAAAAGTGAGAAGAAACTGTACTGCGTTATAAAGTCCATATCCTCGATTCATAGTCTGACAACGTCCCAACCTATTTATACTCCTCAGAAAATAAACAGACTGATTTTGATTTAGTGTGAATTAAACCGATAACGTCACCAAACGCCTGCTTGTTTCGAGTCTCTGTAACCGTATAAACATTCTATGCTATATTTTAACGTGTCATTCTGTGGCCCGACTCTCCCAGTAAAAATATGAAGGTATAAAAGATTAGTCATCGTACGGCACCGACATCAAGAGTAGTGAAGACAAGCAACATGCAAGAGAGAGAATAACAGAAGAAAGATGAGTAAATGAAAAACAGAAATCAGTGATAGAACAAAGACAGTAAAGACTTAAAGATAATAAAGGGCAGAGAGATTGAAAAAAAAAAAAAACAGAACAAAGAAAAGAATAAAACCAAATTAGAGAGAGACAGAGAGAGAGAGAGAGAGAGAGAGAGAGAGAGAGACAGAGAAAAAAGAGAGAGAGAGAGACAGAGAAGAGAGAGAGAGAGAAGAGAGAGAGAGAGAGAGAGACACAGAGAAGAGAGAGCGAGAGAGACAGAGAAAGAGACAGAGAAAAGAGACAGAGAGAGAGAGACAGAGAAAAGAGAGAGAGAGAGACAGAGAAAAGAGAGAGAGTCAGAGAGAGAGACAGAGAAAAGAGAGAGAGAGAGACAGAGAGAGACAGAGAAGAGAGAGAGAGACAGAGAAGAGAGAGACAGAGAGAGACAGAGAGAGAGAGAGAGAGAGAGAGAGAGAGAGAGAGAGAGATATTCCGATTGCAGTATCACATGCTCTGGGCCGATAAAGCGGGCCGCTCTCAGATTGCTGATGGCCATCAGTGTGGGGGGTGTCCAGTCTTTGGCCACTCGAGCGCTTCAGATGGGGGTCGGGATAAGTGTCCAAATTAGCTTTTAGCAGCCCTGAACGGACAACAGCCGAAACCCAATCTTTGGGAAGCTGAGAACTGAATGAGCAACTGTGTGAAACACACCTTCTCACTCCATTCAGAGAGAGAGAGAGAGAGAGAGAGAGAGAGAGAGACAAATTACTTTACACTTCTCAACACACACTGCGTGACAGAAGACTCACTACCTCCTCCTATTAGCAGGCATATTGCACGGGTTTCCATTTCCAAGCGCAAGAGAGAAAAAGAACGAGAAAAGAAACTCACATCAAATTAAGCCCAATCTGTCCAACACAAACCGTCCATGACTTATTAATATACGTCATTAAAGCAGCACTGGCTGTGTGGACACAACCGATGGGAAGCATGTTTAGTCATCGTCTAAAAAGTGACTTTTCTGACCAAGTTAAACAATGATTCAAGTTCAACTCCAAGCTCTCCTTTCGAGACCCTTCATCTCTGATGGTTTGAGTTCAGTCTAAACCGCTGCCTTCTGTTTGTGCTCTACTGGTTTCTTAATGCTGGAAAGTGTTCGGACCCCCAAGACGGCCACTTGGAATTGAAACGCTCAGCTGTCATACTGGTTACTAGACACGCAGCAAAATTAAAAAAAACTGGCCAAAACCAAAAGTAATGGGACATTTGACCGAAGCCCGGAAGCATGAACAGTTTTTCACAGGATTTAAGTAATTTTTCCAAATGGAATAAATGTATTTTGTCTTGCTTTACAAATAAAAATTACAAACTACAATCAAAAATATTTACAAAATATTTTTTTCCAGCAGACATCAAAGCATATCTTAACTTGTTCCCCCGTGTAGGACTGGACCAAGTGAACCAATAGAAGAAAAGGGTCCACGTGGATGTTCGGACTGTTTACTAAAGACTGTTTTATAAAGTCCATATTCTATTTTCACTACATTCATAATGTGACTACTTTCCAACCCATGTTTACTCAAATAAACAGACGGATTTTGGTTTTGTCTGCTTAAAACCGATAATTTAAAGTAAAGCGCCTTCAAATGACGCCTCCTTCTTTTATTTATTTATGATTATAGCAAAAAGGAGAATGTGGAGCGGAATATGACTTCTTACAAGGGGAGGCAATATTACAATATTTTTACAATATTTTTAGTTATTTAATGTAAAATTGGATATTGTGGATATTATTGTGATAAATATATGAACAAATATATACAGTATCATATATTTTTACCACACAGCACACTTGTACTTGATACCCATTTTAACTAAATAAAAAAAATCACACAAATAAAAAATGCATAAATTTTATATGAATACATATGAATAGATTTCAATATATTTCCACCATATTTATAAAAAAATCCTAAATAAAGGGTATTTTAAGAAAAACTGCACATATGTTCAGATTAAACTCTAAGTGGCTCATCATCATAAATCAGGGACATGCAGGAGAGTGTAAAACATGAAGAAATAGAGGGGCAACATTTAACCACCCCTTTATTTTTGTCCTCGTATAATTTCATGTGTTATTTCCTTACTTAATTTCTGATGTCTCCATTTTTAACTCACATTCTGACTGAAAAAGTGTGAAAATGAGTGGTTAAATGTACAGACTGCACAAAAGAAGCTTCAGGTTCAGCTTATTATTATCAGAGCCGCATTACATCACGTTGGCTGAGGGCCACACCCATCATACGGGAGGGGGGCAGGTGCGAGGGGCTTACGTAATCCGACATGAATGGTCTGTTAAGTGTATGGAAAGTGGCTTTCTGCCTAGCGGCGAAATGCAGAGCAGCCCGTCCCAGACAGGGTGGATGTGAACTGTAGGTTTTGCTGTAAAAGACTGGAAACAGACATCAATTATTTATAGAAGAAATGCAAACACACTTCAACCTAGATAAATAAAACTGAATCTGTGAATTCTATTCTAGATTAGAATCACTGATGAATTCTTACATCATTTAAAAAGAAAATGACAATCAGTGCTTACAGTTCATCACAGGAACGTATTCAATTAGACTTCGAGGAAAAGTACCGTGTATGGACAGGATGTACTTCTGACTGTTTTAAAAAATGAGACAAATCTCAGAAGAAGAAACCATCAAAGGGTATCAGGGGAAAAAGACACTGAGACTCCAGTGAAGACAATCATGAGGAGGAACCACTGAGAGGAACCATCAAAAGCAGAACACCATCAGCCCTTTTCCACCAACAAAAATAGGTGGAAAGGTTCCGAAACCTGAACTTCATTGCAGTGGAGCCCAAAGAGGAGAAGGTCTTCCAGCACAAACATCTGTGGGTGTATGAAGTTGTATTCGTCTCACACACTGTCGCCTTCAACGTCTTCTTATCACCAAAAGTCGGAGGAAAACAAATGCCTGTAAAAGCACAAACGCAGGTAGTCTATATGCTCCGCCATCTTCTCACTTCCCTTTACTCCTAAAACTAAATCTGGTGTAAACGTGGGATGGTTTGCTAAAACACTAAGGTTCTTAGAAGCCCAAATGGAACCAGCTCACACGCCAGAGTTCTTTTGGTGGAAAAAGCCTATGAGAGGAACCAAAACTCAACAGGAGAGTCCACCGTCCACCGGGCCGAATCCATGTTAAAAACGAAGACAGAGACACTTGGATCACACAAGATCAGAGCGAATCCTCGTCATAAATGTGTCAGAGAAAATATATGAGGGTTCTACTGATTGTGGAGGACATACAGACGACATTATACTGTGGAACATGGTGGCTAAGATGTTCAAAAGAGTTAAGGAGATCATACATGAAACTAAGATCTCAACCGCATCGCTGTCTCGCTCACTCTCTGCTCCGAGCTCACACCTCCCTGACAGAGCTGTGTTTACTTCTATTACTCTCTCGCTCTCTCCCTAGGGCTGGTCTGACTAGACAACACACACACACACACACACACACACACACACACACACACACACACACACACACACACACACACACACACACACACACACACACACACACACACAGAAAGGAATATAGAAGACCTGTGCTGGTACCCACAGGATAATGTGATGAGAAAGGGAACAAAGGACAGACACACAGACAGAGAGTGATCAGAGGTAAACAGGAAAAAGCAGCCTTGAGGGGGAAAATGTTATCTTTTGGTTTTTGTGAGATGTTTCTTATATACTAATTGAATTATTTCTCCTTATTTAGCACGTACGCTTTGCTCCTGCTCAATAAAGGAGAAAGATGTTGCCTTTAGGTCATAAAAAATGTAACTTCCAATTCCAGCGTTCCAGATGCCACATCTGAACTCACACCGACTAGAAATGTCTCAGAGCACAACAGCGAGGCAAACTGCTTATATAATGTTTAGTATATAATGTTAAGCAGAATATAATGTGTATATATAAGTGTGTGTGTGTGTGTTTTCTTTATTGGCTGAAACCTGCCAAAGCTTCAGGAGATCTACACCAGAATTACAACTGACCCCTCACATCCTGGACATCACCTCTTCCAGACTCTCCCCTCTGGTAGAAGACTTCAGACCATCAAAACCAGCACAACACAAAATACTAACAGCTTCTTTCCCAGAGCTGTAGACTCCTCCGAGTCTCCAAACCTCTCCGAGTCTCCAAACCTCTCCGAGTCTCCAAACCGCTCCGAAGTGACCTGACTGCTTTAATAGAACTGCACAGTACATGTTTCGCTCTTTGCTCAATTGTACAGATCTATTGTACGGTTCTCTTTCTGTAATGTAATGTTGCAATTCTACAATCAATATTTAATATAAACCCACCTCAGAAACATCAGACTCATTATATGCATCTCTCAGCTCCTCTGCTCTTCAGTACTTTTTACTTTTAACTTCTATTCTCTATTCTATTTATTGTTTATGGTACCTCCTTCCTAGTGTAATGTTTGTAAATAGTGTGTTTACTCGTTACATGTCATACGTGTTGCTCTCACCAAGAAAAATTCCTTGTATGTGTAACATACTTGGCAAAATAAAGAGATTCTGATTCTGATCTGATTCTGATATAAAGTTTAGGAGAGAAAACATTCAAATCTTCACAAAGTAAATATTCATTTACATGCACTGATCAGCGTAATGGTCATGATCTCTGTATATGACTGTATTTAACTTTATACGGCGTATAACTGGAAATGCTAGTAACCCTCTAACAACTTCCATAAACTACTGCTGGATGAAGAATTTAGAATGAAGATTAACACTCGTTTCGTTTTGCGCTCAGTTCAAGGTCTGCACCTTAAATATTCTCAACTATTAAACTATTAACCCTCAGAACCAGACATTTGCACTTTGCTGTTACATGCCATTTTCTCGGCTTTGTAACTCTGGAGCAGAGTAACCTACAGGCATGACACACAAACTGCCAAACTAACTGTATCTGACCTGCATATTTATTTGTATCTCAATTGAGGACAAATTTCAGGAGTTTAAGGTCTCTTGGTGATTTTAAGGGAATAAAAATACGTTTTTTCTTTTCTAATGGAAAAGCATATTCCTGTGCTTTTAGAATAACTGAAGGAACACACTGATTAAATATTTATGGATATTTATATTTATACAAAACAAACCCAATGAAACAAACAACATGGCCAAGACTGTTGATTAGAGGTTAATACATTTTGAATTAACTGCTCTAGCCTTAACCTGCCGTTCACAAGTGGTGTTTGATGTCTGTTTTATGTAACACAGAGAATAAATTCAGGGTCGTTCAATACAAGCAAAACCAGAAGGCGTTAACTGTTTAATAGGCCGTGGCTGAGCTCAAGTTTATTTGATTTATAATCACATTAAACAAATCTGATAATTAAATGGTATCAGACACTGCTACGAGATACTGTCCTCACATTCGAAGCCTTTTCAGATATAAAAAAAATATATTTATCTTCCATAACAAGCAGTTCATTTTAGTAACGTATACGAGCCAGATTTCAGAACTAAGAATGCTCGTTAGCCCTGATGAGGCTTGTACTGAAGCACCAGCACAAGTTCTGAATTTTGAGACCTAGCCCTAATCAGAGTTTGCTAAAGTAAACACTGCAATAAGCCTTTCAGCTATTTCTTGATAACCTGTTAGTATTTTTCAACCAAGTCCTGATAACCTTAAGATGAACAGTGATAAATACAATACGAAATGATGAACCTTCATGAGGTATAACGTTAATCTATCAGGATTCATCTGTAACACCAGAACGACAGCATAATGTATATTTACATATTCATATCTAACCATGGATCAGTAATATATGCACACTGGCTGATGTTTCACAGACTCTGGACTGCACTGGATTACGTTGTTTGTGAAATGACATCATAATTCTGCTTTGGCACAAGACTGTACTGTGTTGAGAGAGATCCCTCCACAAACTAAACCCTTTCCACAAACACCACACGCATGTTCTCCTTCAGAAGTAAATCACAGGTTTGAACTGGTGCAGTAGATGCAAAATTACAATTTGGTTAATTATTTTTTAAAAAACAGTTTGCGATATTGATATTTACGATATATTGCAGAGCTCTAAGTTATAGTACAAATAAAACAAGAAAATCTCATCGTTTTCTTCTAGGTTTTTCATATTTTATATCCTTTATTGTAAAACAAAACTGTAATGGTTAAGCAAAGTCAATGTTACCTGTAGCGTGAGAGCAAGAAGCCTCCAGCAGAGGAACCACAGATGCTGAACGCCATGGCGACCACGCCGTTCCACATGCTGAGCTCACGTGAGGTCATGTGATGGTCCAGCAGGAAGAGTGGGAACATGGTGATGGCTCCTTGCTCACCTGATGACAAACAAAATCAAAATCAGACTCATTGATTAATAGAATTTCAATTTCATTTAGTGAGATTATCAACGGGCATCAAGAAAACCAGTAAACATCCAGCTTGATATCACAGAGGAGCTCGTCTCCTTTTGTCAAATACGATTGAGTCTCAAAACATGTCCTGTTTTATTGACTGACCACGAAAATCAGTGCATCTGTCAAGTCATGATCGCAACCATGTTGTGACATCGCATGATACATCAGATAACATACATGTCCTGCACTCACGGAACATGCCCTCTAGGAGACAACAACATGCATTGCCATCATCAAGCCCGGTGAAACTGTCCAAGCTTCAGGATTCTACTCTGTTCTGCACAGGCTATGAACAGCGCAACTAGTAGGGTTGAGTACCATTCACGTTTGCAGCAGGACCTAGAACTTTACTCACTCTGTACATTGCACACACCAGATGATTCACTGTAAACATCTGGCCAGGCTGGATGCATCACCACGCTCATATCATCAGAGTTCGGTCGTCGTTTGTACTGTTAATGGTGCGAGTTGATCAGGTTAGTTGGGTGAAAAGTGTCTACTCTGCTTTGAGGCAGATAAAAAAGTAAAAACTGAGAGTCTAAACGATGTTCTAATGGAACGTGGGGTTCTGCAGCCGTGTGCTGGGTCAGCACAGCTGATGGAACCATGCGCCACTTGGGTTTCAGTTTGTTTTTGGATTAATGGGTGCGCGAGGGAACAGCTGTATTGCACACTGTTTAGATTACATGTGGCCACGTGTGCTACGTCGGTAGTAGCTGCATTTTGCGAATGCTTAGAACGTTCAAAATTTCAGAACACTGGAAACATCAACGGTGGACGACAAGGTCCGTAAAGGTCTGGACAAAAGTGGTATGATGTTTAAATCACTAATAACGGCGATTCCTACACAGCTCAGTTGATTTATTCAATTTACCCTCAAAGCTGAAAGTCTGCACTGAGCTGCAGAAACAGGTTACTTAATGATCCTGAACACTGATGTCCAAATACTAATGGACCTGGCTGTATGGTAATTCGCCTCCCTGCCCACAGCTACCTTCTTCACTGATGCTTTAAATCAGATCAAAAGACAGTCTTGCTGTTTTTGAGAAAAAGAACTTGTCACTTTAATTCAGACAGTTGAGAGGAAAATGAAAACCCATCAGAGAAAACATTCAACCCCACTGTTCTTCAGTTGCACGTTATGATGAGCGGCAAAGAGCGTGAAAGAGACCGTCGCTGCCGCTTCGGTTTAGGCCGCTGCCGTGTATTATTTAAGGGCACCGGCATTATTTATGGAGCCTGGCTTCTGTGTGACTGACAGCTCTGAGACTGACTAGTGAGAAGAGTGGCGCGAAACAAAAAACAGAAAAGCAAATCAAAAAAAAAAGAGAGAGAGTCGTTCGACAGACGGGCGCCAAATTTCCCGCCAGAACGCTGACAGCGCCACGTGAGCGCTTTGACGGGTTTATCCTTTCAACATTTCTTCCTCCCCACCATCTCTCAGCGGAGTGACTGTGTGAGGTGGTGGCACTGAAACGTGTAAAAGGATTCGTCGATAAAAGCAAAAACACGAAACAAAGTTGGGGGTGGGAGGTATTTCTTCATATTCAGCAAATCTCTTTTCCTCCCTTCTTAGGCACGACAATTCCAGCAGTCAGCCTGTTGTTTTTAAAATGCCTCCTCACTTTCACTTTCAGGCAAATACATTTTCAGCGGGTGACAACAACCACCACCTCTTCATATCAAATCAATACTCTTCTCCTGGTTCTGCGCATTTAGGTGAAATTCAAATGAACGACCTGTGAGGAAAAGACTACTCTGCGTTTCAGTCATTTAGTCATTTTTGTTGAGCTTGATTTCATTCTGTTCTTGCTCTGCTGTTGCTCCCATCCTTCAATCGAACGTTAGGAACCTATTTTAGAGCCAAAAGAGAAGAGGAGGAAACCTTGTATTGCAAAGTTCTCTCCCATTTGAGTTACTGTTGGCCCAGTTTGGTGGTGCAACTGATTGATTAGTGCACTGCATTTTGAACCCTGGTGTAACAAAAAAGCAGACCAACACTCCTTATGTAGCAGCGTAACTGACACAATAATTCGGGGGGTTGCAGTTAAAAGATGGAAGGACTGACCAGGTGAGCATTCTGTATGAAACGAGTCCAAAGATGCTATCGGCTGTTATTTCTAGAAACATATCCGATCAGAGATCAATATTTCACAAGCTAACAATGCAGTAGCTCTGCAGTCACAGGACACTGCAGTTCCTCATTAAACTGCGAGATGGAAATACAGACCTCAAGCACAGCTGCAGAACCACCGTGTTAGATTTGTGTTCTGATAGAAAACATGACGTGGGTCGAACATTCCTTTTGATCACATCTCATACAAAAGCTAAATGTAAAATGCAAAAAACTAACATTCATCAGTACACACTTAACACCACTAACATCAAAAACACACCCAGTGGGAGTCGATGTCACCCAGTAACCATTAAACATATTTATATAGTTGACCGAACTACGATGCACGTTGTAAAAGTAGTCTTCCACATGCTCAGTGCAATTACACATTCTCACCAGAGAGGTCTCTAAACCCTCAAAACAACAAATTTAAAGACTAACTTTAAATCAGATCCAAATTTGTGATTCAGAAACCATGAAACAATTCAAACCACACGTTTTGTGAACCATTGCACCCCTACCACTAATAGTCTGCTTCCAAACAATTCATGCTGTAGTCTGACTGCTGTAATAACTTCACACAGACCTCCTGAAGATGCCACTTCTCTGTGGACTTTTTGTTACTTCGCCTTTAAGACTGAGGTCTGTTCCGATTGGCTGTGACCCCCTCAAATAGCCCAACATTCCTTGCCAACCTGCCAAAAGCAATGCAAAACAGTGATTTAAATATGACGATTCTGATGCAATGAGCATTAAAAATCCAAAGCTCAACAATGCAATTTAAAAGTTATCAGAGCGCTCAAATCCCTTACCCAAATGTCCCTTTACTTTATACCCTAAAAGTGTATAAAGTATGTACATAATCCTCTAATCCTGGATTATGGACGTGTACATTATGTAACGTTGAAAATGTGTCTCATCTGTGTATCTTGTGGAGATCAGATCTTCTACACTATTTACACTAATAACGATTCTCACCCAAACTGCCAGTTTACTGATGCATTCGTTCCTCCTGAACTGCCTTAATGTATTGTTGTGTTGAGTTACTACACAAAAGGGCAGACACCAGTTTTAAGTTCTCTACAGAGCAATCCAGCCGGGCTGCTTGTGTTCAGCCTGTTCTCGCTCTTTCTCCAGCCTGCTTCCAAGTGTTTTGGTTCCTTTTCCTTTTTTTTCTGGCTGCACTGCTTCAAACTAATTATTTTTTTAAGCGGGGACTGCAAAAAAAAAAAAAAAAAAAAAAAAAAAAACAAACAACAAGGCTGATTATTCATTTCTATAAATAATCTCAGAGCAACAATTGTCCATTTCATCTGGGATTTCATTAGACATCCACAAAAACACAGACGAGGAGAGAGGGAAGGGGGGTGGGCGACGAGAAGACGAGAAAGAATGAGAGAGAAAAGAGCGCGAGGGAGGGGATGAGAGAGAGCAAGAAAGACAAGACTGAGAGAGCCGGAGCGAGGGGAGCTATAGTGTGCAGGTAATGATAGCTAAGGGGGAATAAAAGGGAGCAGGGCAAACAGAAAAACAGGAAATACACAGAGACTGACAGAGAGACGGCAATAAGAGAATGACATAAAAGACGCAAGATGATCATACGCTGCTGCTTACATCCTTATGCGATGCTCTCTCTGATGAACACGAGACAATACCTTTACGTAAGACTTATTTTTCTGCCGTCGAGTCACAGGGCTGCCGATGCACTTGTTCGGGGCTCTTCGGGTTTTCCCCACTTGTTGTGAACGCGAGTCACAATATTCATTTTGACATTACTTTGAGTCTCACAGTGAGATAATGGGAAGCTGAAGTACTGCTTCCACACATGGTGGAGGTACTTACAAAAACAAATGTTATGTCTAAGAAAATCCAGTGTGGCTGACGTACGAGTTCCAGGTTCTTTGGGTTTTCACTGCAAGTAAAACAGCCTTTTAAAACGAAACCTTTCTCTGACCATCTTCTGGACTTCCATAGCAACATCCCCTGTGAATTAAACAGCAAGCATAAAGATATTCCTCCACAGTCACCCTGTGTTTATTATGACTAAGATATGAAGAAATTACTGAATCTCTCCTCTGGTGGCTGCAATAAAGTACCGCTTTGAAGTATGTAAACACTTCACAGTCAGAGCAAACCAAGCTCAAGTACTTCCTTCACACATGGTGGAGGTAGTTTCAACACAATGCTAGATATCGATACACTTCCTCCCATACACAGTCGAAACACAACTGAAAGCCATCAAATCTACTCAGTTAATATTACTACATTTACTTTGTTCATCTATTTTCATGTATTTAGGGTGAAATTAAAGCTTAAATTGTAACATTTACACATTTGTAAATCTAAGATTCCTTTAAAATTTAGAGTGACTCAAGAGTGACAGATGTGGTGGGAGTTATTTGGTCAAAACCAAGGAAAGAGTCCAAACTCTAGAACCGCAAACACTACACTACACAGTTCCACTGTAAAACAGACATCCTGGAGGTAAGAGTGGTCACTTTAGCATTTCATTTGCTAAAAACGTCCCTGAGAACAAACACATTCAGATCTAAGCATCGCACCCATCATGAGGAGATTGAGGGTCCAATCTTCAGCCATACATGGTTGGGAGTCATAGAGATCATAACTGGCCTTCCTATCTCTGGGTGGGTACGATGGCCAGCCCTCCCTGTCCCCATATTATTCTGGGTAGTTAGTGTTCTCCTCTAAGCATGCATGGGTGTCCAATGACGCTGCACCACCAGCAGTCTGAAAAGACAGGCAGCCGTGCGGCTTCATGTGGCTCTTCACCCTCCCAGCTCTGGCAGCATTGTGGGATGGTGTCTTAAACCTTCATAGTGGGTGGGAATTGGAAAGGACTAAACTGGGGAGAAATCAACAACAACAAATAAACACTGGAATGACTTTCACAGTATGGAAGCCCACATTTAACATTTTTATCATTCAGCCTTTTCAGGGTTCATTTTTCTTCAGTGGGTCAAAATATCATCTGATTTTCTTAAACTTAACCTCGTAAAGTAAAAAATGGTTAAGGTTTCCTGAGTTTATCATAATGAATCACAGGAAAACAGAAATAAAACACATGGACTAACAGGAGAAGGGGGGATGAGAAGACTAGCAGTGGAGACACAGTACGTCTGGTTCTCTCCTGTGGGCCTTCAATACGGCGAACACCTGCAGCTAAGCAGACAGTAGTTCATGTAGGTCACTGTGCTGACACACTGTGTGTGTGTGTGTGTGTGTGTGTGTGTGTGTGTGTGTGAAAGTCAATACACACCTGTGCAAAATAATGGACTTGAGGATGGTAAACATATAGGTCAACTCCATTTTTCACTTTTTTCATCTATCATGTGTCTACCTGGCTCGCTCACTGTCTCTCTCTCTCTCTCGGAGCACCATGTGGTAGCTCATCATTAATCCCCCCTCAGCCGCCCAGCAGTCCTGGTTGCCTCTAAAAAAAAAACAAACTTGCCCCACCCACTCTGATACCTCACCACTAGCCCTGCCTCCCCTCCTTCCTCACTCCCCAGGCTCAGGGAGGAAGGGGGTTGCGCTGGCAGCACAGAGGAGGTCCGAGACCCCCTGTGCGACAGACAAAAGAAAAAGACCCCTAACAAGGGGGAGGAATAAAAAAGGTGGGCTAAACAATTACATCAAGCTTTTTTGCTCCCAGTCTGACCATCTTCACCCCACCACCCTCATCCCTCACCTCAAATGGCTCGGGCTCCACCTGGACCATTCCCAGGGAACATCTACACCTGCCCTCACTTGTGTGTTCCTTTCCCTCCATTCCACCATGTTCTTCCCTTCCTTAAAATCGAATGGACTCTTACGTTTGTAAACAGTTGATGTGGGTTTCCTATCATGTATTCTATGCTGTTCTAAAAATATTAGGAGCATTTTAGGAATTGTTGAGGTTTCTATAGTAACGGTGTGTGTGTAACAGTACAGACCGTACAGTTCAGAACTGTACACACACTGATCAGCATCTGGCAAGTAACTGGAAATGACACACCTGCTTCTTTCAATCAGCAGTATTCTGTTCTTTGGCAGAGTTGGGCCTAATCTCTGAATTAGGGCTGGACAATTCATCGTAAAATACCGATACTGAGATACAGGTTGTAAAGATATAAAAAATATTGTAAAATTGTATCCATGCTCAGGTTATCATCTGCAAACTATTTAATCCAAATGTCTGGAAATGGCTTGGTTTCTGAAGAGATGACACTCTACAGAGTCCAGTCTTCTTCATATGTTGCCGTAGAAACATAGTAATTCATACGTTCAACAAGAAACAGATATCATGACAGGGACAGCTTAGGTCACATGATACCAACAGCACTAAGCACATGCCTGCACGCATTAAGACCATTCACTTTCATGTCACATGCTCACAAATGTCAAACAGAACCGGTGAAGTAAAGGTTGAGGTAAAGGTTGGCTAGACAGGCAGCAATTATTTTAAGTGGTGAGTCAGTGTTTAATGACAGTAGTGGGACCAGCATAGCAGCAGGGAGTGTGAGAGTCACCAGACTAATATCAATCTAGGAATTTTAATCTCGTTTTTTTAATTCCTTTTACTTAATTTCTTATTCTCTTCTCCTGTTCATTCATTTTAGTGTTGACTCATATTTTACACACACTCAGAAACAACTACAGAAATATATAACTATTTAAATCTGATGTCATATCGTTACTGTCACGGGTATCTGGTCTTAAAGAGCGTCTGTTCACGCAGCACGTAAAGTGGCCCGAATCGGATTTTTTTAAGGCTGTTCACACTATTCAACATTCATCTGAGCAGTTCACACCCCAAAGTGACATGCATGCGTGAAAGGTTCACTCTCAGAGAACAGACACGTCACAGGAGCAAATTTAAACTTTTCATCTTCCTTCAAAGCTGCAGCCACGTCCTCCTCCTTCGGCCATATCATTAGAAACACAGAGGGGTGGGAGGTATGTTTTAGTTTGAACAGAGACATTAAGTCTCTAAAATTAATATTACCTTAATGTCTGTTACTTCTCTCACCAGAAACCTGCTTCACTGCTGTCGTCCATTTTCCCCTCTCCGTCACACGCCTTTATGTGCATCGACACGTCAGACTAAAAGTCTCATGAATTCTCATCTTGCTGCTCAGACCGGAGACACATTTCCACAAATCCGACATGATCAGATTATAATACCACATACGAAAATGGCGGAAACTGAAAATGTCAGATTCATTTGTTGTCTCTGCCACACAAACAACACATCTGGGTCCCATATGATGAACAAGATCAGACTTTGGTGGTTTTAAAGCTCCGAATCCAAATTCCTAAAATCATTATTGGAGAAGTGGTATCGTTTCATAACAATATGCAGCAGCTGCTGTAGTAACAGGGGAGCTGATCCTGGAACAGCAGTGTTACTCAGCTCAGTCGTGATCATCCACACCACGACAGTTAGGAGCACTGACCTCACGTCAGTTCTTCATTCAACTAAACAGCCACTCAGTTCACCCTCTAACAGATTTCACCTCGGCTACCGCACGGGTTAAACACATGCTGGCTTTTCAATGGACGGCCAGAGAGGCAGCACTCGGCTCAGTGTCTTAATGATGCGAACAAAACGTGTGGATAATCCTCCTTCCCACCCTCTGAGATTGAAGTCAAAAGAATTATGTTCCAATTGATCAACTGATCTCGTAAACTGTGAGCCCGAAAGTCAAACGTGCTCTGCAGGGTGACAGCTGTGGTTGATTGGCGAGGTGCTGATCTCCGTATATGGAAAATAAATAGTAGAGTGTAAATCTCTGAAGTCATGTTGATTGGATTAAGATTCACCGAGAATCTTTAAACAATGATTTGATGTCACCCGGATTCAATTCGACTCCTTTCTAGATGGTTTAAGCCTTTTTTTTTTAAATATGCAGAAGCTAAATTTTGTATATGTATAAAAATTAAAGTTCAAACTTGTTAAACAGTTAAAACATCCTTCTCTCCCAATAAGAAACTCGTATATAAAACATCTGATCGTCTATTTGATGATTCTGTGTAGCCTCGAGGTGCCTTTCAGATGATTAACAGGTTTCCAGGTTCAAAACTTCTTTAAACAAAAGCAGGTTCTGCATGGCACCAATAAAGGTTCCACTAAATGTTCCTCTATACAGCAGAAAGGTTTATTTTCATAATGCAAACTCAGGTTTGAAGTATCTTACTGTGATATTTATACAGATCTGTTCCTCAGTTTCAGTCACGTGACCTTTAATTTGCTCCCGACACTTAAATGATCCGCTGTCTCTCACTGGGACAGAGACAGAGCAGGGGTAGGGAACTCCAGATTCCGGTACCGTTTTTGTGATTGAACTCATGTTAGTGGTCAGGTTGGAGCAAGAGCAATCAGATAACTGGTCCTCGTTCCCCGGCCCCGCAACACAGAACTACGAGTGTTTAACTGAAGGGAGAAACGTCTACTACCATCATAAACGTCTGTGGATCCAACTGAGTGTCTTCACTTCAAACAAGCATCTGAACACTAATCACACAGACTTAAACCCTCCACAGCGAGAAACACACAGGTAACGCATCACACAGTCAAACTGTGCCTCTTCTGGACAGGTCAGTTACAGGATCACGTCTGTGATCTAATGTTTGACTTAAACGTTCATTAAATGCATCAAATTTAAACCAACAGTTCGGTTTACTAAAGTGCAACTTTGAGTGATTATGGCCACAAAAAAACAACAAAAACAACAAAACCAAAACCTTTGTGTTCAAAGAGTGATGTGTTCTGTTCGTCATCCTTATTGTGCAAAACAGCAAGTATGAACATCCACAAAATAATCTCCATAAAATGACAATTTTGATCGTTTGTTCTAAATAATGGATCAATTTAAACTGAAGATTTACGACTTTGACATTTACTTTCTAAATCTCGACTTATTTTAACTAAATTGTGACTTATTTTAACTAAATGTTACCTTATTTTCTGAGGGTTGATTTATTTTTGCTAAATGATCAGTTACTTTCTCAGGACTTTGTCTACATCTTGCTTTTTTTTTTTTTACTAAAGATTGTTTTGTGTGATAAATTACATTGTTTCTATGTACTTATTATCATTTTAATCCGCAGAGTTTTTAATCGAAAAATAAATAGAAATTAAATCAGTGGAATTTGACCACGAAAAAAGCAGCCATTGAGAACCGAAGCCAAATCTAACCATAAATAAGGCAAAGTTCATCCCAAAACATTGATCTCGCTAAATCTGATAACACTGTACAGAGAACGTCTGTGTCTAACGTCACTTTTAAACAATACAAATCAGACAAAGTCGACTGTAGCCGTGCTGTTCAGCAGTGGTGGAGATACTGGTGATGAGGGTGGCGATGAAGAAAAGCACCCTAAGACAGATTAAGGGGGTCCTGGACACTTAATGTCCTGCCTGCTTTCGTTGTCTAGAGCTTATCCGATTACTGAGCCACCTCTGATTTACTCTCTCTCCCAGTGTGTCTGCCAGTCTCGCTCGCTCTCTCTCTCATCTCTCACCAACACAAACACTCCAAACTTCCACCCACACACACTCCTACTCTAAAGACAGACAGGTTTTCATATCAATACGTTCAAGTGTTATTTACACACTAGTGAAGAGACAAACACCACAAACACACACACACACACACTGCAGGCGCATATTTTCCATTTCGGTTTTGATGAAAACGCCACAGACACAAAGAGACGCTAATCCTTACATAATCCCCTTCTGCTGCCAAAACACCAAATTCAGTTTGTGGGGACTCGCTCATTCACTAAGACCGGGCCTGCTGGCGCAGCCTGTGGTGACGGGAAAACACTTTTAAAAGCACAAAATGAAACGTTCTACTTTCAGAGCACACTTCTAGAGAACAGGTGGACAACAGAAGAAATACCCTGAGAAGTCCAGCAGGACAGGCCATGTGTCATTTCACAGCTCTGTTTAATGGTCTGCGTGTCTGTGTATCCACTGTGTATCCACTGTGCAGCCACTACAGTACAGCAAACAAATGGGAAGACAGCCATCTAGTGATGAGGGACGGAGTTGCAGCAGAAACAGGATAATGTCTGAGATGAAGAATACCCACCACGCTCACTAAAGAGCTGCCGTCCAAAAATTTGACTATTAGAATTTATTTGGTCTACATTGTTAATTATTTTGTGTCAATTATGTCGTATTTTATCAGGTTTGTGAATTTGTCAAAAATAATCACTTATTTCGTGCTTCACTCCCACCTTGTTTGGTCCAGACTTTAGTACCATTTGCGCTCAATATTTAGTGTGAAAGATGCCACGGTCTGGAGCAAAGTACCACAATTTTTGGGTCCAGATCAACTCAACCACAGTCTTGTTTGTTGTAGTGTAAAACACTTTTTGGACAGAGGGCTGAGGCTGGCTTAAGTCACAAATCAAACCACACAAGGAGAAATGTTATATATATATATATATATACACACACACACACACACACAGGGGTTGGAGAATGAAACTGAAACACCTGTCATTGTATTGTGGGAGGTTTCATGGCTAAATTGGAGCAGCCTGGTGGCCAATCTTCATTAATTGCACCAGTAAGAGCAGAGTGTGAAGGTTCAATTAGCAGGTAAGAGCACAGTTTTGCTCCAAATATTGCAATGAACACAACATTATGGGGACATACCAGAGTTCAAAAGAGGACAAATTGTTGGTGGTGCATCTGTGACCAAGACAGCAAGTCTTTGTGATGTATCAAGAACCACGGTATCCAGGGTAATATCAGCACCACCAAGAAGGACCAACCACATCCAACAGGATTAACTGTGGACGCAAGAGGACGCTGTCTGAAAGGGGTGTTCAGGTGCTAACCCGGATTGTATCCAAAAAATGTCCTTCCCAAGACGAATTGACGCTGGCCGCAAAATATATATATATAAAATGTGTTTAAACAGAAACTACACGAATCCATAGGTCCATGCTCACTTCACCATGACACTCGTGGACCCTAAGAGAGCAGAATTTGCTGCACTGAAAACGTCAGACGCAGGGAGACGCAGCCCACTGTGACGACAACCGATTGTATTAAAGGTCTTTAATGCACCGCTCAACTGCAGTGTGAAACCAGAACCAACCAGACCAAACCTTTACAACCTAACAAATCATGAACCATAGCCTGAACTTTTAGAGGCGATAACACCCTAAATGTGGACCACAGCGGTACGTGACTGTTGGTCAAAAATGACTTTTCTTCTATTCTACTCCCATTTTGTTGAGAACACTGACCAAAACTGCAGACGGAACCAAAGACACTAAAGGACCATCTATATATAAAACATATCCACAATTTTAAATGTCTTAAAAAATGTATTTCAAATGTATTTTAAGGCATCAAAAACATGTTTTCTTTAAAAACTGATCCTGTGACGTCCACACGACATATAGATCTAAAATCCCTCGTTTATTGTGTTAATATTTGATCAAACCGTTGTTGATGGCAGGTTAATCTCACCATTTTCACTGCAGTCAACACATTTGACTCGTTTGACCTTACGAATCTGAAACCTGAAAGCACGGTTCACTGTGGGAATCACATGATTTTTATGTTCAGGGCCATGTGAACCCAGCATTCCCACCATGAAATCCAAGCCATCTCTGGTAAGAAAGTGTATGAATATCCTGTGGATGCCATTATAACAGTAATATCAGATAAGCAGTATTACAGCCGAGGAGAACCAGAATCAGTGTCGTCTTCAGGTCGCATTTCAGGAGGCTTCTTGGGATACGCAAAGCATTGTATCCTGACACGGGATACAGAACACCAAACCATAACCTATGGGAAAGTGATATTGAAACGCCCAGGTTATCTTTCAAGCGGCAGTTTAGAATTGCTCTGTGATAATGGACATTGGATCAGTGCAGGCTGCTGCCTACCTAAGCTCTTTACGTAATGGATCTCATCAGTGGAGACGTCACGGCCTCCTCCACCGACTCACACTTTGGATATCAGAGTTTTTCTTTTCCTTCCTGAATTCCTTGAATTATTGAATTACTGTCAATTTTATTTTAGTTTACTTTTCATAAAGTATTTTAATTTATTTTACTTTATTATTGTTCTAAATATTTTTATCACTGTTATTTATCTTTTTGCATATAAATATACTGTCATATATATATATATATATATATAAATAATTCCATTACTGTTAATGTTATTACTAATTATTTAAATATATTTAACTATTTATGACTCTTTTACACCTTTATTTCAGTGTTTTAACTTTCACCCATTATTTCATGAAGCAACAGCCACATTTTTTCACCTTCATTATTAAATTCTTATTATATTTCCATTCATACTGTTTGTAGTTCTTTCAGTTTAGTTTAACTTGACTGTTTGACTGTTAACGTTGATCATCCATCATTATTATTTTTGCTTTTTCGGTCAGAAAAACACAGAAGAATTTCACTGCTGGTTGAACAGTGTTTAACTACGTATTTGCCACAAATGTCTAAATGAAAATCTAAACGAGACACTAAAAACAACTTCCAACGCTCAGCATTTTAATTTTGGTTCTGATTGGCCCATAAAAATTTAATACTGTAAACTGTGTTAAAAAACAAATTGACAAATCTACAAAAATGTGCCTATTCATCATTCAAAATAGCAGATTTCACTGAAATGTGTCTGTTTGTATGGTCAGGAAAGAACCACCTTTCAGTCTTTAACATTTCCTGAACACATTTTTGGTGTCATGTTACAGCTTCCTGTTTACAAGCGTTTACTGGGTGCGTACAGTCAGAAAATTTTCAACTTGCCACAAATTACTTTGACAACAACTGCAAAACTACTCACAAGCTCTACTGATCTTCTCTCGACCACGTAACCGGGGAAACATAAAACGGAAATATTTAATTATGTATTGTGCGGCCTGGTACCGACTGTTGACCCGGGGTTTGGGGACCACTGCTGTACATGACACGAGACACACAGTCACTTGCCAGGTCTAAGAAGACGACAATGGTTGGCATAGATTCATCGTGGAAGCCTCGGTAGCTCAGACCACACAGACAACCTCACTAAACTAGATCTCAGGTCTGCAGCCATAATCCATTTGCGATTTTTGGTAAAGGGGTGTGAAACGTTTAATATCCTCACATCTTCACTGTGGCTTGTGCAGAATTAATGAACTAAAAATCCTCATCATTGCTTTCTGTTGCTTCCTGCCTCCTGAAGCGCACACCTCTGTGGTGATGTTGTACAGATACCCGTCAACTGTGTTACTCTGCTGCTTTGGAGTGCTCTGATTTTCACTCTTCTGGTTTTCACTATTTTAGAATAAAAGCCTGAGCATATATCAAACTTCATTTCCAGCACTGTGAAGTCCCAATCACAGTGAGATGTTATGCTGTACCCAGCATCAGGAACTGTGTTTGGAAAAAATGAAGGTTAGTTCTCTTTACGCAGGCTTTTCATTAACACCTCTAAGGGGACACTAATCTTTCTCCCTCTCTCACCCCATTTCATGAGCTGCCCCGGACGCCTGCGGATACCAGTCCACTCATCCACTTCCTACTACCAACTGCCAGACCCGACTATGCCACCTGCATGGATCTCATTATTCATTATTCATTCATTTAACTGTATTTATCCTCCCTCCCTCCCTCTATTTTTTTTTCCATTTCATTTCTTTTCCACTTTCCATCCCAATGTATTGTGCCATTGTTATGTGCTCTCCGGTGTCAACCAGAGGAGGATGGGTTCCTCTCTTGAGCCTTGGTTCCTCTCAAGGTTTCTTCCTCCAAAACTGAGGGAATTTTTCCTTGCCACTGTTTGCCCACTGGCTGCTCATTTGAGGCTTGGACCCAGATCTTTGTAAAGCTGCTTTGTGACAACTTCCTGTTGTAAAAAGTGCTATATAAATAAAATTTGATTGATTTGATAGTTATTATTTCACCAAACCAACCATATTTTCACCAGAGTGCATTTGGAAGCAAGCCACAATCCACCAGCCATAGGTGACTTGTTCAGGGTGCACCTACGGCTGGGCAATATAGACAAGATTCATACGCCGATAGACATTTTAGCTGAATGGTGACATACGATACAACATAGATGAAAAATACAACAAATCAGGACACCCCGGTCTTCATGCCAGAGCTCTGTCTTACGTCCCCTCCATGGTGTGTGAGAGAAGTGGTGGCGGAGGGGAGCAGAGTAGAGGAAGAGCTGAGAGCAGGGGGTGAAAAAGCCTTTTCACAAGATTAAAATAGATTATTTAAAAACTATAAAACTCGATATATAAACAATATCAATTTAAATATTGATATATCGCCCAGCCCTATGCGCACCAGGACTCTTACAACAGTGCTCCTATTTGTTCTGCTGAGCTGCATCAGAGTCTCTTTGAAAGGAACAGTTTGGGAAAAAATGAATAAAGATGACATCCCTTTCTCTCAGTTGCTGTCAGACGGTTTTGAACTGGAGATACAAGGCTAATATGTTAACAAACCCTGGAGTAAGGAGTGTCCAAAAACGATTTTGTAAACCTCTTTCAAAGCACACAAACACATCCTGATCTTCTGACTGCACAGACAAATCTATTTGGTTAAGAACATAGTATGACAACTTCAAGAGCTGGAGGGTGTCAGTCATTAACTGGAACCACTCTTTCCTCAGAACAGTGTGTGGGAACCTACAACACAGTTGGAAGTGGGACACTGGCTGAATGTGGGACATCTAAGCTGTATTTAGTGTAGGTCTTCCTCAAATAAATAAGGCAATACAACTGGGCAACACAAGCTGTGACTTTTCACATATCCAATGATCCAGGACGCATTCCCAAATGAAAAAACGTCCCGCATTAGGCTAATTCAGCCTGCTACTGATGATATTTGATTCCAATTTTAGCTTCAATGTTTAAATAAAGGTCTAGCCCATCCAAAATATATTGCAAGCCTAGCATCTCCCTTTGTAAAATAAAGTAGTACACCTTCGCTATCAAACCCATCTTAGATGATTGACGGCATCAGGGATTGGTGACGAACAGTGTTTGATTTTCACCAAACTGCTTCTATAATCACACAAAATCTGCCAAACCTGACAATGTAAATATGAGAGAGTATAATTTCTAATCAATGTGCAAATTTTATAGTCAATAGATCTTGAGATCAGTTTGTATCCTTTTAATGCTCAGGGTGTTCACTTGCTCACTCACCTAGCTTATAGGTGAGCACATACAGCATAGTCCATGGCGTCCCAGGTACAGCCATCAGCTTCCTCCAAACCCGCCAAGGGCGAACCACATCCCGGGACCCCCTGCGCGACTCTGACTGTGTTCTGCCTGGCTCACCATCCAGTACAGGGGCACCCCAAACAAATAGTGCCACGCCTCCATAGACACAGGCCAACAGGGTGAACATCCAGCCCCATCCGGCCACGTCAATGACAGCCAGCAGCCCACCTCCCGCGAACACAGAGCCTGCTTTGTAGCCCACCACCTGCGCTGTGTTGCCCAGGCCCAGCTCACCCTGCCCCCGCAGCAGGCGCACGGCCGCCCCATCAACCGCAATGTCCTGCACCGAAGCCAGCACGTTCATAGCCAGCAGGGCACCTGCCACAGCCGCATACTGCGACTCTGGCATTACGGTGGCGCTGGCCAGGCACGTGAGGGCTAGACCGGCCACAGTGGCAACCAGCCAGCAACGCTTGGTGCCAGTCCGGTCCACCAGGGGCGCCCAGAGCACTTTGAGCACCCAGGGGAAGTACAGCACCTTGGTCAGGCTGATGCGGGTGAGGGAGTGGCCGGCACCACGCAGGTACACTGGCAGCAGTGACGACTGCAGGCCATATGGGATGCCCTGGATGAAGTAGAGCAGCCCAAGAAACACCAGCTTGTCGTTCATCATTGAGGAAAGAAGGAAGAGGACAGCTGGAGAACCTTCAGCTCATGGTCTTAACCTGAACAAACAAAAACAAAGAAGGGAAAAGTGTTTAAATTAGAGTAGATTCCAGATTGGATTATGACCTTTATAACACTGGTCAATAAAATAACAGTTAGGGTTCATTCATTTAGATGGCGATCATGCACTGAGATCACCATATTCAGAACTTAAAAATCAAAAACAAATGACAACTTATTACCTCATACCTAGAACCTTACCTAGTACATATTTAATTTCTATTATTTCACCTTTTGAGCCTTAGATTTTATACATTACTTTTAAAGCCGCTGGACAATTATCAAACCATTTCACTCCGAGTTGTATCAGTTTGTGTAACAAAACTACAAAAGTAGTCCTGAATTAATAGTATAAGAGGGTATAATAATCAATATTAATAAATAAATAATAAAAATTAATAAATTATTAATTAATAAATCAGTATTCATTCAGTCTCATCTGCTTGGGCAGGGTCTCTCTGGGTGCAAAATAAGAGTACCCTCCGAAAAAGATGCCAGTAATCCATCGTAAAGTGGATTACATGGGCAAATAACTGTGCCCAGATAGTGGCATTGGCATATCATTAGCATGACAGTGACACTGACCCAGAACTGCCGTCAGTGAATATTATTTGAGCTTATGAAATCGAATATTACGGTGTTGGAACAGTGGGCCTAGGCTGACATTCAGCATCCATTATAAACCAATCTGTGAACAACAATGTCAACATGCTTACAGTTGGTATTTATTTATTTATTTACAAAATCTGAATATCCCTATATAAAACAAATTCTAACCGAGGTGGATTTAGTTCCAATTCCAGACTGTACAGACTACAATTATGAGTTCCCATCAATAAAAGCCAATATCTGACTGACTGACTGAACACATGCACACACGTTATCCTCCACATTTAACCCAGTGAAAAACACACATTCACACACTAGGGAGCAGAAGGCACACATGCCCAGGGTGGTGGGAAGTAGGGAAGTGAGATCTGGCATCTGATCAAATACCAACTAATACCAAGGCTGATAAATTGATTAGGGATGTGATGGAGCTGAAGAAAATCTGCATTCGTTGGATTCAAATTTTTTACCTACAAATCCGTTGAATTTCGAAAGCGAATGCAGAAGAATGCAGTTTTGGTAAACACGGGGACAAGAAGACAAGAACAACCGATAAGCCCCGAAAAGCTCATTTGTACATGTATTTTTGTTTTTTTTTTCATCACGAATACATGATGCTTAAACAGGCCATCAGCCACAGGAAGTCACTGTGTACCAACACTTCCTCCAGTGTCGTTTCAGCAGGTTTTGAACATGAACCTGAGGCTGGAACAATCTTGCCTTTTGGCGTTGACTGATCTGACTGTAAATCTGCTAACTCTGTGAGTGCAAATGAGTGTACAGTGCCAACGTTGAATATCTGCGGTCTTTAATTTTATCACAGGAAATAGTTGTTTCACACAACTTACACACTGCTTTACTATCGTCGACAAGGTTCAGTTCAAAAAACTCCAACATGACACTTGTTAGTAAACAACATTCATATGCGGTATCTAAAAGATGACCTGCAGGGCTGAAATCAGTGTGTATGACAAACCTAGAACCAGCTGTGTAAAATGGTGTCGGAATTAGTTGTATTTATTGTATTTCTGCTTGTCAAAAGTCAGTTGATCTGTTTTATATACCAGCGGCAATTTCAAATCCGCATTCAATGAAAATTGGCCCTAAAACATCTGTCGAATTCGAATTTGCTAAAAAATCGTCAAAGTCGAATTCGAGCTGTCACATCCCTAAAATTGATAGTAATATGATAAAGTTTGTGATTTTCATAAATAGTAAAGGTGAATTATTACATGAAGTTTGAAAAAATAGTAAATAAACTTTCAGATATCAGAGTTTCTTTGAATCTTTTTAATAATAGTACTTCAGTTTCAAATCTCAGTTTTGGTCAAATTTATTTTCAACTAAAAATTCAGTCCACAGACCTGAGAACGTCAATCTCAAAATCAGATAGCTAGTGATTTTATGGTTTGCATTTGTTTAATGATGGATGGATGGCTGGATGATTTTTGAGCAAATCTGTGACTGCTGGCATTACTTTTCACTATTGCCCTGTGGGAGCAGAAGAATAAGGAGGAAGGAAAAGTAATTTCTATATGACAACATTATGTCAGCAATTCTTTTCTTTTCAAGTTTTTGAAGATATAGACTGATACAGATATATATTGATGTATAGAATATATATTATGCAGAGTGTATAATAGAATACAGTATATATAATAGTGTATATATCATGTATAGAATATATATTATGTACAGTATATGTTATTAATAGAGTAGATAGAGTATATATCACGTAGAGTATATAATATAGATTATATATTATAGTATATATTAGATTATATACTATAGAATATACAATAGTTTATATTGTAGAGTCTATATTAAATAGAAAATATAAGAGTATATCTTATGCAGAGTATCTAATATAGAGTATATATTATGTAAAAAGTAACTACAGTGGGGCAAAAAACCATTTAGTCACCCACTGATTGTGCAAGTTCTCCTGCTAATAAAGATATAAGCAGAAACATCAGACTCATTATATGCATCTCTCAGCTCCTCTGCTCTTCAGTACTTTTACTTTTAACTTATACCCTTATTCAATTCATTGTTTATTGTACCTCCTTCCTAGTGTAATGTCTGTAAATAGTGTGTTTACTCGTTACATGTCATACATGTGTTGCTCTCACCAAGAAAAAATCCTTGTATGTGTAACATACTTGGCAAAATAGATTCTGATTCTGATTCTGAGATGAGAGAGGTCTGTAATTTTCATCACAGGTCCAATTCAATTATGAGAGACAAAATGAGAAAACAAATCTAGGAAATCACATTACATGATTTAAAGAATTTATTTATAAATTATGGTGGAAAATAAGGATTTGGTCCCACAAACAAGCAAGATTTCTGGTTCTCACAGACCTGTAACGTCTTCTTTAAGAAGCTCTTCTGTCCTCCACTCATTACCTGTATTAATGGCACCTCTTTGATCTTGTTATCTGTATAAAATACTTCCTGTATTTTCCTGTATATTCCCAGACTCCAAACTCAACCATGGCCAAGACCAAAGACCTGTTGAACGACACCAGGAAGAAAATTGTAGACGTGCACCAGGCTGGGAAGAGTAAATCTACAATAGGCAAGTAGGCTGGTGTGAATAAATCAACTGTGGTAAATGGAAAACCTACAAGACCACTGATAATCTCCCTCGATCTGGGGCCCCACACCAGATCTCATCCCGTAGGGTCAAAATGATCATGAGAACGGTGAGCAAAAACCCAGAACTACAGAGGGACCTGATGAATGACCTGCAGAGACCTGGGACCAAAGTAACAAAGGATACTATCAGTAACACACTAGACTGAGAGTGTGTCAGGCAGGTACCCCTGCTTCAGCCAGTACATGTCCGGGCCCATCTGACGTTTGCCAGAGAGCATATGGAAAATCCAGAAGAGGATTGGGAGAAAATCATGTGTTCAGATGAAACTTAAAAAACTTGTCATGTTTGGAGAAAGATGAATGCTGAGTTCCATCCCAAGAACACCATACCTACTGTGAAGCATGTGGGTGGAAACATCATGCTTTGGGGTTATTTTTCTGCAAAGGGGACAGGACAACTGATCCGTGTTAAAGAAAGAATGAACGGGGCCATATGTCGTGACCTCTTTCCATCAGTACCAGATGGAACGTGGCTGGATCTTCCAGCATGACAATGATCCCAAACACACTGCTTGGGCAATGAAGGAGGAGCTCCATAAAAAGCATTTCAAGGTCCTGGGGTGGCCTAGCCAGTCTTCAGACCTCAACCCCATAGAAAATTTTTGGAGGGAGTTGAATGTCGTGTTGCCCACTGACAGTCTCAAAACCTCCCTGCCCTAAAGGAGATCTGCGTACAGAAATTGGCCAAAATACCAGGTACAGTGTGTGCAAACCTGATGAAGTGGGATGTGGATGTGGTTGGTCCTTCTTGGTGGTGCTGACATTACCCTGGATACCGTGGTTCTTGATACATAACAAAGACTTGCTGTCTTGGTCACAGATGCGTCAGCAAGACGTGCACCAACAGTTTGTCCTCTTTTGAACTCTGGTATGTCACCCATAATGTTGTGTGCATTACAATATTTTGAGCAGAACTGTGCTCTTACCTGCTGATTGAACCTTCTCACACTGCTCTTACTGGTGCAATGAGCAATTAATGAAGATTGGTCACCAGGCTGCTCCAATTTAGCCATGAAACCTCCCACACTACAATGACAGGTGTTTCAGTTTCATTGTCCAACCCCTGTGTGTGTGTGTGTGTGTATATATATATATATATATATATATATATATATATATATATATATGTAGGTGAGCATATATTATGTATACAATATATAAAATATATAGATTATATATTATGAATAGAGTATATTATACAGTAAATATTATGCAGAGTATATTATGTTTACAGTATATATTATGTATAGAATGTTATATAAACAGTACATATCACGTAGAGAATATCACATAATATATATATATTAAGTGCAGGAGGAGGTACATTATTACTGCAGATCTATAACACTAAATAAAGACATTGTTAAAGGACTGGCTGTGTGGACATGGAGGCATCACCCCCCTCTCTGGGGCAGCAGTGAAGGCTCCTGCCTGTTGAGGGAATTGAACCGGGGACCCTGCGGTCACGTGTCTGTTTCTCTAAACAGAGTGATATAATAACACACCTCTCCTCCTCTCCGCAGCCTGCTGGAGAGAGCCTTCTGTTCCTGTGCTCCAGTCAGCTCTCCTCTAACCGCTTTCCCAGGACAGACCAGTATAAACGAGCCTCCCAGTCTCAGAACCAGTTCAGCCGTTCACCCTCCGCTTCCCATCAGCCGCCGCCGCCGCTGCGCGATGACGTCACGGCATCCCAGCCAATCAGCGCCGTGGAGTGGAATCGTGCCTCACATTCAACAGCGCCCCACAGCGGGCGAGACGCGCACTGCAAGCAGGGGCCTATTTTAGCAATCAATCACACTCCCTCCCTCTTCTCACCCTTTCTAAACCATTGGAGTCAGCTCCTGATTCTCTAATATCAATAACTCAGATCTTATAGCACTTAATGAAGTCAGACAGTCAGACAAACAGACAAACAGTCAATTAGACAGTCAGACAGACAGAAAAACAGACAGTCATTCAGTCAGTCAGACAGACAGAAAGTCATTTAGACAGAGTCAGACAGAAAAACAGTCAGTCAGTCACTCAGACAGACAGTCAGACAGACGGAAAGTCAGACAGACAGTCATTTAGACAGAGTCAGACAGAAAAACAGACAGTCGGTCACTCAGACAGACATACAGACAGTCAGAAAGACAGTCAGTCAGACAGACAAACAAATAAATAAAAACGAACAAACAAACAAATAAATATTGAAGAAAAGTGTGTGAAAAGTGTTTCAGGTGAGTCCACACCACTGAGTGTGTGAAAGGTGAGTAAAAGAGGTTTTCTGACCCAGTAGAATAGAAATGCCAGAATTGTGCTTCTTTAGATGTTTATAACAAAATGTAAAATAAAGAAACAGTGAACAGAAACATTTCACAGATTTATTTACATTTTTATTGTAATATATTTGACAGTAAGTTAAAGATGACAAAGTTACTGTGAAAGAAGTTACTGTGCTGACTAATACAAAGTTAAGTCATTTTGTTAATGTTATATAAAAATGAGGCATAAATTGTAACTAAAATACAAATAATCATTCTTAGTTTTGCACGATTCAGCTGTTACTTTTTTTGAACTGGTTCTGGTAATATAATAAAAATGTAAAGAGCAAACTATTTCGAGTGAGGGGGTTGATGTGGAGGTGTGTAGGACCTTTGAGTACCTTGGACTGCAGCTGCTGGATGACAAACTGAACTGGTCAGTCTGCACTGACAATCTGGACAGGAAGGGACAAAGCCAGCTTCATGTCTTGACTGGGGTCCTTTAACGTCTGTAGAGATGTTCCAGGTGGATACCAGGCAGTTTATTTTAAGCTTGTAAAACCAGTCGTGTTTGAGCAACTACATACAAACAAACTCCAAATCCAGTAATGAACTGGAATAAGCAAATCTGAAACTAGATACTACTAAAAAAATTCACATTCACAAATGTGCAAAAATATGTTTAATATATCAAAAGAAATTGCATTTGTAAATGAAAGTTAGTAATTGTGCAAATCAGTGCTGCTCAGAGGTTCTGAGAGCGACATGGGGCTTTTTCAGTGACGCTACAAATCCGCTCCACATCTCAACTTCTGTTTGTGTGAACTACTTTATCCAGTGGATTTTTGACGCTGTGACCAAAAATACTCCCTATTCCTGATCAGACTCAACAGTTGGGAGTAAAGAAAAAGCTTCACAATGCTTTAAGCAGTTCTGATTTAGGCAGAGGACCAAACTAATCCGCAGCATCCACAAGTGCTGGATGGCACTCCATCATTCCAGAGAACACAGTTTCACTGCTCCATAGTGCAGTGCTGGGGGAATTTATACCCCACTAGTACTTGCTTGGCATTAGGCACGATGCCTATAGGTTCATCTTTATCTGCTCCAGAGAGTCTTATTCTATTGGCAGTACTTCTCTACAGGGACTAATCAAGCTGTGTGTGCATTTGCACATATTTGTCAGCAATGTGTGCACCTCAAAGTAGCTGAATGCATCATTAGAAGGGGTGTCCACAAACATTTGGACACACTGTATGACATCAATAACTCCCATAGCAGTGGGAGGCAGCGGAATAAAAACAGGGTGTTGTCTGCATTCCTCAGGGTTTTAGAGGACGAATGCAGACGGCCTGCTCAGCATTACTTAACACAAACTTAACAAATGCTTAACACACCTACTGTAATTTATGTTGTGGTTTGTCTCCTGAAGTGATTCATTCTCCAAGAAAAACAAAAGACACAATACACACGGAAGTGGCACTGAACAAGATTTATTCTTCAGAAAGGTAGTGATTACAGTCCTTCTCCCCGGAGGTTTTAGCAGAAACATCTCGTTGCTGAATACAGAGGGTAATATGGGGTAATAAGGTAATTTACTCATCGTTCCCGCACAAGGCCAGCAGGATCTTCTCGTAGTCTCCTTTGGTGTCATCCTGGAATGACACCAAACAGAACAAGTCTATATATAATCAAGAGACGGAATCTCCCCGACTCTCCCCCAAGTTCTCGGTTCTGTTAAAATACCAATACACTCACAATAACGTCTAGTACTGAGTGCATTGAACGCACATTAACACGAACTAGTTTGTGTGACCCTCGTCCAAATATGTTACAGTCAACAGGGAAACATTAAAGGTTATGTAATAAACTGGCTACAATACAATCTTCCTTTTTCTCCAAACTGTCATTATTATTTCTGTGGCCACAATGTTCCATTTTACCTCATCAGTCAAAAAAACATGTTTACTAAATGCAATAATGGTGAGGATGCATTTTCTTCTGATGACTCTTCCATGAAAGTTAAAGGTGTTGTTGCACAGTAGAACAGTGCACCCGCTCAGATTCTACTCTCTTTACACTGAACAAAGTAACGGCACAACGTTTTACTGCCTGCTTTGACTGCAGAAAAGACGCTGATGGCTTATGTAGCACATGAGCTACCTCCTCATGTGCAACATAAGAACTTTATTTTATTTCATGACATCGTTATGAGCTCTTTACTGAGAGAACAGTCTCAACTACTGAAACTTGGGAAAGTAGAGCCTGTAACATTAGGGACTTTTTATAGATTAATGAGTGAAAACTTTATACAAGGTAGAATAATATGTTCACCTGTGTGTGTGTGTGTGTGTGTGTGTGTGTGTGTGTGTGTGTGTGTGTGTGTGTGTGTTTCCATAGACTATGGCTATTTTAAGTTGTGTATGTGCAGATATGTCTATGTGCATATGTATATAAAGCATGTGTAAACTGTTATTGTTTATTTTGATGTGGTGTCCCTGTAGATTTGTGTGGGTGGGCATTGATTGTAGTCCAATAATAATGTTACTAATTATAATAAAAAAATAATAAATTGTTTTTTAAAAAGTTGACCAAGGGTGCCCAAAATTTGCCATTGTATGCAAGTACTGTAGAGCTCAGTGATGCAGATTTCTCTTTTACAAAATTCAATTCAACCTTTTCTCTCTAGAGGGGGCACTCAGGTGCTTGTTTACTGCAACAACGACTGCAACTCCCTTCTAGCTGACCTTCCCATCAGGCCCTTCAACTGATCCAAAATGCAATGAAATGCCTCAACTTTAAAGTTCCCAAGTTCAGTCATTTACAGTCATCCAGTAAGTATTCACAGCCCTTCACTTTTCCCACTTTTTGTTGTTACAGTGTTTTTTTTATCATTGATTCTGATGGAAAAAATTAATTGAATCCATTTGGCAATAAAACTGTAACATAAAATATGTATAAAGTAAAGTGCTGTAAAAAAGTGACAGTAAATACTTTCTGGATGATCTGTGTTCAGCAGCTGTGTTCCCTTAACAGGCTTCCTGTAGCTGCCGCATCACATTCCAAACGTTGATGCTGGCCTACAAAGCTCTCTACAAACTAGCTAAGGAGTGAACAGCAGTGCGCTTTTGTAAATCGCTCTGGATAAGAGCTTCTGCCAAACGCCATAAACGTAAATGTAGAGCAATATTAATTATTCACAGCTTCATTTAGTGCCCATTCATCAGAACCTACCAGAATGTCCTTGTAGAGGGTCTTGCCAAACTTCTTCTGATACTCCTGCTTGATCTGCATCAGGTCCACTTCAGAGCGGCTCACCATGATACGGGTCAGAATCTTCCCTCTGTATCCAGAGCCCTGCAAGTGCGAAAGCAGGTCAAATCCATGTGCTTTCATGTTTGGCTACACGGTCATTTGTTTAGGCCAAATACTGAGAAGTGAAGACCTGAAAACAGACTTACCTTCATTGCCAGGTTGAGTTTCTCAGCAAAAAAGGCAGGTTTGCTTCCAGCACATTTCACTAGCAGATACACGAAGACAGAGAAATGTAGGAGTGATGAACCCAAATCGTAAACGTTACAACTGAAAATGTTATCACAGAAATCTGGGATTGAATTAGGAAACATAAAAATCAACGCATTCTTATCATCACTCACAAGTTTAAGAAACACAAGCACATACATCATTAATACAAACCATCAACTACTATAAGTACAGCTGTTATAAGCGCCCCCTTGTGGAGAAGCAAAATGCACCACACAAACGGAAACATACTATAATGTATTTGACTCGGTCTGGGTTCAGAATCTGACCACCGGGTCTTTTTTTTTGGTGAGCTGGTTATAAAATGCATTATCCTTAAACATTTTTTACATTTGATGATTGAATTATTGTTCAGATTTTATTTATGCTTTATTTTTTAAATACCTTCACCCAAAATAACCCAAATCATGTCAAGTTTATACACACACACACACACACACACACACACACACACACACACACAATTTCAGTTATTAGGAAAGACTAATAACTGAAGAGCATGTATTGTTGTAGACCATCATAAGCACATATTATATATATATATATATATATATATATATATATATATATATATATATATATATATATATATATATATATATATAAAAAACACTATATGGATTAGGAGAAAAATAACTTGATCAGGACATCCTTATTAATCCTTAATAAAAGCTGATTTAGCTTCCAACTGCATTCTTAAGTAATCACGTTCTTCGTGTTTAAGTAAGCTTTGTAAAAAGGCCACTACTGAAAAAAACCCAGTGGAAAGTTTCATCATCAAAATCTGAACACATTCCAAAAGAAACACTGCAAGAGGGGCTGTGTTTAGGAGAGCACACCCTGCACGTTATGAGTCCTCATTCCTATCATACTTCCAGCTATTGAAATCAGGCAGACCTGACAGAGTGTGGCAACAAAAAGCAGTTCAGCAGCATGAGACCCTCGCATGAACTTCTACGCTCCTTAAAAAAAGGCACAAGACGTCGCTTGCAGTGCTACAGTAAGTCTGGGCCAACCAGCAAGACAAACAGCTGGGAGACTCTGATTCATAATTTGAGTAATCTTGAGCTTGAATTGTGCACAAATATTTTACCGATTGCAACCAAGCAGTTCTCGATGTCTCCTTTCAGCTCCAGGTCGAGCGCTTTGGCCATATCCACCTTGCTGTACTTGGAGTACTGCTCAAACACTGTAAGACAAATAATAAAATGACATCAGCTGCATTCCACAGGATCCCTAAAGCCTTCACTACACGACATTTACAGTCGTAGATTATTAACAGATTACAGAGTCTCACTTTCACACGGTTTGCTCATTTTTATGCCCAATGAAACAAATATCCACTGCACACTAAATGACTACGGGATTAAACACACTACATCCTCAACCTGCTGCTGAACATAGACAAAGCACACCCCAAAATGTGTGCCTCACATGACCTGCTCTTCTGCTTTGCATTATCCTGCTGCAGGTATGGTTTGTGTATAAGTGCAGGTCAAGCGGTGTCACCCAGTGTTCATGTGGTTTTAGTGGGAAGGCTTCCAAGCTTATAATAGTATTTTATGCAAAATAAAATACTTAAAAATTACGCTACTATTAGAATTATAATACAATTAAAGCTGCTGCAACATTTAAGATGTTAGGGTTATGTTTAGGGCACTGGTTCACATTTACCACATCATGATGGGACACAGCTAGCTTCTGTTAGAAATCAATGTCGGGGCTTTAATTAATATGTCATTTTTCCCCGAGATTCTAAGAAAAGGTAAGATAATCCTTAATTAGGCTCGCAGTGGGGAGATGAACACTGTTGCAGCAGCAAAGGGACAGGAAGTACAAAAATACAGGTAACACGGTCATGTTATAAAACAGCTTTTCTATTTAGCACTCAAGTGGACTTAGCACTCATGAACTGTTTAAAAGCAATAAGCCACTCGTTTCTAATCACGGAGAAGGACGTTTTAAATGACCTATCCCTGTAATGTCTCAAAATTCCACCCTCTTTATGAAGCAGATAATTCCTAATCATCTACTGTTGTTCAGGTGAGGAGAGGTTTACCTTTCCTGAGCTGAGCGCTGCTCCTGCTGGTCAGAATGTCAATGAACACTGCACAGTCTGTGCCTTTCCTCTTCTCTCCTGCCTCATACAGAGCCTTCGGAGACGGGACAGAAAATAAGACACATCATACAAAACAGACAGACACATACACTCCCCAAAAGTATTAGACCAGTGACGCCAATCCCTTTAATTTGCAGCAGACTGAAAACATTTGGGTTTGACATTAAAGGATGAATATGAGACAAAAGATCAATATTTCACTTTATTTGAATAATTGGAACTGGATTAACTTCAAATAGATTAAAGAGAATAAGACCTTATATTTAGTTGAAAATCCTTTGGATGCAAAAACTGCATCAAGCCTTTCACCCATTAAACATTAAACTTCTGCATCCTCTTTGAGATGTTTTGGGTCATTATCTTGTTGCATAATGAAGGATCTCTTAATCAATTTGGATTCCTCTTTCTTTGAATTGACAGAAATTGTTCTGTAAACATCTAAACTCATTGTACTACTGTCATCAAGCATGATATCATCAATGAAGATTAATCAGCCCATCCCAAAAGAAGCCATGCAAGCCCAAGCCATGACATTAAGTCCACTGTGTTTCACAGATGAGCTTATATGGCTGGGATCATGATCCTTTTTTCTCCAAACTTTAAGCTTTCAATCACTTTGGTAAACGTTCATCTTTGTCTCACCAGACCATAAAACCTCTGAGGCTTCTTTCTGTACTTCTTGGCAAATTTCAGCCTGGTCTTCCCGTTTGTCTTGATAATTAGTAGTTTGCATCTTCTGGTAAAGCCTCTGTACTTTTGCTCATAATGTCTTCTGTCACTAACAGTGGTTTTAGGGTCTTTCTTTACAGCAACTACAAGGTTTCTGTCAGCAACTGTTGTTGTTTTCCTTGGTCTACCTGTTTGACATCTGTTACTGAGAACACCAGTGATGATTTTCTACTTTAGGATTTTCTGAATGGATGTACTGGTTATGGCCAATATTTGTGCAATGTATCTTATTGATTTTAACCTTCACAGCTGCTGGTTCTTCACCCATAGACAGCTCTCTGCTTTTCACTCCAAATACTTTTGAAAAATGGGTGGGTTTTGTATGAAATGGGGGAAAATGGGAGTATATTACACAAGGGCCATTATTAACTTTCTGTTCCAGCAGATTAAAAAGCCCAAACAAACCAACAGAATGAACAAGCTTGCCATCATATCAAACTCTTGCCTTTTCATGTGCAGAGCTGGGGGTTCCTTGTTAATGAGCTGATTAGTTGAATCCAGTGTGTTGGGAACAGGAAATCCACTACAACTAAGTTCACTACGTTCACATTAACAGGCTAAACTGAATCAGGTCTGGTTTTCTTAGGGCTGTGTGGATGTGTCACATATGATCTCTTCTAATTGGTGTTGATGACGACGGCCAAAGTCGTAATAGAACTGACGTTCAAATGATCTTTTCAAAAACACATTTTAAAATCACTGATAAGGTTTAAGTTAACCACTCCTTCTTTAACGCTCTCTATCCTACACAGGGAGTAAGGAACCATTTTACATTCTGCTCCAGTTTAAAGAGAAGGAGTAAACAGCAGCATTAGTATGATGCTAACAAAATGCCTGAAATTGCAGAGATTGAAATCATCATCAAGCATCATCTTCTGTTGAGCAGAATTCTGGAGGTCTTATCTTTAAGATCTTCATGGTTCTTTATTGTAATTATTAATAACTTGTAAAGTAAAGGTCACAGTTTTATAAAGGTAATAATCAGCAGAGCTTTTATTGTCATGAAAACATGATAAATATGTTAAACATAATGTCTGAAAGTTCGATTAGGTAGAGAGGCTTTTCAAAACACATGTAAAATGTGTTATTTGGCCAAAGGTGCACAAACATATGTACTGACACACTTACCCTGGCATCTTTGTCAGCCAAGTCCTCAATTACAGTCCTCTCTTCACTTCTGGCAGCCTGCATAAATACATTTCTGTGTGTAACTTTTTTCTCTCTTACACACACACACATACACACACATACACACACATACACACACATACACACACATACACACACATACACACACATACACACACATACACACACTTTTTATTTTTATAAAATGCCCACCTTGCAGAGCGCAAGAAGAGCATTCCTGAAGTCTCCGCTGGTGTCAGATTTGATGTCATCTTCCAGATCCTTCTTGAACTCTGGAGAAGAAAGAATCACCCATTTTGGTCATCCTGGCCCAACATAGATATCTCCTCTATTAGGAGACCACATTCTCAGCTATGCAGCATAAACAGCCTCAACACTGCAAGAGGGGAATACTAAACCCTCTCACCCACTCTCTCACACAGACACACAGACACACACAGTCTGAAACCTACAGTGCAGCACTAAACTGAAGAACTCTATTATGGGTACATACATGTAACCTGGTCAAGCTTACCATCCTTGTAGGCCTTTTTGATCTCTCTGATCTCTCGGTTGCTTCTGGAGGCCAAAATCTCAATCAGGGTGTCCTCATCTGTGCCCAAGCCCTAAGCACGAAGACAGAGATGGCACTGTGAGAAAAATGAGTGTGTCTGAAGACACAAACTCTCTGTGATCACTAAGCAATCGAATACTGATAGAGCTAAGAAATGCTGCAGGATTATCTGTAGATCCATTTTCTTTTCTTTTCTTTTTTAGCACCAGCTCAGATGTGTCAGTCACCTTCATGGCCAGTTTCAGCTGTTGAGCATCATACTGGGCAGGAGTCCTCAGCAGGGCCAGAACCACGTCCTCCAGCTCCCCTTTCAGAGCATGTTTCAGGGCCCCTTCCAGTGGCTATACAACGGAGACACGGGATTAGTCACACCTAGTTCTCATACATAAAACAGCACAAAATAAAGTAAACAGCAGATGAACTGTGTGAGGACGTGTGAACCATACGCGGGTTTACTGAGAGACTGAGGAGGTGAGTTTGCCTGGTTTGAGTGAATCGTTTATTGACTTTGGGGGAGTGAGTTTCATGGCTTAAGTCACACAAGTTGGTGCTTGTACGATCAGCCACACAGGAATCATGGCTACAGTCTCAATCTCACAGCTATGGTTTCTTCACCTTGCCAGCAGACTGCTGATAGGCAGCTTTGATCTGCTGCCGCTGGTCATTGCTCCTCTTCGCAAGCACCTCAATGATGGTGACCTCATCCACACCTGAAACAACCACCATATAGTTGATATCAGCAAAACAAATAAAGAATATACTACAAACCACAAAACCCTATTTATTTTTTATGGGTTTTTCTGAATTCAAAACAAAATATCCAAAATGTTCATACAGCACAATATTTGGTTAAAGCATCGGTCTACTCATTTTCACGATTCTCTCTGTAATAAATTTACTCTAAATTGGCAGAGGATAATGTTGGTCTTTTCTGTGGAGAGACATTTCCTCTGTTGGATTTAAATTGGACAGGACTAAATTTGGCCCAGCTGACGTCAGATCAATCAAAGGAGTTAGCAATACGGTTACGCTTGTTTAAACTACTACTGCTCCTGAAAGCTCCTCATTAAGCTCTGTGTGTTAATGAACACATGGCTGCAACTATGAGACTGGAGTTATTCTCCACCCTTGGAATTGGGTGTTCCACCTTAATTGATGCAGAAGCTACAGGAAACTGCAGCACTAACTTAAGGTGGAACTGTAGCTTCATATCCTTTCTCTCATCTCACCATAAAACCTTCATCCAGAAAGTTTGTACATGGGCCTAGTCTGACTTTAGTTAAGTTTGAAGGAGCAGAATGCATGCATGTAGAAATGCACTAGTTTGATGAAATTATTGTAATCCCTGTCATGACATTCTTATCTGCGATGAGTGGATGTAAACATCTCAAACTTTTTCCGAAACTAAGTGGACAAAGCATTTTTTAGGAATGTTCCAAACAATTATTGACATTATCATGAAAAACTGACACAGTTCCTGTTCTACAGCACCAACAACAGGGCAAGCAGTGTCTCTCTACTTGTCTGAATATTGGGCAACACCTTTCTAATTTTGTGTTTCTAAAGTTTAAGGTTTGGTGTGGATAACTTTTTTTTTACGGAAGAGAAAGAATAATAGAAATAGCAACAAACCACGTTGATGCTTTGACCCCTGATTGCTTGCATTACGTTGTATTTATGTGACCTTATGGTGTCATACTGAAGTATAACTGACCCTTTGCTTTGATGGCTTTGTCCAGAACTCCAGCATCTCCACTTGCACTGAACTGAGGAGCAGGCTTCACCGTACCCTGGAACCCCTACACAGACCAAACACACTGTGTTAAACACCCTTCACCATGCCTCCACACCAGCCACACCCTATTTAAAGTCAACAGGCCTCACACACCCAAGAACAGGACTGTGTGGGAATTCAAAACAATTCGAGTAGTTTGAAGAAAGTTCAGCTATGGAACACACCTCTCCTTCACAGAACTAAAACACACCCAGCTGAGCTGCAAATCCATCATACAGCAATCAGCACGGGGTCATATATGGTCAAATGTGAGGTGAACGATATGAACACATACTCAAACTAAACCTCCCACTGTAATCTGTTTTTTTCTTGTACATATGTTTGTATTGGACATTTCATTAATGTCACAGGCTCCAAGTGGCTCAGCGGTCTAATGCGCTTCCACTATGATCTGAGGAGCGCAGGTCTGAATCCCGGTTCATGCCGCTTGCCATCAGCTGCCGGAGCCTGAGAGAGAACGAAGTTGGCCATGCTCTCTCTGGGTTGGTAATGTGATGCTGGCCGGCACAGGCATCTGTCAGCCATTTTAACGGAGCTGGGGACCCGGCGCTTTCCCCCGAGAGCATTGGCTGCCCAGCAATGATACAAAAAGGCTGCAGTTTTAAAAGAGGTGGTGGTTGATTGCACATGCATAGGAGGAGACATGCACTTTTCCTCACTCTCCTAATGTCAGAAGCATTCTACGTGATGGGGGTAGAGAACTAGTGAGGTTGGGAATTGGTATTTCCAAAAACTGAGGGGAAAACTGATTAAAAACAAACAAACTTTACATTACAACATGCACATTAACAATGCACAGATGGATTTCCAAATGTTTCCATTTACCTTAAAATCCCCTCCCCAAACTATGAGAAAGAACCCCTTGGTACCCCAGAGTTAGTTCATTTGTCCAGTCAGGTCAAGCTGTGTCATTCCATCTGAGTACCAATACATTATATGAGGCAACTGAGGAACGCACCCCCCCCCCATTCCCATAATACCTGCTCTATGGTGGTCCTGCGGGATCCTAAGCATTAAAAATCAGGGTGAAAGGAGGTCTATAAAGTATGTAGAGAAACAGATGAACTACAGTCTGTGATAATAGAACTACAAAGTGTTCCTGTAGGTCAGTGGAGCTGATTAAACGGTGGTCATGTTAAACTGATCGATATATAAATAAACACAGTCATCTAATAACATGAAAACAGCAAATACGGAGGTAGAAACAGCCCTTCAGAGATGCAAGGGTTGCTTTTATATATTATATATCTTGCTCAAATACTTATAGAATATAAAGCAAATACATAAAATGATAGATTGAGCCCATTCTGTCCTCCCACCCAGTGTTAGATAAGCTTTTCATAGGCAGGAGAGAGGACACAAACAGTTAAAGGCTTTTCTTCTCCCACCACAGAGGATGAGAGGTTAGGATGGGCGGGGATCAGCATACCTCTGACTCATTCGTTCCTGAATGTTGGTTCCCCCTCTCTCGCCCTCTACTTTTCTCTTCCTGCTCCTCCTCCATCTGCCTCTAGTTCTCTGCTTCCCCACCCATCCCATCTCTCCTCCTTCAGTTCCCACTTCAGTTGAGTCATTTGCTCACTCACTTCATCTCTCTCACTCCCTCACTCTCATTCTTTCCACACACTGTGGCAAATGGGAAAAAGGAGCTCTATAAACAGTTACGAAAACGTACCAAGTCATCGGGTGCGCCCAGATAGACGGTCTGCCTGAGCAACTCCTGAATGAAGGACATGTTGGGTGTATCTGCGAAAGAAAAGCATTATTAATGTGAGATTGTGGTAAACTTTTAAACAGCAATTCCACATTTTTCAAGGATCTGTGGAAATTCAGTGGCTTAGACGTAAACAGATTTGATGTGGAATGCTCCACTGGCTGTAATTGGAAGCAGGCGTCACAACGTCTGCAAAGAACTCAAACTATTTACTCACAATCCAAAACCACCAGGGAACTTGCATGTGTTTTCTGAGTTCATGTGCATCATTGATGGTAAAATAATGGCAATTCTTAAAAAGTATTGCTGCTGTCCAGTGAAAACCATGTATCTCCATTCTTGTCTGTTTTTAGTTTTCTCCATGGTTTGGACCCTGTTGCTGCTCTGTGCACTGTGTAAATAGCTCTGCATGAATAATCCAATAGAAATGCTTGAAAATTACTTTTCAACGGAAGTTAATGTAATGTTTTCCCTTCTCCTGTCAAGCTGCCATTATGGGGATACTTGTTTTTCATTGGACAGTGAGTACAATGGCCTAAATGTACTCGTCATCCGACTGTATAACAATGACTCCATCCTCATGCATCTCCATCCAGCAGGCTGCCAACAACCTCACTTTAAGCATCAGGTTACAAACAGAGAAGGCAGTACACACTTAAAAATGAGGGTTCTTCAGTAAAGAAAACGGTTCTATATAGAACCACAAACACTCAAAAACCCACTGAATCAATAAAGGGTCTTTGCATCATGAACTGGTTCTACAGATGAATGGAGAATGAACTGCAGAAGGTTCTATACAGAACCTTTTTTAAAACGATTCTATAAAGCACCAAAATAAAAGGTTCTTCTATTGTTCCAAGCTGCACTGTAACAATAGTAGAACCCTTTTTTGATGTCATATTCAACTGTTTTCAAAAAGGTTCTGTATCTTCCAGGATGCACAGAACCCTATAATCATGCAAAAATAATCACCAGAGTGCTCATGGTTCCATACAGAACCATAACTCTACTGAAGAACCCTTGAAGAACCCTCATTTTTGGGGGTGTTGTTCAGTTGAGCGCCATGATTGCACTTATGATCAGAGTTTGCTCAGCTTAGATCATGATCTTCGGATCTTCATCCTCAGCAGATAAAGTTATTAAAAGTCAAATCTGAGCTATTGTAGTCACGTGACTCCCAACCGCTGGAGGAAGGTCCACGCCTTTCTGCTGCCTGACAGCCCTTCACAGAGCTTCATTTGCCCCGAAAAGTACTGCACAAGTGAAGAAAGAGGACAGTCTCTCTGCAGCATGTCCTCAAAGTGATAGAGCACCTTCTGGACCGCGCTTTTACCGCTTAAAGCAAACTTAGAAGTCCATCCATCAATACCACCTTAAATAAGGCGGCGGCCGCATCACCGCGCCCCGGCGGTCGCTCAGAACTGCAGCAGTATTTAAGGTGGACCGGAGAGTTCAAGAAAGAAGCGGACTTAAAACCGTGCAAACGGAAAACAAGCCGCAGACATCGTCAGTCGAAGCATGATTTGCGTTATAAGTTCCAGAAAGCTGAAGATAAAGTGAGAAGAGGAGAATTCAGCTCTTCACTCACCGAGAGTTGCTCTTAGTTGCGGCGGAGACTCGGACAGAGGAGCGGTCACACTCCTTCTTTTCACCCATTTTCCGCATAAACCCCGCCTCCCGGCGCTGCGATTGGCTACTACCGCGCGCGTTCTACCCTCTGATTGGCTAAAAGTTTACTCTCCCTGTCAATTAAGCCGAAAACGGGTGGGTCTAAAAAAAAAAGACGCCCCACTGACGTAACAGGTGTGTTTTTTGGGTTGCCTGGAGTTTTTGGGCTGGTGGGCGTGGCCATCTGACAACAGTCCAGTGGAATGCAGTTAAATTAAACTATTCTGTATATTTAATCCGCTGAGCTGGTGACTGGAGACAGACATCAGTTCCATTGCTCTAAAAGTTACAACACACAAGAAAAAAAGACTATTGAGAGACTAAAGCAGATCAAATCCCATATAAAGCTCTGAGAACCCTAAAGATATCTCATATCATATCTCTCTCCTCTCCAGTGCAAACCTCCATCTCTCCAGGTTCTGTTCCATCTGCTCTCTACTCTCACCACAGATTACAGTGTCTGGCAATACATATATAAGATGCTGAGATTTTGGTTGGGAGTGACGAGTATGGAGATAAAGCCAGAGAGGCCAGGTTGAGATGGTTTGGACATGTGTTGAGGAGGAACAGTGGATATATCGGACAAAGAGTGTTGGAGATGGAGCTGCTGAGCAGAAGGAGAAGAAAAAGACCTCAGAGAAGGTTTATGGATGTAGTGAAGGTGGACATGAAGATGGTTGGTGTAACAATAAAGGAGGCGGGGGATAGGGCAAGATGGAGGCAGATGATCCGCTGTGGTGACCCCTAAAGGGAATAAGGAAGAAGATTAATGTAATCTTGCCAATGGCATGAAATCAGCCTGTTTAGTAAAATTCACTGTCTGAGCCTCATTCAAACAGCAGTCTAAGACGAAACACTCCTTATAACTTCAGTAATTAATGGGCGGGGCTAGGTGTGTAGGTTTTCCAAACTAAACAGTGAACTGAAAACCGTCTGTTTTTTTCTGACACACAGACTGTGAGAATTATACTAGTGCATCTGAAAAAATTAAAATATTGTGAAAAAAGATTTTTCATAATTTAATAAAAAAAATAACTCATTTTGTTTTAATTACATTTAAAGTAATATATTTCAAGCTCATTTTTTAAATTTTGATACTGATTTAATTAAGTCATATAATAATAATAATAATAATAATAATAATAATAATAATAATAATAATAATAATAATAATAATAAAAATTAAATGAAATCGAAAGAATGAATGACATTATGAACACAAATGATCTTTGAGTTGTTCAGCAGTGGAACTGTGTTCTCTGTGAATGATGGTGCTTCAGCCAATATATTTGGGATGTATTGAGGAGTTGGGATGAGGTGATCATCCAACACATCCAGCACAATCAAATCCTAACAGCAATGCTCCAAAACCTAGTAGAAAGCTTTCCCTGGACTGTCCAGGCTGTCAAGTCCAACAAGAGTAACATACACTCTTTTTAATACCCTTGATTTCAGAAGAAAAAATTAATGAACAGGTGTCCCAATACTTTTGTCCATATACTGTCTCTTTAATATACTATGTCAAGCCCTTTTATTGTATTTTTATTCACAGGTTACTGTCCCAGGGCTTGAGGACAGGGCTGAAGCAGGTTGCCACAGTAACACTGGTATGTCTGTGTAGAAAGCCACATTACTGTACACCAGCATCCTGCGGGCTTGTCTGCCCACGCCTCTTTACACGACTGAACAAATACACTTCCTCTAAAGCATTTCAGACATACCTTAACAAATGGTACTTGTCACTTGTCTACTCATTTGTTGTTCATTGTGAATGTTTCCTCCATGATGCAACAAACCAGGACAACTCATGCTTTGAATTACAACAGTGACACCTGTTCTGCGTAGATTGACGTTGTTCTACTTCTTGGTCACACCCATGAGCCATGATGATGGGTTTTATCAGATGTAGAGGCAGCATGTGTTGTGCCATTACTCTCTGGAACTGTCTACACCTACTATTGGATGGTCATCTGGAGATCTACATTCCTGCAGACTGACCTGTCCTGACCGGCCCAGAGAGTAGACGGACTACAGTGTGTAGGCGTGTATTTATCAACATAATTGGTGTCACCATCAACATAATTCCACAGCAGTCTGTGGTGGTGTTCAAAAGGATAAGTGAGAGCTCTTCTTGAAATTCTTGGTTCACTAAATGGTTCAACTTTGGCTGGAGATGAAACCTGCAGGAATGGTGACCACTGGCCACCCAGGCCCCCAAATCCCATTCAGTCCCATTGAAGTCCTCAGGTGAACTGAACAAAGTCCAAAAGTGAAGACCTTCCTGAAAGATCCTGAAAGACCCTTCCTTCCTGTAGACTTCAGCTTCAACCTTAATCTATCCCATCTGACCATTCCTGACCCGTACAGATCAACTAATCAATCGACTTTTTTTCCACTTGGAAATGCATTGAAGGTGACCTTCATGTTCAGTATTGCGGTCAATACAAATAAAAAGACAAAGAAAACACGATGGTCCAGAGAGTCAAACTAGTGACCTTCCAGACACAATGTCACAGCTTCCCCACAATATTTATAATATTCAACTGAAATCAAAGAAGGCAATTGATCAAATGAAACATGTTAAAAAGTAACCAATCAACATAATGAAGATAATGATATTGAACAAATTAAGATTTAAGGAGAGAAAAATAAAATAATCATATAAATTATAATTTATAAATACATAAAAAATAAATATAACCATTAATAAACCTACATTACCCAAATCAAATCTGAATTATAAGATAAAACAGAAACTATAAGATGAAAAAATATGAGGATCGAATATTAAATCAAACAATATTAACATTAAAACCAGGATCTTATTTTTAAGATTTTTTAGGCCAAACAAAGATTTTAAAAACAAAGGAGGAATAAAATCAAAAAAGGAAACTAAAATAAAGATAAATTAATTAAATAATACTGAAGATGATTGTGGTTCTAAAAAAACCTGAAATTTAAAATATGAATAAGAACAACATTAATAATAAAAAAATACATAAATAAATGATACAGATTAAAAATCAATTAAAAAAGCTACAGGAAAAGTAGAGGCAGATAGAAATGAAAAGTTTAACATAACTTTTAGTAGAAGATGGTCATCTGCGCTGCCATCGGGGCACAAATGAGACAGTAATGGCAATTATGCACCAGGATGAAATGATCCCAGTCGTAGCAGCTACAGTATCTTTAATTTACCAATAATGTTTACATTTGATTCAACTAATGGTTATGTTTTCATCATATTTCCAATGAGAGCTAACTAACCCCATTTTTCATCAGTCATGGTTTCTTTTCTGTGGAATGGGGCCAAACACTTTCACTCAGCAGGTAAGGGCCAGTACGAGCTCACACGGTCAGTGTCAACCAAAGCATGTGACATATTTGATGATTGTCAAAATGTGATGCTGTACAGGTTTAAGGTTGCTAGGAGGTGTTTGGTTTTGTTTGTAAAACTAATTCCTGCTTTCAGATCAGCCCAGTTCATCATGTCAGTCAGTTTAGGCCGTGCCCCCAGTCAAAAAGCCTGATCCTGCATTGCTGACGAACTCTGTCCAGATAGATGTATTGATTGGTCTAGCACTTTCAGAGACACAGGTGGACAGATTGATAAATAGACAGCCAGGCAGTTAGATTGTGATAAAGCAAAACCAGGCAGCTTTGCTGGAGCCATGTAGTGGTTTTTATTAGACAAAAGCAGAAGTATCAAAAACAGAGTTCTGAAGGACAGGGTGAGGGGCAGGAAAGTGGAGTCAAGGGCCAGGAAGTCAAAAAGACCCTACTGGACAGAGGTTTGCTGAGAGAATGCATCTTTAGACGTCATGACTATGCATAGTGATAATGAAGTCCACCAGATCCATGCTGTTCCTGTATCTCTACAGGTTCTGTCTGTATTTTGTACTACTGTTACAGCAGGACTTTCTCAGCCCTCAATGATCATCATCCCAGTTGGCATAGATGGCATAATCTGTCTAATGCCTCGCTATATCTAGTTCCTTAAAGCAAGCAACAAATATGGAGTAGTTGACTTGAACACACTTCAAAAACATTCTCTTTTCTGTGGTCATTTCTCAGTCCAAGGGTTTCTTTATACTGTGGTCATTTGTCATTCATGGGCATGGCTTCAGGTAACTGTATGTGCATGCACTCCAAATTTACTGACCATTAGTACTCATTAACATACACATATTAATAAATCTGTTGTCCATTTTACTCATAGTTTACTCGCAGTTGCTCAGTAAATCTGGGCTTTCATGGAACTTCAAAGAACCAACAGGTCCCAAGCCTTAGATAGAGCAACCACATGCAGTGTCTCCTGGTGAACAGACAGACAACAAACAACTTCCAAAGCCTGTTTTGGTCAACTGTCTGTATGAGACTCACAAGGGTGCAGTTTTATGTATTAATAAGATTACAGTGCACTATTACCATCACCTTGCACTTTCACTTTAGGTGCTCCACCTACATTACAGGTGTACACTTACAGCTACAGATCATGTATTGCTGCACAATGCATCATTGTCCACTTTCTGATCCACCATTGTCCAGATATTTGGTTGTGTTTTGAGTGGTGGATAATTCTCAACAAGGACTTAAGGTAGAGTGCATGTGGCCCTCGCAGTAACAACAGGCTAAATACCAGGCACAACAGTCATTCTAGATCAGTGGGTCAGCTCTGTGGTCAGAAACTGACCAATGATGAAGGGCTGGAACATGGCTAACTCAAATTGAGGTGGAGTACATGAGCTCTAGTCTCTAACTGGACACCACTGGGGTGGAGCTACAAGAGAGTGGCCAGTCATTCATTCACAAAAGTGAGAGATGACCTGTAAGCATGCATGACAGGACAGACGGGCCCACACATCGGCATCTAGTTACAATCTCTATCACACACACATTTGAAACCTGAAGACATTCGGTGGCCTGCTATGGCCAGCCAGGCAAACTAATACCCACTGAAACCTCATCCACTCACTTTAATATTTCAGGAGTGATGAGAATTCAGTTCCTCGCAAAAACAAGCAGCGTTCCAGTTCCTCTCTCCTGCTTCTGCCAGGCACAGCTGCCAGAGCCGCACACGGGTAAACCAGCTTTATTTTATTCCATTATAGTTCAGTGCGAAGTGTAACAGAACGCTGTCTTCGGAGTCATCTGTCCAGATAGATGTATTGATTGGTCTAGCAGTTGGATAGACAAAGAGATATATAGAGAGATAGATAGCTAGATTGGATAGATAACCAGAAGAAGAGACACAGACACTGATAGGTAAATGGATGCATGGATGGTTAGATTTAATGGATTTGGATTCAATTGATTTCTTTTAGCAATATTTTCCAGTAAAAAGTGACAACAGAGACTTATGAATATGTGTATACAGTGAGAAATGCTGTTTGCAATTCCTGGACAGTTATTTCTAATGAATTCAGCACCATTATTACTCTCCCTAGGACTGGCGGTCCAGTACAAACCACTCTAAAGGCATGGTGAATAATATTACAGGAAGTCACAAAGAAAACCAGGACTTGCATTGCATCATGTCAAGTTTCATGAGTCATCAGGGAAACCAAGAACAAGAACAGCGTCAAAGATAGCAGAAGAGAAAACCACTTGTCTCCACTAAGAATATTGCCTCATGTCTGACATTTGCCACAAATTTGAAAGGAAAAGTGTTATATTTGCTGAAAACCAAACATTGAATTCCAACATTTTAAACCTCTTCTAACTGTGAAGCAGGGGGGTGGCAGTATCATGGTTTGCGGCTGCTTTGAAGCTTTGTTATAACTGATGGGACTATGAATGAATACTGCAGTGGACCAGCAAACTGTATGGAAAAATGAAACAGTAGACACTGAAAAAAGCCAAAAAGTAGGTTTGGTTGAATCCCTGTGAACCACACATCAAATCGGTTTCTAATGCAGGCCTCATTTGTTATTTTATGTCTCTGCTGTTTTGTAACACTGTACCGTGTTTTACTGTGTTTCTGTCCTCAGACTAGAACAGAGGCAGACAGACAAACAGACCCCGTCATGTACGTACAGAAGAACTCGGGAGCAGAAATAATTCTGTCTCTCAACTTCATGGGGAAGAAGTTGCGAAATCACATGGTTGCTCCGGCTGCCAAGCAACGTAAGTGCTAACATAAACACACACACGCACACACACACACACACACACACACACACACACACACACACACACACACACACACACACACACACACACTCTGATTCAGGATTTCAGTTATTAGGAAAGAAGAAGAGTATGCATTGATGCAGACCATCATCATCCTGCAGTTCATCCGGCAGGGTGTGTTTGTCTGTGTGTGGGATCTTTGTGTGCCAGTCAGTTTATGAGTCCGTCTCCCCATTTCCCTCCCTGTCTTGTACTAATCCTGTGTAGCACAATGCAGTAGTAGGAGTGGTAAATATGCTTGGCTGCACCTTTACTCAACACATCCAACAGAGGCAATGAAGCAGATCAGATTTGATCTTAGAGTCTGAACTTTCTGGCTTGGTGGACTTTCTGGTTTGGTCTCCCTATAAGAAGCATGTTCAGTTTGAGGTTTCTACAGTGTAGAACATTATTAAAGTGCAACACCAGTGGATCTACAAATGAATATCACCAACACAGGCTGGTGGCTGGTTGTGTGTTCTATTGTTAGTGTTTTAAAAACAGTGTCTGCTTCTCTGTAAATGTCACAAAAATCTCAAGACAAGTCAGGTGACGTGATGCCAGTGTGGGCCTTAATGTTGGATGAGGCCCGTAACCAGTGCATTAACGCTGCAGTGGAGTTGGACGAGGCCCATAACCTGCATGCAAAGACTGCGATGCTGGACCTAATTCCGAAGCTCACATGTGAAAGCTCCTGGATTAACGTGCATGACATTGGCTAAAGATGCTGTTTCCAGTCATCTTTTAGGAATAAACTGCTGACAGAGACGGCAGTGCATATTAATAGACTTTTGAACATTAATAGACTGCAAAACTATAAAATTTATGGAAAATTAATAAAAGTTCCTGGTCCAAAAACGTGTTCATCTGTTACCAGTGTATGAGGTAATGAGGTCGTGTTTAAGGTTTGTAGGTTGGAAATCATGCTGTGATGCTTCTCTGCAGGTGCCTGGGAGACCACTAATGTGCAGTATGATGATGGGGGACCTGCAGGGTCCTCCAGAACAGTCCGAGCCCAGCCAGCAGTGCGTGTACGGGAGGAACTGCCTGGGAGCATACCGGACCTGCGGGAGGAGGTGCAGCACCACCGACCCTGCAATGTCCACAACACACACCTGGACCAGGAAGCTGATTCAGGTATATTCCCACTGTACACTTTTGGCACCTGACAGCGAGCATGGAGTATAGCAGTCCATATTCCACACGACAGATTAACCTTCATAACAGTCACACCATCATCATAAACCTAACTGCCTAAATGTCGTATGAATATCATACATCGAAATCCAAAAATTTGCTTAATTATAACAAAGACACTGAAGTATTTTGACTATTTCTAACAAGCCAACTAAACCAGTGACTGTAGAAAACACGGACAGCACATCACTCAAAGTACCGTGAAAGCTACCACAGGTCTAGCACCTCTGCTGGCTGGTTGCAGTATGATGTGTACCACCCACCCATCCCCATGTTTCATCCCCATGTTTATTCTCTAAAATGTATGCAATTTTTTTTATTTTCACAAAATGTATTCTCTAATCTTTCCTTCGGCTAATATTTGCTCATTTGCTATTTTGTAAGAAAGCAGGATTAAGTGATTGATGATTTTCATATCTATAGAATATATATAACAGAAACACAGTGTCCATGTTTTCTACAGTCACTGAAATAATAACTTTAAGTTCAAAACAATTAAATTTATTAAGATGAAATTCAACACCATAAATATAACGAGACCTTAAAAAGAATAGATCAGTGAAAATCTAATGAACGTGACTCATGAATTAATCCAAGAGCCATCAGTCAGCCAAAATAAGTTTGATATCGGACTTGTGCTCCTTTAGTTCAGAGGAGTTGATAAAACCCTATGATTTACAAAAAGCAGCCAGTTTCAGTAGCTTTTCCACATTTTTCTTAAATGTTTAAATACATTCAATCTATGTCAGATATGACCGAGTATTCTTCAAAAATATTGTCCATAGCTTTCCCACAGATTTCTGAAAATGTTTGAGTGTGTATTTAGTGAGATGAGACCGCCGACAGTACAGGTCTGGAATTGGTTTGTCTAATGCCTCCCATTCTGAACAAAACAGTCATCAATCATGTTAATTCAATTTTCCGTGTCAATTCTCTTCCTTTAGACTTTTTAGTATCCTGTTCTTTGTCTTTTTCTTTGTTATAAGTGGGACACTCTGGGACAAAAGTATCGGCATGAGGTCAAGACACAGGTGAAAGAAAAAAGAGAACATGGGCCACAAGGGGCGCTGCTGGACCTAACGAAGCTACCGTTACCGTTCCTTCACAACTAAACACTGCAAACCAATCACAGATACTAAACAAGGCGTTTCATGAGATGATGTGGAATCTTTACTAAACAGTTAGTGCATCTTTAAAAATAATGTAATATATATACAGTACAAAGCAGTGTTTTACATGTTGAAACTCTTGTAAATGTGTATTTAAATCTGTTTATCTGGAATAATTAGCGATAAATATTTTGTGTATTTATTGTCTCTAAACAAGAGCTAAATATAGGTTCTAATATATAATAACTTCATTAAATTAAAGGTACTTGTGTATAAACTGTATATATACTAATGTCATAAAGTTTGGAGTCTGTTTTTAAATAAAACATTTGTTGAAGGTATGTGTATAAAATTATGTTAATATGATGCATACATCTATAATAAACCAATCAAATCAAATTGTCCTTTTTTTTTGATACTGAGAATCCAGAACAGTATTTACAGCAGTAACTTCTACAGTCTGTAAAGATCTGATGATGCATACATTCAGCGACATAATTACAAACCATAACGACCACTCGAGGTGCTGAGTGTGTATCTGAAACCATTTGAGTGATGTTTAATGGTGTGTGAGAGAGAGAGAGAGAGAGAGAGAGAGAGAGAGAGAGAGAGAGAGAGAGATAGAGAGAGAGAGATTTTGTGTTTTTTTCTGGTACTCTGGAGTAGAGGAGTAGATGGTTCCTCTGAGCACACTGCACACTGGCTGCCCAGCAAGGGTAGAAATGTTAGTGGCAGTTCGAAAAGAGGAGGTTAAAACAGCAACAACAAAAACTGCAGTGAACAGCACAAGGAGAGGCAACCTATTAGTTCCACTGGCAGCAAAACAGCTCCAGTACAGGATGATACCGTCACCATGTTTAACAGTTGGTACAGTTTTCCTGCAGCCAAACAACTCACATTTTGCTCATGTGGTTCAGCTGCAAATTTTATTTTGGACCAGAGGCTTCATTCTTGAAAGGCAGCCTCTTAGTCCATGGGGACTAAAACTAGGATGACCATGACACTGGTGTTCTAGCAGCTTCCAGTTCATGCTAGGTCTGTTCCTTGTTGGTTCTTCGGTTGTAGTTGGGCAACCAATTCCCTCTCAGTTGAGTGTGATAATTTCCAGTTCCAACGAACTAAAGCAACAACATTCTCATGTCTCTAATATACATCGTCATGTCACATCATTAAACACCTCCTTGTTCCTGAACCACATTTTAATAAACTCCATCTGTTAACTCCTCATTAACCTCCATTCACCCTGTTCTGGACACCACAGGACCACCTGAAAGCAGCTATTATGTGGGTGGGGGGTCATTCACAGCACTGCAGTGGACACTGACACGGTGGTGGTGCGTTAGTGTGTGTTGTGCTGTTATGAGTGGATCAGACACAGCAGTGCTGCTGGAGTGTTTAAACACTGTGTCCACTCACTGTCCACTCTATTAGACACTCCTACCGAGTGTCTCCACCTTGTAGATGTAAAGTCAGAGAGAGAAGCTCATCTGTTTCTGCACAGTTTGTGTTGGTCGTCCTCTCGTCCTTCGTCAGTGCTCACAGGACGCTGCCTAGAGGACACTTTTGGAGGGATATTTCTGGTTGGTGGATTGTTCTCAGTCCAGCAGAGACACTGAGGGGTTTAAACACTCCAGCAGCACTGCTGTATCTAATCCAGTGTTACTGCAGTGCTGGTAATGACCCACCAACCTCATAATTGCTGCACTGAAGATCAGAGTGGAAGGAGGAGAATAAAGTCCGCAGAGAAACAGATGAACTACAGTCTGGAATTATAGAACCACAAATTGCCCCTGAATGATCAGAGGAGTTTGTTCAAATGTGACTTTACTTGACTGAGTATAAAATATGTTTCACTATTTTCAATATATCACAATATATATATATATATATATATAAAAATTTGTCTTATGCCTGTTTGACATGTGAAGGGCTCTGGAAACACACGGGTACTTCATGGCTGAAGAAGGGAAGGCTGAAATGGAATAACTTCAAGCGCTGGATTGACTCGGACCGCCGTGGTCACCCAAACCACACTGCAGCCCAAGGTACCACAGCACAGGAAAGCTTCATTCATTTCCTGAAGCGTGAGCTCATATAAAGGCCACATCTGTGTGTTTTCCTGAATCACTCTTATGATTTAATCCCCAGGATCCCAAATAGCCTCCGTTAACTCTACAGTGAGAGATCAAGAGAACGAGGAACCTGTGGATGTGAAGATTTTCATCCCTTATGATTCTGCCAAACTCTGTATAACCCAAGTATGAAATCCTTTCCTTCTCTATCATGAAATCCTTTAAAACAGGTCTATTAAAGGCCCTATTTTCAATAAGTGCACAGAACGGACAGAGACTGCAGACGGAGTTAATCTCAAATAAAGTTTAGTGTAAAGTTTGGACCCGTTGGCAGGTTCTAGTCACTGCAGATTCCTCATAGATGCTCAGCTATTAATACAGAAAATGTTTGTTACAAATGAACTCTTGGTTCAATGTCAATGAATCTTTATTAGATGTAACCCTATAACTAACCCTGACCCTAATCTTAACATAATCCCCTTATTGGTAGGTTTAATTTTAGATTAAGATTTAGATGAAGGTTAGGGTTAGATTTAAGATTTAGATGAAGGTTTGATTTAAGGTTTAGGGTTGGGGTTAGATTTAAGGTGTATGTTTAGGTTTAGGTTTTAGGGTAAGGGTTAAGTCAAGGTTAATTTTAGATTTAGGATTAGATTTAAGATTTAGATGAAGGTTAGGATTAGGGTTAATTCAAGGTTAAGTTTAGGCTTAGGGTTAGATATAAGGTTTAGGTTAAGGTTAGGCTTATGATTAGATTTAAGGCTTCTGTTAGGATTAGGTTTTAGGGTTAATGCAAGGTTAGAATTAAGGTTTATGTTTATGTTTATTTTAGGTTTTAGGGTTAGGTTTAATTCAAAGGGTAGGTTTAGAGTTAGGGGTAGATTTAGGTTTAGGTTAAGGTTAGGCTTAGGCTATAGGTGATTAGATGTAAGGTTTATGTAAGGGTCATATTTTATGGTTAATACAAGGTTAAGGTTAGGATTAGATTTAAGGTGTTGGTTAAGGTTAGGATTAGGTTCAAGATTATGATTAGATTTAAGGTTTATGTAAGGATTAGGTTATAGAATTAATAGAAGGTTACAGTTAGGATTAGATTCAAGGGTTAATACAAGGTTAGATTTAAGGTTTATGTAAGGATTAGGTTATAGGATTAATAGAAGGTTACAGTTAGGATTAGATTTAAGGGTTAATACAAGGTTAGATTTAAGGTTTATGTTTAGGTTTAGTTTAGATTTTATGGTTAGGTTTAATTCAAAGGGTAGGTTTAGGGTTGAGGTTAGATTTAAGGTTTTGATTGAGGTTAGGGTTAGATTTAAGGTTTATGTAAGGATTAGGTTATAGGATTAATAGAAGGTTACAGTTAGGATTAGATTGAAGGTTTTGGTTAAGGTTAGGGTTGGGATTTAGTGTTGATTCAAGGTTACGGTTCTGGTTAGGCTTTGGATTAAATGTATGGTTTATGTTATTTATAGGTTGGTTTTAGGATTATTTCAAGGTTAAGTTTGGGGTTAGGGTTTAGACTTATGTTTTAGGTAAAGGTTAGGGTTAGGATTAGGAATAGGGTTCAATTCCATAGAGACTTGAACATACAAGGTAAGATAAGTGAGTAGAAGACATCTACAATGAACCATCCAATAAGTGAGCTAACCAATTCACAAACTCATACACTCTCCCGCTGAAACGTGTGTTAAAATGAATATACTTGCACACTTGCATATACAGTAGGTTTATAGCTCTGGAGCTGGTGTATTCAGACCATTGATGGCCTTTCCTAACATTCACTAGGCTTTACTCAGTAATGGCAGTACTATGATGGTGAACACAGGTCTCATTGTAGGGATTCCCTCAAGCTCTGTCTTCTGTAGTCACATGAAGGTCACTCCTCCTCCTGCCTGTGTGATGATGTGCTTTGCTGGGGTAAACAAACTGCTGGTCAGTGCAGATGGCTGGGTTGGCGGGTGATCAGCTAAGGCTTCGACTTGTTCCAGGTCTTAACTGACAGAACTTCCTATCAGCAGTAGACGTTACTTCTGGTTCTACTATAGCAGGGGTGCCAAACTCAAATATACAGTGGGCCAAAATTTAAAACTTGAACAAAGTCGCGGGCCAACATTGAACAAATCAACGTTGCTATGACGACTGTCATAGAGGAGAGGGCATTTCTGGGTCCTGTCCTGATTTACGCACAAAAAAACAACGGCAGGGCATTATGGGATTTTTAGTATTAGCGGTGAATGCGCTGTATAATACCAGCAGGCCAGCTCTAGTAGTCATTTGGTTTTGCCTCGCAGGCCAAATATATTTCCACTACGGGCCAAATTTGGCCCGCGGGCCAGAGTTTGACACCCATGTACTATAAAGAAGTATATTAAGCTCCTTCAGGCCACATGTTTGCAGTACTGTTAAAATGCCTGGGATCAGCATTTCCAATAATATGAATATAAATCATCAGTAGGGTGCAATGAAGCTGTTAAAACCTGTTTAAAGAGGCAATGCCTCAGGTGTTTGAAAACTGTCCATAATTTAGAAAAACGTTTGTCAACAAAGCTCGTGCAAAATCATTATTCCAAATAGTTCTGGAGGCAGCTCTACCTTGGAGGCAGAACAAGTGCAATGCATTTCATGCAATGCATCCTCGTATAAAGCTCTGAGAAGCAGATGAACCAAAGCTTTGCTTACTGGATATTTGAATTGGTTAATTGGTTACTACTCAAAATGGTTCTGGAGGCAGCTCTTCATCTGAGGGAGAACAATAGCAATTTGTTCAGAGAATAACCAGTTAAAAGTGAGCAAAGGAAAAGTGGTAAATCCAGGTTCATAAAGTAAAAATCCACCCAGACATTTTCAAAGCCAGTTATCATATAGCTCTATGATGTGGTCACTATGAAGTGTCTGTCCTTGTACCAGATTGCTGATGACATGATGGCTATGAAGGACCGGCACCTCGAGATGGTCCAGGAGCTGGAGGAAAACTTTCTCATTGCATCGCAGGAGAATCAGGTACCAGTGGAACCGCAATAATGATGATTCAATGAGCAATCAGGACAAGAAGAAACCACCAGAGTAAGCATTAAGTACCAGTATATAAGTACGAATAAATATTAGAGTCCTACTGTGCTCATGTCTATAATGCTACTCCTAGCACTAGTGATAGATCAAGTTCTCCAGAACAACAGCCCCAGAAAATCACTGCCAAGTATGTTGTCATACCTATTTTCGGTCTTCTGTAACTGCTTTCTTCAATTGTAAATTGGACAGTTGACACAGGTTGGGTCCATAGATTCATGATATTGACTCCACGTTCTGATTCTAATCTCTGGTTACAGTGGTCTGGTGTTTAGCACATTCCCCTCCCAGTACTGTCTGGATGTAGTTGCCATATTCTCCTTGTATCTGTATGGGTTTCTTCTGGAGAGCCTACCTGGAATCATTGGGCATAGGGCAGGAATACACCCTGGACAGGGTGCCAATCCATCACAGGGTACTGCACACATACACTCACACCTAGGGGCAATTTATCTTGACCAATTCCCCTACAATGCTTTTTAGGAGATATGAGGAAACCGAAGCAGATGTAGGGAGAAGACACCAAACTCCTCAGTCTGTATGCTCAGATATGGACTGGCACGCAAAACTGTGTTATTTTACTTTGATCTTCAATGTTCAGGACCCCACAATGTTCAGGACCCCCACAGTCTGCAGAGAAACAGATGAACTACAGTCTGTAATTATAGAACTACAAAGTGCTCCTGTATGGACAGAGGAGCTGATGTTATGAACAGTAAGAGAAGAAACAAGGAAGGGGTCAAAATGTTATGGTTGATCATTGTATGAGAGTAGAAATGCTGACCTGTATCTTCACAATATGAAATGCCCAGCAGTGCTGCCACATGATTGGCTGATTAAATCACTGAATTAGTACTGTAGGTGTACGGGTGTTCCTAATGAAGTGCTCGCTGAATATAGATGAGGTCTATAAACACATGGCTGTAGCATGTCTGTCTGTGTCCAAGTAGGAAAGGACAGTGCTCACAATCAGACGCCATTACCAGAATAAGCTGAACATGCTGAAGAGGGTCCTGGGGATCTACCAGGAGAAGGTAGTCAGAAGAAATGCTTTGTGGGAGGAGAAGATAAAGGTGAGTTCGAAAACGTAACAATTTTTTCAACAAATCATTTATTTTGCATGGCCTGAGCAGTCAGACTGCTCTACAGCCCAGTGCTGGGGGCTGGTCAAAGTGTCCTTAGGTTCCATAGTATGTTCTATTGGCAAAGCTTTTCTATGGTGATTATAAAAGCTGCACAATGGACTGAAAAGCTGGGTCAGCTAAGTGTGTAACATTTGGTTCTCTCTGCTTCTCCCTGTTTGAATGTTCCTCTTTTCCTGTGGTTGAACTCAGAGTCTGCAGGCCGTGAATGAGAAGCTGCGGGAGGAGCAGAGGGCTCTTCGGGAGGGCAACAGGCAGGACTCGGCCAACTGGGAAAGAGAGAAGGTACCATGTCAAACAGAGCAGTGACCCCCAGTCTTGTCTCATTTGATGACAATCAAAATGGCAGAGTTAGACAGAATGATGTATGCACAGTTTGGAGAATTCAGTCTTACGAGCCTTGTGATGTGATCTTGTTTGGGCAATCAGACCCAATTATATTAGAAGGAAGCCTGTTTTTTGCCATGATTGCCACGGTGTGCTCTATTTGCACAATGTAATCTGTGTATACTGTGTATAGTGTAGTATATGTGTGTATTGTCTGTGTAAAACATACAAGCCAAGATCTACACTTTACGGGCAGTTACGTTATATATTCTAGGCTTCATATGTCAGGAAAAGAATAATCAGACGTCATACACATAACTAAATACAACACTTACCCTCTCCATCCATCGTCTCATCATTGTGTTATGAATCAGTACTCCAGTAATCCAGTTCAGCTAAAGCTTCCAACTGAATTAAATCCCAGTTTAAGTGCCAAAGAAGAAGACTTCCAGTGCATGTTTACTGCTCTGTTTGCTAATGACATCACTGATCCAGATGTGGGTTATAGAGGAAAATAGGGAAGAAAGGGAGTGTTTTCTCTCTTTCTTTGTTCAAACAGGGCTAATATTTCAGAAGAACAATCCTGAAAAGGACTAATTGGATTAACTGATACATATTTTTTAAATAAATTATTCTGATTATCATATTATTATTATTATTATTATTATTATTATTATTATTATATACATCATTGTCTGTGTTACAGACAAGTCATCCATATTCTTTCATTTTCAGGTTGATAACATTCTGGATGATCAATAGTATGAGATTTAAAGTGGTTTAATTCTTTATAAGGACTAAAACATGGTCAAATTCATACAAATATTATTAATAATGAAACTCTTATTTTTTTTATATGTGAGTTAAAAACAAATTTGAGTAGATTAGGATCCCTTGACTATGACAATATACTTCTAAATGTTAATAAAAGTGAATAAAAGTATGCCAAACTAAGAAAACATCAAACAAAATTGGTTTAAAAGGGTTAATTGAGAGTAGTAGCAAAAAGTAAATACAGAATTCCAAAAAGTAAACTCCAAGTAATACTGTACAAGTTTTAAGTTCTTCATTTAAGGTTCAGGTTTGTCTGCCTCTAAAGGGGCTGCAGAGGCCTTCAGGCCTTCTTGCTTGTCCAGAGTGTGTTTAGTCTGTGCAATCTGTTTTGGTGTCTGTAGGAAACTTTTTCAGTGGTCAGATTGGTTTAAGGGTTCGAGAGTGTGATATACGAGCCAACTGTGAGAGTCTTACAGACACTGTATGAGATGGAAGCCTAAAACTGGTCCCTTTCAACAGAGCAAGATGATGGAGCTGTTCTCCTCCCGTTTAGACCTGCTGCACAACCACCAGGAATCCAGTAAGTCAGAATCCTGAATTTAGAGTAATGTGTGCTTGGAGGTTTAAAAAAACTGAAAATGAATGAGGTGAAATGGTGCTGACATCTCCTGGTTGTGGTTTAGCTCTACAGGAGCTGCAGATGGCCAGAGCAGAGATGGGTCAAGTACAGGAAATGCTGCAGGCCTCTCAGAAGGCCAAAGAGGCTGAAGAAGAACAGGTGAAGCAGTTCAGTGTGGAAAATGTGCCTTTAGGAAAGTAGACGCTTACCAGCCCTCATCTTCATGCTCCCTTCATGTTCTTCTCTTACCTACAGAACATCACTGATGCAGATGCACCACTAGATGGAGCACAAGCCCGTCTGGAGGTCTTGAGGGAGAGTCTCTATAAGAGAGAACGGGAGATCTCCATGCTTATGGATGGAGAAGGGAGACCTAATGCACTCTCACAGTCAGCATATGCATGTTTACTTTCTGCGGTAGTACAGCAGGTGAGGGCTGATGACTGCAGAGCCATCACACATGTAAGCTGGTCACCCCTTGTAGTGGTATGAGGGACATTAACTGCTCAGCGATATGTGCAGGACATCTTGCGGCAACATATGTTGCCTCTCAAATCAGAGCTTCCAACTGGCAATTTGTGTAATAATGCTCCCCCACACACAGCAAGGGTTTCCCAGGAATGTTTATGCCAGATTGCAACACTTCCTTTGGGACACCAGCTTCAACAACCTATAAGGAGCCTGTTTGTGTCCATGCCCAACCATATATAATCTGGTATTGAGGCTAGAGGCCCAAAAGGGTACTAGACCCTACTTTCGGGTGTACAGTTTTCCCGAGTTTTCCCGAGTAATATTGTAATAACTTACATATTCCATAATTACATTCACACATAGAATGTTTCATTCTGTTCCAACAACCCCTTATTGGTGCATTTACCATATTTACCATATACTGCGTTGTGTAATTATATATTAAGGATTACAACTACACTATTATCTAGATATCAATTAATTACAACTTCAATCCGAATATAAATTTTATAATTATAATATAATAATATAGTATAATGTAATTCATTGTGGATATTGCTCTTATTAGCACATAGTTGTGGACAATGAGCTTCAATATATTCATTTTGGGGCAGATTTGACTATGTACTACTAACTTTATTCATTAGAGCTTAATTTTGATATTATTGTTTTAATTAAAACTCAACTCTTATAGTTTTATTTCTACTTCAGTCTGGATATACATTCATTAGAATCTTACTCTGGATTCTAATGAATTTAAATTGATCCTGCATAATAGTATCAAAACATATATTTATTAGAAATGTCCTACTAATCATTTGAAACCTGTCAATTTGCCCAAGATTCACATATAAGAATTACGGTTGGAATTTATCTGCAACTAAACTGGTTTCATATTGTAGACGACGCTGAGAAATCTGGGAGAATATTGTTTGATGTACTTTAAACTGATGTTGATTATAAAATATTGTCTGATTTCTTTCCCCTGAATTCTCTCATTCAGGCTCATCTTGTCTATACTGAGGTGACTGAGGCCAAGCAGCAGTTTGACCAGATGGCTGAAGACAACAGGAAATCTCTGGACGAGGTCAGAGAGAACCTCGGTCCAGCAGCGCAAGAGTCCATCCAGGAGGACCAATCAGAAAAGGACAACGCAGAACATAAAGCACAGGGGTAAAATACATGGACATGTATAGGAATGATAAACACTGACGATTAGTAAATGCTATGTGCTCGTGTGCTACAACAGGAATGAAGAACCAGGTATGAGTGAGGCTCATCAGCTGACTCAGGTCAGGCTGCAGAAGCATGAGGTCACTAAGGTGGCCTTGGAGTGCATCAAAACAGGGGCAACACCTTCGATCAAAGGTAAATAAACAAAAACAAAGCAAAGAGTTGATTCACAGGCAGGATTTCCTAGTTAGCTGAAGAACAACGAGAGCATCCCTGACCTGGACTTGACTTTGGGCTTCAGTTAACTTAGAAATCGTCATTTGCAAAATCCCACTTTTATGAGTCATTTGAAATCTGCCTGCTATTTTAAAGAGTTGACACTCTGTTCCCGGTACCCAGGGCCCATTGATGAAGATGACCTGGCACTGCTGGATGAGACTGTTAAAGTAGGTTTATACACACCACACAGTAAGGAGTTTCACATTGTATTAGTGCAGAGGTTCTTAACCCTTTTCACTGTGCGACCTCCCCTTTTAGGCTCCAGTAAATTTCGCGACCTTTAACACCCAAAGTGCCATTTGGACACGGTTTCCACTGAAAGTAAAACACTGGGAGCCGCAAATAATTTTTGACATCTAAAATGAAGAGAACACAGTATATATTGTTTTTTCTTACTTATATACTTTGTATAAACAACCATAGTGTGTTTGAAATCCAGTAAAATTAGATATTATTTATTTAATGAACACTTTTTCAACATTTCTTTAAAAAAAGCAACCGGCCGAGTTGACCGACGGTCTCTTTCAAATGAATTAAAAAGCTGAACTTAAATTATTCATGTAGCAAACAAAAGCAAAAACATGCTGTGAGCCTTCGTCCTTTTTCCTTATCTTTGGGCTTCCAGAGTGTGTAACGGAGAGTGGACCTGAATTAAAAAATACATTCATTTCGATTAAATACTTATAATGTATTTTCTGAGCCGCGGTATAAGGAGGAAAGAGCCGCGGGTTGCGACCCCTGATCTAGTGCGTTTTGCGTCCCCACTTCCAATTCGACCTTCTAAAAAACGCTCCATTTTAATCCAGCCTGGATGACGTGCCGAGCCACAATGTACATGAACCTGAATCAAGATTCAGATCAAAGAGTCGAGCAGAACGGCGAGTGAGTCAGTTTGATTCATGAAGCCACGTCCTTCATGTGAGACACTCCATCAAGACTGAGAATGATACAATGTGAAAAAGTTTAGCACTTAAATCTGATTCATCGCACATTTAGCTGACAAAACGTTTTAATTAGTGTCACATTCGCGACCCCCCTAGAAGTACATCCAGTACGACCCCCAGGTTATGAACCCCTGTCTTAGAGTTTAATTAGCTTGTTAGGGTAATGGCTTGTTCACAGTCATTGTTAGGAAAGGCCAGATTATGCAAATTTCAAAGATTTTTGAAAATGCTGTCTACTCAAACCTTGTTCCAACAATCAACAGCCATGTGCTCTTCTAAGCAGTGGCCTAATACCCTGCACATTAAAATAATCGATGCCCACGAAACAGGAGAAGGCTATAGGAAGATAGCAAAGCATTTTTAAATAGCTGTTTAAATAGGTCAAGCTGTGGTCTGGAAGACCACAATATTGTTTAGATAGAATTTAGGATTGCTAGGACGGCTAATTAAAATCCTAGACTGTTCCATAAAAACTTTGTAGAGGTGGCGCACTATACCACTGTTTTACAAATATGACCTTCAGAGGAACAAGGTGGCTGTAGTGTTCATTAATATTATGTACCAGGGTTCAAGTAATCATTAGTGAAAGTTTATTGATTTATTTTTATGTTTATATCAGTCATCTGTCATAAAAGGCTTATGTAGTTGTATCCAAGACACAGTTTCACGTGTTGTGCGCTGTTAGTCAAGAAGATTTGTACTTCACACAAGTAGGCCTTTTATTGCAATTGGGGAGCATTTAGTTGGATGAGGTGTGGTGGATGAGGGATGAATCTAAGGTCTGCGAGAAGGTAGCTCTTCAGGAGCAGGGTTGGTGACCCCTGTTTCAGACCATCCAGTTACTCATTACTTCCACTCCTAACTAAACCCTTTAGTACTTGTACTTACACTTAATTACAATTTCTCTGTATTGTGTGCAGTCCTGCTGTGTGCAGTGTTTACCACTGGTCAGCCACTGCAGTTCATGTTGATTTCAATAAACCATTGAAACCAGTCATTCGTGGGTTCACAAGTTCATGAGGACCATTTTGTTATGGGAGAGGGCTGCCCGACCTCTATACTCGCAATCTCGCTACTACTAATATTCAGAGTTATTGAAGGCCTTGGAAATCTAGACCAGCCAGGTAATGTTAGCCTGGGGCAGGACCTACACTGTACAGATCTCCACAAACAGGGTTGGACAACAATGTTTTAGGACAATTATGTTTTATTCTGAAGGAACGTTGATCAAGCACCAGCTGCCACTAAAGTTTCATTCTGGTCTTTGATAATGATCTTACTAGAACCTATGATTTGCAGGTCTTCGAGGAGAAGCTCAGAAATAATGACTTCCTCCACTCTGAGGCTGGGAAGAGTTTGGGCCAGCACCTGCTTCTCCTGCAGGCCGAGGTCAGAACGACCACCAGGGTTCACACTACATGCACGTGATTTCAGATTTCTTTTGCAAAATGTAATGGTGGCAGTCTGGCTTTTTACATTTCAAACACCCTGCCATCAGGTATGTATCTACCCCAAAGCACTCGTAGCTCTTCAGATGTTCCCCCAACTTTAAGGTACATCATCTTGTCTTTATACTGGAAAATTTTACTATCTGGTGTTGTCCAGAGGAGGATGGGTAGCCTGAGGGAGTTTTTCCTTTCCACTGTTTTGCCCACTGACTGCTCATTTGAGGTTTGGACCCGGATTTCTGTAAAGCTGCTTTGTGACAACCCTGTGTTGTAAAAATCGCTATACAAATAAATTTTGATTGATTGATTGAAAATCTCACTCTAAAGATGGTCACAGGCTATAACTTACTGAACGTGGGTGGTCTGGCGGCTTGGTGGTTAGTATGTTCACCTCTCAAAACTGGGGCCTTGGGTTCAAGGCCCTATCAGGGTAAATTCCCATCTTCTCCCGGTGTCTGTGTGGGTTTCCTCCATTCCACAAACATGAAGATCAGGTCAACTGGCTTCTCTAAACTGCACTCGGTGTGTATAAATAAGTGTGTTTGTGTGTGAATCAATGACACCAACCATAACTGAATGACCAATCCTTATTTATGCATTTACTGTCCATTTTATCTGCTCAGCTTATCATAATTACAAACTGTTGATCTCCTTTCATCCTGTTCTTCAAATTCTCAGGACCACCACAGTCCACCACAAAGCAAGTGTCACTGCTGGACTAAAAAATATCCAGCCAACAGCATCCTGTGAGCACTGACGAAGGACTAGAGGATGAAAACACAAACTGTGCAGAAACAGATGAGCTTCTGTCTCTGATTTTACATCTACAAGGTAGAGGAACTAGGTAGGAGTGTCTAATTGAGTGGACAGAGAGTGGACACAGTGTTTAAACACTCCAACAACACTGCTGTGTCTGATTCACGCATATCAGCGCAACATACACTAACAAACCATGTCAGTGTCACGGCAGAGCTGAGAATGACCCACCGCCCACATAATATGTGATCTGTGGTGGTCCTGTGGGGTCCTGACCATTGAAGATCAGAAACGATGGACTACAGTCTGTAACTACTGAACTACAAAGTGCTGCTGTATGGAAAGAGCAGCTGAAAAAATGGACAATGAATGCAGAAACAAGGAGGTGGTCATGATGGTATGGTTGAGCTCACTTCTCACCTGCGCACCCTACTCTTTGGGGGCTCCAGAGTTCGACTCCCCCTGGTGCCATGTGATCAAGGACTATGCTTAAACTCTGTACTGACCACCAGTCCAGTAGGTCTGTGAATGCCCAATGTCACTATCCCATTACTCTACTGGAGAGGAAGGCTAGAATACTACAATGAGTGTGGGAATGACTTTCATGTTGCTGCTCTTTGTCCCCCCAGCTCAAACAAGTCAAAGAAGACAACAAGAAAGTCATTGAGAATTACACGGCGGAGCGAACGCTGAGGAAGAAATACTACAACATGGTGGAAGACATGAAAGGCACATCGACTCTCTTATTAATACACATATTTCCCATAACCTCGGAATACAGGAGAGGAGCACATTTGTCGGCTGAAAAGCCGCAGCTAGACATAATATGAACTTTAGTGGCCATGTCTTAGTTTTCTCTTCAAATGGCCGTGTTCCAGGGAATGTTCGAACTTTCCCAGACATTCTTTCTGCTTTTTAATTATGTGTGATTAGGTCCAAAAGAAACAGGCCAGTGCCAGAACAAACAGAAAAACAAACGAGATAGAGTTCGCTAGTTACATGACCCTGGGAAGGTATGGCTTCAGGAAAGAACAATCAGCTTGCAACGAACTGAAAATCAAGTTTGAACCTTTTTGTCTGGACTGATCAGATCAGAGTACGCAGTTTGTTCTTACAGGTAAGGAAAGAGCGTTGATTAAACATACAGGTTCTGCAGCAACAGGACAGATCCAGATGTTATGCTCCCAGTAGGAACAAACTATCTACCCTGTACTTCAATGTCCTCATCACTTTTGAGCTCTGTTTATAGTCTAGGGCAGTGTTTCTCAACCCTGGTCCTACAGGCACCCCTCCCCTGCATATGGTAGAGATTTCCCTGCTCCTACCACACCTGATTCAACTAATCAGCTCATTAACCAGCCTTTCAATGCTGCTTGGGGGTCTGTTAAAGCTAAAACATGCAGGATTCATCAGCCCACCTTGATGTCTTTCATCATTGGTCATTTTCTGACCCAAGGACTGTGTTGTCCACAGTTTTCAGGTTTTAATGCCATTTTTTGTGATGGGCTTTTTATCAGTGTCGCTGCTTTGTGGTTAGACATTGTCCATTGTTTAAGAACCAGAACAGTGGTTCTCAATCATGGACCCCCAGAATGTCCCCATTTTCACTACAACCCAATCCTAAAGGATGTGTGGACCATCTGTGGGCTCTAAGGAAAAAAATGAGAACCTGTAGGTTAGAGGATGGCTAACACAACCATGCATCACACAGGTTATAATCTCTAAATGTTCACCAGTTTAGTGTTTCCAATAAAGTGGCCTATTATTTATATGTGTTTGCTCCGAACAGGGAAGATCCGAGTGTTCTGCCGTATTAGGCCTCAGACAAAGTCAGAGCTAGCAAATGGTGGAAGCTCCATCGTGTCGTGTCTGGATGACTACTCTGTGATTCTGGAAACTGTGCGGGGACCTCGGGAATTTCAGTTTGATAGGATCTTCACTGCAGAGAGAACACAGGACGAGGTCTTTCAGGAGTCCAGCAGGTAGGGGATCAGGCTTGAGCAACTTTTAGGTGGACATTTGGGAGGAATGGTCTAAATGATCCTGTGCTCTTTCCTAAAGGCTCATTCAGTCAGCCATTGATGGTTTCAACGTATGCATCTTTGCATATGGACAGACTGGCTCTGGGAAAACCTTTACCATGGTGGGGGACAAAGAGCACAAAAACCCTGGAATCATCCCCAGAACCTTCAGTACCGTCTTTGAAATCATCCAGGAGAACGAGTCCAAATTTGAGTTTAAGGTAGGTATTATTTCAGTTTACGCTTCTCTGTTCTCCTCTCACATTTTATTTCAAACCCTTTGTTCTCTCTCTTTCCAGAACTTTTCTTGTCCAGGCTTGGTTTCCTGAAAGCATCTTAACACAATGGATATTAAATGTTAAAGTGAACGTTATACTGAACAGTACTAAGCACACAACTACAGTCGTGTAGAGGACCATATTCTCATCATGACTGTTCTGTCCTGTTCTCTTCTAATCTGTCTTGCTCTCTTCTGTTATATCCTGCTCTCTTCTGTTCTATCCTGTTCTTTTCTGTTTTCTTCTGTTCTTTTCTGTTCTCTTCTGGTCTGTCCTGTTCTCTTCTGATCTGTCCTGTTCTCTTTTGTTCTGTCCTGCTCTCTTCTGTTCTGTCCTGCTCTCTTCTGTTCTGTCCTGTTCTTTTCTGTTCTCTTCTGTTCTGGCCTGTTCTCTTCTGATCTGTCCTGTTCTCTTCTGTTCTGGCCTGTTCTCTTCTGATCTGTCCTGTTCTGTTCTGTCCTGCTCTCTTCTGATCTGTCCTGTTCTGTTCTGTCCTGTTCTGTTCTGTTCTGTCCTGTCCTGTTCTTTTCTGTTCTCTTCTGTTCTGGCCTGTTCTCTTCTGATCTGTCCTGTTCTCTTCTGTTCTTGCCTGTTCTGTTCTGTTCTGTTTTCTTCTGTTGTTTTCTGTTCTCTTCTGGTCTGTCCGGTTTGCTTCAGGCCTCTTCTCTTCTCTTCTCTTCTCTTCTCTTCTCTTCTCTTCTCTTCTCTTCTCTTCTCTTCTCTTCTCTTCTCTTCTCTTCTCTTCTATCTCATCTTCTCTTATGGTTTGTCCTCTTCTGGTATGTTCTCTAGTCTTTTTTCCGTCTCTTTTCTTCATTTACACTTTAATGCATGAAAGAAGCTATTCCAGGAATGTAATTGTTATGCTTACCTCCTTTCTACTGTTCTCTCCTCCCCGTGGTGCATCCAACCATAGGTTTCTGCCTCCATGCTGGAGCTGTATAATGACCGGCTACAGGACCTCTTTGTGAGTCCAGCCGAGGCGTTGACCAAGCGGATTGAAATTAAGAAGGACAAAAAGGCATGTTGCCCGGAGCAGGATGAGGGAGTGACGGTGTGCAGGGAACTTCGCCCGCTCTCTTCGAGCAGGGCTGTGCCAACCGCCGTATAGCCGCCACCAGTATGTGAATGCTATCCATGTGAAATGGTTTGGATTAATCATTTTAGCCACAGTCTGTTCAAACGTATCGGGCATTGTGAACATCATTACTTAGGAAGGATACGTCAGAGAATTCCCGAGAAATATATCACGTTACAATTTGTGCGGTCTCTGCAGCTTCAGTTGAACTGAGAGCAGGCACAGGATGAGGCACTCAGGGTTTCATTTCCCAATTGAATGATTTTTAACTGTCAGTGTTGATCATCTAATAGCACTAGCTTTTTCAAGCGCTGTTTGTTCGTTCAGCATTTACCACTGCTATAGGTGGCAAACAGATGAGCAAGTTCTGGATAACACTGGAAGACTGTGTAAAAGAGCTGTCTGGCCAATCGAAACTAAAAGGCAACACATGGAGTAGGTTGAGCACACATCTGCATTATCCTCTGGAGACAGAGTAGAGAGCAGGATATATAAATTTTTGATTTTGAGAGTCTCATATGGACGTGGGCTGGGTGGGAAAAGGAGAAAAAGTCGACCAAGAGAAGTTATAAATGATGATATCAGTCACTGTTTGAAATATATATATATATATATATATATATATATATATCTATATATATACATATACATAAGAAATACAGTATTATACTATAGAAATGCAAGTCATTGAATGTTAGTACAACTATAACTTCTATGTTATTGGATAAAAATATTAATGGTTTATCATAACACAACTGAATGCTCACATTTCGCAATGGGCACATGTACCTGGACAACATCAGGATGTATTGTTGCTTTCTGGTTGATTTATGAGACACATAATCCTGATATAAAGCTGTTCCATGGAAGGACAGTCATTTCTGCCTGCTGTCAGTAACTCTACTATTAACATCGGTGTTTTTATTTGATTCTATGTTGTGACTGTGTTTGCTGGCCTTCTGCTCTCTGCTGTCTGATAGAGATGAACGTGGAGAGTTCTCGTTCTCATCTGATCTTCAGCATCATGCTGGAGGCATAACCTCACTACGGTGGTGTGGGCTTTGGGAAGCTTAACCTCGTCGACCTGGCAGGTAGCGAGAGAGCGGCGAAGACAGGGGCCAGGGATGACCAGCTCAAGGTTTGTTCAAGCCATACACAAACTAGCGAGGAAGTTAGGAAGGTCAACAAAGTTTGAAGAAGAGCTGTAAATCCAGTTGGACAGTCGGTCCTACGGCTGGTTGTGTATCTAGTGCAATAATTCCTAATCCAGGGTGGTTCTTACAGAAGGTGTAAACCACTTGTAGAGTGCTCATATCATCATCCTCATTATAGATAGATAGATAGATAGATAGATAGATAGATAGATAGATAGATAGATAGATAGATAGATAGATAGATAGATAGATAGATAGATAGATAGATAAGATGAATGAATAGATGAATGAATGGATGTAGTTCATCTGTTTCTCTGCCATGCTTTATCCTCCTTTATTCCACCCCTGTTCTTCAGCTGGTCAGGACCCACAGGACCACCACAGAGCAGGTATTATGTGGGTGGTGGGTCATTCTCAGCACTGCAGTCACACTGACATGGTGGTTGCAATGTGTTGTCCTGCTCTGTGCTGGTCCTGTGGGGTCCTGACCACGTTGAAGAACAGGCGGCTACAAAGTGTTCGTGTATTCCTACCAAAAGTGACAGGATCTTGGTGGGTCAACACTCATTAATGTGATCCATGGAGGCCCACCTCACAACTTACAGGACTTTCATAGGAACTGATCTACAGATCTGCTGTAACATCTTGGTGCCAGATACCACAGATGCCTTCAGAAGTCTTATGAAGTTTGTGCCTCGATGGCTGAGAGCTGTTTGGTTGCAGGAGGACCTCGTAATATTAGGCATTAGTTTTAATGTTTTGGCTGATCTGTATATAAAACCCTCTGGAACTTAGGAGTTGTGAATTCGGGTTTACCCAGCGATGGAAGTGTGTGTGTGTGTGTGTGTGTGTGTGTGTGTGTGTGTGTGTGTGTGTGTGTGTGTTGTTGCAGGAAGTAACTCTGTCAATAAATCCTAGTGCACTGGGTGATGTGATTTCGGCTCTGGCGATGGAGCAGTCATGCCTTTCACATAACAACAAACTGACCCAGCTCATGCAGGATTCACTGGGCGGCAACGCCAAAACTCTCATGTTCCTCAACATCTCCCCTTCTGATTGCAACCAGGATGAAACCCTCACCTCTCATGTAGGTGCACTCATATACGTGCCTGACACACACAAATATGGGTTTCCAGTTACAGGGAATGTCAGAGAACAGTAAGTGTCGACCTTTGTGGTCAGTGCGATTAGTCAGTGCACCCTTTATTCAACTCTGTAACAGCCATTCAGACTAAGGCACTGCCACTATGGATCTTGGGTCCATCGTAGATTGTGTGTTTGTGTCCCAGGCCACGGTGCCTGTCCATCAGCAGCCAGAGCCCAAGAGAGCACAGCACGGTGTCCATCTCTGAGTAGATGCGCGCTCTTCCTCATCACTCCCACTTGTGATGCCGGCCAGGACAGGCGTACGGCCCTTTCCTCTGAGTTTGTATTTGTTTGAATTTGTTCTTTCAAAATAGTGACACAATGCCAAACATTTTAATGTGACAATTTGATTTAATTTGAACTATTTCATGCATGAATTTTGACAACATGAATCCGGATTGTTCCCCAAATGATTGTGTTCTCCTTTCAGACTGATAAAACTATTGAATTGTGTGTCTCTGTGGGGTTTTATGTAATTGTTTAAGAGTTATTCATGTGTCGCTCCAGGTGATGCCTACAAGTGATTTTATTAACAATGAATTGAATAAATGCTGTAGAATAAATATTGTACTAAATATTATACTAAAATATTATACTTTGCCTATAAAAACATGGCCCATAGTCCACTGTTGTGTGTTTTTAAGTAAATAAATAATGAATGAATGAGTGACTGATTGACTCACTGACTCACTGACTGAGTGACTGACTGAGTGAGTGACTGAGTGACTGAGTGAGGTGGTGGTGGTGACTGGTGGTGGGTGGTGACTGGCCCAATGACTCAGTGAGGTGAGTGGTGACTGAGTGGTGGTGAGTGGCTGAGTGAGTGGTGGTGACTGAGTGAGGCAGGTGGTGAGGTGAGTGAGTGGCTGAGTGAGAGTGAGTGAGTGACTGACTGACTGACTGACTGATTGACTGACTGAGTGAGAGTGAGTGAATGAGTGAGAGTGAGTGAGTGAGTGAGTGACTGACTGACTGACTGAGTGAGAGTGGTGAATGAGTGAGGTGGTGGTGGTGACTGACCTGACTGACTGAGTGAGGTGGTGACTGGTGAGTGAATGGGTGAGTCTCCAAAGTCCCAAATAAGCATGCATAGAAGATGTTATTTTAAATGTCTGTCACTGTAGAACAAGGCCTTGTGCAGTGCACTTACTTACAGATTCCTTTGCCTGCCCTTTTAGGTGTGCAGGGCTTTAATTTTCTCCTGTGGTGCTCTTAGGCATGTTGATGTACTTGATGTGTCCCTCTCCTTTGAGTCCATTAGACCACCTGTCCTTGGAAGACATTTTAGAAATTGGGGAAACTGTATCGTTGAAATGATCTCTGCATACAGCCACTCGTGACATCCACGACACCTCGGCCTCCAGCACACTGCGCATGGGCTGCTTTTGTGGGATGTACAGGTACAGGACTTAAGAGTGAGAAGTGGGTCGGACACAATCAACCTCTGTCCTAAAGACTTTGATGGCGTTACTTCCTCGAATTGTCAGATTAATCGTTATTTCTTGCAGAGCATTTCAGGGTTGAATGGGGACTGAGGACACCATTAAATGCTGCAATATTTAAAAACTGATGATTTTAGGAGGACCTAAAAATATTTTGGAGAAGACCCTGTGTGATAGGCGTGTTTTCATTCCCGAATCGCATCAGTGAGCGATCACCAGCCACGCACAAAGAACACGGAGAGTAGAGAAATCGCTCAGCTCAAAGAGGTCTGATCTGCTACAGATCTGTTTCTGAATTTACTGAGCGACTCCACTCTTTACAGTGAACTCTCTCTCTCTCTCTCTCTCTCTCTCTCTCTCTCTCTCTCTCTCTCTCTCTCTCTCTCTCTCTCTCTTCCTTCCAGGTCATTTTGAGACTGAAGTCGGGACAGCCTGTAGAAGAGGTAGACGTCTGAATTACGCGTTACTCTTTTTGCACTCTTTAAATCCTCACCATCAGATTTATCTTTCATTTCCAGTGTGAAGTTACAGATCAGCAAACCGATATCATAAGTTTAGATCATAGGTCCAACAAAATCTCTGTGACCACTGATGCCGGGCTGGAGAATGGCTGGTCAACAGACCAGCTACGGTCTCTCACAGTATACTGTAAAGTGTTATAAGAAAGAGGTTTCTAATAAAGTGGCTAGCGGGTGAATTTAGACTGGTTTCTATTTTCAAATGATGTGCAATCAGATTGTACTCTGATCATTTTCAAACAGTGTGTCATAGATCATAATCAAGAGGTCAGTTTGACACACCAGGTATAAGTTCTGATCTATTGCGTTAAACTATGATGTATTAGATGGGTCAGACATCCTCTGAGTGGTATTCCCAGTATGCAGTGGTCAGTACCTACCAAAGTGCTCCAAGGAACAACAACTAGGGTCATGAAGGTCCCACCTCACAACTTACTGGACTAATCTTGGCCTAGATACACAGGTTCCTCCAGAGCCACATGGGGCCAAACATGACCCATAGTGGAAAGCTTTCAAACAGCATTTAGGTTCTGGACTGGCCCAAATGTCACAAGCTATGGCTAATTTTGCCACACAGATTTGGACAGAGTATGTGGGCCAGAACTGGGCCCAAAACATCTGTGATTCATCATATCATTGACCTGGGAATACCAGATTTGGATCTGAGCAACCTACATTTTTTGTTCTGAAATGTGGGACGTCAGTGTTGTGTTCTGTTTGGACCTAAATAATCTTAAGAAGAATAAGGGTTATTAATATAAGATGTGTTAAATGTAGATTCTGATTTTTGTCTCAAATTTTTTATATACATCATGAGGACAAAGCAAGTGTGAGGATGTAGCTTTTGGCTTTGAGTCATGAGTGGATCTTCAGGTTCAGTAAAGTCAAAATCTGCCGAATACAGTACTACCTCTGGTATCAAATAATTTTGCTGAACGTAACAGACAGTAGAGATATCAATATATGTCTTTCTGTCTGATACAATGTTTGATTTTAAATTGTGTTGTCCAAAGCTGTAGAAATGTACTAATTCTGACTGGAAGTATGAAAGTGATATTGATATGCTTCAACTTTCGTTAGTGAGACCAGCGTCAATGGTAGTTTCACACTGAGACTCCAAAAACATTTAAAACCAACTCAAGATTAAGTCATATTGTTCTGATGGTATGAGTGGATTAGACACAGCAGTGCTGCTGGAGTGTTTAAACACTGTGGTAAAGGATTTGGGACAGGTGTGCATCCTGGCCTAACTGCCCCATTACACTGAATGCAATCAAACCCTCACTGCATTGCTCCAAAATCTAGTAGAAAGTATGTTAATCAATTTTATAGATTCATTTGTAAAAAATAACAAACTTTGAGAATGTTGATTCCAAACATCTTAATGGTTGTTTGTAAATGCTTTATGAACAGGGCTCTCTCTCTCTCTCTCTCTCTCTCTCTCTCTCTCTCTCTCTCTCTCTCTCTCTCTCTCTCTCTCTCTCTCTCTCTCTCTCTCCCTCCCTGTGTGTGTGTACTCAGGCTCTGACTGTGCGTGTCATCTTGGTGCCGTTGGCCCCAGGGTGGGCTGGGTCATTGCGTGCAGGCCAGTAATGAGAGTCCAGAAAGAGGGTGCTGAGGCCCCCCTGGATGGGCCAGCAGAGAGCCCGGGGCAATTACGAAGTCAGTTGGCCACTTTGTGCTTCTGTTGTGAAAAAAGGGGGGGTGAAGAATGTTTGGTGCTTGGCAGGTACAGGGGGAGTTCCTGGGACACTCGCTGTCACGCAGTAGGATCCCATTGCAGGGAACAGACAGGGTCGGCGGCAGACACAGAAAGAGCTTGTGACCTGTTGCTTCTAGGGGCTGTGGGAATCCACTAAAATTAGAGCCCCTCTTTTGCTCTCTTTAGAGGGAGGAGGGAAGGGGGCTTCTGGGGTGAAATAGAGGCCTCGGCATTCGAAAACAAACCAAGTGGAGTTGTTCCTCCTAGGATTTGGGAATAACATTCTGGCTCTCTTTGCTTCACTGTATATTTGGATAAAACAGATCAAACGAGAACAGGAAGTAAGGTGGTGTTCAGACTGTTTCTCCACTGCTTGGAGTGGAGTGGTGGTGTCTTCATTGCAGCAAATATTATATTTGGAACTATGACTAGCAAGGCCTAATGTACTGTACACTGATCAACCATAACATTGTCAGCACCTCCTCGTTTCAACACTCACTGATAATGGTGGTGGTGTGTTAGTGTGTGTTGCGCTGGTACGAGTGGTTCAGACCCAGCAGTGCTGCTGGAGTGTTGGAACCTCTTAGTGTCACTGCTGGACTGAGGACAGTCCACCAACCAGACATATTTAGCCAACAGCGTCCACTGATGAAGGACTAGACCCAGACTGTGCAGAAACAGACGAGCTTCTGTCTCACACTTTACATCTACAAGTGGAGCAACTAGGTAGGAGTGTCTAATAGAGTGGACAGTGAGTGGACCATTCTTTCCAGCACAACACCCAATAACACGCCACCACCATGTCAGTGTCACTGCAGTGCGGAGAATGACCCACCACCCATAAAAGAGAGTCGAGCCTTGTCTGGTGGACAGAGCTGTCCCTCAATCTCCTGGTTCTGGCTCAAAGACTCCTCAGTCTCCTACCTGATGGCAACATGAAGAAGCTGTGGAGAGGGTGGGTAGAATCACCAGCCAGGCAGAGGGCTCTCTGAGTGAGGCGGGTACTATGAACAAGGAAATGGTCCTAATGCTATGGTTGATTCGTGTACAACTACTGATTGATAGATATTTCCAGAACAAATTCTTACCCTACTGTCTGTAAGCCGCAGCAGACATCACGATTCATCAGATCAGGGTACGTTTCTCTGGTCTTCAGTCTGGTCTTCTCTGGTCTTCTGTCCAGTCTTGGTGAGTCAGTATCCACTGCAGCTTCAGCTTTCTGTTCTTAAGTGCAAGAGCATAAGTGGAACCTGACATGGTCTTCTGCCATTGTAGCCCATCCTCCTTAAGTTTGGATGTGTTGTACTTTTTAAAAGGCTTTACTGGTTTAATGGTTTTCTTGACCTCTATCATCAACACGTTCTTTCTGTTTGCACCAGATTGTGAAGTGTTGCATAAACATACCTTCTGGGGAAAACCAAACAGGTGGCAAACCTATGGGATCAAGGTCTTACTAAGTCATTCTCACACCTCCATGACCTACTTATGCAGGATGTCACCTTAAGGGCTCTGTAGTTCATGCATGCATGAAAATGTACGTATGATTTAGGGTTGCCAATAATTACTATTATTCTCATGTGATGCAGCTATGATGTCTGGTTTGGAGACCGTGGCTCTGTCCAAAAGACAGGAGGCTGAGCTGGAGGTGGTGGAGATGAAGATGCTGAGATTTTCGTTGGGAGTGACAAGGATGGACAAGATTACAAATGAGCAGATCAGAGGGACAGTGAAGGTGGAGCAGCTTGGAGATAAAACCAGAGAGCCCAAGTTGAGATGGTTTGGACATGTGTTGAGGAGGAATAGTGGACAAAGAATGTTGGAGATGGAGCTGCCGGGCAGAAGGAGAAGAGGAAGACCACAGAGAAGGTTTATGGATGTAGTGAAGGTGGACATGGAGATGGTTGGCGTACGTGAGGCAGGGGACAGGGCAAGATGGAGGCAGCAGGAAAGAAGATGAAGATGATGATGATGATGAAGAAGAAGAAGAAGAAGAAGAAGAAGAAGAAGAAGAAGAAGAAGAAGAAGAAGAAGAAGAAGAAGAATTCTCATATGATGTAGCATGAGCTTAAAATCAGAGTAAACTTAAAGGCCAAACACTCACACGGATATTAACGACATTTAAGGGTGTTTTGGATTCCATTTGCACAACTGTGCTGCAGAGTCACTTCATAACTCACATCTCCAAAGTTCTGGGAGTGTAAGGGGTTACGGTTTTGGAATGCATTGCATTATGATTATTGTAGTTTAGCTGTAGTTGGGCTGCTTTCTTTTAATGTTGGTCACTCAGTCTTTAGTTTGAACTCAGTCATTGGGTTTTACCCCAGAACAGATGACATGTTAAACTCGTTCTGACCCTGATCCACCAAGACGATCCCTGAACCTGAGTCGAGCTTGAAATCAGGAAACATATCTAACTAACATTAGTAACGTTATTTCAGTGAATGGCAGGCAGCTTAACTGCTGTTCTTTTTCTGGTGTCCAAAGTGACTAACCTACAGGATCCTTGGTTGTTTGGAAACTTAGAAGCAGCTCTGAATGGAGCTGACAGATGGCCTCAGGCATGCAGGAATTACACCCTGGTGTTGAAGGTGGCAATAGTCAATCCAAATTACTTCAATGAAATTTAGGAAACAGATGTTGTTTGTATGAATGAATTTTACCTTAAAAAAAAAAAAGGAGCACATTTAAGCTTCAGATGAAGAACCCCAAGTTCCTGGCTTCACTTCCGAAGCTAGTAAGTCAGCACTTTTCTGAAAGCCTCTGAGGCCTCCCTTGTTCCTTCCATGTGGCCTGGCACCGAACAGAAACGTGGACCACACAGACTTGGCCTATAGTCTCTGTGCCTGTGATCATAATGACTCCATCTTTCAGTCCATACTGAGGCCTACTGGACCAGAAAGAAAATGGACAAAAGACGTCTTGCAGTGGCCTCTGAGGGCAGTTCTTGTGGTCTGTGTTTTTGCTAATTAAGCTCTGTTTCCCTCCTTTCTCTGGCACAATGCTCTCGTTATATGCCATCAGCCTTTCATCATGGCCTTGGCCATTGGAAAGGAGCTGTGGCCACCTAGAACCATCTGTACACCGTAAACCCAGCTGGGTCTGGCAGGGGAAGCTGCTGCTCTTTGACTTTGAGGACAAACTAAAACAGGGCTTCTTACAGTTTTCCACACTGAAGCAGGACAACCATTAACCCTACAATTATTCAAATGACTGTTACTACTACAGTCATTCATACGACTGTTACTAATACAGTCATTCATAAGACTGTTACTAATACAGGTATTCACACGACTGTTACTACTACAGTTATTCATACGACTGTAACTACTACAGTCATTCATACGACTGTTCCTAGTTCCTAGTAAGTACAGTCATTCATATGACTGTTATTACTACAGTTATTCATAAGACTGTTATTGTCAAATCATTCATAAGACTGTTACTAATACAAAGTTATTTGCATGACTGTTAATACATAGTTTGGTTCATACGACAGAAATTACCACAGTCATTCATACTGATTGTTCCTTTAATACAGCTATTCATATGACTGTTATTACACAGTTATTCATACGACTGTTATTAATACAATCATTCATAAGACTGTTACTAATACAGTTATTCACACAACTGTTACTACTACAGTTATTCATATGACTGTAACTACTACAGTCATTCATACGACTGTTCCTAATACAGCGTTTACCTAAATGACTGTTATTACTACAGTTATTCATACGACTGTAACTACTATAAATGTCTTAAGCACGATTGTTCCTACTACAGTCATTCATGACTGTTATTACTACAGTTATTCATAAGACTGTTATTAAACAATCAACATATGTTAGATATATTATTATGTTATTTGCATTTAATTGTTGCTGCTACTACAGTTATTCATATGACTATTACTATTAGTTATTCATGGCGATCTGTTACTACCAGTTATTCATAAGGACTTTGCTACGCAGCCATTCATATAACTTGTTGCTACTTGTCCAGTTATTCATATGACTGTTACTACTATGGCATTCATATGACTGTTGGTACTACAGTTATTCATATAACTGTTACTACTACAGCTATTCATACGACTGTTACTATTACAGTCATTCATATGACTGGTACTACTACAGTCATTCATACAACTGTTGCTACTACAGTCATTCATATGACTGTTACTACTACAAATATTCATATGACTGTTAATACTATAAAGTATTCATATGACTTGTTACCACTATTAGTCATTCATATAGAATACATTTACATAGTTATTCATATGACTGTTACTACTACAGTCATTCATATAACTGTTACTACTAATCATTCATATGAATGTTACTACTACAGTTATTCATATTACTGTTACTACTACTATAACTGTTACTACTAATCATTCATAATAACTGTTATAACTACAGTCATTCATACGACTGTTACTACCACAGATATTCATATGATTGATACTACTACAGTCATTCATACAACTGTTGCTACTACAGTCATTCATATGACTGTTACTAATACAGTTATTCATATGACTGTTAATACTACCGTCATTCATATGAATGTTACTACTACAGATATTCATATGACTGTTACTACTACAGTCATTCATATAACTGTTACTACTAATCATTCATACAACTGTTGCTACTACAGTCATTCATACCACTATTACTACTACAGATATTCATGTCTGTTACTACTACAGTTATTCATATGACTGTTACTACTACCGTCAATCATACAACTGTTGTTACTACAGTTATTCATATGACTGTTACTACTACAGTCATTCATACGATGGTTACTACTACAGTTATTCATACGACTGTTACTAATACAGTCATTCATAATGCCTGTTACTACAGTCATTCATACAACTGTTACTACTACAGTCATTCATACGACTGTTACTAATACAGTCATTCATACGACTGTTACTAATACAGTCATTCATACAACTGTTACTAATAAAGCTGGTCTATACGATTAAATATGAATACAGTCATTCATACGACTGTTACTAATACAGTCATTCATACGACTGTTACTAATACAGTCATTCATACGACTGTTACTAATACAGTCATTCATACGACTGTTACTAATACAATCATTCATACGACTGTTACTAATACACTTATTCATACGACTGTTACTAATACAGTCATTCATACGACTGTTAGTACTCATTATTCACCGTTATAATTTGTAATTGTGGTAAGTTTTGCATTTTATTCAAAGTATTTGAAGAGCAGGTTTTTTCTAGAACAGTTAACTACAGTATTGTATGTTATTCTGTAACATAAAATAAGGCACTTTAAATAGTTTTTATTGTATATTTATTTTGACTCTAAAGAGACAATAATTCAAAAGTGCTTACATTCAGATTACATTAACACAGTAATCCCTGGAATAGATTACAGTTTGCACACGGTTTCAGGTGAAACTGATGTACAGTGTGTGATATATTTGTGGTCTGAACTGAAGGCCTAGGTCTAGTAGTCATGGTTCACTGGTGGACACACTGCCAAATGAAACTTCATATGTTTTATTGAACATTTCAAACATTGATTGAACCAGATGCGTAATGTACTGTAATATATCTGAATATACATGAATGAATTCTGGATATTAACATTATTATATGAGTGCTGTTCAGCTTTCTCCTTCATTGTTCTACAGACAAAACCACACGTCAGACTCTTTGTTTTCAAACGTTAGTCTTGGTCTCCTCCTGTCGTGAGGAAGTGTTTCAGCCTTCAAGCTGAAAAGTTCTGCCCATAATTAACCACACCTTAGATATCCATCTAATTCAATCAGCTCTCTTCACGCTCATCCACTCCACCCGCATTCAGCAGAGAGAGGAACACTGCCTTTTGTTTCTGCTTATCTTCAGAATCATTTCCTTGAGCTAATAGTTAGGAAACACTGCACCATCCAAACCCCAAACCTTCACAGTCCGTTGTCTGAGTTGCTTTGTGTGCATTTGGTGTCTTAAAGTTCTATTCAGAGGTTTAGTTTGGTAAGATCGTGGGTTGTTAAATATTCAAATATTTTATGAGAATTCCTCGCCACAAAACTCAGTGGCAGATACTGTGAAAGGACCATCCAAAAAATATAGATTTTTGGATGCAATGCTGTGGACCAATGAAGTTAAAATAGAATTTGTTTGAGCAGATCTAGACCTCAGACGAGCAGTGCAGTAAGACGGCCCAAGAACTCACAGTCATTCACAGGAAAAATGCCCCCAAACAAGATCTCTTAGCTACATTAGCTACATTTGCTTAGCATTTGTATGCAGTTTTCTTCCTTTATTTTTATTTTTGAAACTGAGTCATTTTAATTGCATGTATTTTGGAAATTAGGTCATTCAAAACTCACTTTTGATATTTTTTCCAGTGGTGCCCAAATTTTTGCATGTCACTGTATTTCAGTAGGGTCACAAATTACGTGAATAAAAGGCAAATAGTACAAATATTAGTAGTAGTGAGTACAATAAATACAACAGCAAATATCAGCTTGATCTATATTTAATACTATTTTTTAGAAATATATTTTAATAATTCTGCTCCAATATGATCAGCATGAATCATACCTGTATTACCTGTCATTAGTTATTAAGAACCATTTACAGACGTTTTTCTTCTGAGAACATTAAAAGCAAATGTCATCAGAATGTCAGTTGCATGCTCTGGTGGTTGATGGGTTGTCCTGAGGCAGTAGTTTAGCATCAGTCTCATCTTTAATATCAGCCAACAAATCTGTAAACTAACAAATACGACACGAGCACATCAACTTCAGAAAGATAGAGCTGTGTAAAGTGAACCCGTGGATAATCTGAAATACCACCTGTATCTGAGCGATCAGTATTTTATATAGATCAAAGTATTTTTCGGACATGAGACATTCGATCAATCTCACGTCACAATTAATTTATCTGATTTTAACTGTTCAACTGATGAACAAACAGTGTGTAAGAACATGTGAGTGGTTTAGCTCTGGTTTGATAGACACTTTTCCCGAAACGGTCCAAACCTGTCCACACCCCTTGTGTTCATGTGAAGGTAAGTCAAATATTAAGTGTTAAAATTAGTGTTGAACCCTGATAATAAATAGCTGGCATTATATTTATTTACAGCACATATTCATTTACACAATTATTTAATCAGCCCATATGGCAGCAATAAAATGCCTAAAATCCTGCCGATATGGTCAGCAGCTTCAGCTATAGTTTATATCAACCATCAGAATGGAGATGAAAACTCTAATCTCTAGAGTTTACTCAGAATGATGAAAAAAAGCAATAAATCTTCATTCAAAAAGTGTCTTAATCCTAGAGAAACGGGAAACCAACTTTGAAAATATGCAGAAAATATTGATAAGTTAGTACAATTGTTTTCACAACACCAAACAGCAGAAAACAGGGGTTAATTACTAATAATTATATTTAGAATTACACACTATTAAGATATAGTTATTAGTGAAATTAACCACGTTCAACAGACTTTCACTAACCCTTCTCAGATGGCTCAACTCACCCTTAACATGGGGCAGTTGTGACACAAGACCACCATTTGGGATTCCGTGTTTTGTTGTTTACGTCTGTCGGTAGCATGCATGCTGGGTGATCTGATTATCTGTACAGGTGTTAACGGGGTACAATACATCTTGAGGGGGCGCACTGTAGTCTGATCATTCAAGCTACATTCAGAGGTGGTCAGAGTGTGTGAACATCAGAACATCAGCAGCGAAGCACTTCCTGCAACAACTGCATCACTGCCTCAGCCAGAAAACAGGGACTAATCATGAGAGCACACTGTTGCTACAATAACAAACTAACTACGTGATAAAGATGATACTCATCTTGATTTGGCAGCATTAATGTCCGTTAACGTCCAAGCAGAAATGATGTGAGAAACGTCTTTGAATCAGACACATTACTAAGAGTCGATGTGTTGTGTTGCTCATATTCTCCTGAATATAGATCAACTTTCGGCTTTTCTTACCCCACACAACTATAAGCTGGAATAACCACTTATCTCTTAAAATCTCTTCAACAATGCGAGAACAGAATGATTTAACCGAGGTAGACGTCAGCCTGTGAAATCTGTGGTGAGCCGAGACAAATTATGTTGTAGTCCAGGTGTGAACAGCTTTGTCGTTTCTCTGTCTCTCTACAGTAAAGGCTTTGCAGGTCAGACTGTTTGATCAGCGTCATTTGGCTGTTTGTCCAGGTGTTGCTATGCACCAGTGTTCACACCAGAGCAGAACTGGAGGAACAGTGAGGTTCTAACTCTAACTCCGAGGGGATATCTTGATCCGGTATGGTCTGGGCTTCATGGTCAGACCAAATGTGGTGCTGAGGTTGAGCTCTTGACCTGGGGCGCTCTCGATGTGCAGACGCTGGAGGATGGTAGTCAAGAACATGAACATCTCCAGACGAGCAAAACTGTCTCCAAGGCAACGGCGCTTGCCCATCCCAAAGATCATCACCTTCTCAACCAGGTCTTTATTAAGCTGAGTGGACTGGTTGAGAAAACGCTCTGGGTGGAATGACTCAGGATCACCCCAGATCATCCTTCAGATTACAAAGAAAGGAAATATAGAAATGATACAAATCAGAACTCGATCATTCCCACCATTATAAACGTGCAGCTGTTTAAAAGGGCAATAATAATATGTAATAGCCCCTCCTACAGGACTCTTTTTTCATGCACTATTTATCTATATTGTATATTGTAATATAGTCTCTATATGATCTAATCTAATCTAATCTAATATCAGTTAATCTACACATGCTTGTTGAAACGACATCCTACATTCAGACTTGATTTATCGGCACCTGCACAGAACAGAGTGCTGAGCTGCACTGGTTGAATGTGGGTGCTGCAGTCAGACATCATCGCCTGTTACAAAAATCCATCTATATTGTACAGAGTACATTTTAAGACCCATGGCTCTGCTTTCAGTCATCAGGCTAAACAGTTCAATCAGGCCTCAGCTTTCAAATTAAGCCAATCCACCACAGTCAGATTGTGTGACATCCTTAATTCTGGTCAATATTTTTAGAAAAACGAGTTTTATGGGCAAATGAAAGATGACTTACTTTTTTAATTTGATAACTGTCCCATTTTTTTTTTTTTTGACATTTTATTTAAATCAATGTACTCAATGTAAGCATTCTTTTACCACACGGTTTTGTATATTTTTTGTTATTTGTTCTATATGTTTATATTTATATCTGTATATCTCAGTATATGCACATTTTTTATTTGAGATTATTCTTTAAAAATAATATTAGAATAAATAAAAATGAGGTCCAGTTCCCATCCAGTAGCTATTCTCTGTAATCAGTTCTTTACTAAGCTAAATCAGGTGAGCTGCTGGTGGAACTGAACAAATGCATACAGTATCTGGAGTTAACAGAGAAGATCAGCACCCAAAACTGGTCTCCTAACAAACAGCACGTTCTGACCACTGACGTCTTGTTATTGATGTTGTTTAAATGTGTTCATTCTAATGTTATTCAGTGTATTAAAGGTCAAGATCACAAGCACAGCTTAAGACAATTTTCTTCACACAGAGCTGTGACACTTACGGGTCATGGTTTACTTGATACTGGTTGATGAAGATACATGTGTCTTTGCGGATGAAGTATCCGTTGAGAGTGATATTTTCAGTAGTGCTACATGAGGACAAAACGAAAGAGACAAAGAGAAGTAAGTCTCATAGATCAACCTCAGATCTCCAATCTGCCAATCAGTATAGTGATTAAGATGAAAAGTATTGAAGAAACACTCATGATCAGCCTGGTACATTCTATGTCCAAATGTTTGTGGACACCTCTTTCTAATAATTGAATTCAACTACTTTATGTTGCACCCATTAATGACACAGATGTGCAAATGCACACATGCACAGTTTGTCTGGTCCTTGTAGAGAAGTACTGGCAATAAAATAGGACTCGAGCAGATAATCATGAACCTATCAGCACCAGAGGGGTATAAAGCCCTCAGCATTGGGTTGTGGTATTGTGTGCTCCATCCTGTACTTCTATGATGAACTGAGGAGTTGAGGATGAGATGTGGTGGAAACCATCCAACATCCTGACCTCACTAAGCCTCACTAAATGCAATCAAATCCTCACAACACAGAATTTAGTAGAAAGCCTTCACTGGACAACAGAAGCAAGATAAACACTTTAATACCCTTGATTTCAGAAGAAACAATGAATGAGCAGATCCCAATATAACATAAGCGATGTGGCATAAAGGTGGTCTTACCAGTGAGGGATGGTGAAAGGCATGTAAGATGCATGGCGAAATACTTCGTATAAGAAGGCTTCAGTGTAGGGCATATTTGGTTTGTCCTCAAACCGTGGGAGCCTGTACAATCCAACCTGGTCATCTGAACACACACACACACACACACACACACACACACACACACACACCCACACACACACAAATAGACACTATCAGAGGTGGTACAATAGTACTTTTTCTGTTCAGATACTGATAACAAGACTGTAATGGCTGACTCAATCTGATATTCTTGGCTTTAAAACTACTGTAGAGTGGTCAGTGTATATGTTTATTTAAACTGTTATGCTTTACTGTATATGAATACATGATATATTTTGCCAGAAAATTAGAAATAGATATTATTATAATAATGTGGGAGCAGCCGTGGTCTGATGGTTCGGGAACCAGCCTTGTGACTGGAAGGTCACCAGTTCGAATCCCTGAACTGGCAGGACATGACTGAAGTGCCCTTGAGCAAGACACTGAACTCCCCAGCTGCTCCCTGGGTGCTGAGGATAGGGCTGCCCACTGCTCTGGGCATGTGTACTCAGTGCCCCCTGCTGTGTGAAGTCACCAGTGTGTATGTGTGCATCACTGTGTGAGGATGGGTTAAATGTGGAGGATTAATTCCTGTGTGCACAAACACAGTGGGTTAAAAAAAGTATAATTACTTATCACTTAATTAATCATTACAAAGACTTTGGTCCACACCTCCACCTCAGCACCGCTTCCTTAGTCCATTTCCATTTTCTCATTTTCTAAGAACAGTTTAAAGGACACAAAAGAGACTCAGAAAACCACTAATTGTGTGCAGATTTGACTTCTTATACACCGGCTTCTTAATGAAACGTGCCTTTCTGTCTTAAATGGTGCAGCAGTCATTTCATCATGTGGTTATAATGAGAACTCTATGCCTTTGTTTGTATCTGTACTTATTTGGTTTTCCTCTAATATCCCATTCAGATTTGCCCCTTCACTGAAATTAGGTCTCGATCTGTGTTTCTTAGTAATCAGAATATAACTTTGTTTTGGAACTGGCACTAGAGCCTGGGCAATATAAGGATTTGCTGGCCAATGGTGATCCATAACCAATAATATTATATATATATAATATATATATATATATATATATATATATATAATATTATTGGTTATGTATAGGATATATATATATATAGTTTGTACTGCACTGATGCTGCTGCTGGAACCTTAATTTCCCTGAGGGAACCCTCCCAAGGGATCAATAAAGCTGTAATCTAATCAAATCAAATCTAATCAAATCTAATCTAAACTAATCTAATCTAATCAAATCTAATCTAATCTAATCTAATCTAATCTAATCTAATCTAATCTCTATTGACTATTAATTTGATGGTTAAAAAAATCTATTTTAATGTAATACTGCAGTATCATTAAAGTGTTACAGTAACAGATTAAATAACATTTATACTGATATGATCAATATTTATTGATCCACACATACAGAAGTCATGTCTCTCAGTACGGCGTCGGGTTTAACGCAACAAGCCAGACGTCTAGGTTTGGAGTCATAGAGGTTCCTTGATGGTGTCCTGTGATGATCCATCTCATGCAGCTTGAATGTTCTCACTCAGTTCTGCAGATGGTGCCTTTGGGGTCTTGTTCCTGCAGATGGCTTTGTATGAGGATGCTCAGGCTATAAATATCTGCGGGGTGTGTGATGGGATTCGTAGATTGAGAAGAGGCTGTGCACTGCAGTGAACATCTTATCTGTGGTGTGGAAAATGGATCACAAAGCAGACAGTGATTGGCTAGAAAAGGAGTGGACTTGGGAGAGCAAAGTGATTTTCATTCTCAAGCTGTGAAACGTGCCGGGAATCCCTGTAAATCACTTTCATCTTTCGGCCACTGTTCTGAAAAAAAAATCACTCCTTTTAGCCAATTATTAATATCTGCTTTGTGACCAACTTTCCACACATTAAATTAAACTGTTCCCACATCACTGCACTGTACCACCTCTTCTCAATCTACGAAACCCATCATCAGACAAGTGAGTAGCCTATGTGTAGCGGATTTGTGTAGCCATATTTGGTAAATAATGTCATTTTCAGTTGCCTTTAAGTAAGTAATTACACTTTTGTAACCCACTGCATTTGTGCACACACAAGAATCAGTCCTCACAGTGATACACACATACACACTAATGACTTCACACACCAGGGGGCAGTGAGCACATGTGTCCAGAGTGCTGTGCCCGGGGAGCTGGGGAGTTCAGTGCCTTGCTCAAGGGCACTTCAGTCCTGCCAGTTCAGGGATTTGAACCGGCGACCTTCCAGTCACAAGGCTGCTTCCCGAACCATCTTTATGAACATTACACAGATAATGCTGCCCAGAGGAACAGTGCACCACCCTCTTCTGTCAGCTTAACATTCTTCTTGGCAGCCATTCCGGGGTTTTAATTTGCCTTTTATAACAGCATACAAGTTTCGCTGGCCTATTAGATCTTATCTTGACCTCCACAAGTCCTGTGAAGTGCTTGGTTATTTTCTTATAGACAGAGTAAAAAGAGTAACTGCGCATTAAGATTGGCTGAAAATATTGTTTCATGTCTGAACAGCTGCCTGATGTGCTTAATACTCAAAAAAGAGTCTGAATGTATCATTGGGCCAAGAGCACCCAAACTTTGGCATAACATAGGTCATGTTTTTTCACTTTGTGAAAAGGCATTTGTTTAGTGTATGATCCATAAATGAGGATTTAGAAGTGAAGTTTAACCTTAAACAACATCTAAAGTGTGTTCCAGATCTCGGTCATATGAAGGACAGCATGCCTACTGCTTGTGGCTAGCTAATGCCTCCAAGATGCATCTGCAGCATATGAACAGAATAATGTTCAATGGGGTGCATGTGGAGTGTTTTTTTTACCAATCTCCTGGTAGATTCTGGTCCGGATGTTTGGAAACTTGATGAGATACAGCAGACTCCACTGCAGGCCAGTAATGATGGTGTCAAACCCTGAAAGCGAACGAAAACACAGGCCTCGTTATAACAATGGTGGCATCATGCTCAGTTAGTATAACTTCAGGGTATGTGTTACAGACGCTGGGTTTACAAATAAGGGTTCACAGTCAGAAATGCAGACTGACCCTGTAGAAACCGCAGTTGATGCCAGAAATAACAAAAGAATCCCAACAATCTGAGACCTTCAACTTCAACCTGTCAATGCAGAACACAAATCTGTGTGAGTGTGTGAAATGTATAGTCAGGTCCATAAATATTGAACAGTGAAGCAGTTGTTGAAGAGCTGAGCGACCTGTGGCTTCAGTTGCTGCTTGTTTGTGGGTCTTTTTGCTTCAGATTTGTCTGAGATTTGAACACCTAACAGAAGACAAAGGAACATTCACTGTCCTTTACTTTAGAAGCTGTTGCTGTTGCAGTTTGGATGTTGTGGGTGGTTATTCATCTGTAAAGTGAGGAGCCAGGTTGAGTTTGAGCCGCATTTGACCGAGGAGAAAGCAGAGCTCTGCACACTTCAGGATTCATCTGACAAACATCAGTGACCCAGCTATACGTTCATGGCCATGTCATAACACTACCTCCATCATGTTTGACAGATGATATGGTACGCTTTGCTTCATGGGCCCCTTTTTCTAAAGCATGAATCTCTTTCCTATAAGTGTAGATAATTGAGTTCCGGTCCACTTTCTCGTCCTCACAAAGAGAGTAAAACTGAGTACACACACACACACACACACACACACACACACACACACACACACACACACACACACACACACACACACACACTTAAATTACTGCAAGGAATCTGACAATTCACTGACCCTTAAAACACAGGGCACAGAACAAGCAGAAAACTGCAATAGCAAACAGATGTAGCCAACAAGGCTAAAGATGGCCTGGAACTCCTCCGAACTCTCCTAGAGAAACAGTCCATCTGGGGCTCATCACAGAGCAACGTTAAATGCTCTTTAACAAACTCGCATCACATAAACTAACACAGGAGGTGATGTCGCAAGCCAATGAGCAAAGGATCCAAAAACACAGGATTCCTTAAATCCATCTTTAGCACAGGCCTACTCGCCTCCCGGACAGAGGAACAAAGCAATGCAGAGCATCTGAATCTAAAAGTTTATTGGAGGAGATGTGGATGTAGGGTAAAAGCCCACTGAGACTTTTGTCATTTGCAAAATACATTTTATACAGAGCACAACAAGTTGTGGGAGAGTGCCTTGAACCATGTCAAGCTCTTGAGTAATCTCAAAGATGGGATTTCCAAAACCGTATGGATAAAAATGGACAAAAGCCTGGACATTTCACTATTATTGTAGATAACAGTACATTGACTGTTTTTCCATTTTAGAATGTCCTTCTATAGTATAATGTTTATGCTGTATCCTGTAGATGCTCTTTATCTAAAATGTTGTCTGGGTTGTCATTTGAATACATACACTCTCAGAAAAAAGCACTGGAACTGTGGTTTTACCCTCAAGCTTATGTCTTCAGTGCCTTCAGTCAAAAAGCCTAATTGTACCATATTCTCTCTCTTTTTTTGCCTTCATACAATTTCCTGTTTAAAATAGTTCAGTTATAAAATAGTACACATATATATATATATAAATTCACTGCCCCAGGGGACCCTTTTGCCCCTCATTCCTCACATTTACATGAACGATTTTGCTCCTAATCTTTTTTGTCTGTCATTTTGTCTCACCTGCCCCAAAGATGTCGATGACGGTATGTATGATCTGCGAATCGGTGAGAACAGCTCTGTCTTTGTCCTGCCGATCCTCACACAGTGCTATCAGGGCATCAGTGATGTCACGGATGCAGTTCTACACAAACAAAATCAGGAAATGGTCAATCAGGAAATAATCTGCAAAAACCACAGCACAAATTAGCCGTTATGGAAAAGTGTGATTGTTTTTTTAGAGATGTTTGTGTGTCTGATGTTTTGGAGATCATCTGACATAGTTATCTCCGTATCTCAGAGTCTTACACTGGACCATGTTACTGCTTCACCTGTCTTGAGTGATCTGTGTACGTTGCCCACATTTACTCCATGCAGGATTCCACCACATACGTGCACTAGCTTTGCTTGTAATATGTTATAATTTTGTGTCTCTTATTTAAATTTGTTCAGTCTTAGCTCAGCTTAGCCTGCGGTAGTTACGCCCTTTACTGGTTATCCACCCTGCAAGCACACAGACTGGAGTGACTTTAGTTCATACTTTAAATTTGGTTAATACTTTCAAACACTTTCAGATTCACATGAATTGTGTGCAAACAGATCAGTGTGTTTAGAGCAGGGTTTCCCAAGCTGTGGGCTGGGGACCACCAGTGGTCTGTGAAGCACCTTCTAGTGGTCTAGTGGTCAGTAGACCATAGTGGGTCAGAAATGTCACTTTAAATCACAAATTAAGACCTATTTCTCACTTTTTCATTGTCAGAGAAATAAAAGGAAAAACAGTTTTACAATTTTAAGTGAGGTTTTGTTCTCTTGCAGGTCGAGAGGCCCTGGTTTAGGGCAAGGAATGACTTACTTAACTCTGCATATCTGAAGAATAGGGCAGTCGTTTTCAGTAATTAAAACCCTTTAACTTTAAGGTTACCTAAAGCCTAAGGTTTCACTAAATCAGAGGTCACCAATTGGTGGGCTCCAGTCCACATCCAAACCCGGATGCTGTCTTTAATTTAATTTATGTGTTTTCTAGTGTAACTTTTCTAGCCTTTACAGTACAGGTTTAGACCAATCGTATATCAGACCAATGTACACAGTATATCACATGTGATTCTACTCAGCCAGTCAGATCTGTGCATTATGATGAGCACTGTATTTGAAGTGATTCAGATACGGGAAAGAGACGAGAAACACCAATGGGAGAAGAAGTCAGGTCAGAGGACATTGAAAATAGAAAAGTGGAAGACAATTGAGCTTTTAATTAAGAATGGACAGACTGGAAAATGTTTACCATGCCCAGTTCTAAACCAGTATGTCTCTGAGACTGTGGTATTCATGAAATGCAGCAATGTTAGTAAATACAGACTAATTTAATCCAATTTAATTCTCTTTTAATTTCATTTGACTGATACAATGTGGATAGAACCACTTGTTTATTTCAATATACAGGATATGGCACTGTGATTTTATACCTCTGTGATAAATCATTCTCTTCAATCATATGTTGAAGCAAATAAATGAAGGTTTGCTTGTATTGAGACATGGGTGACATGAGTGACCGTCCAAGTGTATATTAGCAATGTTAGTCCAGCATAATTAAAGAGCTGATTGTAAACTAAATAAGCAGAGTTTAGAAAGAGGCAGCGACAAATCAGTCATGTTTTTTTGCTGGACTTTAAAAAAGAGGTTTGATAAATTGCTGCCCATCCACTCAGTGATGCATTATTATATTGATAGTTTTGGTAAAATATCAGAAAAGGAAATGTGGTAATGGCCATCTTTAAAAATGATATGTGGATTATTTAACATGCTGTCTATCATCTTTAAAACCATAAACAATTTCCCTTTGAATATATGTCAGTACGTGTACTTTCCCCAAGACTGACAAATTAAAGGGATGCGTGTGAAGGTTTTGCACAGACACAAAGAGCCACTTTATCAGAGAGGAACACACTGATCTGGCCCTCACCCAGCGGACATACTTATCCTACTGAAAACACAAAGCTGTGAAATTGCGTGAGAAAGGAATTAAGCGTCTGCAGAAAGTCTGATGATGTCGTTAAAATCATGCAGACATCAATAACTGTAATAAACTATAGATGTCACTAATAAATCTACTGCACACAAATTCATAAAAAACTGTACTGTAAGACCTGCTCTATTAACAAAGCCACCACAAATGAAACATACTGGAACAGTACTGGACCCGTTAAAGTTGACTGGGCATCGATTCCACAGTGAACAGAAAATGTCTGGAAGGATGTTGAGCCCTCATGTTCATATAGGCAAGTACAGGATCATGGATGAGAATGGACCTGTCCACCACATGCCTTAAATGCATCATAGTGGGGGTCAATGAAGAGCTGCAAATGGTCAACAAGCAGTGAAACATAGTGGGAACCACTCTGGCATGTTAAGGCAGGCTGGTGGGCCATGAGAATACACCCAACATCACTCTGGACCTACCACCAGCCTTCAGTCAGTGCCTTCCTGACAACTGGTGCCTGCGCTACACACAAAGCCCACCATCAGCCTGAAATAATACTCAACAATCCTCTTAGCAACCTTAGATACTCTGATAATTCATGTTGCTTTGCCATGTGCACACTAGCCAGTGTTCACAAGATAACACCTCACAACTTATACAAGTCGTCCCCTGAGGTATCTCCACTTTATAATCAAGTTATATAAAATGTCCATTGTCTTTTGGTATGTGTTAGTGTAAGTTACATGGACAGTAAAACACAAAAATGATATCTTTGTTGACACAACAATTCTTCATATGAATAATAACTAGTACCAGTGACTAAATGAAGCTGATATATTCTTCTAACAGCAAATGATTCCAAACATCTGGAATTTCTGCTCCTCCAGACAAAAACCACTATCCTCCCTCACATACCACTGGAGCCCACAGAGACTAATTTATTATTCACCACTGTTTCCTATTGAAATTTCCCACTGGCCTCTTGCCCAGTCCTAAACCCATCTCATCTAGAAAGATATAATATACACCTCCGAAATGTAATGGCCTTTCAGGTCATTCTCACTACTAGAGGCATTATAAGCGCAGCTTCAATATAAATGTCTTCTATGTCTACAATAGAAGTTCATTTCTAGGATAGAAATGTGTAGGCCAGGGGTCGGCAACTTTTAACACCCAAAGAGCCGTTTGGACCCAGTTTCAATGGAAAAAAAACACTGGGAGCCTAGAATTAAGAGAACACAGTATATATTGCTTTTTCTTACCTTTGTACACTTTGTATAAACAACTATAGTGTGTTTGAAATCCAATAAAATTAGATATTAATTATTTAATCAATGCTTTTTGTATGTTTTGAATTCTTAAAAAAATCAACCTTTCAAATGAATTAAAAAGCTGAACTTAAATTATTCATGTAGCAAACAAAAGCAAAAACATGCTGTGAGCCGTCGTCCTTATTTCATCCTTATTTCACACTTTCAGAGTGTGTAGCGGAGACCTGGACCTGAATTAAAAAATACACTGGGACAAAAGCACTATGTCACTAAACAATGAAAAGTAAATATTTGCAAAATATCTGAATAAATATTTCTTTGAGCTGGTTAATGGGACTTCTGCTCCTGAAGCTCTGTGCAGAGCGTCTGCAGATCGGGGCTGTATGAAGTCACTTTTTGCAGGACTGTTAGCTGTCTCTGTCTGCTGTCTCTCTCAGCTGTCTCTGTGGTTTGTGAGCAGTGTTTGTTTTTAACGTAGTTCATGGTGGAGAACAGCTGCTCACATATATACTGTATGTGGATCTGAAGATCGACAGGACTTCAAATGCATATTTCTGGGAGTGTCTGGGATGACATTCCATGTTTCAAACACAAGTTTGTCCTGGAAGGTTCTCAATATCACTCCATTTTTGATTCTGAACAAGAGTGGCCTTCTGACGGGCAACATCTTCAAGATCCTCTGCCAAGTGTTTGAATTCAGACACCCACATGCCTTTGTCAGCTATGTCAATCAGATCCAAATCCAGATCTGGCTTCAGATCTGGATCCAGACCAGGTTGATTTACACCTGCCGGGTTTTGGCGGTAAACCAGCTTCCGCAAGTGTGACGCTTATTTTGAGCAACGGAAAATAATCAAGTATAATTTTAGATCACAATAATCTTCCAATTTAGAATGAAAATTGAAAAAAGAATTAATGCAACAAAATACATTTCAATTAAATACTTACAATGTATGTTCCAAAGCCAGACGGAGCCGCGGTATAAGGATGAAAGAGCCGCATGCAGCTCTGGAGCCGCGGGTTGCCAACCCCTGATCTAGGATCACCTATTGGCACTATGTCTAATGCCTAATGGGAGTTGGGAATGAGCTGGAATGGTAATCATCCAAAATCCTGACCTCACTAACGCAATCAATAAATGCAACCAAATTCATACAGCAATAAGTAGATGAACACCTTTCCTGGACAGTAGAGACAGTAACTCCAACAAACACAGGATAAACTCTTTTATAATACTGTTGATTTAGGAAGAAGCAATGAATGAGCAGGTGTCCCAATACTCATTTAATGTTCATAAAGATAGCACGGTGTTTTGAATATAAAGAATTTCTGACACAGAGAAATATACAGAGAAGTAGAAGCTTGGAAAGCTAGTAAGATCTGAAGATGCTGGCAGCTCAAATCAAACATTGGACTTATTGAAGCCTGAAGTTCTTCTGAATCTGAATGGAAAACCCTAATGTGTTACTGAACACTGGCAGTGGAAGAGAAAGACGTCGAGGAAGCCTGACAGGGTCCATACAGCAGGTTTGAATAGGTCCTAGTCTATTTGTGCACTTGAATAAGCTTGCAGGGACAGTAGAGGGCATTACTGGACTTCAGTGCATTTGGTTGATCTGGATCTGTTGGAAGTTGATGGAAAGTATTTTAGCCATATTATATCTCCACCTCCTACTAACTATGCAGAGAGCAAGCTACTGCCAAATTCACCAAATAGCCACAAAATGGGCTGCTTTCTGTCTTTTTTCTTTTTCTCTTTTTCTCTTTTCTCATGCACTATTTATACATATTGTATATTGTAATATAGTCTCTATATTATATATATTTGTTATATTTATATTGCGTTTTCTACTAAATTATGTCTTTTTCTACTTCTTGTGTACTTATGCTGCAGCTAGAATCTTAATTTCCCTGAGAGAACCCTCCCAAGGGATCAATAAAGTTCTATCCTACCCTATCTTATTTTCTGGTGCACATGTTGGTAGTTTGAAACATATGGCCTACCTAATACTCCAAGACCCTCCAGTAAAGTCTTAAGCCTCTATCTATAAATCACACCTTCCAATGTATTTCGTCTGCATTATCAATGTCAATATGACTTTTGTTGATGAGAGCAATTTGAGCAACCCATGCCGAGTAGAACTGCTTTTCTGCAAAACGAAAGCCATACTCTGTTTTGAGGCTCCTCTACAGATGAACTACAGATGCTCAAATTATGTGCAAACTATGTGGTGAATCCTTAAGCATTAGGGTTATCTTCATTATTTACAACAGGGACAGCAAATATACAGGATGTGGGCCGGAACTGGCCTGAGAGAGGTTCTAATCAGGCCACCAAATGAATTTAGGATCCATGCTGCAAGAAAACCACTTTCCCTAAGCTACTCTAACAATGACCTCTAGACACAACAGGGAGAAAGTCCACATCCACAGCAGAAGCATTTGAAAGTCCAATTCTGAATGTGTCCAAATTCAGAGGCAGAGCCCAAGGGTGTAGAATTAGCACTAATATCTAGTGATTATTGAAATCTCAGTCAAAGTGTTCTCTTTACAAACAGTACAACGATGAAAAAGATTCATTGGTGATGTGTTACTGATGCCCTGTTAAATAGTTGATGAGAGTTTGGAAAGAAAGAGTCCTGATGGAAGAAAAAAAAAACAACAATAAATAACAAACAGACCAAACTGAATGAGCTTCAACTTCAGTGACAGTAGGAAGTGATGATGAAGAACTCACCAGTACTTCAAAATAGCTCTTCATGTAATCAGGAATTCAGAAATGATCAGAATTCAGAAATGATCAGAATTCAGAAATGATCAGAATTCAGAAATGATCAGAATTTAGAAATGATCAGAATTCAGAAATGATCAGAATTTAGAAATGATTAGAATTCAGAAATGACCACGAATTCAGAAATGATCAGAATTCAGAAATGATCAGAATTTAGAAATGATTAGAATTCAGAAATGATTAGGAATTCAGAAATGATCAGAATTCAGAAATGATCAGAATTTAGAAATGATCAGGAATTCAGTCCTTTTGTTGGTCAGTAGAGGTCCTGTCAGAGACTGGGAACATCCCAAAAGAGCAACAGTTTTGGAGATGCTCTGACCAAGCTGTCTACTGGTCACAGTTTGACCCTGTCAGACTTTCTTATTATGGCACCTGTTAATGGGTGGTTATATTACACAAATTAGCATTTTTTTCCTTAAAATTGATGGAAAAATGGGGCAAGTGCAAGAATTATGAGGAGTTTGACCAAATAGTGATGGCTAGACAACTGGGTCCGAGCATCTCCAAAACTGGAGCTCTTGTGTTCCTTTACAGTGGCAAACCGGTGACCGGGTCATGGGTAGAAAACTTTAATTGAAGCATGTGGGGAGTGAAGGCTGCATTTGTAGCTGATATTGCAAAAATAATATTCTGGTTCTGATAGCAAGGTTCATTAACCAACTGTGTCAGAGCTGGTATGGCACCAACACAATTTGACCACATTGGTGTTCCCAAAATTATGCTTATTTGGTGTATATGCTTCTTTCAGATCCTTCAATTAAATCAAATTTAGCTGAACATTAGTTACAGAGAAGATAAAGTGCATATATATATATATAATGAACTTTAAAGCAGACATATGTTGCATTTCACCTAACAATAATAGATTCAGAATCATGTTAAAGCTGCTCCACCTCCTGTAACAGTTTAGAGATGAGGCCGGAGAACTCATCTGAGAACTGTCTAGTGCTGTGTAACCAAGTCATATCTGTGTAAAATCCTGTAATATTACTCTCCTACTCTAATATCTCTCTCTATTAATCTCTGTCCACATGCTTCTTTCACTTTAGATGCTGCATTAAATGAACACGCTGATGAATGAACACGCTGATGCTGCTAAAAGGTTAACTGAGGTCCAATTGTTGCAGAATGAAAAACACTTTAAAAAGTATATACAGGGTTATATCAGTGTCCACAGTGCCTACACGGCATATCCTGAAATCTCTGAAGAATGACTGCTAAATATGCTGAGGTGACTACCTTATCAAAGCTGAGGAGGTGCTCCTTGATGTGGTCTTCCATGAAGCTGTTCATGCTGTGGATGTACCTCACCATCTTGCGCAGGGATGGGCTGGGTAGGTAGCGAAAGACAGGGAAGAAATCAGCCAGGTTCCCAGATGCAAATATCCGCAGCACCTCATTATTGATGTTCACAATAGTGAGGAACCGCTCATCATTGTGGCTGTAACGTTTGCCGAAGCTGAGTGCGCATGCTACATTGGCCACAGAGATGGCAAGCAGGGCAGTTGGGTCCAGTCCTGCATCCCCTACTTTTTCTCCCTGCTCCCGCAGGGCCTCCACCATCTCCAACACCTCCTCAGAGATCCGCTCCTCCAGCAGGCAGGAGGAACTAGAGTTTCGAGCCTTGGCTTGTGAGAACGTCCTCAGAGCGCGCTTGCAGATTTTCTTGTGGAGTGTCCAGGCTTCACCGTACTTCTCACTGAAGGTCATGCTGGTACCGTCTGCCACGGCTGAGAAGGTGAAGAGTTCCGGCCGTCCTGCAAAGGCTTCGCCCTGGCGCACCAAAGCCTGCCTGATAGTGGAGAGGCCACTCAGCACTACAACTTCCAGGGAACCCATCTTTACCCGGAACACGTCCCCATAAAGAGCTCCCAAGTTGGTGAGGGAGAGGTGCAGCTGTTCTCCCATCTGGAAGAGGTTGCCCACCACAGGCCAGGGTCTGGGACCTGGGGGCAAGTTGGATGGCAGGGCTTTCTGCTGATGGACCCGGAGAACCAACAGGAACAGTGTGAATATGCAGAGGAAGACAGTGACACCAGTCATTACTGAACCCACCTCTGGGAGCAAATTTGAAGGCATTGTCTGTTGGAGATGACAGGAGATACAGTTCAGATTACATGCAGATTTAAAGAGCAAGGCACTGACAACCGGGACATGTAGGCTGGACAGATTATGGCAGGAAGGACAAAAATGATTTTACATTAGGCTGAATAATATTCATTTGGAATAAACATAACAAAAACATTGAAACAACGTAAGAAGTAATATTCTCAATTGAACAGAATTGAATTTAGATGCTGAAAAGTAGAGCACAACAGTTTTACCCGTATATAATAGAAAAGAATAGAACAGAATAGAATAGAAACGACATACGCAGCATATGAAACAGTAACAGTACAATAGAACAGACAAAAGCAAGGCAGTGTACAACACAATAGAACAGATAACAGAACAGAACAGAGCATATCAGAACATGATCGTATAAAATACAACACCATAGAACAGAGAGGAGCAGTGGAAAAGCAAAAAAGGTAGAGCAGTTTAGAACAGAAAAGAATATAGTACAATACAATAGAACAGAGAAGCAGATAATAACAAACTAGTGTTGAATAGAAAAAAATAGAATACAATAGAAAAGAAGATACAAAAGCAAAATACAACAGAATGATGAGGAGCAGAACAGAAAAGAAGAACAGAATAGAATGGAATAAGAATATAGCAGAAAAATGTGATACAACGCAAAACGATACACTAAAAGAGAACAGAGAGGAGGAGAATGAAACAGTGTAACTGCAGACCAGTATAGAATACAACAGATCAGAGATGAGTAGAGCTCCAAAGAATGTGATCAAGTCATAAAACAGAATACAGTAAAGTAGAACACAACACAATTCAACAAAAGAGAGAGATCATTAGAAAAGAAAAGAAAAAAAAAGAAGTTTGGATGTACCTGAACTATCCTCCACAGTACATACCCTCACACTCACTTTCCACCACTGAAATGCTGAGAGCTGCTGGACCCCCAGTACGATCAGTGAGGAGGGGCTCTCTATAACGAGTCTGGGATGGGTCAACTTCAGCAGCCTTGTGCCTCAACATGAAGGAGGGGACAGATCGAGTTAATACCTGCAGTCCAGAGGAGAGAGCTGCTCATGAGAGAAGCCTGGAGGGGGCGCCATGGCCACTCTACTGCTGCTGAAGATCTCAGAAAGCACTGTTTGAAGAGGCAAAATACAAATTACAGAAAATTGAACAAATGTTCTTCACGTCAATTTATAAATAAAAAAAATTAATTGGTTAAAAAGTACATTAATTATGGAAAAAAGAACATTTTAACATGAATAAAAATATAGATATCTGAGCATTTTTACAATAATGCACCTAAAGTGACAATATTTACTTTGATTTTATACCACAAATCCTTTTTATTCTCATATCATATTCCTGTTTAATAATCCCAATAACTAGCTAACATGACAAACAGGATTATGAATAAGTAATGTGACTAACACTAACTAATGTGACTAATAGGATTATGGAATACTAACTAAAATGACTTACAGGATTATAAAACACTAAATAATGTGACTAACAGGATTATGAAACACTAATGTGACTAAAATGATTAGGAAACACTAGCTCATGTGAAATAACAGGATAATCAAACCTTAACTAATGTGAATAACAGGATTATGACAAACTAACTAATTTGATTAACTGGATTATGAAACACTAATTTATGTGATTAACAGGATTATAAAACACTAACTAATATGACTAAAATGATTATGAAACAATAACTAATGTTACTAACAGGATAATAAAACACTAACTAATGTGACTAACTGGATTAGGAAACGCTAAATAAAGTGACTAAAAGGATTATGACATACACACTAATGTGACTACCAGGATAATAAAACACTAACTAATATTACTATCAGGATAATGAAACACTAACTAATGTGACTAACAGGATCAGAAAACACTAACTAATGTTACTAACATTATTATAAAACACTAACTAATGTTAATAACAGGATTACAAAACACTAAGTTAACAGCTATAGCTAACACTATGTTATTAACAGGATAATAAAAGATTAACTAATGTTAATAACAGGGTCATAAATCAATAATGTGACTAACAGGATTATAAATCACTAATGTGACTAACATTATTATGAAACACTAACTATTGTGACTAACAGGATAATAAAACAGTAACTAATGTGAGTAACAGGATAATACAACACTAACTATTGTGACTAACAGGATAATAAAACACTAACTAATGTGAGTAACAGGATAATACAACACTAATTATTGTGACTAACTGGATTATGAAACACTAGCTAATGTGACTAACTGGATTATTAAACACTAATGTTACTAACACGATCATAAAACACTAACTAATGTAATTTACAGGATTATTAAACACTAATGTTACTAACAGGATTATAAAAAACTAACTAATGTGACTAACAGGATAATAAAACACTAACTAATGTGACTAACTGGAATATAAAACACTAACTAATGTTAGTAACAGGATAATAAAACATTAACTGATGTGACTAAGAGGATTAGAAAACACGAACTAATGTGACTAACAGGATAATAAAACACTAACTAATGTGACTAACTGGATAATTAAACACTAACTAATGTGATTATAATGATTATAAAACACTAACTAATGTTAATGTTAGTAGTTAGTGTTTTATAATCCTGTTTGTCTCGTTAGTTAGTGTTTTATTATGCTTTTAGTTACATTAGTTAGTGTTTCATAATCATAATAATCACATTAGTTAGTGTTTAATTATCCTGTTAGTCACATTAGTTAGTGTGTTTTATAGACTAACAGAATAAAGACACACTAACGTGACTAACAGGATAATAAAACACTAACTAATGTTACTAAAAGGATAAAAAGACACTAACTCATGTGACTAACTGGATTATAAAACACTAACTAATGTTACTAACAGGATTATAAAACACTAACTAACGTGACTAACAGGATAATAAAACACTAACTAATGTGAATAACTGGATTATGAAACACTATCTAATGTGACAAACATTATTATGAAACACTAACTAATTTGACTAATATGACTAAGACATACACACTAATGTTACTAACACGATTATAAAACACTAACTAATGTGACTAACAGGATTATAAAACACTAATGTGACTAACACGATCATAAAACACTAATGTTTCTAACATTATTATAAAAATCTAACTAATGTTACTAAAATGATTATGAAACACTAACTAATGTTAGTAAAAGCATAATAAAACACTAACTAATGAGACAAACAGGATAAAGACACACTAACTAATGTGACTAACAGGATAATAAAACACTAACTAATGTTACTAAAAGGATAAAAAGACACTAACTGATGTGATTAACTGGATTATGAAACACTAACTAATGTTACTAACGGGATAATGCAACACTAACTAATGTTTCTAACATTATTATAAAAATCTAACCAATGTTACTAACATGATTATGAAACACTAACTAATGTTAGTAAAAGGATCATAAAACACTAACTAATGAGACAAACAGAATTATAAAACACTAACTAATGTCACTAAAAGGATAAAAAGACACTAACTGATGTGACTAACAGTACAACAAAACACTAACTTATGTTACTAAAAGGATAATAAAACACTAAATAATGTGACTAATTGGATTATGAAACACTAACTAATGTGACTAAGATTATTATGAAACACTAACTAATGTTACTACCAGGATAATAAAAAACTAACTAATGTGACTAACATTATTATGAAACACTAACTAATGTTACTAACAGGATAATAAAACACTAACTAATGTTACTATCAGAATAATAAAACACTAACTAATTTACTAACAGGATTATAAAACTCTAATGTGACTAACATTATTATAAAACACTAACTAATGTTACTAACCTTATTATGAATCACCAACTAATTTGACTAACATGATTATTAAACACTAATGTTACTAACACGATTATAAAACACTAACTAATGTAAATACCATGATTATAAAACACTAACTGATATGACTAACAGGATAATAAAACACTAACTAATGAGACAAACAGGATTATAAAACACGAAATAATGTTACTAACAGAATAATAAAACACCAACTAATGTTACTAAAAGGATAATAAAACACTAATTAATGTGACTAACTGGATTTTGAAACACAAACTAATGTGACTAACAGGATCATAAAACACTAAATAATATGACTAACAGGATTATAAAACACTAACTAATGTTACTAAGAGGGTAATAAAACACTAACTAATGTTACTAACAGAATAATAAAATACTAACTAATGAGACAAACAGGATTATAAAACACGAACTAATGTGACTAACAGAATTATAAAACACTAACTAATGTTACTAACGGAATAATAAAATACTAACTAATGTTACTAATAGGATAATAAAACACCAACTAATGTTACTAAGAAGATAATAAAACACTAATTAATGTGACTAACTGGATTTTGAAACACTAACTAATGTGACTAACAGGATCATGAAACACTAACTAATGTGACTAACAGGATAATAAAACAGTAACTAATGTTACTAAGAGGTTAATAAAACACTAACTAGTGTGACTAACATGATCATAAAACACTAACTAATGTTACTAACAGGATAATAAAACACTAACTAATGTTACTAAGAGGTTAATAAAACACTAACTAATGTAACTAAGAGGATTATAAAACACTAACTAATGTTACTAAGAGGTTAATAAAACACTAACTAATGTGACTAACAGGATCATAAAACACTAACTAATGTGACTAACAGGATATAATAAAACACTAACTAATGTGACTAGAGGTTAATAAAACACTAACTAATGTTACTAAGAGGATTATAAACACTAACAATGTGACTAACAGGAAAAATAAAACACTAACTAATGTGACTAACAGGATAATAAAACACTAACTAATGTTACTAAAGTTAATAAACACTAACTAATGTAACTAAGAGGATCATAAAACATTAACAATGTGTGACCATAGGATAATAAACATAACTAATGTTATAACAGAATAATAAAACACTAACTAATGTTACTAAGAGGTTAATAAACACTAACTAGTAACTAAGAGGAATATAAAAACACTAAATAATGTGACTAACGAATATAAAACACTAACTAATGTTACTAAGAGGTTAATAAACGGCTAACTAATGTAACTAAGAGGATTATAAAATACTAACTAATGTTACTAACAGGATTATAAAATACTAACTAATGTTACTAACAGGATTATAAAATACTAACTAATGTTACTAACAGGATTATAAAATACTAACTAATGTTACTAAGAGGATAATAAACACTAATTAATGTTACTAAGAGGATAATAAAACACTAATTAATGTTACTAAGAGGATAATAAAACACTAATTAATGTGACTAACTGGATAATAAAACACTAACTAATGTGACTAACAGGATCATAAAACACTAACTAATGTTACTAACAGGATAATAAAACACTAACTAATGTGACTAAGAGGTTAATAAAACACTAACTAATGTTACTAAGAGGATTATAAAACACTAACTAATGTGACTAACAGGATCATAAAACACGAACTAATGTGACTAACAGGTTCATAAAACACTAACTAATGTGACTAACAGGAAAATTAAACACTAACTAATGTTACTAAGAGGTTAATAAAACACTAACTAATGTTACTAAGAGGATCATAAAACACTAACTAATGTGACTAACAGGATTATAAAACACTAACTAATGTGACTAACAGAATAATAAAACACTAACTAATGTTACTAAGAGGTTAATAAAACACTAACTAATGTAACTAAGAGGATCATAAAACACTAACTAATGTGACTAACAGGATAATAAAACACTAACTAATGTTACTAAACAGAATAATAAAACACTAACTAATGAACTAACAGGATAATGAAAACACTAAACTAATGTTACTAAGAGGTTAATAAAACACTAACTAGTAACTAGGAATATAAAACACTAGAATAATGGCTAACAGGAATATAAAGTACTAACTAATGTTACTAAGAGGTTAATAAGCGCTAACTAATGTAACTAAAGGATTATAAAAACACTAACTTATATGAGCTAACAGGAATATAAAACACTAACTAATGTTACTAAGAGGGTTAATAAAACACTAACTAATGTAACTAAGAGGATTATAAAACACTAACTAATGTTACTAACAGGATTATAAAATACTAACTAATGTTACTAACAGGATTATAAAATACTAACTAATGTGACTAACAAGATTATAAAATACTAACTAATGTTACTAACAGAGTTATAAATACTAACTAATGTTACTAACAGGATTATAAAAATACTAACTAATGTGACTAACAGAGTTATAAGTACTAACTAATGTAAACTAAGAGGATAATTAAACACTAATTAATGTTACTAAGAGGATAATAAAACACTAATTAATGTTACTAAGAGGATAATAAAACACTAATTAATGTTACTAAGAGGATAATAAAACATTAATTAATGTTACTAAGAGGATAATAAAACACTAATTAATGTGACTAACTGGATAATAAAACACTAACTAATGTGATTAACAGGATAATAAAACACTAACTAATGTAACTAAGAGGATTATAAAACACTAACTAATGTTACTAAGAGGATAATAAAACACTAATTAATGTTACTAAGAGGATAATAAAACACTAATTAATGTGATTAACAGGATAATAAAACACTAACTAATGTGATTAACACGATTATAAAACACTAACACTATTATTAAACAATCTTTAGTGGGAGAAGTTGGAGGGTCTCTGGTCTTTGGTAGTTGTAGTTTAAAAGAGGGAGAGTTATTCTGCTTTGTCATATATTGTCATATATTATGCTCTCAGAGAGAAGAGTCCACATGATGGCGTTGTCTGTCTACAAACTCAAAGTACTAAACAGCACCTGAGGCAGAACTGAAAGGATCTCGGAAATTGTGACTGCCATCCTCTGAAACCTGTTTTGGGTCCCTTAAATAAAGAAGCTCACTACTACCTTCCCTGCTGAAGAAACACAACTGCTCAAGATCATTTTTGCTGGTAATTGGTTTCAGATGATCTAAGCAGATCTTTGATGATCAAAGTGCTTTAAAAAACTGGTTATCAAGACGAAACCATTCCCTAGGAGGGTACATCAGTGAGTTAATCTGGTTTACTAGCTTCACTCTTGACCAGCATTTATTTGAGGTTGATGGCCTAGCTGGTCAACCATTATGACCAGTCCGGCGAAGCTGGTGGACAAAAATAACGGTCAAAAAGCTTGGTCATGCTGGTCACGTTACTTGACTATTTATCAAAACTTACCCTTTGCTCGTCAAGTGTTAAACTGGTTCAAGTAGCTTGACCAACACGAGTTGGACATGCTGTTTTATCAAAAAATAAAATAAAAAATGCATTTATTTAAAGATTATTTTCTTTAAATATATATATATATCTTTAATGTCCAAATTCCATAATCATGCATGCGAGTTAACTGTAATCTGTGTACTGTTTGCCAAATCTATGCTTAAAAAGTCTTATTAACAAGCCTGTTAGTTAAGTTTGATGGTGAAATGAAATTGACAAAGGTCAATTTTCTGGCCCTTTCTCCTTTCACATGGTGACCCGTCCCTACATGGAATAAAAATGTGTACACACACACAAAGGTTTAGACTGTCCTATTCATTCAAACTCAATCACCGCTCACCTCTCGCTTCTGGGACATGACGCCTCCTTTGACCTGCTGGATCCAGAAACAGTGGAGCAGCTCTCTGTACCCACTGGTCATTACCCCTCCCATCCCCAGGGAAAGCTATTTTCTTTCCACTCTTTTTCTGACCCAAACCTGCTTCTTGTGCCAGGACTGGCAAATAGTCTAAATTTGTCTGAAAAATAACCTAATGGCAGAACATGAGGTAGGATACCACTGCCTAGTCCTAGTGCATTTACAGCATATATCCTGCAGCATTGTAGAGTAAGAGCACTGGTTCAACCAAGGTCCTTGTCCAAAAGCAAGATCACTGGATGTCCTACCCAGTGTTAGTGCAAGAGCACTAGTCATACTAGGTAGTGTGAGTGCAAGAATACTGGTTCAAATTTCCCAACCCTAGTGCAAACTACTGGACCTACTTGCCAGTCCTAGTAAAAGGCCACTGGACTTACTAGACTGTCCTAGTGCAATAAGTCATACTAACTAGTCATATAAGCAAGTCTTACTGCAAGCATACTGTTTCTGTAACCCAGACCTTGTGCAATAAAACTGGACCCACTAGCCAGTGCCAGTTCAATAACATGAGGTTTGATAACACTGGTCCTACTAGTTCTAGTGCAATAACATTAGTTGTGCTACCCAGATCAGGTATTAGAATGCTGGTCCTACTAGTTCTAGTGCAATAACATTAGTCCTGCTACCCAGATCCGGTAATAGAACACTAGTCCTACACACCAGTCCTGGTGCAATAACACTGGTCTTGCAAACTAGACCAGGTATGACAACACTGGTCCTACTCACCAGTCCTAGAGCAATAACACTGGTCCTGCCACCCAAATCAGTCATGGCAACACTGGTCTTAATAGCCAGTCCTGGTGCAAGACCTTTGGCCTACTAGATAGTCATGGTGAGAACTTTGGAACAATTTTAGGAAGTAAGATGATACAAGTTATTCGTAGAGCATAGAGTGGAATATCAATACACAATGCTTGTGCAAGATTCTGGAAGTCACTAGCCAGTATGAGCACAGGAGGCAGGATTTTTGTCTCAGTCTGGTATTCGACTAACCAGTGCTGTCGCTGGAAATGGAATCGTACTGGCCTATTATAGTGCAAGAAGCAGGAAACTATAGCCAGTTCAGAGGGTTTTGTCAAAATGTGGGTGAGAAAATCGAACCAGTCAAAATGTCTCAGAGGACACCAGACTGGTTTTCGACACCAGTGCACCAGTTACCCAGGGCCCAAGGCATCTCACCCGCCTCATCACACTTTTATGCACGCACAGACCAGACCTAATTAGGCATGTAGCCTGTGTGGAATTTTCTACTAGTCATGTATGGGTGGAGGAGGCCCTCTTGATTGATGATTTGATGATTTCTACGATTTCACTGAGACTTGGGTTAATAAGCAGTCAAAGCTGTTGTGCTACAAAAAACGATAAAAGCGCTTAAGCTGATGAACAATTCCAGAGCTTTCACTGCTCTCTACAGCTGACAAACACTGAACTTGCTCTGCCTTGCATGTCACAGTGCAGAAAAACGCTTTAAGAAGTTGGGAGGGGGACTTTGGAACAGCAGGCCCAGAAATCAAAAACTGCCTCTGTGGAGTAATTCATTACTTTAATTAGGGTTAATTAACAAGGTTATGTTGTCCGAGGCTGGGAGTAATTCCAACAAAGACGGGCGGTATAGGCTAAATACAAATTGGGGAGACGGCAGACGGAAGTATGTGGTGGCATTGTCGGAGGGAGACAGCAGAGCAACGGGGGGTGCTCCAATCAAAGCGAGCATCCTACCAATTACTGTCTTCAAAGTGGAGCACAAGACCTAGATGTGGTGCTAAGTCTGAGCCCAGAAAGCAGAGAGGCATAGTCAGAAAAAGAGAGGGAGAGTGCCTGGAAGAGTGGGCCCCTGCGGAAACCTCTAGACCAAAATGTCAGCATTCGTTTAGCAATACAGTCGCAACACGGTCTTACTTTAGGATCTTTCTGAAGGGTATAACAGCGGTTCCTGAGCACGGTAATGACAAACTGATTTCAGACTTTTTCAGCTCTGCGCGGAGGTAAGACTCAGATATGCTTTAAATTTGGCTGATGTCTTATATTGTCGTTCTTAACTAGAGGGGAGCCGCTCAGCTGTCATAATGATGCAAGTAGGTTGCCAAGGTGTTGCTATGGTATATCTGTTAGTTGCTAAGTTGTTGTTGTGTGGTTGTTAAGGTGCTGCTAGGGTACAGGAGGCAATTTCTAAGGTTTTGCTAAGATGTTTGTTGCTAAGGTGTTGCCATGGTATGGCTTTCAATTGCTATGGTGTTCCTAGGCAGTTGGTAAGGTGTTCCTAGACCTTAGCTGTTGGTTGCTAAGGTGTTACTATGTTATAGTTGTGATGCTAAGGTGTTTCTGGGTGCTGCTCAGATATAGAAGTCTGTTTCTAAGGTGTTTGCTAAAGTGTTGCAGACAGTTGCTAAGGTGTTTGTATGGTATATGTTTTGGTTGCTGTGGTGTTGCTAAGGTCTTCACGTGGTGGTTAATACGGTTTTGAAACAAGCGTTTGGCTAAATTGTGAAGGCTGGTCATAAAAGCTCCTCCATACACTGACAGCACTGAAGAACGATGGATGTTTTTTCCACTGGTCTGCAGCAGAGCTGCATATTGTCTCTGAATATTCCAGCATTCAGGCCTTTTGGGTGTGTACGATGTGTACGAAAGTGTACGATGATTTTAATCAAAGCATAAATCAGATCCAATCATAAAGCATAATGGATAAATATACGCTGCGATTGTGCCATATCTAAAGTTGTGTCCTGTAGAGGAAATATGTCCAATAGAATAGGACTCTCTGGAGCAGTTAAAAATAGAGGGCTAGAAGGTCCCCCAGCACTGAGCTGTGGAGCAGTAGAACTGCTTCAGTGGAACGATGGCACAACATTTAATACTATTGGGATGAGTTAGGATTTTGAAATGAGGTGTGGTGGTGATCATCCAACATCCTGACATCATTAAAACTCCAATCAGATCCTCACAGCAATGCTCCAGAATCCAGTAAAAAAAAGTCGGCAACATTGATTCCAGAAGAAACGATGAAAGAGCAGGTGTCCCAATACTTTTGTCCATATAGTGTATTTAAAGATTTTACAAAAGAAACCTGAAGACATAGAGAACAGGACGTTCTACATTCAGTAAAATGGAGGAAACAATATTTCAGCAATATTTTTCTTTGATTTTCGTTTCTTTATAATAATCTGAATGGATTTTAATTCATAATATTTATAGATGATGCATTATAAAATAGTGTGAGAGCATGATTAAAAGGTTTTACTAGGACTCAGCGATATGGACAAGAAAAACTATCCCGATATATTTTAGTTGAGGGAGGGAGCAGAAAAAATGTTTCCATAAAACTAAAACAGGATGTTATTTAAAAACTATATAGAAACCATCACCTCAGACCATATTCCGCTCTGTTTATATCCCAACATTGATATAAAAATCAATATATCGACCAGCCCTGCCTTCTACTGAAGACCTAACAGTTCCACGCTCTTCTGCCGATTTTAGGACTCTAACGCTGACAGTAACCCTGTGTGTGTTTAACTATGAGAGGATTTAACTGACTGAAACACAAACACCGTGATTTACTCTCCAGATATGAATAACACTGCCCTGAATTTGGAAAATGGAGCCAGTCACATAAACCGTAACCATGATTTGAACTGTGACCAGGGGATTCCAGCACCTGTTACTGAACTGGACATCAAATATACTAAAGTAAGTGCACGTCTCCATGTGCAATAATAATGCAATAATATAGAGTAGGTGAATTTAGTGCACATGTCAAAGGGAAAATGTACATCTTTGTAAGGTTTTGTAGACATGGATTAAATCTTGTTGCAGGGGTAACTTTAAGCCCAGTCTGGAACTGGAAAATAGGTATTTAAGATAGGATGAGATGAGATGAGATGAGATGAGATGAGATGAGATGAGATGAGATGAGATGAGATGAGATAAGATGAGATGAGATAAGATGAGATGAGATAAGATAAGATAAGATAAGATAAAATAAGATAAGATAAGATAATCCTTTATTAGTCCCGCAGTGGGGAAATTCACAACCATTGATATCTAAAAATAATGGGCGTGTTCCTTCTCCGCATTTTCCGGGTCGGGGTCCTGGAGAGTTGCAGACTTTATATTGAACCCTAATCCACCCCAACTGATCCACCTAATTACTTTCAGAAATTCCTGATTGGCCTCCAGGAAGGTAGCTCTCCATGAGTATGGTTGCTGACCCCTGCTCTAGATCCCCTGACCAGGAAAATGCAGAGAAGTAACTCAATGACCCATTTCTGATGCAGGCATTCACGCATAACCACTGTCGTATGATCTCCATTATGCATAAACATAAACCAGTAGAATGGGAAACAACCTGGAACAGCCACCAAGGTCACTGTTCCCAGTTCCAAGCCCCCAGTATTGGAGCAGCATGTGTCTAGTTAGTGTAATAACGCTGATTTCACCCCAGCAGTGGCAGCTGAGTAGACACGGGTTTCAAACCCACAACTACGGGATCAGGAACCACTGATCCAGCAAACGTAACGTCAGTATTTCCTGGTGTTCCTGTATGTTTTGTATATTTATGTAGTTGACACAATTCTGTTTGGTTGCAGCTGTTCATCAATAACGAATGGCACGACTCGAGCAGGGGGCGCAGGATGGCCGTGGTGAACCCAGCTACAGGGGAGCATATCTGCGAGGTGGAGGAGGGGGACGCAGTGAGTCTGGACTTTTGCGCATATGTAAAGTTCCACTTAGTTCCCACCAAACACACAATGAATATACCTGGTGGACTTTAATTAGAACCCTGGATCAGTTACATTATCTATAGGCTTCATGACTCAGGATTGGAGTAACATACAGACAAACTACAAGACTCAATCTAACCATCTAACTCATCATTCTAATATTATAATAACCCAGATGTTGGGTAACAGAGGAAAACAAGTAGGGAGGGACATTTGGTTCTCTATCTTTGCTTACACAGTGTTCAAATTGCAGAATAAAAGTCCTGAGACGTGATAATCCAGATACATACATTAATGAGAAAAAAAATAAAGGACATTTAGATTGTTTTTTGACTTTATCTGGACTACTGTCAAGTATTTGTACAGCATTTTATTATTCGTATCCTTGTCAACCTAACTGTTGCAATATGCAATGCAATAACATGCATTGTTTCTGGGATTTTTATTTAGTCCTTATAAGCCAAAAAATACACATTTTTGATTTAAAAATTGAATACAAATTCATTCAAGTATTTATAAATTTGCTTAATTTTTACATCTCAATGAAGTCGACTTTGAGTAGCCTAGGACTTACAAATGTCCTATAGATATTAATTTAATGTTTTGTTTTCCCACACTGGACTTAAAGCTGCTTAGAGTTTTCTGTGCTGCACTTTATGCTTAACATACGTAAGGTCAGCACACAAGCATGTCCTCTTCTAACTGTGTCCCTCTCACCAGCATAAGCTATTATAAGTTGAGTGAACAACATGGGCATGCTGGGCACTGATTAACTGTATTTACTGTATTTATTTATGCAGGGGGCAGCCGTGGCCCGGTGGTTAGGATAACCTTTCATCTGAAAGGTTGTTGGTTCAGTTCCCTGGCTGGACATGACTCAAATGCCCTGAGCAAGGCACTTAAGTCCCTGTCTACTCTCCATGCTCTGGGATATGGCTGCCCACTGGTCCGAGCATGTGCACTCACTGCCCCCTAGTGTGTGGATTCACTAATGTAAATGTGTGTGTGGGGTAAAATGCAGAGGACAAACACAGTAAATCAGTGTGCACATTTATATGTGCATTTTATATTTTAATGTTATTTTTTATGTGTTTTTTATTTTATGCAGGGTATATAGTGGTTAAAAGACCAAAATAAGTCAAAACTTATGCACTGCTCAGTGGCTTCATAATTATTTTTTTATGATATTTTTATTTTATGATCATTATTATATATTTAATTAAGTAGTTGTCCATTCATTTAAAGTGCTTTCTGAATTATTTGTTTTGAAATTAATAACCAAATGAAGCCAACAGAGGACATTAACCTGTATCTGAACATCTATATTGTACAAATATCACAGTACTGTACTTGCACACTGAAGAAGCATTTTAACATACTCTTCTAGACTGGAATTGTGAGATAATTTGTGAGACGTTCATTCATTCAGCCAGCATGTCTAACCTGTTGTCTCTCACAGTACATGACTGTACAGTGTTGTGTTTTTGTTAAGGATCAGGACAGTCAGTCAGATCAGCTGTGCCACTCATTCGTTTCCGTCTGTACAGGAGGACGTAGACAAGGCAGTCAGCTGTGCCCGACAAGCTTTCCGTCTGGGGTCGCCATGGAGATGCATGGATGCCTCTGACCGAGGTCTGCTTCTGAACAGGCTGGCTGACCTGGTGGAAAGAGATCGGCTTCTGCTGGCTGTAAGACTAAAGTAGAACAATTGAAAAAATATGACAGCAAATGAAAACATGCTGAAGGTGATCAGGGATGGACTGAGAACCTTATTCAAGTCATTCCTGTTTTTTAATGACAAACGTCTGATCGAGGGGACGGGGGTAGGTGGGGGTGTCCCTTTTGGTCGGTTTGATTGATCGAGGTACTGGGATGCCTTTTGATCAGCCCACACCTATAGCAGCTCACCAGGAATTTGCTATGTCCTCCTGATGACCAGTCCATTCCTGATGACAATATACACACCAGTCAGCCGCCACAATAAATGACTGAAGTGATGAGCTGAAGTGGACAGTCAGTTCTTGAAGTTGATGGGTTGAAAGCAGTAAAAATGGACAAGCATAAGAATGTGAGACACTTTGAGGGCCAAAACTTCAGACAGGTCTTCTGCGGTGGTCCTGCTTACTTACCAAAAGTGCTGCAAGGAGAACATTGAATCAGATCGATCTGTTGACATAATGTAAAATTCAATTGTTATTTGCTAGTTAGAAATAAAATATTTCTTATTGCTGCAGATACAACACTAATGAATTTCTTCTGTACAGACCATGGAATCTGTAAACTCTGGGAAGTTGTTCTTAATGGCTTACTTTGTGGATCTTGTGGCCAGCATAAAGACGCTGAGGTACTACGCTGGCTGGGCAGACAAGATCCAGGGTAAAACCATACCTATAGGTGAGTCAGTAGGTTTTTTCTCCTTCCTAAAAACAATAAATATAATTTACACATTTAGCATTTAACTGTGTGAAACCTGGTTTGACCTAGACCCCTTGGCCCCCAGACCCCCCACAGCTACTTGAAGCATTTTCCTAAAGCAGGAGTAGGCAATCCTGGTCCTAGAGGGCTGGATTCCCTGCTCTAACACACCTACTAAACCTGCCATGTATGAGGAGAGTTAAACAGGTGTGCTTGAGCAGGAAAAGCACAAAACTGTGCAGGACCAGAATTGCCCACTCCTGTCCTAAAGTCATGCTTAAATTATGTTTTTTGTAGACGGGGAGTATTTCACTTTCACACGACATGAACCTGTCGGAGTCTGTGGCCAAATTATACCCGTAAGTATATGCCAGCTTTGTTTTATACATGGCTCACTTCAAAGAAATACACTGAGTCGCGCTCAGTCTCTCTTCGTGTACCCCTCCTCACTGTGCCTTTTCAGACAGTGGCACAACATGAGTATGAGAGCTAGAGCTTCACAACTTAAAGGCGATAAATGATGAATTAAAAAGAAGAAGAAAAGGCAAAAATGCACATTTCTGCAAGTCCACCCAAATGGGATTCCAGAAAGCCTAGAGTGACCGGACACTGGAACTCACACTTCATTTGTTGATCCCACTGCCACTGTTGATAATATATAGTGTAAGGCCTTGTGGTCTGCTCCTCAAGTCCTAACCACTGGAAAAGCTCATGTGGCTGCTCATGAGGGTTCCTCTCAGTGCTCTCGTTCTAAGTTTCACATTGCTTTCCTCCCAGTGGAACTTCCCTCTGATGATGCTGGTGTGGAAGATTGCTCCGGCGTTGTGCTGTGGTAACACCGTGGTCCTGAAACCAGCCGAGCAAACCCCTCTCACTGCTCTACACATGGCCAAACTTATACTGGAGGTAGTAGCAAAGCACAGCAAACACATTTAACCAATTTATAATTGTATCTTTCAAATGTTTGTGGGAAAACAACTCAATTGTGAGACGTTCTGAGTCTGTACCTGCTCTGTGTGTCTGCTCTTTTAAAACTTAGGCAGGCTTTCCTCCAGGTGTGGTTAACATGGTGCTAGGGTATGGACCTACAGTCGGAAATGCCATCGCACATCACATGGACATCGATAAAGTGGCTTTCACTGGATCTACTGAGGTCAATATGCACCTTCTTGTACCATCTTAAGTGCACTGCTGGAATGGAGCCTGATCAGGACTGGTTTGCTGTGTGTTAATGGCAGGTTGGGAAGCTCATCCAGAAAGCCGCTGGAGAAAGTAATCTGAAACGGGTCACACTGGAGCTGGGTGGCAAAAATCCCAACATCATCTTTGCGGATGCTGACTGTAAGTATCCACCGAGGACTATGAATGGAGGTTCATGCACTGCGATACATCAAAATTACAGCTTCATTTAGAACACACTGCAAGTCTGAGGGTAGTTTAGGTGCTATAAGAGAAGAAACCTACTGTAAACCGATTCCCTCACTGTCAGCCCTGGACGACTCTATCATTAAATACAGCAGGTTGGTGTTTTGTCTGGAGGTGCAGTGGTATGGGAGAGCTGATGGTTGGCATTTTTCATGGAAATGTCCGTTGATACTGACACATGAAGTATATTTTCATGAGATTTACAGGGAAGTATAGAATTTATATTCAGAGATTCACAAAGGTTTTACAAAATCAGTATAAAAGGATTGGAAGGAAAGGAATAGGAAGATAAAGGTTAGCAGGAGCAACACATGAGTGCAGTCCACACACAGATTTGTTGGTCTCTTCCAAGACAAAGAGCGGGAGGATGCCAATCTGCTGCGGCTGCCATTCTAAGTGACTCCATGACAGTCTGAATGCTATTTTTTGATAATGAGTGTATTTGGTCATGCACCCAATGAGGGATTTGATACATGCCTATGACAGTGTCTCCACCATGTTTAAAGATGGTGGGGTAAAGCTTACATTTACTGCAGTTAGACACTCTTAACCACAGTGAGTTAGAAGATCAGTCATATTACACAGGAGGCCAGAGTACTGTTAGGAGTCTTGTCCAAGGACTCTTATTGGTGTGACACAGCATAGTTGGCCAGACTGGGAATCAAACTGCAGTCTCTCACACGTGGTGACTCACTGGCGGTGTCATCTGTTGTGCCACACCAGCCACACCAACCAAGCTTCAGATCATTAGTACATCCCTTCTTTTTCCATACTGGAGTTAAGTCCAGGCTTTTTTTGAGCTGTTCTCCGTCAGTCTAATCTTTCTGTCCTTGAATGTTACAAGTGAATTACATTGTAATAACATAAACCCTCTGCATTTGAATGAATGAAAGTCTAGACATTGACATGCCTGCCTCCTTGAGAGGGCTATTGGCTTGACTAGATGCTGTGAGATGTTTATCTTCACCAAAGAGAGAATTCAACAAATAATTGAGTTGCTCGGCTCACAAATGCATATTTATTTAATGCACCAAATTTGTGATTTGTTCACTGAAGCTTCTGCTCTCTCTGGTTTTGTTTTGGCGGGTTTCCATCCTAATGATGGCCTCGTTCACTTGCATTATCACAATTGAACTACCAATTGAAAGCTCCCATAAACAGCTATTCAAATTCATCATGGAATCAACCCCAGAACTTTCACACATATTAGACATAACATAATGACCACCTCCATGCTTGTACCCTCATTGTCCATTCTAACAGCTCCACTGTCCATACAGGACCCCTTTGTATTTTCTCTGCATACTTTGTTAGCCTCCTTTCACCCTGATCAGGACCACCACAGAGCAGGTACTATTCGCAGCGCTGCAGTGACACTGACACTGTGGTGGTTTGTTAGTGTGTGTTGCATTTGTACAAGTGAATCAGACTCCTGTGAGCACTGATGAAGGACTAGAGGATGACCAACAAAAACTGTGCAGAAACAGAAGAGCTTCCATCTCTGACTTTACATCTCCAAGGTGGACCAACAAGGTAGTGGACACAAGGTGAGAGGACACAGTGTTTAAACACTCCAGCAGCACTGCTGCCTGATCCAGTCGTAAAAGCACAACACAAAACAACATCACTACGTCAGTGTCACTGCAGTGTCACTGCCCACCACCCAACCTGTGGGGTCCTGACCACTGAATATTGGGTGAAAGGAGGCCAAGAATGTATGCGGAGAATCAGATGGACTACAGTCTAGAACTACAAACTACTCTTGCATGGTAAATGCAGCTGATTAAATGGACAGTGAGTATCAAGGAGGTGGTCATAATGTTGTGACTGATCCAGGTATCTCCTTAATACTGAGGAAACAGGCCACACCTTGTCATGAATCTGTGTATCAGTTAATCTTTTTTTCAGCCCTTTTATGTCTGAGCCTGTAAAAATGGAGGGACTGTGTAAAAAAATAGATATATACCTCCTCCACAGCTATCTTGGCTGAGTGTGCATTTGAAACCTGCACACCTGGCTGCCCCTCCTCCGGCCTGGCTTTTTTTTTTTGACAATTATTTATTGTTTTTACTTCTGATACATTACATTTTTTTGTGTGTAGAATCTTGGTGAGAAAAATGAATTTAATCCACTGTGTAAAGCGCTGTCAATACTTTCTGGGGCCGCAGTATATAATCATTTCAGGAACCAAATTTCAGGGGGCCCAAAGAAGCCCAGAAGCCAAAATATGCACTTTGCATTTAAGCTTATGGGCTTGTGTGGCCCCATGCAGCCGCCCTAGACTCTGGAACTCATTTTACCTGAATCAAATATACAATTTTAAATTGGCAAAATGTGTTGTTTCAGTGGAGCATGCGGTGCAGCAGGCCCATCATGGACTGTTCTTTAACCAAGGCCAGTGCTGTCTGGCTGGCTCCAGGGTCTTTGTGGAAGAACCCATCTACGATGAGTTTGTCCATCTCAGTGTAGAGAAAGCTCGCAGGAGGGTCCTGGGAAACCCTCTTCTGCCCAACGTCGATCAGGGACCACAGGTACAAAAGACCTTTACTCTACCACTTTTATTTTTAATGCTAGGCAGGTTTGTCTCCACTTAACTCCAAAGTGCAACTATCTTACCTGAACCCTCCAGTTTCATATGGGCTCAAATGGCCCTCCACTTTCACCAAGCTCTTCGTTGTGGTGCAGATTGACAGGAAGCAGTATGATAAGATCTTGGAACTGATCCAGAGCGGCCGTCAGGAGGGTGCACAATTAGAGTGCGGGGGGTGTCCATGGGGTCAGAAGGGTCTATTCATCCAGCCCACCGTCTTCTCTGATGTTACAGATGATATGCGGATTGCAAAGGAGGAGGTACACTGATAAAAATAACATAATACAAAAATGATCATATCCTTCCCCAGATGTCCATAATTAGTCCAGCACTGAATGTTCTGTTTGCCTGTCTTAGATCTTCGGGCCAGTCCAGCTGATCCTCAAGTTCAGGAGTGTAGAGGAGGTCATCCAGAGAGCTAACGACAGCCAGTATGGCCTGGCTGCTGGTGTTTTCACCACAGACATCAACAAAGCCCTGTTTGTCTCCTCCGCACTACAGACGGGCACTGTGTGGTATGACCTGTACATTCCTTCTGGGCCAGAGTCAGTAAATGCACCACAAGATTTACAGTGATGTAGGAGCAAACAGCATCACGGTAACACAGTGTCTCATTGATACACCCTAAACTGAAGTGTGTTTGAGTGATTTGTGACACTTCCACTTTTGCATGTGCCATTAGAGAGTCATAGCAGAACACTGTCCTGCAAAAAAACATCTCCAGGCCTTTGAAGCTTAATTTCCAGATGTATTTCCCCCTAATTTTGACCAGCCGGTCATCTTCAATATCTACCTGGTATCTACAGTACCTACACATGTTCTTTCCAGTGCTGGAAAGAACCCATGTGACCTACTAACACAAAAATCTTGCATCTCCAAGAAAAACCTTACCTTTCAACAGAAGTCAATGTAAAAAGATTTTATTCCACGTCACTTTGGAACTGGTTTGTTCATCAAGGGATTTTCACACAATGTAAATGGCAGCTGCAGTTTTTAAAAGATGTCAAATAAAAGAGTCAATAAAAACACACATACAAGAAGTTGTCCTGACAGTGGCAATATCTAACGTAACACTTTTGCTATGTTCCAGGGTGAACTGTTACAATGCAATGAGTGCACAAGCTCCATTTGGAGGGTTTAAAATGTCTGGCTGTGGGAGAGAACTGTGAGTACACTCGGCTGTATCACTAAAACATCCTACCTCTCATAACATATAGAGTCCATCCATCCAGCACATCAAGGGGATGGAAGATTTAACTGATTGATCCCTGAATCAATTGAATCTTTCACGTCATTTCACATAATATAGCGTTCAGTGGTTTATATGTTTATATAGCATGTTTCTTACGCTCATTGTATGTTGTGGCATTGTTGTCTTGCAGAGGGGAATACTGCCTGCAGGAGTACAGTGAAGTGAAGACGGTCACAGTAAAGATCCCACAGAAAAACTCCTAATATACTGCTCCATACGTAGCGCCATCATTTTTGAGAATCGATTGCTTTCACTGATATGATCTATAATTCTGCAAAACACCTGCCAATGACACTTGGACTTCATATTTCCAATTACATGGACATCAACACACCCACAGAGAGGCCAGTTCTGCTCTCTCAGACTCCCTCCAAGATCAATATCTTATTTTGACATGGTTTCTTTGCTGGCAATGAGGGGATTGAACAACAGGGTTGAAAGTACACCGTTGAGTTTTTTTGTTTGCTAATAGGCAGTATGGTGCATATAATAGCATCCATATTCACAGATGAATCCTTTTCGTTGCAGCGCTGATAGTAATTATTACTGTAGTAATTATTAAAATCTGTGTTCAGAAAGTTGTTTCATTTAGAACAATATAAATCCAAACTCTGAAGCATCTGTCCTTTCTTTTAATATGGTTATTAAATAACAGTAAACGTTTCATTCTGTAAACTATGTACAAATAAACACCCTCCTTTCAGCCTGATTTAGACCAATCAACCATAACATTATGACCACCTCCTTGTTTCTGCATCCACAGATCGTAGTTCATCTGTTTCTCTTTGTTCTCCTGCTTTCACCCTAGGTATTTGGTGGGTGGTGGTTTCATTCTCAGCACTGCAGTGACACTGACATTCCAGTGGTGTGTTAGTGTGTGTTGCGCTGGTAACCATGGATCAGACACAGCAGTGCAGCTGGAGTGTTTGAACACTGTCCACTCTATTAGACACCCCTAGTAAGTTGCTCAGCCTTGGAGATGTAAAGTCAGAGACAGAAGCTCAGCTCTGTTTCTGCACAGTTTGTGTTGGCCATCCTCTAGTCCATCATCAGTGCCCGCTGGAAATTTCTTGTTGGCGGACTATTCTCAGTCCAGTAGTGACACTGAGGGGTTTAAACCCTCCAGCAACACTGCTGTGTCTGATCCACTTGTACACTTGCACAACACACATTAATGCCACCATGTCAGTGTGACTGCAGTGCAGAGAATGACCCACCACCCACATCATAGCTGCTCTGTGGTGGTCCTGTGGGGTCCTGATCATTGAAGATGAACTACAGTCTGTGATTATAGAACTACAAAGTGCTCCTGTGTGGTCAGAGGAGCTGATTAAATGGAAAATGAATGTCGAAACAGGTGGGTGGTCATAATATTATGGTTGATTGGTGTCTGTCATAGCATGTATGAATGATTCAATGACTGATTGTATGAACTTTATCGTGGAGGTCCTCTTCCTCGGCCCGGTCCCGGCGGCACCCCACGGCCAACCCCAGGCAGCGGACCAGGAACCCTAGGGCCCGGTGGGCGGTTCACTGGTCCCCGTGGATTTGCAGCAGCTAGGGACACGTCCCTCTGAAGGTTCACTCCCTTCCCACTGGCTGCTGTCCCTGCTTTCACCTTCGGAGATTTGCTGGCGGGGGCTTGACTAGCTGGTTTCTCTGAAATATAAAAGCAAAACCAAATAGGCAGTGATATTCAAAGGCACTGATTTGGGAATATTAGAATTGATTAGATCTGATTATAATACCAGAATAAAACAACAGAAAAACTGACTAATGTTCTACAATGGTATTGCTCAAGGAACAATTTATGACTATATATATATATATATATATAGTCATAAATTGTTCCTTGAGCAATACCATTGTAGAACCACTAGAAAAAAATACAAGAACTATTGATTTGAGAATCTGAAGAACTAACGACTCAAAGATACTTTGAATTATTCAGTACGATGGTTCTTGTGGCCCTTTACTGGAGAAGTGTTCATAAGGCTACATGACACCTAGGCTTTGATGACAACCAATATCAACCTATACAAATGCTTTTTCCAACAACGATTAGTTGTGATAGTTTTCTATGTAAAATGACCTTAAAATTCACAAAAATGCCACAACTGACACTTGTTGGTATAATTCTATATAAGCGTAAATGTAGGCTTATGCCAGTTGACATGAATGGCTTATGTAGTCATCATACAGCCTTACGTATGGTGCCCTACAGAAAAGTGTCCCCAAAACTATAATTAAGTGCTATTTCTACAACAATTAAATGCTTAAAAAGGTTCTCTTACACAACCAATTATCTCAGATAAAAAGGTTCATGCAAAAATGGAGCCGTGTCTCAGGTTTAGTTTATAGTTTGCATTGAGTTGGTAATCCTACCACACCTGAGCCAGGTAACCTACATATATTAATGACCTGTCTCAGATGTGTTGGGAGCTGGAAGTGAATAACACGGCATGGACCAGACGGCTGTCCCTGTAAACTGGACCTGACCATTCATGGACAGAGACTCCACAGGACCTGTTCTTGTATCAGATTCTTATATTTGTCAATTTTCCTGTTGCAACACTGTTCGCTTGCTGCCTAATATATCCAACGCTTGACAGGAGCTACTATAAACACAGAAGATAATCAATGGTTTTCAATTTACTTGTCAGTGGTGCTCAAATGTTATGGCTTCAATTCTTACATCAACCTATTTTCTTGCTCTTTTCTAAAGCAGAAAATAATACATTCAACTTACTGCCAGTGGCAGCTGATAGTGTGCTAAACTTATGAGTGATAGAGTTCGGACAAACTGAGACAAAGGTGTTTGGATGCAATCAACCCAAAGAATACCATTCCAGCTGCAAAGCATGGTGGTGGTAGCTACATAATATCCTTAAACAAAAATTAATCGCCATAAACTTGTCATGACCTGCTGTATATAGTACTACAACAGTGCCATTACTCGTAACTGTCAGGACATCAATTATTGTAACACACGTTACAAGAGTTACCAGAAATGGAAATATGACAACATCTCACAGCACCTGAAATCTGCCATCATATGTTTATGGCATGGTTGTATCAATATTGTGTTACTGTATTCCTTTGAATGACCAAAGCAGAGGTAGGGTTCCTGACCTGGTTCCTCTGTAGGTGGTGGAATCAGAGACTTGTTGGGCAGAAGATCCTCCAGGTCTTTCATCACCTGGTTGGTGCTGTCTTTATTGTTCCTCCGGTTCTTCTCCTCATCTCTTTGCTGAAAACAAACAAGGTGGCTAGAGGATTTGGACTGGAATAGATAATTACAGATGCTGTGTAACATCAACAACATCTAATTATTATTAAATGTACAAACATTTCACATTTTTATTTCAATAAAAGGCCACATTCAGACGTCTACACTGCCTTGAGAAAGTATTCACCCCACTTGCCATTTTCTGTGTTTGGCATTTTCTTGGCATTTTCTGCCTCAAATCCTGGAATTAAAATGTAAATAATACATAATGACTGTAGTCTCTTTAATTTATTCACCAAATTACACTTAACAAGTGACAAAGTCAAATAAGGACATTTACACACCTACAATTAATTTGCCTCGAAATTTGGTCGATTACTTGCTCCAAAATATGTCACAACTTCCTCTCCACTTACAGACCTGAAGCAGGAAAGTGAATACAGGAAACAGGTGGTTTGTTTGGGACCAGTGCCGATTTCTGTGCAGTTTAACATGGAGCAGCGGCATAAAACCAGCCCGTTCTCGCCACAAACAAACCAGTTCAGAGTTCATCTGGGAGCAGACCCAGACCACCTCCTCTAAAGGGTGTAGGTACGGTTGTTTTGGTTCATATCTAGCTGTGGGCAAGGCCTCGGCTGGCGTGGACACAGCTTCCGCTTCCAATGCCAATGATTGGAGGATCAGTTGAACGGCTGGATCCCATTTTGATTGACAGATATTTTGAGATTTACATCATCACTTAATAACGGGGAGCTCGATCCCATCATGGTGAAGGTAGAAAGACAAACACTGTAAATAAAACACGCTCACAGTATTTCCTTGTTTCAGTTTAACATAATTTCTTAGTTTGAGTTTAATATGTTTCCATTAGTTTGGAATTGCTAATCCTGTATACCTGATTTTGATTTTCTTCCTTACGAGGAGAAACTTTGAATTAAACACCAGACCAACACCTAAGACTGATTTGGTGCAAAAGCAGGGAAAGGTAACCGGTCTATTCAGCTCTCCAGATGTGTCAGAGTCAGCTGGCTGACTGAAAGTGCTGTGACAAAGAAAATGTCCTGTTGGCCTCCCGATGAAATCAGGGATCATGTCTTGTCTGGTCAAACTTGGGTTTTGGGGATCTGTCTAAATTTGACCGGGCATGAAAAGAGCAGTGAACATGTGAGTGCATTTGCAGGGTTACGTTGCCTGGGCAGGGTCAGGTTTGAACATGCAATTAATGGGGTCACAGGCCATGTTCTTCAAAAGGAACGCAGGGAAGAATTTACGTATAAATAAATGGACAAATTTTATGATGTAAGCCAACAATAAGCCTCCCCTCTTTGCTACTGCTCTACAGAATATCTAGTAGTGTCTTTCTAGCCACATCCCTGATATAGAAAGGGGTCTGAAGGTGGTACAAACCATCTGCATCTTCCTCTTTAAATCCATGTTGGCTTTCTGGTATGCTTTGGAGACTGTATTCAGGTAGTAAATAGCCAGCCTGCACAAGAACACACACACGCATTCCGTAAAACAACAAACAAAGGCTTTGAAACATTAAAACATTTCTATCCACAAACAAACTCGTCTAAAGGCCTCGCTGTACTTTCAGCGATACCTTGTGTGAGTGTACATGGTTCTGTGGTATTGTTTGGATTGTTGTATATGAGCGCTCCAGTACTGAATGTGGCTCTATGACATTGTATGTTCATTTCCATGAATACTGGACACAAAGCATAAAAAACTCACACCATAAGAAGCACTATGGATATGATGAGTCCTGGGTTGGAGGCGTAGGTGAAGATGTTGGCCATAAAAGCAGGAAGGTTCTGGATCGTCTCTATCACCACATCATACATCTTCTCTCTCCCACTGCTCACAGAACAGAGAAGAGTCAATTAACTGTTTGCTATTTATTGCTATGTTATTCCTGAAGAACACTTGTGCTTTCTGAAAACACTGGGACAGCACAGATTTGCACATTTTGCCACAGTGGTTGGAAGGTTTCATAAAGTCATTATGGATATGAATGTCATGGCTGTGCAGGGCTTTGACACATTTCTTTCACCCGTTTAAAGGTTCTGGGATGTTTTGTGAATTCAACACCAGGTTCGAAATAAACACTCAGCACATTTAACATTTGGTTAAACGTTCTCTAGCAATTTGCACCTCGATCAGACACTCCTGTAGCCATGAACTGGCATCAAATTGTGTCCAAGTGTCAACCAATTAGATGATTGGTTGAGATTTCTGAGATAGCAAATCCCAGACAATTAAACTACCACCACCACCATGTTTAACAGTTGGTACAGTGTTTTCATAGTTGTTGAAATGGCTTCAAGTCTATCTTGTGGGAATCTACAATCATATGTTTGGTGAACAGTTTAAAAAAATATTTGAACCATTGTCTCAAATGTAATTGGACAAACTAACATAATTATAAATATGAGGAGGAATTTAATACTTGGATGTAAATCATTTTTCAGTCCACGCCTGCCTTGGCCAACCCATGGTCATCACCAAATCAGAGTTTCTTCCTCCCTCGAGATGCACTGACAGAGCTTTACTGCTGGTTTGTGGGTCTTTCAGCTTAAGTTTTGTCTTCAGTACGAGACAAGCTGCTCAGATGAAGCAGAAGCGCAACTTTACCTTAAACAATTTAAGGGAAACTCATGATTTTGTCATGTTTTGGGTCATTATCCATCCTAAAGCTAATGTAGAAAAATCTATTTTTTCTGTGCATGGATGTGTGTATGTGACCTGAAAGGTCCGCAGTCAAAAGATGGGGACATGGTCATCATGGTGTAGACCACCGGCATCAGACTGAGGAAGAGGACAAGCAGCAGAATGCCCATGTAGAAGTTGTTGGAGCGGGAAGCCTTGAACACTCTCTCATGAGGAACGTTACTGCTCATCACTGCCCAGCACTGGAAGTACATGGAGCTCACCAGACGCAGAATATTGATGCCCACCAGCCCTGGGGCATAGAAGGCACCCATCCTAAAAAGCACACACAGAAATGCTATTTACCAATTTCTCACTGGCTAATAAACATACTCAATTACTATTCGGGTCAGTTGTCATTGACCAGTAAAAAGATGTTTGGGGTCTGTTTTTTTGTAGTTTTGCACTTGAGGTTTGCCGAGCTCGATGGTATAAAAATATGGGTTGCCCAGTTCCTTACTGTGCTACCTATAGTGACCATAGTCCTCATAGAGGACACATCCTCTTTTTGGGATGTGAATAATGAATTCAGGACCACGGCCTCCATACTAACACTGAGGTAGTGATGTTTCACTGTTTGCCACAATCACTACTAACTGGTCATGTCCTGCTCATGATTACGTCACATAAACCAGCAGCCATTCCTCCAGAACCCTGAAGGACCGCGGGAAAGGAGGCGGGGCAAAAAGGATGCTGGCATTGCTCTTTAGATACATATATTTGAGTGAAAGATATGACAGCTAAACACAGAGCTGTAGGTATTGTGGCATTGTGGTGATGTAGTGCTGCCTCTGAAGTGTGTCTATTTGATTGCACGGATCTTCATCCCCACATTGCTTTCTAAGGCATTGATTAGACATAAAGGTGCATGAGATTGTAGCTCCAGTGCAAATCTAAAACACAGCCCCCAAACATGTATTGGCAGACTAAAACACTTTGGTTAAGTACTGTAATGTCAGACGAATGTGTTCTCACCAGATCATCCCCTGGTTGAAAATGAGTCCGAGTACGTTCCCACTGATGTCAAACTCTGCATACGATGGCTGCAGAAACACATGGATTCACGAAGGGCTTGTGTGTTATGGTATACTAAGGTTGCTCTCTCACACTGCCCCTCTCTCTACCTCTCTGTAATTAAGTGACCTGAGGGGTGTTGTGTGTCTTTGTGTTCCTATGGTTGTTAAGTATCACCTAACATGCCAGCGCACAGGGTGATATGTTAGCTGTGAAGGAAACGAGCTGGTGTGTGTGTGTGTGTGTGTGTGTGGGGGGTTTTTGTGTGCGTGTGTTGGAGTGCATTTATGGATTAAATATTAAGGGCAATCGTAGAGTGCGCAGTACAGTGTACAAGTACATTGTGGTGCTGTACAGCCCATGTCCTACATTTGATGTAGATTTGGTTTTTGCTCTGAGCTCCACTTGTTTTTGCTGGTACCACAGATCAGCCATAACAATAAAACCACCTTCTCACTATTGTGTAGGTCCCCATTGTGCTTCCAGAACAACTCTGATCCATCGGGCATGGACTCAGTAAGACCTCTGAAATCCTGTCCTGTAAGTCCTGTTAGTTGTGAGGTGGGACCTCCATGAGCATCAGTGAGCTTTGGGTGCCCATGACCATGTTGCTGGTTTGCTGATTGTACGTCCTTGTAGCACTTTTTGTAGGTATTGTCCACTGCATGCTGGGAACAGCCCTTAAGACCCAGTTGCTGACATTTCATTTTTCCCCTCCTTCCCTCCAGATCCTGTTGGTCATCCAGAGGGTTGGGTCCACCCCTGCCTTCCATACGCTGCAAGACCTGAGAGAATCCAGATGTTTCAAGACCTGCTCTGACTACAGGGCCAATGCCAAAGGCTTTAACTCATAATTATTAATGCTGAAATGTGGTCAGAATAAAATGTTTCTGAATACTCCTCAGAGATGACTGTTCACCCATCCCTGGGTTTAATGTTATGGTTGACTCGTGTACCTTCAAATCAGCTTAAACATTTCTTTTTTAATCAGATGGATGTATATAAATTAAAGATTAAGAATAGTAACACAAAGGTGGAAAACTCATGTAGTTCTGTTTTAGATATTGCAGATATTTCATTGATATGTGTGGCCTGATTAGATACTGGGTCTTTTTATACAGGGTGTAAAATGTGCTTCCCCCACCCCCCTATGAAAAGCTTTCAGAGGCCACTTTTGGGTAGTGTACCTCTTGTTAAGAGATTGCTCACTGCTAGACGTGCCTCTACAATGCACTCAAAGACATTTTGCACAGTAGACAGACTTTGAGAAAGGAGTGCATCATTGAATTGAGAGAAGCAGGGTGGTAATTTCAATGAAATGCCCACCATTTAGGCTGTTCTGACCAATTCATTGTCGCCTCTCCTGTTCTCCTGCTCCTGTTCTGTTTGGGATCCGATGAAGGTTTGGTCCAAGTTTGGAGGCCTAATGGCGAGCACTTCAATCCTGTCATTGCTGTGGAGTAACAAGCTACCCAAACTGCTGGTGTGCAGGGCTTTCTACTGACATTTTTCAGCAGGATAGTGTTCACCCACACACATCAAGGGTTTCCCAGGAACCTCTCCTCCAGCTTGCAACACACCCTTGGCCTTCCTAATCCCCAGATTTATTGGCAGTTGAGCCAGCTGGGACATCAGCTTCAGCAATCTATGAGTATGCAGGATCTACAAGCCCAGCTGCAACATCTGTGGGTAAATGTGCTGCAGGATTCCAAGCAGAACCTGTTCACCTCCATGGCCAACCTTATCTCATTCTGTATCCAGACTAGAGATGGTCGAACAAAGAGCTTTCAATTAATCATTAATCTTTCAATTGATTAACAATTTCAATCGATTCCTAGAACACTGTTACTGTTACACACTACTGTTAATGTACATAAATCTATAACTTTTTATGTGCATTTATGTTGAGTCTCAAACATCACATAATCAAAATTGCAGGATATACAGTACAATACAGTGATGGTTATGGTGTATGTGTCAGAGATATCTTAAGTTATACTGCATATTATTTTTGACCATCACAAAAGTGATAACTCTCACAGTCTCAACAGACTCACAAAGCCAGCCTCCAGGTCCCAGCACCAGCAGTAATTGAGGAACCTCACGATTAGTGCTCTCATGAAGTCTCCGATCAGGATGGTCAGATACGTCACCTCAATATCCGACACTGTGAGCTTCACAAACTCCTAAATGGAGCAACAGAAACAAAAAAATCATCCTAATTAAATAGTGTGAAGGCAGGACTTCACCGTTATATGCAAATGTAGGAGAGCATTTATAAGCAATGCATCAAAAATGACATTACTGTACTGTATGCCACACTGAAATGTTCTACCTGTGTACAAAATTATTCAACCCCCACTGCAAAACCTCCAGTTGCAATAAACCAATCAAACCACAATATAACAAATGGTTTCTTCAAATGCAACACAAAATACCATTTCAGCATTAATCAACCCCTTCATGACAGGTGTCTTTAGTATTAATAGAGCAGTCTCTAGATGTTTAGCCACTGGAAGATCCAATTATGCCAAGCTTCAGCTTCCTCAAAGAAGGTTTGATGTTTCTCCTAGGATTTCTTGATACTGGATGGAATCCATCTTGCCCTCCACAGGCTGCACGTTTCCAGTGCTATAGGAAGTAAATCTGCAGCACAGCATCTCCAAGCCACTGCCATGCTTGACCGGAGGCACAGTGATCTTTATAGTGTTTGCTTTCTTTCTTTTTTTCTTTCTTCCATCCATCCTTCCATCTATCTCTACATATATAGATGTACATCTGATGGACAGAAAGACAGACATCGACAGACAGATAGATACTCACTATGCCCACTTCAGTCTCCCAGCAGGGGCCCCTGATGACATCTGCAGGGGCTATCTCTAGTGGGGGGATGTTCTCTGTCACATTATGAAGCAGTGAGTAGTTAGCGTAGTACTGGTTCAGAGCCCATATGGTTTCGTTCTTTATCACCTTTTCATTCTCCAGCTGCAACAAACAAACACAGCAAATGCAGTTTTTGAAAGTTACACATTTTCATTTTATGAACAGTATATTTTATGACAAATTTCATAAAGTGGTTTCCCAGCAAGCTCCATAAACGCCCAACTGGAAAAAAGCTCTAGTGACCAGTTCAGTCAAGAAAGTGTTGCAGTCTGGAGGAGCCATTCCTAGAAAACCATTCCTGTGTGTGCGAGCATTATCCTGCTGAATATGACAGTTGGAATCCCTGCTATGAGAGTCAACACATGTGGCCACAGGATGTCCTGCACATATCACTGAGCTGTTAGTGTCCACAGCAAAGGCAGGATCAGACCTGTTAGATGAAACATTTAAGGTAAGGTTAGTTTTCACTGACCCAGAGAAGATATTTGAGTGTGACGTACCTTCTCGTTGACGTCATCAATCAGGGCGAACAGGAAGGTATAGAGGTTTCCCAGGAAGAGGGCGAAGATGCGGCCCAGCTGCCATTTCAGTGCGATACGAGGATGATAATCTTCCAGCTCTGCAATGGTCTCAAACAGAGGAGGACACACCAGGCCCAACAGGGACATCACAAACTCCACCTGTGGGAGAAAACACGTCTTAGGAAAAAATACATATGTGCAGCCACTGAATAAATCTGTAATAATCAGAAATGCTATTTTTATATTATACCTTTTTTAATTACTACCTTAAAGGGAGTCGAATTGCAGGTGTGGATCATTTCTGGACTGTATAAATGCATAACAACCGATTATGATATTGATAAGTAACATATGAACACACTTTAAGGCCAAAATAATATATTAATACTGTCCCAATGCTAAACGTCAGTATCAAAAACAAAGAAAAAACACCAGAAAAGGGACTTGCCAATATGATAAGATTTGAGATTTTAATATTTCTAAAATGATGTTATTCAGTAAATATGTGATTGTTTTAAGGCAGAAGCAGCCAGAAACTGGTCATTATGAGCGCCTTATTTCATTGAAAAACGCAAAGAGCATAATGTTAGTTAAGTTACCTGTTATTATTATGGCCAACAGTAAAATATATATTATCAACCAGATGCTGTTTCTGCTACATACCAGCCTGTCAATCGGTCTAAACCCTCTATTTTGCTGAGGGTTGTCTTGAAAAGAGGTGCAAAATTACATGTAATAAAATGCCTTATTAACTCAAAACAGATGAAGTAACTCAACACTCACCACTACAAACAATGACAAAGCAAATCCTATGTAATGTATGTATGAAATGAATAAGCCTGAAAGTCGGGAAGCTTTTCAATATGAAAGCAATGCAAAAAATGTAAAAACTGAATAAAAACAAATTAAAATCTGGTGAAGGGTACAGAAAAGTTTCTATATTTAAGGTCTCAATGAGCACAGTGGCCCCCATGTTATAAAATGCCATCCTTCATAAATGGAAGACATTTGGAACCACCAGAACTCTTCATAGAGCTGGCTGCTCAGCCAAACTGAGTTATTGTGGTAGAAGGGCCTTAGTCAGGGAGGTGAATAAGAAGCCAATAGTCACTCTGACAAAGTTTCAATGTTGCTCTGTGGAAAGAGAAGAACCTTCCAGAAGGACAACCATTTCTGCACCAATCAGTCCTGTATGATAGAGTGGCCAGATGGAAAACAGTTCCTCAGTAAAAGGCACATGACAGCCCGTCTGGAGTTACCCAAAGGCACCTAAAAGACTCTCAAGCCACGTGAAACAAAAACTTTTTGGACTGGATGTCAAGCACCATGTCTGGAGGAAACCAGGCACAGCTCATCACCTAGCCAATACCATTCCTACAGTGAAGAATGGTGGTGGCAGCATCATTTTAGCATCATACTCAAAGAACTTGAGGCTGTAATTGCTGCCAAAGGTGCTTTTAATTATAAATTTGCAAAGATTTCAAACAAACCTTTCTCACTTTGTCATTATGGGGTATTGTGTGTAGAATTATGAAGGAAAAATTAATTGAATCAATTTTGAAATAAGTTGAACAAACTGGCAACCTCCGTGTTTATTTCTTTAAAAGAAAACATGGAATGTCAATGTCATGGTGTGATATGGGGAGAGAGCACCATCTACCCATCCAGAGAGACCATGGTCAGTTGTGCTCTTTAAACCCCAGCTGCCTTGGCAAACATCATGACCCAGGACTTCGAACCTGCGATCCTCGGATCATAGTGAAAGCACATTAGACCAGAGTGTCTAGTTTTAGCTTGAGAAGCTAAAAAGCTAAACCCTTTCCAGATCTTACCAATAATAGAAGCAATAAATAAATTCCACACAATAACATACAAGTACCTCATTTTTCTGATACCAGGATAACTGACTAGGATCTAGTTTCGCATTGTCTTGTGATCTTCTCACGACAAAGTAGATGAGATATCCGCTGCCTCCCAGACTGCAGATGATCAGTGTGTTAGCAAGTACACGGAGGAACCTCCTCAAGTGAATGTTCTCATCTTTCAGATTCTCTTGCTCATCCACTATTGATTCCTGAAGATACAAAGTCAGTGATTAGACAAGATCCCCCAACTTCTAGAACTGCTATTTAAAAGAAAATGGGCTTAAGAGTGAAGCCAAATAATGTGCCAAACATGGGTTGCCAACCGCAATCCTGAAAGGTCACAGCATTGCCCACTTCAGTGTTTTTCTAGTTTTAACAACTGAGGTGATCCTCTGAGGTGTGGACTGTGGAGCATTTAAGCAGTTGTTTAAGTACTGGTATACAGTTACGTAGGGTGGCGTGACTGACCTTGAAGCTAGTTGTGATCGAAGCGTATTTGTTGTCGGCCGTCTCTGGGTTTCCGATGAGGTAATCCCAGCTGGTGAACAGTTTCCAGCAGAAGGTGAACTCACTCTCGTCTGCCCCATCACCTCCCTCATTAGCATTCCTCGCCATCCTGTCAAAGACCAATACCTAAATTGGTCATGTACGAGTCAAAGCTAACAGCAATGAATAGTTTCACTGGTCTGACTGGAGCTGGTTGGAAAGGTTATCAGAATAAATCAATGTTTTCAATAATTAACAACACGTGTACAGCCTGAGCCCTTTTAAGACTCAGAATGCAATGCAAGCAAGAGTTAAAGGTCAGGGCTGGAAGGTCCCTGTTGGTCATTGATTCTCCAACTGTTTCTCAAGGACTAGTGGTCTCAAGGACTCTGGGTCTTTTCAAAAACATTATAAACAAGCCCCATTATAAATGGTCACCTTTTGAAATGTGAATGATAGCTCTCGTAATGCTAATTACAAATAAAGTCATGTCCATCAACAAAAAGAGCCAATCAGTTTGCTGCCTACAGATACATTCTCACCCTTCAACAAAAAGAGCTGGCTGATTTTGCTGTAAGTGGATTGATGCTAGTGGGAATCCTGCCTGGCTTAGTACATGCATGGTTTAGGTTAACCACAAAAACACTCCAGCATCAACCAACCATTTAAAATAGTTTCCAAACTGGACCAAAGTATGATGTCTCTGCCATGTTCTAGTCCTGTTCACCTCTTGTCTGTGTTGTTGTGTTTTCATATGAGCTCCTATCACATGTTTTGTGTTTGTTTTGGTCCTGTCTCCTCCCTTGCTTCACTCATTCACATCTGTGTCTCATTTGTAACCCTGCCCCTCTTCTATCCTGTCCCAGGGTGTGGTTAATGTTGTCTTGTTTTTAAGATCCTGTTCCAGTCAGTCTTGGTCAGTCCTTTTGTTTCTGTCATGGTTTGTTTCTGTCGGTCCTTTCTCCCTATGTGTGTGTTAGTTTTGTTTATCTGTTTGTCTATTCAGTCAAGATCCTGTTTGTTTATGTATGTCCTTTGTTCAGTGTTTATCAGCTTGATCCATTTTTTTTTGTTTTTCATGTTTATTGTCATAAAATCCTCAACCTCAGCATTTACCTCCACTTCCCTACTCTTCGTCTTCGTCTGTTCAGCTCAGAACCTGACACAGTCTGCTTCAACCGATTTCAGACCTCTGGACCACTCCTACTCCTGGGTTCTAAACCTGCTTTCATACTTGACCAACCGTATTGAATTCTCAGAGCAAGCACTTTGATATCTGGGCAAAATGCTGGTGTGACAACATATCAATTCATAATATCATCCTCCACTACCTTCCAAATTCCAATTTGACCCCAAAGTGCAAGTCAGTCTATGACAAGAAATTCAGTTTGACCTCTGACTGCATTATTATAACAGTGTAAAGTTAATACTACTCACGTCCTAATCACTACCATCAGGCTGTAGCCGAAGATTCCTATTCCAACTAGGAAATATGACAGTGGCAGGCGGAACTTGAGCAATCCAATTGTATTCAGGTTATTATAGTAACCATAAAACAAAACAGAGTACTTGCAGTATCCCTGTCAGAAAGAATAAAAAATATCGTTAAACCAGTATGGATTGTTAAGACCCTTCTTTCTCACTTCACAAGGATGCAGATAAAGGAAAAGGTGGCCCTTACACCAAATTCAAAAAGGACGGAGAAGTCCATGGCAGTCTCCTGTTCATCTCTAGGGACAGTTTTCCTGGGGATGGAGCCATATGGCAAACCCATCAAGACCTTGAGGAAGACAAATGTGTAAAATATAATTAAACATTCACAAAAAGACCTTGATATGTTATGTATATTTGTATTGAATGTCTGGCTTGAAGATTGGACCAAACCTCTGGAATAGTGAATAAAATATCCATAAACCACATTTAAACCAACCCAGAGTCTTGCACTCATAAACAAAGCTATCATGAACATATGTTTACCTCAGGAATTACAACAAGACCAAACATGAAACCAAAGAGAACGAGGTTGAGGCCATACATCCACCTGAGAAAGAGGAAGTAGGAGGCAACAGAAGAGCCAAAGTGACCTAAGAAAGAGCAGGAGAAGGCCACAAGTCAGGACATTTTTCATAAAGTCTGTATATTACATCACTATTCTCAATTAGAAAATCACGAAAAGCTCATCATTTAATCCAAAAGATCAAAAGAGTAAATTCATATTTTATATTTATTAGACATATTAGTGATATATTATTTTAATGTTTTATTTTGATCACTATGGCTAATAGCTCATCAACCTATTAGAATATTTCATTATATCAAACAGAAAGGATTTACAATGTGGGGTAACATGGAGGCAATCAACTTGTGGAAATGCTGAGATGTTACTGAAGCCTTTGATAGTGGACTTCAGTTCACCTGTATTGCTGGGTTGGGTGGGTTCTCTCATTCTTTTGACAGCAACCCATAGATTCTCTATGGAGCTTAGGTCCAGAGAATTGGCTGGTCAATCATGCACATTAATATCATGATCAATAAATCATTTGGGAGCACTGTTGTTTTGGCACTATGGGCAGGAACTGAGTCTTGCTGAACAAAGAAAATCAGCATCTCCATAAAATTTGTCAGCAGATAAAGTATGAAGTGCTCTAAAATCGCCTGTTGGATGCTGCGTTGACTCTGGACTTAAACACAGTGGACCAACATCGGCAGATGATATGTCCCCTTAAACCATGATAGACTCTGGAAAACTTCACACTGGAATTCACACAACTTGGATTCTGTGCCTCTGCACTCTTCCTTCAGACTCCGGGAGCTTGAGTTGAGACACTAGGACTCCAATGAAATGTAGAATTTACTTTCATCTGAAAAAAGGAGAGTGGAGCTTATCTGGACTTCTTCTTGGTCCAGATAAAATGCTTGTGACATTGTATCTGCTTCAGGAGGGGCTTGATATTAGGAATGCTGCAGCTGGAGCCCCTTTCCTAGAGATGTCTGTGTGCTGTCGCTCTTGATGCACTGACCCCAGCCTCAGTCCACTCCATGTGAAGCTCTCCCAAGTTCTTGAATCAACGTTTCTTGGCATTCCTCTCAAGCCTGTGGTCATCCCTGATGCTTGTGAACCTTTTACCCTTCCTGTCAACTTTCCATTAATATGCTTTGATACAGCAGGACAGCCAGACATTTTAACAATGACCTTCTTTGTGGAGTGTGTCAGTGATCATCTTCTGGGTGAGTGTCAGGTCAGCAGTCTTATGGTTCCATGTTCTGAAGTAGACACAATATTTATATCATCTGAATAGTATTTCACTCAAGTGTGTGAAGCTGGATTTTTGATTTTCATGAGTTTTCAGCCATAATGTGATCACTCAGTTTAAATGTAATGAATATAAAATATTTGACTATTTACCTTTTTAAATTAAACTCTAAACAAAAAAAGATGTTTCACCACTTTCTCAATTTTTGAAATGCACTGGTATATATGTAGACATTCAAATGAAACCAACTTTCTACTTCTTTAATCTTCCTCTCCCATGGAATACATGCTGTCTTGAAGTTGTCAAAGTCTCGATTGAACTTGATTAATTTCTGAAAATGGAAAAAAAATAAGAATGTATTTAGACATAAAACGGGCTACATGGTTTCCTATCGTCCTTCAGTCTCAGTGGGCACTGTAACACTGTACCTTGGTCATCATGACTTTGAAGGCGTAGAGCTTCCTCCCTTTGCCTTTACCCAAAGCACCTTCAAACTTCTCCACGAATGCCTGGGCCTCCCTGACAACCATTCAGACACAACAAGAGATGCTGCCTATTGCACAGATTTCACAATAAAATGGCAAAAATGTGCAGCTTCTTGACAACCTGTCTCTTGTTCAATGAAGTTTAAATTGAAAACAGTGCAAAGTTGTTATTCATAAGTTACAGAAGTAAAGAGCACAAGGCTGGGACCGTTGACAGATGTTAAAATGTTCCTGATGCTAAATATGAGAATTAAAAAGCTCCATTCTGTCACTAAACGTCCAATTTAATGCACAAAGTCCACCAACGTCTTCTGCGTCATTCAGATTAAAATTGTTATTTTGTTGTTCCTTTGGAGCACAATCTGTTACAGAACATATTAATACAGCCACAGTCTCCTAGTCTGGAATTTTTTAGTGCCAAAGCTAAACTTAAGCCGAGTAACAAGCAGATAAGATAGATTAGATAAGTAGAAACTATAAAAAGAGCAGTGTTTTACACAGTTTCTGGCCCAATCAAGCAGCACCATGGTGTATACACCTGTGTATACACCAGTCCTGGAATATCACATTACACAGACTACACTTCCCAATGAAATCCAAACCTTCAACTAATTAACTCTTGAATTGAAGATGTGAAGTTAAGATTTATTGTTTTGGGATATTTATAGACTAAGTGTTGCAAACCTTTTAGAGCTGTTTTGCCAGATAACCACAAGCCAGCCTGCGATATACTCAGAACACAGCATTACCACAGCATGCTGCTTTACTCCATAATGGAGAAAAGGTTAGATTAAGGTTAGGATATGGGTTTGGGGTTAAATTTAGGTCAAAGTAAGAATTACAGATGTTTTTAATTTGGGTTTTGGTTAAGGTTAGGGTTAGAGTAAGGGTTAAGTTTATGTTATGGTTAGGTTTAGGTTAAGTTTAGTAAGAATTATGCTTAAGTTTAGGTTAAGTTTAGGTTAGGGTTAGGGTTAGAGTTATATTAAGGTTAGGGTCAGTAAGAATTAAGGTTAGGTTAAGTTTAGGTTTTGGTTAAGGTTAGGGTCAGTGAGAATTATGGTTAGATTTAGGTTGAGGATAGGTTTTGTTAAGGTTAGTGTAAATGTTAGGTTAGGTTTAGGTTAAGGTTAGGATTTGGGTTTAGGGTTCATTTTAGGGTTAGAGTTAAGAAATGTTAGAATTAGGTTAATTTAGGTTTGAGGTGTAGACTCAATATACACATTATTGGGTCACATTATATTTAGTAAACATTGTTTGAATTCTGAATTTCTCTATTCGTCATGTGTACAAATTCCTCTAGAGACCAAGCTTAAAAAATAAACCTCAATTGGAAACACCGGCTTATATCACTCCAATCACCCATGTGCCCAAACAGGAATCCCAGCCAATCACAAAGTTCCCCTGCCAGGTTTCCAACTTCACTATCAGGGGATACGTTTCTCTCCCTACAACTCAGGTGCTAAGGGCAGCAAACACAACCCACACAAACCCAACCTCCCACACAGGCTATCGATGCATTGCTGGCCAGTTTGTTTGTTTGTACTACCTCTAAAGGCATTTGTCCAAACTCTCATTGCCTACCTACTGCCTGGGACATTGTGAGGTAAGAGTTCACTTCAAGGCCACGGTGGAAGGGATTCAAGGGCACTATCAGTCAGTCAGCCAAGATTGTTGATGAAGGTACAGTTTCTACTACAGTCTGTTTAATATTAGATGATTGTGATTGCTGTAGTCCTGTTTACCATCCCTACAAGCGGTATGTTGCGATTATAATTAGACTTAACTTGTTTCCCGTACAAACCCAGCTAGTGTACAGACCCTTTCAGAAGGTACAGTAATCCAGAACCTTTTCAAACTTTACATGGAGGAGCTGTGTCAATTAAAATGTCTTAAATTAGTTGTCCCAGACATTACCTGGACATTATTCTGTAAAATTTGGCAGAGAACAGACAGTGGTTCATTTTTGCGTTACATAGGTGCAGTCCCTTTCCTAAGCCACAGAGAAATCCTCAGATTGTACCATACATGTGTGAAAATCCAACTCCTGATAATGTCCAAACCTGATTCTCTGGACATTCTGGAGTTCATATGTTCAGCACAATATAATATATATCCAGCACAATGACATAATGGTGAGACTGCATTGTTTTGAAGTTCCTATAACCTTTTTGCAGACAAAACTACAGCAGAACCGAAATGTACAGTAAGCAAAGATAAGCCTACTTTATGAAAGCACAAAGTCGGTTTGAAATTGTGGAAGCAGAACACAAGGATGAGGAATCTCTGGAGGCTTTTAATCGAGAGCAAACCAAAAACTGAAGACAATTCATGCTGGGCATTGTGAACATTACAAAGCACACACAACATCTTACACCGTGATAAAGGCCTGAGTTGGGCAATGAGCGTAGAAGAGATATAAGAAGAGGCTGTTTTACTTTAAGTTTCGGAGTCTTCTCTTCATGCGCCATGGTTTGTTTCGGAGCGTTGCGATTAGTTTCTTCTTTTCCTCCACTTCTTCCTTCAGCCGAGCCATTTCACCCTCTGACAGAGATTCGGTGTCTGAATCATCGTGCTCGGACGAGCTGCCAGAGAGGGAAATCAAAGCCCACAGTCACAATACGACCGTCCATTTGGTCAAGCTTGAAATACATATCCCATGTGGATCTGAACTGTTTTGGAGGAAGTCTTGACAGATAGTGATGATGCTGAACATGACAGATGATACAGAAGCCACTAGTTCATTAGAGTTCAGTGAGTGTTGAAATAGTGTCAGGGTGGAAACTTAGGATATCCAGAGATTGTGAGCACTTCCAAAATCTTCTGATGGAAGGCAAAGTCATGCAAACACAAGTGTCCAAAGGCAGAATCCACAGCAAACAAGCTTTCTTAAAAATCAAATTGCACTGTCACACAGTAGTAAACGGATAAATGGATAAATCATGATCCATCAAATAATGTGGACATTTAGGCTGAAACAAGCATGCAGTCAAACAAGCAGTTAAAGCTACGATCAGTCAAATAAGATGTACAAAATCAGATCTTTCAGTAACTGAAATATGAGGTTCTGTAAGGTTATGTAAGAAATTTGAACACAATGCATTATATTGAGGTACAACAGTGGACCATGAGTTCACTTGAGCAGTGGACCTGAAAGTCCAAAAGAAAAACAAAATACTTTCACTTCTTAACACAAACATCTGGGCCAGGCTGGTGCCAGTTGAAGCAGTTGAGGCAGTTGAGGTATATTGGCACCAAGTTCTTATCTTGAGGTAGCCACTTTTGAACATGGTATGGGAGGTAGCTTTGGTTAAGGTTAATTCACAGTGCAGATACAAATAAGTAAACATATACATACAATACAGTCGGAGGCTTTTAGTGTATAAACTGGTGAAATAGCATTACCTCAGGGCATGGCTCAGGAACATCCACACCTGTATGAGTTATGAGGTGGGGTTTTTTTCGAGTGACGTTGAACACTGGCCAGTGTGCTCACAGCGACGTGAATTATCTGTGTTTGAGTGAGGCATGGCAATTCCACAGTGTCACGTGTGTAAGGGGAATACATCATAGAAGGCATTACCACCCACAGTGGACAACACAGTGGCCACTCAGAATTGTCTGTGCGAACAGGCAGGCGATTGTGGCAGAAGTCACATCCACAACTAATGCAGAGCTCCTAAACTACATATAGTATAAAATACACTATGTGTTGTGGTCTGATGAACTATGGCTTGTTTCAGGATGATGGTAGGGTTACGTGTGGCACAGACTCCAAGAAGCCATGGACCCCAGCTGTGAACAAGGCACTGTGCAGGCTGGTGGTGGTGCCATACTAGTGAGAGGTGTTTTCTCATGGCATGGGTTAGGTCCACAATTCCCTGCTTGATGGCCATTTGCAGTCCTCCATGGACTTTGGACAATGGACCTTCCCTTTGGGTTTTACTTGTCCAGAATCTGGTCTATGCTGTACATGACACAGTGGATCGAGGAATGTTAAATGTCCACACAACTTTGGAAATGGAATGTTCCACCCGTCTGGTACCCACTATCATGCCTTACTTGCTTTGCTGTCAGCATGCTGGTCAGTGTTCAACTTCACTCACAAGTTAACACCTCATATCTTATACAGGTTCAGGCATTCCCAAGCCACGGCTGAGGAAACTTCATAGTCTGTTTACATTTTGCTATCTAATGACTTTTCGAGTTGGGTTCTGGCTCTGGGTTATGGATTCCTACATGTTAAATGTGGTGGAATTCACAGCAATAAAGCAAGACAAAACCAGTCGTATATACGATCCTATGCGACACATGAGATTTGAGATGCCAAGTACATAAATATCTGGTATGCGATGGCTAGTGGTCTAAATCCACAAGCAGGGCACTAAAAAAGACAACTATTCAAACAGGATTGATAGACTGAAAAATATTTTGATGTCTTGGGGTAAAGAGTCTGAGAGAATGAATTTAAACGTAAGTGAGTATTAGTTCGCAGCATTTAACTGCATTGGGTGGAATCCATGATTTGAGCAATTTAGAGAATGATGTAGAATGATAATAATGTTTGAATGATTAAATTTATCATTATTGTACTCAGTTCAGGAATTCAAACCAATACCCATCTTTGACCTGAGAGCCCCAAACCAATAAAATGGGTATTAGTTTGGGAATTAAACCTTTTTTAATTGAAATATTTAAGCCCAGTGTGGTATTTGTTAGAACCTCTGATTTGGTTCATACAAAGTAGGTTAAAGTATCTGGTTAAAGTCCAGAAGGGTATTGGTTTGACTCCCTGAGCTGGGCCCTTGTTTTTTATATGTGATCAGTATCTTTCCCCTTGACAGAGGGGTATTCTTTGGGGGCATCAAACCCGGTGGGCTGTCGTGTTAAGTCCCACAATGGGAAATATAATGAGAGATTTATGCACAGAGTTGCAAGTATGAGTATTTCTACTCCAAAAAAGAACCTTTGAATGAGAAAGAAAGAGGCTGAGAGAATGTCATGTCTACAGAATACTACACCTGCTGGATTCTTTCTTCTTCTTGTCATCACCCTTTTCTTTCCCTCCTTTTCCTGCAGCTCCTTTTGCATTGCCTTTCTTCTCCTTAGTGTTCTCCTCCTCTTTCTGCTTCTTGCTTGCTCCTTTTCCTTTCTTTTTATTCCCTTTCTCCTCTTCGCTGTCCGTCTCCGTCTCCTCAGCTTTGGCAGCTGCCTTCTTCCTGCTCGCTACTTTTGCTCGGCCACGAGGACGCTCGTCCTCGCTCTCCTCTGCACTGTCCTCTTTCTTCTTTTTGGTTTTCCGCCTCCGGGGAGCCTTTTCTTCCTCATCATCCTCTTCCTCACTCTCTGGTGGCTTGGCCTTTTTTCCCCGGGCAGCTGGTTTGGCATTTCTCCCTCCTCTTGCTCTTCTGTTGGAGATCTCTAGGGGTCCACAGGTGAGGAATGTTAAAGAAGGAGGTTGGCAAGAAGTCTACAATTTTCCACTAACCTTGAATATCATAGATAAGATAATCCTTTATTAGTGCCACAGTGGGGAAATTCACAAAGGTTGTAAGGGTAGGGGTGGGGTTAAATTTGATCTTTCACCAAACTATCACAGCAGAACATCTCACACAAAAAAACCCTCAGAAATCTTACTATCGTAACACTATAATACTGCAAATCCAAACAGAGTCTTCCTAAAGTCAAAAGACAATTTTGAAAATTAGACTTACCGTCACTTTCACTGTTGTAGTCACCATCAAACTCCATTCCAACTGCAACACACCACAGCAGACACTGTAATATCTAGACTGCTAGTCTGCACTGCAGTTCTACTGTTATGTTTAATGCCATGCATTATAGCCTATGTTGCGTTAATATATATCATGTAATATCATTATCATTATCTTAATAATCAAGATTTTATTAGTAGTTTTCTAACCATTTCTAATGGATCAAAACAAACTTATGATAAACTCAAACAATGCCTTGATTAATCCACCAATGAAAATCCTCCAGAAATAACTCAGAATGAATGAAGAACGACAACATTATTGATCCACTCACCATCATCCATGGTTATTGCAATATCACTTTTCCTACGTGGCATCGTGGCAGCGTGCTGGCTTCAGTCAACGAATTCTCATGAAGAAGAGTAAAGGCATGTACAGAGCACCTGAGTATCGGCGAGCTACTGTGTGCAACAGGTGCGCCTCCAGCAAGCATCAGATATCTCCTTGACTACGGCAAATGATATTGCCCTTGAGATCAGTCTTGAAAGCCCGGAGGGCCGAAGAGAAATCTCTCGAACAGGACGGATAAAATGCTGAGATAAAAGCTGTGCAACTTGTTACAATCTTTGACTTTTTATGTCATTTAAATTTCACATATATTTACCTCACTTTTATTTAATTTGTGTCTTTTCAGTTCTGAAGTGAAAGTTTTGTAAGATGTAAGAATGATATAAATATATTTTTAAAAAGCTTAAAGAGGTTCCCTAGTTCCCTAAAACAATCACATCAAATTACATTGAATTAATTTTACCCTTACAATTTAGGGATCTTCCATAAAGAAATGGTTCTGTATAGAACCATGAACACTGAAACATCCCTTTTGCATAAAGAAAGGGTTCTTTAGGCTGATGGAAAGTTGGTGGTTGGGGGTTTAATACAGAACCTTTTTGAAAAGGCTTCTATACAACACCAGAAAGGGTTCTTCTATTGTTACAAGCTACATTGTAACAATAGTATAACCCTATTTCGTGCTAAGTAGAACCCTTTTCAATTGGGGTCTATAGAACCCTGTACAGCGCATCCTCAAACAACCTAAAGAGCTCTTTCAAGATGCAAAATGGTTGAGATAGTTCAGCTAACAGTTAGGCAGGTGGGTAGCCATGCCTATAACCTACTATTAATTAGATCAGTTTAGTAACTGGTCAGTTGAAACAATAGCTTTAAGGGGAAAAGGTGAACTTTAGTATACACTAAAGTTAGCTAGAATGATAGGTGATAAAGTTAGCTAGAACATGCCAAATAATGGAATACCAGCTAGATAAGCTAAATCAGTTAGTAGCCGGTCATTTTAAACCCACTGGGACCACCATGAGGCCTCCCACTTTATGTTTACCAGCTTTCTGTTTCTGCTTGAGACTCAGTAGAGTTAAGCATCACACACAAGTGTTTCTTAACTAGTAGTGACGTAACGTGACAATAAATCACATTTATATACTGGATATTACATATAGGAGCTTCTAAAAACAGTTATTATTATTATTATTATTATTATTATTATTATTATTATTATTATTATTATTATTATTATTATTGTTATTATTATTATTATTATTATAAAATCATGATTTTCCACAATTAATTACTCGTAGATACTTCCCTGCACTGTTCTGACATCAGTATAACATATAGACGGTAGGTTCTTTGGTTTCTAACAGTGTGTGTTGGTGTGTGAAGGCAATCCTGAGTTATAAAGCTGAGAATCCCAAGGTGTGATTTTGTCCCTCTCTGTGAGGACATATGTCTCATTTTAACCACTAAAATGACTAGAGATACAACGAAAGCAATAAATAAAACTACATTTGCTGAATAATTCATTTGAACCAAGTCAAATGCTGAAGAAAGCATAATTACACTGTTGTCTTATCAATGACGTGTACAACATTTATGAAGGAGGAGGATACTGGAGGTAATGTTCTCAGTGAGATGTTACAGCACGAGGTCAAAATAAACCCTGGAAACATTAAGTCCTTACGTAAGTTGCACTGAACAAACATTCCAGTGCTATCTTTGGTGTCTGTTTTTGACCTGTAGTTGGAATGTCTCATTTTTGGCTGTTTCTTTAATTAGCTGAACACATGTCCGCTTATGTGGACATAACCTGGCCCAGTGAATAATTCAGCAGCAACTGGATACCCAGTTGTTGGGTGTGGAGCCATTAAAACCGTCCCGTTCCTGGAAATATGTCTGTGTCTGAGAAACCTCATCTTTGTGTTCCTGCTTGTTCTATTCTTTCGTTGCATCGACTCACGACTCACGTTTCTGTGTTCGGGTTTTCACACAGTCCATGACGAAGCACTTTTAGCAGAGCCTTGAGGAAACACACAAGTAACATTGCCTTTTTTGACGTTAGTGTTTGAGTAAACTGGAGACAGCGTTTAGCACTTGGGAGATAAACTTACATCTGTGACTTCAACTCTGTCATATTTACTTACAGTCACTGCTTCATGATAAACAAAGATTTAGCATGCAAACGCTTTGGCACCCTGGTCCAAATGTTACCACAACTGTGATCATTTAAGTGAACAGAAGATTAACTGACTTCTAAAAGGAATAAAAGTAGAGATGAAAGATTCTTTTCAAAGCTTCAAGCAAGATTATTATTATATATTTGTTTTGTGATTTAAGAGTGAAAGAAAAATATGAAAAGAGCACCATGCAAATGTTTGGAAACCCCATCTCAGTCCTCGATTAGCTTGCTGGGGCTATGGCTTGTTGTTACAAAGACCAGAAGATGCCATTTTCAAAGCTTCCTATTTATTTCATGAGCTATGGACTCCTCTAAACACCTGCCTAGCACCTGAACATTCCAATTATTACTGGCTACAAAACAGACGAAGGTTGTAAATGATAGAAAAGCAAACTTACAAAGCAAAATTTCTCAGTTTATGTGATTAACAAATGGCAGTTAGTAGGAATGGTGGTGGTAAGATTGAGGCCTGAAAGTCCAAAAAGACAAAGAGAACTGATTGTAGGTTTGCTGGAGAAGAAAATCAAAATATGGTCTTCATGTGGACTGCAGGCTGTACATGTTCATTTCTAGCATTTAAGTACAAATCCGTTTTTGGCATATTTATAGTGTATTTAGATTATTTGATAGTACAGGCAGCACCATACCATAAAAATTAGATTTTTGCATATTGATTCCAAACCACATTTGGAGGTGGTTTGAAATGTGATTCCATGTTGTCCACAGTTGTCTCAGTCTGGATGCTCTGGTCCCTCAAATTGAATTCATAAGTGTCCTTCACTTACAATGCAACAGACACTGACTACATCAAATCCAAAGTGATGGAAATCCAAATAGAGTACCAAAGGCAGCTTGTCTATGTAATTACTGATGCCTACAGTACATACATACATAATTATCACAGCAACCAATGATTTAGTCTGTGATGTCCAGACACGCAAATCCAAACTGATCACTTGCAAAGTGCAGACATTCATCTCAACAGGTCTGATTTAAGACACAAATGCAGATTTTCTGTAGTCTTAATATATCCGTAATTTGAGAGACTGGGTTTCAGTCCAATAGATTTCAAGAAGCCATAAAGAGTGGTTCTCGTTAACTCTCCTGAATTAATCATCTCCACAATACTACAGTAACATCTGATAACCTCTAGAACTACATGCTAACTAGCTTAGATATCTGATCAGCACTAATGGGATTAAGAGCAAGAAAAATCCCATGCATGACCATTATTTCAATCATATTATATTTAGATCATATTTATAGAGCAATCGTTTATATATTTCTAGCAGAACAAAACTAATTTAAAGCTGGATTCTAAACTCATTTTTCCATGTTCAGTTACTAAATCACCTGCTCACGTCACTTGGCTCCTAAATGTGAAGCCACTTTCTACCTTCAGCTTCCAATTAAGAGTGGCTGACTTAAATGAACACATGAACAAAAATCTCAAATGTCTTGGATTAATAGTTAATGGCATTTCTTCATGCATTCTGCATGAGAGCCTGCAATGTTAATGAAACTTATGTGCCAAGTCTCCAACGAATAAATGTCAAGATCGCATAAAATTGATGCAGTGCATCAGCCAGGTATCAAAGTTTCTGTTTAGACCCTTTTATAAGAGGAACGTGCCATCATAACCAATGCCTTTTAGGGTCTATACAGGCACTCAATGTTAAATGCTACATGAGGCCATGCTCAACAGTGCACTGGGGCCCACAGGACAATTAGTGAACCTCATATCTTCGCTGGCAAATCTCTGGCAGGGGGAAAAGGATCTGCATGTGGGACACAGTACACCCGCAGAGTTGAGAGTAGACTGGAGAAGGCAGCCCACTGCATGGAAACAGCATGGAAAATGGATTTGAGACTTAGGGGGTTATGTCAGGGGTAGAAGGAGCTTTGAATTATTCTACTCAATTACTAATTTCAATGTTTATTTGAAAATCCTGCAAGAAATGACCAGCAAAAACATTTTAAATGGATTCAAATTCAATGTCTTGAAATTAATTCAAGCTGATAATATAGTCGACTCATATCCAGATTTTCTGATGTTGAAATTGAACTGGAACCACATTGCTTATATAGCTTATACAGAACAGTATGTTACAGTGCACTGTATGTTACAGTGCATTTATTATTATTATTATTATTATTATTATTATTATTATTATTATATAATATTATTATTATTATTATTATTATTATTATTATTATTATTATTATATATTATGATTATTATAATAACACAATTTTACCTTTCAATTAATTTCTAATTCACATTCAGTAACTAGGACGGGTTGGTGAAATCTAGCATCTTCAGGCCTTTACAAGATTTTTTAGCAGACAGAAGCTTGTCTTGCTGTGTCTCCCTGTGATTTGCAACATTAAACCATCCTTAAGATATAACAGAATGCCGAGTTCTCACTGAGGAAAAGCATCCTCATAAAATGATGCTGCCACCACCAGGCTTCATTTTTGGGACAGCGTTTTTCAGTGATGGGCAGTTTGTTCCACATATGGTGTTTTGAATTTTGGCCCAAAAGCTACATTTTTGTCTCATTTGACCACTTTCTGGCAAACTTCAGACTTTCCCGTTTGTGTATACATGGCAGCTCCATGCACTACATTCTCAGTCAATGAACTCTGCATCTCCTTCACAGTGATTGCTGGCCTTTCTGTGTAGCTTCCTTAGTGTTATGTGGCTTCCTTTTTCACAGTCAATCGGAGTTTACTTAGTGATAACCGAACATTTGGCCATTTTCCTGCAGCATTTTCCTTTCTTCTGCATGGTTTTAACCTTGTCATATATATTACAGTGTTTTCTGTATATCTGTGAAATCTTCAGGGGAGAGTACAAAGAGTTTAAGAGGATTAAATACATACACCTATATGTAATAATATTAAACCCACCTGACTAATATTGTGTAGGTGCCCCTCATGTCACCAAACCAGATCTGACCCATTTTAAAACTGAGGTATCTAGAAAACCAAGATATTAGCAGAATATTCCTTGAGTCTTTGAGTCTCCATGGATCATATCAATAAGCCTTAGGCACCCATAAACCTGTCACCGGTTCACTAATAATTCGTCCTTGGACCTGGAAGCACTTTTGGTAGGTATTGACCAATCCATGAAGACCCCAAAAGATATGCTTGATGTTGTGGAGCTGTTCTGATACAGTCATCTAACCATCACAGTCTCATTCTTACGCTTGTCCATTTTCCCTGCTTTATCACATCGATTTCAAGAACTGACACTTCGCTTGCTGCCGATTATGTAAATCAGACCACTTAACATGTGCCATTGGAATCACATAATCAGTGCTATTCATTTCAGCTGGTTGGTTTTTATATCTTTCAGAATAAATGCAATTTGCAAAACTGTCTCGAGGTAATCAAGAGAATATAAAGTTCTTTCACACTACAGGCAGATAAAGAAGATTGATGCACTGACTGAACAAGCACTAAAGTAGTGTAGCTTAATTTAACATTGTACAATTGTAATTGTACAAAATGTAATTGTATTTAAATTGTATGAGGGCCAGTAATGCTTGTGTACTGTAGCCAAAGCACTTTAGACGTACCAACATTTTTACTGTTACCTCTGTAGAACATCTGGCCATAAAACAGCTGTGCAGTGATGGGGGAAAAAAGCAAAAGCTGCCCTTTAAGATGATATTGGATGAAGGTTTCAGGTTGGAGAGCTCCTGACCTGTGATCCCATTGCAACAGAAATACACACTGAGCATGTGCAGTGAGATGTTTTTGTTGCAGGTCTGGCTGAGGGAGAGTTCAGCCAGAGGAAACTCTGCTAATGATATGGAGACGCTGAAGCGTTGTGTAGAAGTAAACCAAGACCTCAATCTGTCACAGACGGTTTCATTTCCTGATCTGAGAAGCCTGATAAAAGGACTGAAGGACTCACATCGTACTACTGAGCTGAAGGTGCTGACAAGTGAAAAGATAAAAGAATAGTTCAGAGAGAAATCATCAGTTTTGCAATGGAGCAATCTACATAGTACACACAGTAACAGAAGACATGTCTGATGAAACCCAAACGCAGCATTTGAGTGCAAGATCCTCATAAGATCTGTGAACCATGGAGGTGGAAGTGTCATGGTTTGGGGCTGCTTTGCTGCAGCAGGGTCTGGAGATGTCTCCATCATAGGAACCACTATGAGATCTTTATTTTATCAGAGGGGACCTAAAAAGAAAAACATCTGTACAAGGAGTAGGGAAATCCTTCTGTCCTTTGATGGCAGATGGTTAAGTCTGCAGTTAGACTTTGTGGGGTTATTAGTGATCCTCCAGAGGAGGATGGGTCCCCACTTGTGAGCCTGGTTCCTCCTGAGGGTTCTTCCTGCAGCTCAGAGGGAGTTTATCCTTTGGATCAGTGGGAAGTTTTATGGCCAACTCAATTTGGTCAAACTGGTTAAGGCTAGTTTAGGTCCTGACCACCATATGGTATGCTTTTCAGTTTTATGTTCTAGCTTGTTTACCAGAACGAATAAGCTTGACTAGCATGACCAAACAGGTTGATCAGCCTGACCAGTATTACCATGCTGTTCTACCAATATTGGCACCTTGACAATAATCTTAACAACCAGCTTGGTCAAGTTGGTCATGCTGCTAGTCCAACTAATCCATCAAACTCAAATGAAAACCTGCACTTTGCTGCTTTTCAATCACATTGAGCAGGATTCTTCAGCAATGATCTCACAAATGTGAGTTTATATTCAAAGTCTGATTAAACCAAAGGGTTGCTATGTTATTATTTGTGTTATGCTTTGGATTTTTGGAACAATCTTAAAGACAGCATAGTACATCATTCATTTACTGTTTTTAAAACATGATTAGGTTATAAACCAATTGGCCATAACATCACAACCGCTGATGTAAAGAGAACAGAATAACATTGATTATCTGCTTCCAGTGGAACATCTCTAGGATTGGATATATTAGGCAAGTGAACAGTTAGTTCTTGAAGCAGGAAGATTTGGCAAGTGTAAGAATCTGGGAACTCTGACAAGAACCAAATGATCATGTCTAGGTGACTGGGTCAGAACATCTCCAAGGTCCTTTGCAGAGTTCTCAGTATCAAATGTGCTTCAAGAAAAGACAACCAGTGAACCAGCGAGCCATGGGAACCCAAGGCTCAGAGATTTAGATCAAGAGTAAAGGCCAGCCCATCTGGTCCAACCGCTCAGAAGAAGAAGATTATCACTTACAGTTCAGTTTAAATATCAGTTCAAATCAAATCATGAACAGAAGATACAAACATCTGTAGACAAGCTGTAGACCTCATTCACCCAAACAGACCTGTTCACCAGAATCATCAACGTTTCTGACTCAGAATGTCCCAGAAATCTAATGCGCCAGTCCAGTCATGCACTGCAAGGCCTGATTATGGATTCATTACAGTGCTCTGATGGTGGGAAAATGAATGGGATCAATTACAGTGAGCTGCTGCGCAAAATCAATGCAGATGAAGAGTACGTGAGAAAACTGACAATTCTGTAAATAAACCTACCAAGACTCTCAGAAGGATTTGATCTGCTACTGAAGGCTTTTGCACAAACCAGTGGGGCTCATAGAAGTCAAATGATCATTATGGACAAGGTCAGCCGAAGGGAATCACACCACCAAATACTACGATATCCTGAAGTTTAGGTTTTAAAGGTTTTAATCTTGAAGTGTTTTTTTTTTTTGTTGGGTTTTGGTACTGAAACAGACAAACTTGATTCTGTGAATGTAATTCATTACGTCTTTCATTACATTTGAACTTTAATGAACAACTAACTCATACACTCTTCATTATTCAGCAGTGTCAAACCCCCCCACCTCCCTCCAACCCACCACCCCAAGTTAAGACATTGTGTAACTCGAGAGGTCATTTCTCTTTCACCAAGATAAGCGTCCAGTCATTCTAGAGTTACAAAGCCGTGGGACATCCAGGTCATGTTAGGATATGCAAATAACCAAGAGCATGATAGTCAGGGCAAGGTTTCAGAGTGCAATTATGATTATTATCGCCGTAGTAACAGCAGTAGGAGAAGCAGTAGTACTAATGTTATGTCACTAAGCTAAAGTGTACTGAAACCAGTAACAGGGACCTTGAATAGCTGAACAGGTTAAGTGCTTTGCTGAAGGGCACAATGGCAATGGAAGGATATCATCAAGTGGGATCAAACCTGTGTGCTGCGTCAACGGTTTGTCTCCAGTGGTACTGGATTTCAGTTCAGTCATGGACAAATAACAAAAAGCGTTTGTGTTTAGTGAAAGAATACTGGCTGGCAGATGACACCTCAAACACCTCTTCACATGGCACCAAACCTTCCATCCTCAAACAGTCTTTTACTCCAAAAGAAGAGTCTTCAGGTGTGAATCCTGATCCAGAAACGTTATAACTGATGATATCTCACGTGGAAAACAATACACTTCCAGATGCACATCTTTTGCAGGTTTCTGGTGCCAGCATGGCCACAACCACGTAGACAGGTTGACTGTGTCCTAACAAATACACTCACTGACCAAATATCACATCCAGCTTGACCTGCTAAAAAACATTTGGTGTGAGTTTATGTCTCAGGCAGATAAACTCTAAATGATTAAAGCTGTGTTCTGATTAGACTGGGTCTTGGCACAACAGGGTGTAAAACTGCTTCCCCTGTTGCCCTATAAAAAGGCTCTCAGAGGGTACTTTTGGGTAGAGTACATCTCAGTGAGAGGTTACTGACTGCTAGACATGCCTCAGCAATACACCTGAATACAGTTTGTCCAGCTGACTCTGCGCTTTTTCAGCAGGATAACGCTCCCACACACAGGAAGGGTTTCCCAGAAATGTCTCCAGGTTCTGCAATCTATGCATGTGTAGGATCTACATGCCCAGCTGCAACATCTGTCAGTAGATATGCTGCAGGATGTCACGGGGAACCGGTATGCCTTCACGCCCAACCGTTTCTCATCTTGTATCCAGGCTAGAGGCCCTACAGGGTATGAGAGCCTCCTTTTAATTGTAGTTTTCGCCGAGAAACTTCTACTTTCACTCTTATATTGTAATCTCTTACATATATCATCATTACAGTCACACATCGAGAACTTCATTTGGTTCCAACAACTCCTTCTTGGTGCATTTGTTTTGTCAATGAGTGTAAACCTGACAAAAGCCAAAATAATTTGTTTTCAGACATTCAGTCCATTTGTTTGTTTTTCCTCCAAAGAGTTTACATTTTCATTCAAATCTGATGTGTAACAGCTTTGGATTGTCCACTGTTCCAGGGAAGGTTGCCATTACTCACAGATGAAATTTTTTAAACTTTAGACATCAAAAACATCTTCGCTGATTGACGGCATTTGGTACCAGGGGTTTCAAATTTTGCTGTATCTCCAGGAGGTTTGTCTGACATTTTGGTAAACAGCTCATCAACTCCTACTTGATCGTGATCCATCCTGTTTTCTAGCTGCAGGGTGTCCATGATGTCCTGGTAGTGGTCCAGGCTGGTGGTGCACTCGAGGACCAGGCGCTCTGGTGGAAGGAGAGATGTGGGAGTGAGACGGGGCAGAGCCTCGGGCACTACGGGAACCCTGGACCATGGGATGACTGGAACTCTGTCTGCTGTCCTTGCTGTCTTTTTCTGTGTGAGAGAAAGAAGAAAGTGACATCGGAAAGCCCTCCAAAAGCCCACCCCCAGGAGTTTTTGAGAAGTAATTCCGTGTTCTAGTCACAGCAGAAGCCACCTCAATGGTTAATTATCAGCATTACTCAGCATTACTCATTAACTGCACTTAAGACATACAAATGCCTTTTATTTATTTAACTTTTTGTTTATTTTTTAATATCTGTACTTTAAAAAAAAAAAAACAGCTCACAAACATAAATGTGGGCTTATTTGAGGACGTACAACTAAATTATATTTTTGATTAAATTTACCTTTATGTGTGGAAATAAGGGTTCTTTTTTTTTGTAGTCAATCTGCCAAGAAATTTTGGTGTATGCAGTTTGGCTTCTTTAGTGCAAGTGTGATATATTTAAATAGAATAGAATAGAATAGAATAGAATAGAATAGAATAGAATAGAATAGAATAGAATAGAATGCCTTTATTGCAACTATTAAATGAGTTACAAAGCCATTTCTTTCAAACATGTACCATAAAATAAAATAAAATAAATAATGCAAAATGATGTAATGATTTGGGAGGTTAGAATATAAATCAGTGCATGTGTGAGTTCAGAGTGGTTATGGCTTATGGCAGGAAAAAACTGCTCTTGAATCTGTTTGATACACCCTTAGTGTTTCCCTGAGGGCAGCAAGTCAAACAGTTCAAAGCCAGGGTGGGAGCTGTCCTTGATAGGTTTTTTTTGTTCTGCTGAGGCAGCGTGAGGTGTAAATGTCCATCAGGCAGGGGAGAGGACTCTCCCTGTCTACCATGGTGCAGCTTTACCATACTGTGATACCATACGTCAGCAGGCTCTCAATGGACGAGTGGTAGAAGGACAGCAACAAGTTGGAGTCCAGGTTGTGCTTCCTAATGTTTCTGAGGATGTAAAGCCTCTGCTGAGCCTTCTTGATGACTGCCGTGTTTTTCTCTATCCAGTCAATGTCAGCAGAAATAAGGATGCTGAGAAGGTGTGGATGTAGAGCAGGGCTAGGTCCGACAATGATCTCCTTGGTTTTCTTGGTGTTCAGAGCCAGGTTATTCTCTGAACACCAGCCTGCCAGCTTCAGGACCTCCTGTATGTAGACTGTTTTCCTTTGAAATGAGTCTGATCATAGTGAGGTTGTTGTTTTGGGCCTTACTGCAGTTATGGGTCTAGCGTCAGTACAGCAGGGCGCTCAGCACACAGCCCTGTGGGGAGCTGGTGCTCAGTGTGCGAGTGGAGGATAGGTGGGGGCCAAGTCTCATAGTCTGGGGCAGGTGAGCAGGTGAGTGCTGTTGTGGTGTTTCAAAGCATGCAAAGAAGCATTTGAGCTCCTCTGCCAGCAGCACACTCAGTTCCTCCTGTTGTCACATCACAGCCTCTGTAGTTTGTCATGTCTTATATGCCCTGAGACCAAGTGATCTTGTGTGCTTCAGGTGGTTTGGTCACTGGCCCTTTGAAGATTGGATACCCCTGCCTTAACTCTTACAACCTGAGTTACATGCCATTTTCCAGGCTTCATATCTCAGGATCAGAGTAACTGACAAACACGATACACATCATAACAAACTACAGACCACCTTACCATGGCAGTCTCATCTGTGATTAATTATCTGTGTTTAATCCAATTCACTCGTTTCCAACTGAATTAAATCCCAGTTTACATGCCAAAGGAGCTTCCAGTGCATGTTTACTGCTCTGTCCACGTGTACAAGCTCAACCTGCACACAGACTCTGACTGATCAGAGAGACAAAAAGGGAGATGATGATGTCATTAACTCAGTGGTTGGGTTTTAGAGGAAAATGAGAAGAGAAGGACTGTTTGCTTACACACTGGATAAAGTTCAGAATAAAAGTCTCAGACAGGGATAACAGTGATAAATACATAAACAACGAAATAATAATAAATTACATTCAGTTTGTTTTTTATTTTATTTCAATTGTCAAGTATTTTGAAGAACTATATTATTAGTAATATCCTTGAAAGTCTAATCATTACAAGCTCATATAACTCATCAGGATAACTCTACAGAGATATCTGAGATATAAAGTGTTATTTAGTCATTATCAACGAAACGAAAGTCAAAATAACTTCTCAAAACATGGTCAAATTGATCATACAAATATCTAAATTCTATTTATTTTACAGTTCAGAGATATTTGAGAAGCCAAAGATCTGCTGAAAATGTCAATTCTGGCACATGTGACTGTCTCAAAGACATAAAGTACAAATAAAAGTACGTCCAACTACGAAAACAGCCCTCAAAATTGGCCCAGGCTTATAGATTATACTGACGATGTCATCATCCCAAACATATTTTGTCTGATCAACTAGGCCACGTGTGGCATTAGGAGGAAACTGCTATCACGTGTTGCTCACCTCTCCTGGATGCATTGTTGTTGGTCTGCTTCTCCTGCTGCTCAGTGGCGATCATATTCTTGGCCTGCTCCAAATCGCTGGCTGCTTTCTGTGCTGCCAGTTTGTTCTTCTTCTTATTCTCCTCATTTTGCTGTCAATATGAAAACATAGCAACACAGCAAACAACATAAAGACATGAGCTCAACTGTCAGGAAAATCATCCTGATGGGTGTAATACACCAATACTCTGTAATCATCTGTAATGTGCTGTTTCTGTATGTGTTTTGTCCAGTATGGCTGTGGCCGAAAAGGATCCCTATTCCTTCATTAGTACTGCACTATAAAGGACTGTTAAGTTCACTAAATGTGCTGCGCAGACTCGGCACAGAAAATTGTGTTGCTAAAGTGGCTACTTTAGTCTCCTTTTAAACAAAAATCAAGATGGTCATAAAATCAGTGACCGGGTAAGAAGAACTTGTGTGTGTCTGAACTGATGACATACAGTGGGGAAAATAAGAATTTAGTCAGTCACCAATTGTGCAAGTTCTCCCACTTAAAAAGATGAGAGAGGCCTGTAATTGACATCATAGGTAGACCTCAACTATGAGAGACAAAATGTGGAAAAAAAATTGAGAAAATCATTTTGTCTGACTTTTAAAGAATTTATTTGCAAATAATGGTGGAAAATAAGTATTTGGTCAATAACAAAAGTTCATCTCAATACTTTGTTGTATATCCTCTGTTGGCAATGACAGAGGTCAAACGTTTTCTGTAAGTCTTCACAAGGTTGGCACACACTGTTGCTGGTATGTTGGCCCATTCCTCCATGCAGATCTCCTCTAGAGCAGTGATGTTTTGGGGCTGTCGGCGGGCAACACGGACTTTTAACTCCCTCCAAAGGTTTTCGATGGGGTTGAGATCGGGAGACTCCAGGACTTTGAAATGTTTCTTACGAAGCCACTCCTTTGTTGCCCTGGCAGTGCGCTTGGGATTATTGTCATGCTGAAAGACCCAGCCACGTTTCATCTTCATTGCCCTTGCTGATGGAAGGAGGTTTGCACCCAAAATCTCACAATACATGGCCCCATTCATTCTTTCATGTACACGGACCAGTCGTCCTGGTCCCTTTGCAGAGAAACAGCCCCAAAGCATGATGTTGCCACCCCCATGCTTCACAGTTGGTATGGTGTTCTTTGGATGCAACTCCGCATTCACTGTCCTCAAACACGACGAGTTGTGTTTTTACCAAATAGTTCTACTTTGGTTTCATCTGACCATATGACATTCTCCCAATACTCTTCTGGAACATCCAAATGCTCTCTAGCAAACTTCAGACGTGCCTGGATATGGACTGGCTTAAGCAGGGGGACACATCTGGCACTGCAAGATCTGAGTCCCTGGCGTCGTAGTGTGTTGCTGATGGTAGCCTTTGTAACGTTGGTCCCAGCTTTCTGCAGGTCATTCACTAGATCCCCCCTTGTGGTTCTGGGATTTTTCCTCACCGTTCTTGTGATCATTTTGACCCCACGGGCTGAGATCTTGCGTGGAGCCCCAGATCGAGGGAGATTAGTAGTGGTCTTGTAGGTCTTCCATTTTCTAATTATTGCTCCCACAGTAGATTTCTTCACACCAAGCTGCTTGCCTATTGCAGATTCAGTCTTCCCAGCCTGGTGCAGGTCTACAATTCGGTTTCTGGTGTCCTCCGACAGCTCTTTCGTCTTCACCATAGTGGAGTTTGGAGTGTGACTGTTTGAGGTGTCTTTTATACTGTTAACGACTTCAAAAAGGTACCATTAACACAGGTAATGAGTGGGGGAAAGAGGAGCCTCTTAAAAAAGAAGTTACAGGTCTGTGACAGCCAGAAATCTTGCTTGTTTGTAGGTGACCAAATACTTATTTTCCACCATTATTTGCAAATAAATTCTTTAAAAGTCAGACAAAATGATTTTCTCAATTTTTTTTTCACATTTTGTCTCTCATAGTTGAGGTCTACCTATGATGTCAATTACAGGCCTCTCTCATCTTTTTAAGTGGGAGAACTTGCACAATTGGTGACTGACTAAATACTTATTTTCCCCACTGTAGATAAACACTCGTATTCAGCAGTGAGCTGTTGATACATTGGCAACATCCATGTATTGTTACTTTCGTGGTTTGGTTATAACGATGGAACTGCCTTGTGTGACACTGTGGGCAGCGAGGCATCAAATCAGCTTCCAGTTTCAGATACATCCAGGACCAGCGTGGGGAACCACTAAATTAAGGGCTAAAAGGCAGCTGTGGTCTGGTGGGTTGGGAACCAGCCTTGTGAATGGAAGGTTGCTGGTTCAAATCTTGAGCAAGGCACTGAACTCCCCAGCTGAGGATAGGGCTGCCAACTGCTCTGGGCATGTGTGCTCACTGCCCCCTGGTGTGTGTATCACTGTGTGAGGATGGGTTAAATGCAGAGGTCTAATTCCTGTGTGTGCAAAACTCAGTGGGTCAAATGAGTATAATTATTACTTATTACACTTAAGTGATGTCGCCCTCTGCTGGTCACGAAAAGTACACACATACTCACTGACAGCTTTTCCACTTACAGCCTGCAGTTTCTTTTTCAGCTCCAGGTTGGCATGTTTGTACGTTTTCGACGTGGAGTGGAGGTAATATATTGCGAGACTGAAACAGAAGAAGACACAGAGGTCCAGTCCATTCTGACTACTGTCAGTTATTGTAAACAGTCATGTGATGCCTCTGAGTGTGTACTCACACCATCAGCAGCAGAAAAGGCAGGACCAGTCCTGGGTTGGACGCATAACTGAACACTTTTCCGAACCAAGCTGGGAAATCTGACTCCAGGGTCTCTTGAATCGCATCAAACATGCGGCTTTTCCCACTGCAACAGTGGAACAGGCCATCAGTCAAAGGTGTTTCTAATGAAGTGGCCAGTGCTAGGTGTTTCTAATAAAGTGGCCAGTGGTAGGTGTTTCTAATGAAGTGGCCAGTGGTAGGTGTTTCTAATAAAGTGGCCAGTGCTAGGTATTTCTAATAAAGTGGCCAGTGCTAAGTGTTTCTAATAAAGTGACCAGTTGTAGGTGTTTCTAATAAAGCGGCCAGTGAGTGGAAGTACAAGGTAGGTGATTCTAGAAAAAGGGTCCAGTTTAGTTTTCCATTGCCCTCTAGTGGTGCAGTGGCAAAAATGCACTCATACATAAATAGGCATTTTACTCTCCAGACCCACCAGTGAACCTACACATGTCTTAGGGTTTAATATGTGATGCTTATGATGGTAAGATGGTGGATAAACAGAAGAAATAGTTTTCTTGCAGGACTACTGTGTCCCCTGGCTGAAGCTGGGCTTTATTCTAGATGTTTCCTCAGATTCCGGTTACCTGAACGGCCCACAGTCGAAGGATGGGGGTATGGATACGATGGTGTAGATAGCGGGCAGCGTGGACAAGAACAGGATGACCAGAAGCATGGCCATGTAGAAGTTGTTGGAACCAGAGGCCTTAAACACACGCTCCTGAGGGACGTTACAGCACATGACAGCCCAGCACTGCAGGTACATGGACACGTGCAGCCGGAGAACGTTCAGAGCAGGCAGACAGGGGGCATAGAATGCTCCCATCCTGCCCATATGCATAAAGACAAAACATGGAATGACATAAATTGTGAGAGACATTTAGACAAAGAGTCAGTGAGGTAATGTCAAAAAGGACGGTAGAATTCACCCTACCAGATCATTCCCTGGTTGAATATGAGGCCAAGTACATTCCCACTCACATCAAACTCTGAATAGGAGGGCTAACACAGGATGGAAACGAAAAGCAAAGTTGAACTGAAGTGAGATTTATAAACTCATGCTTCACGTTTTGGACATTTTTTTTACAGTCTAAATGGACTCAGTTCATTTTCACCCTCAAAATCCTACACCCAATACCCATGATGTCAAAGTGAGCAGTGTTTGAAATGCTTGCAAATGTATTAAAAATGTAATATAACGTACATAAGTATCCAGAGCCTTTGCTCAATTCTTTGTTGAAGCACCTTTGGCAGCACTTACAGTTGTACTTTTGGTAGTCACCAGCAAGCTTCTAGAAGAACACTGATTGAACTGCACTTTGTGCAATGTACTAGTTCCTCTGGCACTAACATCAGGGATGTAGCACCAAATCGTGGGCCCTGAGTGTGTACCAAGGACCCTTATATTCATTGCAGGGCCCCCAACCAGACAGGGTGCTGGGTATGCAGGTCCATCATTCCCGTATTCCTTATCTACCTGACCTCCAGTTTTTTGGCTGTAACAACTAGAGGCATGTGTGGAGGAGTAAAGGTGAAGCTTTCAGCTTTCAAGATCACTTTAATGTCTGTTAAGCATGATAAGATAATCCTAATAGAAAGGCTCTCCTTGCACGATAATAGACAAGTACACAGTGCATTTTATACAATATACAGTATAAACAATGTAAATGATAAATTCATGCTGAAGAACATTATTTACAGATTTGCAGATCATTTACAGGTAGTTGCATGTTTTAAGATGGAAGAAATATTGTACATTGTATTGTACATTGAAATACTGTGTGTGTGTCTGTGGTCTGCTGAGAGCAGTGCTGGTTGTTCAGTCTAACAGCAGCAAGAAGAAAGGAGCTGCTTAGTGCTGCCAGAGTGTTCTGCATGGGGTGGGAGGCGTTTTCCAGCACAGGCGCCAGTTTGGCTAACCTTCTGTCTCCCACCTCCTGCTCTGGGTCTAAGGGGCTTCCCAAGACAGAACATGTCCTACCGTCTGAACACACTAGGGCAGCAGTATTTGCCCCAACAGACCATTCCATAAGAAGATCGCAAAGAAGGTCCACGGGAGTGCTCCCTCACTCCAAATGACCTCAGTTTTCTCAGTAGGTGGAGTCTGCTCTGGCCCTGTTGTAAAGTGCAGTGGTATTAACAGACCAGTCCAGTCTATTATTTATGGGTACTTATAAAACACCAAGGTACTTATTAGAGTCCACTCTCTCAATGTCCATTCCCTGGATGTTCACTGATGGAGGGGTGTGTCTGCATCTGTGGAAATCCACCATTAGTTCTTTGGTCTTTCCTGCGTTTATCTGGAGGTTGTTCTGCAGACACCAGTCCACAAAGTCCTGAATCATTCCTCTGTACTTGGTGTCCTCCTCATTGGTTATGAGGATGACGATGGCAGAGTCATCAGAGAACCTCTGGAGGAGACAGGTCTGTACATGAGCTTTACATGAAGTCAGCAGTGTACAGGGTGAAGAGGAATGGTGCCAGGATGAGTAATGAATTGCCTGTCCAGTGACTTCATCAGAAGAGGAGAAGTCAGAGTCACCAGCCTTAGCTGGTTAGGTCCTTTGGGTGCTGCGTTATTGGTACAGGTACCATACAAGATATTTTCCATAGCTGATGTACTCTTCCCCACTTCCTCAACTACACCACATAGCTGATCTGTGCAGGACTCGAGTAGCCTGGCGTTCATGCCATTCGGACCTACAGCTGTCCTTCTCTTAATTTTTCTTAGCTCATTCCTCATCTGGGCCTTTGTGAAGGACAAACTGCAGGACTCTCCTCCACACACGTCACAGTGCTCCAGCCACGTCTGCTCTTCCACAACTCAAGGGGGATGTCATGCCTGTTGTGCAGCAGCACAGCTACATTGCTAAGCACTAACAGATGATTGAAGCAGGAGTTACTTCAACAAGGTGCCACCTCGCAGCACCATCTTGGATGAGTTGATGGAAGTAGAGGTAGTAGATGTTGGAAGTATCATACTGAGGAGCTGTTCTGCTGCCAGTGAAACTGGTACCTTATGCAAAGTTAATGGAATAATGAAGAAGGAGGACTAGCTCAGAATTCTTCAGAAAACCATCATTTAGACATCTGAAATGTGGACATAGCTGGGTGTTCCAAAAGTTCTGATAAAGCGGTTTAACCTTAAATCTTTGGAATGACCTTTCCAAAGTCCTGACTTTAACATTATCAAACATATTTTTCACTGTGATTAATCGTTAGGTACACCATATGTCCAAATCTTGGACAAGAAACAATAAATGAGCAGGTGTCCCAATACTTTTGTTCATTTAATGTATATATTAGCCTCACTGATAACAGTAAGTGGATACTCACAAAGCCATATTCCAGGTCCCAGCACCAGCAGTGGTTGAGGAAGCGCACAAGGACGGCTCTGAGGAAGTCTCCAATCAGCAGTGTAATGTAGGTAGTCATGGTGTCTGATATTATCAGACGAACAAATTCCTGTTAGAAAGGAAATTTGAATCGGGGGGATCCTTATCCAAGCATCACAGGTTTACAGGTTGAAGCAAATTGTAAACAACCTGTCATGATCCATGTCTGACCACCTACGAAGGTGGTGTGAGTGATCAATGATGATTCGTTCACAATGAGCGCTGGGTAACGTGGTAAAATGAAATCCAGGCACTGAAAGTCACTGAAAATGTATGTTAAAAGTGTAAATAGTCTCTAGATCATTTCTGTTGTATATTGGAAAAGATCCTTCTCTGCAAGCTTCAAAACTATGTGTATTTGAATGATCTGATCATGGTCTGATCACAATGTGTCCTTAGAGTGTCTACATCTGACCGTTAATAGTGAAATCCTAATGTGATCCGATCATTAAACTACATATCTATGTGAGACGTAAACAGCATCTAGAACATCTGAGTAATATAAATTAGACAATATCTCTGTGGCACCCTCCAAATGTTGTTTGAGTGATCGACCATAGTCCGATCTCATGGGAGTCTCCTGGGAGACTTAACTTGGCTTTTCATGTGATCACGTGAAATCAGACCAATATCTGATCATTGAAAATGATTCAATCTTCAAAAAGCCTCTGAATCTTTTGATTAATGTTGGACGCTATTATTCTGTACTCGCCTCTGAATTCTTTGTTTGAGTGATCTGATCTTTGTCTGATCACAGTGTTTTTTTATCACATTGTTTACATCTGATCTGAAGCATTTCAGTTTAAGGCGTAAACATCCTCTACTAATCTATCATTTGAGTAACATATATTGGTCAAGATCCATCTCTCGCCACCTCCAGGTGTAACTCGAGTGACGTGTTTACACCTTGTCAAGTTAAATCAGAACATAATCTGATCACTAAAACTGAATGTTGATGCAAATCAATAATTTCAGTAACAAACTGTCCTATGAGTACCTGCCCCACCATTGTCTCCCAGCAAGGTCCCCTGGGTACATCTGCAGGGTCCACTGTGATTGGAGGAGCAGTGGAGTTCTCTGGTAGGGTCCCATTATATAGGTTGGCTTGCCATATGGTCATGTTGAACTTCACTATCTCCTCTTCTGCCCTCTGGTACGCCAAGCAAACAAAGAAAAACAAGTAAACAAACAGAATATCAAAATATTATGGACGGGAAGTCTGGAATTGGTACAATGTGGAATTTTAAAATGTTAACGTTGGCACTCTATGAACTTTCTTCGTGGGTATAGTTGGGTTTAGAGACCTTGCTTGTCCTCATGTGCTCACCTTCAGGCTAATCTGGTCCATGAGGGCTATGATGAAGGTGTAAAGGTTGCCCAGAAACAGAGCAAAGATACGGCCCAGCTGCCACTGCAGAGCGATCCGTGGGTGATAGTTCTCAAGTGCGCTGATCACATCAAACAGCATTGGACAGAACATGCCCAACAGAGACATGACCATGTTGACCTGGAGGACACATGACTGATATTAGAGTTTAGATTCATTGTTCACAATTGTTATGCCCACCCTGAAAGCCCATCTAAGGGGTGATATTAGCAACCTGGGCCACCAAGCACTGGGCTGTAGAGCAGTAGAACTGCCTGCAGTAGAGTGATGGATCTTCATCTAATACCTTTGTGAGGAGTTGGAGAGCAAGAACTATTCCTCTAACATCAGCACCTCACTCGTGCTCTTGTGACTGAATGCAATCAAACCTTCATAGCAAAGTTCCAACATCTAGAGAAAAATGTTACTGTTGGTATTAATTGTTATTAATACTCTCGCTTTTGGAAGATCAGGTGTCCACAAACTTTTGGTGTTATAGATTATATGGGGCACCTATGATACACTCACTGTGTTCATACCCCTTAAATTATTTCACGTTATAGCGATAAAACTAATTCTATACAGTTTCAATTTTTGAAATAAATTAAAGTCTGAAAAGGGTGGCGTGCATTTGTATTCAGCCCCCTGTACTTCAGGGATCATGTTTTGGATTGTAAAGCAGGGTTAGATTATAAACAATATCCCAAGCTATGAACATCTCACAGACCACATCTCACTTCAATCCATCATCCAAAAATGGAAGGAGTATGGCATGACTGCCAACCTAAGACCTAAACTGACAGCCCAGGCAAGGAGACCACTAATTAGAGAAGCAGCCAAGAGACCCATGGTCACTCTGGAGGACGTTAGGAGATCCACAGCTCAGGTGGGAGAATCTGTCCACAGGACAACTAATAATTGTGTACTCCACAAATCTGGTCCTTATGGAAGAGAGGCAGTGCTCTTCATTTCATCTGTCAGTGGTTTTAATGTTACTGCTGATGATATGATTATAAGATATGAACACAACACAGAAGCTTACTTCATTCCTTTCCCACCAGCCATAGTTGTCCAGCCCTTCCAGAGCAAACTTCTGTGAGCGACGCACCACAAAGTAGATCAGATAGCCACTTCCTGCCAGACAGCACAGAACCAAGAAGTTGGCCAAAACACGGAGGAAGCGTGTCAGGTGGATGTTGTCATCCTTTCTGCTCTCTTGCTCCTCAACAATGGCCTCCTGATGAGGAAACACACATTTGAACTCAGAGCAAGGACATACCAGCAGCATAGACAGATGTTATCTGGAAAATGCTGAAGGTTGTGACTGAAGTCAGGACAATGTCTAGTTTAATGTAGAATCCTGACAACAACAGAAATTGATATTTTGATTGGTTTTAAATTGTGAATCCAACAGCTTCCAAATGTTACGTGCCAACATTCGATATAATTGAATAAAACAATTATTTGATGTAAGATAACCAAAGTCCAACATCTGCCAAACTTCAAAATCTTAGCATTTGTTTCCAACATGAAATTTTAACTTTGCTACATATTGATATGTTGTTGTTTTTAAGTAACGTTGTTATTCAACGTCTATCCTACACTGTAGCTTGATGTCAACCCAGTGTTGGAGTTGGATTCCCAACCAAACCAACATCTGTACAACAGTCTAATGCTAAAGTCCAATGTCTCTCTATTGACAAAACGACGTCCAGTGCCTGCTGGGATAGTATTATTTAGAGGTTGTTGAACATTTTGTGGATCATTTTAAAATGACAGAATGAAGTTATTTTTTATATCCATAATATACTTTCAAACCAGCAAAAATGATGCAGTGTAGTTTACACACTTTGAAGCTTGTGGTGATGGAAGCGAACTTGTTGTCTGCTGTCTCCGGGTTTCCGATCAAGTAATCCCAACTGGTAAATATCTTCCAGCTGAAATTAAAACTGGTGTCATCGCCCCCACCATCCTCCTTAGCATTGCGTGCCATGCTGTGAAGAAAACGCAGGGAGATTTACAGCAGACTAATATGTTTGCTTATTGTCATCCTGTGGCTTCTGTTATAAAACTCCTTAATATGTCCAAGATATCAGCTCATTTAAAGCAACCACATTATGATTGGAAAGATCATGCGGAACTGTATAGAGTTCCAGTTAACTCTAGATCTGTAATTCCACTTTCCAGATCTATACGCAGCAAGGAAAAAAGAAGTCATGGCTCACGTTCTGATGACCACCATATAGCTGTATGCCACCGTGCCCACCCCCACCAAGAAGTAGGACAAGGGCATGCGGAACTTCAGCCAGCCGATAGCTCGCTGGTTGTTGTAGAAGCCATAGAAGAGGACGGAATATTTAGCATAACCCTGCAAGAGAGACGGAGTCTCCTGAGTGAAAATGCACAGAGAAGATGATGCTGAGACTGGCGTCAAGAAGAACAAGAAGTTGTTGTCTGCTGTCTAATGAAAGTCCTCACCCCAAAGTCCCATAAGACAGCAAAGTCCATGGCACTGGCCTGCTCCTCTCTAGGGACAGTCTTCCTGGGAATACTCCCATAGGGACGGCCCATCAGTGCCTGCACGGAGAGAACCATAGTAGAAAGCTAATCCAAAAATCATATATGAATTTGGAACATTGCGGTGAGGTTTTGATTGCATTTAGCCACAAGAGCATTAGTGAGGTGAGGTACTAATATTAGATGATAAGCTCTGCATTGCATACTCCACTCGAACATCCCAAGAAATTAAGCTGGTGAGCTTAATACCCCTCTTTCCCATGGTTGGCACTGGGCATGGTGACCTCAAGAGCTGCCCATCCAGCTTGAAAGTACTTTTCTATGGAGATTATATAAGATGTGTTATAGTAATGGGTGCCACATAATGCAGTGATTCAAAAAACACAAGAATGGGTGTCCGCAAACCTGTGGACATCTAGAACTGTGTTCCTCAATCCTGGTCCTGGAGGCCCCCCAACCCTGCATGTGTTAGAGCTTTCCCTGCTGAACACATCTGATTCAACTAATCCCTTCACAGTTGCATGGGGTGTGTTAAAGCTAAAACATGCAGGGTAGGGGTGCCTCCTGGACCAGGGCGGAGAAACACTGATCTAGAACTCTATTCTCATCCAGTGATTATTAGGATCAATTGTACACTCCTGGACACCTGGCCTTGGTTTGTGGCTTTGTTAGGAAAGATAGGTTATATGAGAATATGAATTGATCAATCAGACAAAACGCCTTTTAAGTGAAATGTCCTGTTAAGTGTGTCTCTTGCTTCCTCTGTATAGCTGCTGGCATGTAGGTCAGTAATGAAAGCTCCCCAGACCCCAGCCACGGCCCACTTTCAACGGAAAGACCTTTAACATGGCCTCACTTTCCGCTGTCCTTGTGCCTGTTAGGTGTGGCTGCCACGGCAATGCGTGTTAATGCGAAATTTCACAAGGCAGGAGCTGCACCCGAAGTGCGCCTCACCTCAGGAACCATGACGAGCCCGAACGTCAGGCTGAAGAGAATCATGTTGATGCCGTACATCCATCTGAGAAATATGAAATAGGAGGCGACTGATGATCCAAAATGACCTGGAGAATATTTCACAGGGAGAAAGACCAGGAGACAGGGCTGAGACACCTTACATTTGAAGAAATGAATGAATTTAAAACAGCACTCTCTGTTTTAAATTCAGGGATACATTAATATCCTGTATGTTCATTTCATTACAAATTTCAAAAAATACCAAAAGAAAGAGAATCACAGAATGGTTGTGCAGGTTTAAGGTAGGTTCTAGGCTTTTCCTATGTGGTCACAAATCAAATGCTATGGTATGTTTTGGTTTTTGGGTTGTTGATCCTAACTGGTTGCTTTGTTGAACCAGGTGGTTCCTATGGTATTTCATGTGGTCGTTAAGATGTTGCATAGTGGGTGCTATAGGGTTGCTAAGGTGATCCTAAATGGTTGCTTTGCTATACCAGGTGGTTGCTATGGTACTTCATGTAGTTGTTAATGTTTTCAAGGTAGATGCTATGGTGGTTGCTATGGTATTTCATGTGGTTGTTAAGGTGTTGCATAGTGGATGCTATAGGGTTGCAATGGTGATCCTAAGTGGTTGCTTTGCTATACTAGGTGGTTGCTATGATATTTCATGTGGTTGCTAACATGTTGCATAGTGGGTGCTATGGTGTTGCTACGGTGCTTCTAGGTTGAAATGGCATCCCAAGTTTAATCTTAGATAGCTGGGTGCTGGGTGGTCTGATGATACTCTCTTGTGATGAATCATCAGTTTGCTATAGTAGGTGTGAGTGAGTTAAAAGTGAGGTTCCTCAGAAAAGCAGGTGAAGGAGGAAATGCTTCTCCAGAAGGTCTGAGAGACAGATTTGAACATACTTTCAATTTCTTTAATCTTCATCTCCCATGGGATGCAGGCTGTCTTGAAGTTCTCAAAGTCTCTCTCAAACTTCAACCATTTCTGAAGGATGGTAGACACAATCACACAACACAGATTTATGAAATGAATTTAAAATCTCATATCTTTAAAAAATACTTTCAGAAATAAAGGAATTAGATCTGATGCCTTGGATTAAAGAATCATTAACTAACATTGTTTAATACAGTATATTAACACTATTATTGTAATTTCATATCACTTATCAAATCATAATAATGTTCACATATATTTTAAAAAAATCTATTCTTCCACAACGTCCAACTTTTGGAACGAGTTTGGTAATTATGTCATGATATGCAATCAAGTGGTTGCTTGAAAATAGACGCCGAGAGAAAATCATGAGGTGTGTAAAGTTTTTTTTAACCCATTAGAATCATGGAGTCACACAGGCTGGATCTGTTGCAAAATAACAGAAGAATAACCAGTGCACAGTACAAACTGTCTACATCAATTATTTATTGAAACGAATTGAAGCAATTTCTATTGGTCTATTCATCATGAAATTATGATACAATATAAAGTACTACTGTATAGATTCACATTATGGAGAAAATAAAAACAGACAAAATTGTTGATACATGGTTTTCATTGGAGAATGACTATATCTGTCTACTGCTGGAGCAGCATCCATACTGATACACCCACAACTCTGAGAATCTGGGCTCATCGAGTTTACCAATACCACTGAGGCAGCGTTCATGTGCATTATTTCTGACATGACTTGAAGGCAGCATAACTATCAGCAGTGTTGTTATATTTAATTTTGATTGTGTGTTTTGGATCAACTAGCATGGCTTCTCTTTATTACGGCTAAAACTCTGCCCCACTTATTCTAGTACAAGTGACAGCGAGATAATTCCGATAATGAGTTTACTGAAGGTACCCGTGTGAAACCGGATGGGTTATTATTTCTGAAAGTTGAAATTTAACTTCACGTAATCTTTTCAATGCTCCCTTTCTTTACTGATAATGTATTCGAGTAGAAGTGTGATTCAATAACATTAACAGGAGCTGAGCAATTCTACAATTTCATTACCCTTCATTTATGAAGTTTGACAACAACTACAATTAGCATATTTTTACCTATTGGTTATCGGCATTTAAAAACAAACACGCCTAAAGCTTTGTTCTTTTTAAAGAAGCAGACCTCTATTTCTGTTCCAAGACATGTCGTCCTCTTGGGGCTATAAGGTTCTAGTCTGAGCAGTTAAGAGATATTGAGTCCTAAAGTCTTTATAGCGACATTGACATACATGGAAATGTTCTGTTTTCTAGATAAAGAGTCTAAAATACATTCCACTTAAAAACACCTCACATGATGTTAAAAATGTCAGATAGAACCTTATAGTTTCAAAAGGATTAAGGGATATTTTGTCATCTCTAATATAGTTATTTTTTAGTACTTTTTAAATTCTGATTTTAGTCCAAATTCCATTTCCAGTTGCCACCTAGCAGTTAGGGAGGGTGCTACCTGTGTCAGAATGGATTATGACTGTCATCACCCTACACAGTAAATTCACTAGTGTTAAAATGACAGTGTTAAATGTTATTAACACTAACAGAGTTATATTGATGATCAGAAGTGTTGATGATTACTCTGGGGAGTTAATGTGTAGTGTTATTTAAGAGAGTTAAATGCTACTAGTCGTTTTTTACTCTCTAAGTGTAACACATGACTCCGCCCATCACAAACACACTTTTCTCTTAGCATCGCCATTTTGTCTGTGAACTCAGCACACACATCTACACAAATATACTTGTGCTTGTGCTTAAGTATATCCTGGATTGTTTTTGGATGATAGGTTTGGTAAGTGGGCAAAAACCTATTCTTTCTGGTGTTCCATATTGTGTAGTGTCTTATTTTCCGTAAGTTGTGCAGCTAATTGACATTCTGGTCAATTAGTATCAGGTTCTAATTTAAGTTTCCATTGTAAATGAAGCAGGTTTCAAAGGCTTATGTTCTAACATATTTAAATGGTAATTCCATCATAAATGGAGAACCCTAAAATCCTTTAAAAAAGTTCCAAGTTCAAATAAGTTAATTCCTTTCCACCTTAAACTGCCGCCATGTGCTGCTTCATTTAAGGCGGAACGAAAATTTGAAGGCCAAGAAAGCCTCTTAAGAGTTGCAATATTTAAGGTAGAATAAAAATGAAAATAAGAAATTAAGGAATATGAAACCCCAGAAAGTAGTTTTTAATCAGTTAATATTCTATAATTTATTAAGTTTAATGGATGCTGTGTTATAACGGGTATGAAAAGCATTTCACTGCAGACCCCTAGTTGGCGCTCTGGTATGTGTAGCCGAGGTTCTGTTTTAAAACGTTTAAATATGTATTTGGTTTTAGATGATACAAATATATTTTTGACAGACAGTGAACTCGATTTGTGCAGTGTTATCTGCCAGCATTCAGATCTGTGTTTTGGCGCCAAATTTGTTGGTGTGGTTGAATAGAATTTGGTGGAGTTGATATTTAAGCATTTGTGTTAGACTGAAAGCAGGTACTCTCACTTTAACTCATGTTAGGCCATGTAATAGTTTATTCCCAGGTTCAGCAATGCTAATTAAGGTGAAGTTTGGAGGTGAACAGAAGTACATAAAAGTAGCGGACGCCACTGTGAGCCTCCGTGACTTCATAAGTGAAGGTAAGTTTATAACTATAACATTTATAACTCAGACTATACAAAAACCAATGACACGGTTTACATGGTTTGCCTGGTTTAATTAACCAAATTTTTATTTTCTTCCTTTTGGGAAACCATTATGACCCTTTGTTAAAGGTAAAATAAGTCTTTATAAACATTCATTTTATATATATTTTTCTTCAGCCTTCCACAAATTTGACATTCCATCCACTAGACAGATTGATGTAAGAGTGTATGATGACACTGGCACTGAAATAGATGATGACGTTTTTGAGGAGGTTGTGAAGCAGCCAAATCCAGGTGTTTTTCAGTTGAAATTGGACAATTTGCCAAGTGGTAATTTGTTTTAATTTTGTAGATCATATTGTATGTCAAAATTTAAACATTGCAGAAACTCATTTGCCATATATTAAAAACAATTCCTTTACAGAATCTCCCATGGATCCTTCAGGATCTTCAAGTTCAGGAAGTTCATTAGAGACTACAAAAGAAGAGTCTGATAATACTGTAATTCTTGATAATCAGAGCCCTTCAAGAATGCAGCATAGGGCTGAAAATGAAGCCAAGAATGTGAGTTTTTGTATAACACATGCAGCAATCTTGATCTTTTCACACCAGAAAATTGCTTAATTGACATCTTGTGGGTTTTTTTATGCAACAAAAACATTAAGGAAGCAGACGTGTGGAGATAGTGTTCATAGTGTAATTTTGATGACTTGTGTTGCAGCTGGTTCAAAAAATAATGCAGACAAAACCTGGTGGGGAAGTGGTTATCAGGGAGTACAGCAAAACCAAGAGCCTGAGTGACAGTACTAGAAGGAAGATGGTCAATATTCTTACTGCTGATATGACTGACAATCATGGGTAAGATGAGACTGAACATGTTTTTTTATTATTACTTTTTTAATTTCACTTTTGAGTACAACTGTGACACAATAACCTGCAACATGTTCTGTAGTGATCATGGGCTGATTCCAACCCTTTTAAAATTTGTCAGGACATCTCCCCCAAGACACATCAGGGAAATGTATGCAAAAGGAATTGTTGCCTTGTTCCCTTACCTCAGCGATCCCTATTCAAAAAATGGATACGTAAGTATCATTTAGTGTTAGTTGTCTGACTATTATAAAGCATCTTGTGCTCTGTTTATTTACAGTGTACTGTTTGGCCTTGTGGACGACTAACGAATGAATGAAATTAAATTCTTCTGAACTAGCACATATCATGGTGTTCTGAAAAAAAAAATGCATTTCCATATCAGTAATGGAGTAACTGCTAACTAATGTCATTTTCGTTGGTTAAAGGAACATTATTATGACCCTCATAGTGGACAAGGTTATTTGTCTTGGAGAATAAAGAACATTCAAAGGAACAGCTCATCTTCTGTGAGCCGACAATTGATCAGCAAGTCTGGTGGTGGCCCAACAGCTGAAAGGGAGGCTTCATCTGGTTCTGAGATGACCCTTACTGAAGAACAATGTCAGGAGGCCATCTCTCTCATGAAGCATACATCAGAAGAAGAAACTGTAAGGGTTAAAATGAACGAGACATTTCCACATCGTCGGAAGATGGTTCAGGATCCACACCGATGCACAGACATTCTGAGTGAATTCCCACGTTTTTTGGATGTCAAAGGACTGGTAAGTGAAAACTTTTGTAACCTTTCAGTAACTTGTAACAAACAAAATAAAACAATTAGCCATGTTTTCTTTTACAGATCGAACAGGATTTTGTTAGGCTTTTGGGTGAAAAAACATCTGCAAGATTTTTGGAGAAGTGGCCAACAATGTTCAAGCAGAAAGTAATACACCAAAGCAAGAGTCTTCATGCATCCCAGGACCTTCAACAGTTGATTGATGCAGCGGAACTGGCTTTCACTGAACCGGAAGGGGATAATGCAGGTTAGAAATGTAGAACCTATGTATTATACAGCACTGCTTTATATACTGTAATTACTGAGCCAGTGGTTTACTGTTATTTCACATTTGCTGCTTGTGTTTTTAGAATGGGACAGTGATCTAGCCTCAGTTCTTCTTCTCCTCCATTTGATACCTCCTTCACCCCAAGGCCGCAAGAGACCTGGAAAGATGTCCGCTTGTCAAGCTGAGAAGCACCTTGTTGTCTTCAAAAAGGTAGGTTTTGATATTTGATTGGTAGATGGGATTTTGCCAGATGATTATTAGTGAGGCATGGTGTTATGAAGTTGTTATCTACTTTTGAAATATAAACCAGAAAACGTGATGGTTGTGCGTGACTGGACATTTGCGGATACTCCTGTGTAGTGAGATTGTGATTTTGGGTGTCAGTTTGGGTGGCTATTGCAAGACAATGCTGGCCTTGCCTCTCCAGTGCTGAACTAAAGAAAAAGAAATTGACACCAAATGTGTCGTGTTCAGTTGAGAATGTAAATGTGATTGTTTTTCTTCTTCCTGTTCAGGCTGGTACCAGTATGCAGGAGCATCTGGATGGCATTGAAGAGAGCACACAGCCATACCTGCTGGCCATAGGGACCAAAAAGAACAGCATCCATGGATACTTCATTGTTCTAGACAAAAAAGCTATTCCATGCAAGTCTGTGAGTTCTCTTGGGGCTTTTGATGAACTGTTCAAGGCCCACTTTGTGTTTGGTGTTTCTTACAACAAAGTGCTGCACAACATGTACACGTTTATACAAACCACAGTGTTCCAGATTGACATTGGCAAGGTCAAAGAGAGCCCAAGAGTTGCAGAGCTCAGAGCTAGATTCCTACACTAAATTGTTATTTTTCAGAATTAAGATGATTTGTTTTGTTTGTTTTTGTTCTCTTGAGAGTACAAATTTGCTGGTTCGACATCTTAAGTTAATGCATGGGCTGTTGCCTGGCAAAGGACTTCGTCTGAAATGTGGGCAGGATGGTTGCTGTCTTGAGTTTGGCACTTTTTCAGGTTTTCGAAAACATGTCAATAGAGTTCATAGATGTACAAATGAAATTGAAATTCCATTAAATGTTGAAGCTGGAAATGCTTCTTTCATTCAGCAGCAAAGTAATGTTGAAGTGGCTACATGTTCCCATAACAGCACCTTGCCTGTGTCAAACAGAAACACTGTGGATTTATGTGCATCAGCTATAGCACAACTACAAGCTGCAGGTGTTGGTCAGAATACTGTTGGTATGTTTGTATTATCTATGGAAGAAACAGTTAAAGAGATCCAGGATCAGGTTAAGGACACTGCTTTAAAATGTTCTCAGAATGCAGAAACTCGGAGCAAAATGGAAAAGTCATTTCAGGACATCGAAAACCCTTTCACCTTACTTAATTCCATATCCAAACGAAATTCATATTTTGCAAATAAATGGGGAGTTGTCAACCCAGAGGAGAAAGTACTTGGGGTTAGATTTGATAACCGACGAAACAAAACCACTGGCACATATGACCAGGTGGTGGTAACTGATAAATTTGCATATGTACCAATTCTTAAAACACTGATTTCGATTTTAAACAATTCAAAGGCAACACACAGGCTGAAGTCAGGAACACCATCCAAAGATGGTATTTTCTGTGATTCAGAAGATGGATTATACTTAAAAATGCATCCCCTGTTTGCAAAAGAGAAACATGCCTTACAAATCCAATTGTACTATGATGATTTTGAAACAGCCAATCCCTTGGGGGCAAAGAAGGGTATTCACAAATTGGGTGCGATATATTTTACTTTGAGAAATTTTACACCACAGTTTAATTCATCACTAGTAAACATACATTTATGTGCCCTTTTTCATACTCAGGATATCAAAACATATGGGTTCGATGCAATACTCAAACCTCTTGTGAATGACTTAAGGATTCTTGAGACTGAGGGAATAGAAGTTTTCAGTGGCCTTGTTCATGGGAGCATTGTTCAAGTAACTGGTGATAATCTTGGTTTGCACAGCCTGTTTGGGTTTGTAGAATCATTTAGTGCACGGAATTGCTGCAGGTTTTGCCTTACAGAAAAGGTCAATTTTCAATCTGTGTTCTGTGAAGATGATCCATGTGTGACATTGCGAACAAAACACATGCACCTACAACACTGTGAAGCTATGCAGTCAAACTCAACTTTATCCCATGTGTATGGAGTGAAGCGCACATGTCTGTTAAACACTCTGCAATACTTTAATACAGCGGACAATTTCTCTGTTGACATAATGCATGACCTCTTGGAAGGGGTGTCCCAATTTGAGTTAAAACTTGTCTTGCGTTATTTACAAGCCAACTTTATAACAGCAAAAGAAATAGATTTAAGATTACAGTCATTTAATTATGGCTACATTGAAAGGAGAAATCGTCCCCCAACTGTGAAGATAGATGAAGAGCGCAATGACTTGGGTATAAATGCAATTCAGTGCTGGTGTCTACTTCGCAATGTACCATTGATATTTGGTGATGTGGTGCCCCGAGAAGATGAATATTGGCAGCTACTTCTACTTTTACTGCAAATTGTAAACATTGTATTTTCTCCCATTTTAACTGAGGGTAATACAATCTATTTAAAACACTTAATTGCAGAACATCACAGACTTTTCAAGTGCTTGTTCCCAGATAAAAACTTGCTGCCTAAACATCATTTAATGATACATTATCCACGATGTATAAGAAATATTGGGCCCATTGTTCATTTGTGGTCAATGCGGTATGAAGCCAAGCACAATTATTTCAAAACACAAAAAAAATGTTACAAGAATATTACGTTGTCACTTGCCAAAAAGCATCAGAATTACATCGCATATAATTGGGAGGCCTTTGACCAAGACAGATTAGCAGTAGGGCCAGGAAAGATGGTGCTTCTTGATGACATGAAAGGATCCAGGGAAATTGCATCTAAAATGAACATTCCTTTACAGACAAAGGTGCTCTCAGTAAAATGGGTAAAATATCAGGGCACTGAGTATCGTCCTGACTTGGTTATTTGCGGTGAAGTAGCCCTTGATTTGCCAGTGTTTTATAAAATCAAATCTATTGTCCTTAAAGATGAGCAAGTAGTTCTGGTTGCTGCAGCTCTTAAAACAATCTGTTTTGATGACCATTTTTTTGCTTTTAAAGTTGACCTGAAAGTGACTGATTGTTCTAAAGTGTTCAGTGTAAGTGATTTAACATACTGTAAGCCATTTGATTTGCAGATGTCATATAGCTCTGAAAACCTGTTTTGGTATATTGTGCCATATTGTAACTTGCTCCATGTTCAGGCTTGAAGTACTTCTGACCCTGCAAGTTTTTTTTTTTAATTGTGCTGTGCCATTAAAATTGCTTCTTGCTGCCTGAACTGTAGCCTATGGACCTTGCGGCCATCTTGTTTATTATACGGTTGATTTGAGTTTTCAAATTTTTGCATGCTGCTGAAAGTTGATGTTGAAGCCTTTCAATAAAATTATTTTTTTGTCCATGAATGTTTGTTGGTTTTGTATTTCACCTTTTGAAAGAGGGGTAACTTGATGTTGTTAATAGAAAAACTGAATTAACTAACATTTTTAACACTTAAGACAATATTTTATTGTTGACACTTATGAGAGTTACCAAAGGGAAAAAAATAACACTAAGGGTTAAATGACCCAGAGTGTTAATTGAGAACAACACTAATGGGAGTAATATTTTACACTGTGAGTGTTCTTTTTTAACACAGTTCAGTGTCAAATTAACACTGGAAATTCAACACTGTCCACAGTGCAAGTTTTACTCTATTTAGAGTGGGACCATATAAGCTCCAAAGTAGTGTTAAAATTTACACTTTAAGTGTTAATCCAACACTGGCAAATTTACTGTGTAAGTGATGGGGGAGAGGGAGGGTCATCCTACCTCATGGAGGTGGTGTCATGGTTATATCAGGGTTATATCAAATCCTTTGATATCATGATCAAATGATTTGGCCCTGATGGATGAAGGAACAGCTACATTGCTCAGGACCCACAAGTCGTATCTTACCTTCCTCATCATGACCTTGTAGGCGTACAGCTTCCTTCCTCTTCCCTTCCCCAAAGCCCCCTCATACTTCTCTATGAACAACTGTGACTCCCTAAAGCAACAGTAGAGAATGAAGACAACGGTTATATATCACTGCAAAAACATTCCTTGAATGGCAGTTAATGTAAAATCGTGTGCATTATTGTAGAATTTTAGAGCATTTCTATTAGTCAGTTCAGACAGGATGGAGTGGGTGGAGATGGGTGTCAGGGCTGATGTGTGACAGGAGAGCAGCAAGAGTGAAAGAGAAGGTTTATAAGACAGTAGTGAGACCTGCTATGATGTCTGGTTTGGAGACTGTGGCTCTGTCTAAAAGACAGGAGGCTGAGCTGGAGGTGGTGGAGATGAAGATGCTGAGGTTTCCGTTGGGAGTGACCAGGATGGACAAAATTAGAAATGAGCAGATCAGAGGGACAGTGAAGGTGGAGCAGTTTGGAGATAAAGCCAGAGAGGCCAGGTTGAGATGGTTTGGACATATGTTGAGGAGGAATAGTGGATATATTGGACAAAGAATGTTAGAGATGGAGCTGCCGGGCAGAAGGAGAAGAGGAAGACCTCAGAGAAGGTTTATGGATGTAGTGAAGGTGGACATGGAGATGGTTGGTGTAACAGTAGAGGAGGCAGGGGATAGGGCAGGATGGAGGCAAATAACCCCTAAAGGGAGCAGCTGAAAGAAGAAGAAGAAGTTCATCCAAAATTATTTAGTGTTCAGAGCAACAACAGGGTTCAAACACACAGACAAACATGGAGATTCATGCTTTTCATTGAACAGCAGCGATACTCTCTATATGAGGGTTTTGTACTATGAGGTATCTAGATCTTATATCCTGATAAGGCAGTGTTTCTCAAACCTGGTCCTGGAGACCCCCTGGCCTACATGTTTAAGTGGATTCCCTGCTGTAACACACCCCCTGCAACCATGAAAGAACTTGTTAATGAGCTGATTAGTTGAATCAGGTGTCTTGGGAGCAGAGAAAGGTGAGGTGACGTCATGAAAGGGTACTTGAGCATGGGGTGGTTCTCGTATGCCAGGTGTAATGTTTCCAGAGAAGCATTCACCTGAATGTTTGGAGCATGTATGTGTGCACTCAGGAGTAGGAACCCAAGAGTGGCAGGTGTCTGGCACCTGGACAGGTGTGTGTGTGTGTGTGTGTGTGTGTGTGTGTGTGTGTGTGTGTGTGTGTGTGTGTGTGTGTGTGTGTTTTACCTGAGCGTGGGCAGTTTCTTGCGCATAGGCCAGGGCTTTCCTCTCAGCATGGTGATGAGCTTCTTCCTCTCGTCCACGGCCTCCTTCAGCTTCTCAAGCTCCTCTGGGCTCAGAGAGCCCACCACAAACTCTTCTTCACCATCCTTCTCTTCCACGACCCTGCAGGAGTCCTCCGATGAAGAATGTGCCTCAGATTCTGAGCTAGAATATGTGTGAAGCATGTAAACATCTGATGTAAGGGAGAGTGGAGAACAAGATTCTCTCTAAGGTGTAAAATAAGCCTTAATCTTCTGTGACAGTTTAAAGAATAGTTTGCCTAACAACGAAACATTCAGTTTAGAAAATATGAGGTGTCTCAAAGGAAACATGAAAACTGAAGATGGTTTGGTAGATGGAGATCACGTTTTAAACACACATCTTGGATTCAATGTCAGATTTTTCAATGGGAGGGAAGGTGTGTGGCACCTGAGATTATTAGGGTATTGCACCAGAAAAACAATGGTGTGCTTCATGTTATTGTAACTTCATTCATTCTGATGTTCATATAATGATTTTTCTTCTGTGAAAGTGATGTGAAGGATGTTTCCCAATTAGAACGTTGAGAATATCCTTATGTCTGCTGAAACAACTGATCAAGGACCACCAAGGAATTGCAGAATGGCTGACTTTAGATAAACCCTCGTTTTCCAGGCCAGGTTCTATTCAGTGGTGAAGCAGATTTCTTTGTGAATGGTGAGGTCAGCAAACAGAATCACTGATTCTGACCAGACGCAAACCCTCACTGGATTGACTGGATTGACCCATCTAACAAGGTTGCCTGACCTAAAGTCATGGTACTGTGTGGTTGAAATTATGGGAAGAAACAGGACACGCTGAACAGATTATATCTCTCAGCTGAACTAGGAGAGGGAGGTCTGGGCCTCTTTGCTTGGGCTGCTGCCCCCGTGACCCGGACCCCGAATGGTGGATGGATAGAACATTCCCCAATTTCTTCCAAGATGCACCATGTCTTATTATGGATGCGCTGTCAGAAACACTCTTGTACAGTTTCCTCAAAAGTGGACTGGTCACAGGGATCCAGGCGGTTTTCTTCCATGTTCCACTGATTAAAATCCCTTTGGGCACTTGTTTACCAGGAAAAGGAGAAAAGGATTTTCAAGAAAACACTGAAACATGATGGACAGCATATCAAAATCATTCTGTAGAACTTATCCAGCAAATAAAATTAACATGAAGCACCAGTTTAAGGTGTCTACTCCTGCCTTCCCATTGGAAAATCCAAACCTGAATCCAAAATCATGGCATTCCAGAAGGCCGCCAAGTCGCTGACATGGCCAATCAGGTTTCCCCTTTCAGCCAGAGCGCGGGTCTAAGGTTGGATCACTGTCTGCTCAAACATTTTCCTTTTAAACTGGTGTTTCCTTACTTTCAGACTCTCTGTATCATATAAAACCAGACAAAGTGAAACAGCCACAACAATGACGAGCAGCACTGATTAATATTAGATTCCAGTAGAGTATTTAACACAACTCACATGCTTTCAGTCTTCTTCTTCTTTTTCTTTTCCTTTCTTTCTTTTACTTGTTTGTCCACTTCTCCTCTCTTAACCTTCCTTCCATCCGACTCGTCGTCCTCCGCCTTCTTGCTCTGTTTCCGTTTCTTCTCCTTCTCCTCATCCTCCTCCACCTCCTGCCCTTCTTCTTGCCACTCTTTCTTGGTCTTCTCATTCTTGTTATTCTTTCTGTTTTTAGTGACCTCCTCCTCTCCCTGTCTTCCTCTCCTCCTCCCCTCCCTGCCTCCTCGTCTTTCTTTTCTTGCATCTCTGCTCGGCTCTGACCTCTCTTCTGACCTTCTTCTTGGTCTCGTGGATCCTCCTCTTTCAGCCTTTCTCTCTCTCTTCTCGCTCTCCCTTTCTGTTTCTTGTCCTCCTCCGTCAGAGTCTGCATCCGTATCGATGTAGTAAAGAGTGAATTTGCCCTCGTTTCCTGACAAAATGTGACATTTTTAGCGTTTATGCCAACTACCCACCTTGTGCTTCTTCTCACTGGCCACTTTAATAGAAACACCCACCTTGTGCTTCCTCTCACTGGCCACTTTAATAGAAACACCCACCCTGTGCTTCCACTCACTGTCTACTTTATTAGTTTAGCAGTTTAGCAGCTGTCAGTATCAGTATCTTTTGAAACACAGCCCTGAAGCCTGACTGCCAGTGTAACCAGTGATGATTTAGCTCTAGGACCTACCTTCCTCCACCTCAATGCTGACTGTGAAGAGAAATAAAAACAGCCGTTAGATTCACACTAACACGCCCAGCATACATTATGCAAATGAGATGTCTTTAGGAATCTACAGTAATAAAGAAGAGATCATTTCAACAGACGCTCCCACCTTCACCGTCCATCAGACGGGTGGGGAGCTAGATTTTAAACCACCCTTCTGTAAAACCAATTCAAGACCAGCGATTACTGGTGACTTGTTTCCGATGGTCTAAGCTGGTCTCCAGATGGTTGAAAATCTAACCCCTACACAGGTAAACCTACTCTTGACCAGCTGAATTTGATTTCCCACATTGTGAGAGTATGTTGGTGTGCTGGTTTGCCACTGCTGGACCACCCTCAGACCACCAGGATATTGACCTGCGTATAAGATTTAACTAGTTTTTAATCTCTATAAATGCTAAAAAGATTTAAGTTTTTTCTGACTATAAATAAAGACAAATATTAGAAAGAAGGGAGGAAAAATGACTAGGTCTAATCTAAAACATGGTTACAATAAGGATGCATTAGTTAACAATTCTTATGACAGTAATAATCATTACTAGATGGTTTAATAATGTCTCAAATATTAATTGACACTACTTAATACATTGAAAAGTGGCAGCCAGTTGCACACAGTGTGCTATGGACAAAAGTATCGGGACACTTGATCATTTACTGTGTCTTCTAATATCAAGGGTATTGGCTGCCAGGTGTTATAAAGCATCCTTTGGTATTTTGAAAGGTGCTAAAGCAGTGAACCTTCATTCACGTATTACTCATATTTAGTAATTCTTAGGGTCAATTAATAATCATCACTAAACCATTTATTAATGTATTATTACATAATTACGTATTATTACTGTCATAAACACTGTTAATTAAGGCACTGATATATTGATGTTGATGCTGTGTTTCTTTTCTAAATAATTTATAACAGATAACGACAGATCGATAAATGAATACACTGAGAGGAAACTGAGAGGAAAGTGAGCAATTAAAAGTGCTATTTTATTTAATACTCTGTTTGGTGTGTCCACAATCCTGGTTCTCTATAACTGGGTTTGGTCATAATGGTCACTAAGCTTGGCGATGCTGTGCTTGTTGGTGGTCCAGCTTGGTCATGCTGGGCGATGACCTTGGTCTTGGTGGTCATGCTGCTCGTGCTGGTATACCCAACTGTTTATGCTCCTTGGTCATGGTGTAGATGTAGATGTAGATGTTTAGAGTTAAGTGTAGATTGGCTAATGTTAAGTCCATTCAAGGTGAGTTGTTGAGTCTGAGTTGGCTGCGATCGTGACACTCAGATAAGAGTCCCCCTGTGCATTATACTCCAAGCTTCAGTGCATAACAGAAGCCAAACTCCTTTTGTGTCTACTGTAACCTGACCTGTGTGTGTGCCGCAAAGGTCATTACAAGCATTTTAATGTTGGACAGCAGGCACGCAGCAGGTCTCCACACTGTTACACATGCAGGACCCCAGCAAGTGGCCTGACTGGGGTCAAAGGGCAGGGACAATCAAACGTCTCTCACTATATCATGCTCAGGACCACAGATACACAACAGCATGCATATGCAGATATATAACACCAGCTCTGCACTCTCTCTCTCTCTCTCTCTCTCTCTCTCTCTCACACACACACACACACACATACACACACACACACACACACACACACACACATTAGAACGAAGTTCTAAAAACATTAATATCTATAATGAAGCTCTAATAACATTAATATCCAGAATGAATCTCTAATAACATTCATATCCAGAATGAAGCTCTAATAACATTAACATCCAGATTGAAATTTAATAACATTAACATCCAGATTGAATCTCTAATAACATTAATATCCAGAATGAATCTTTAATAACATTAATATCCAGAATGAATCTCTAATAACATTAATATCCAGAATGAAGCTCTAATAACATTAACATCCAGAATGAATCTCTAATAACATTAATATCCAGAATTAATCTCTAATAACATTAATATCCAGAATGAAGCTCTAATAACATCAATATCCAGATTGAAGCTCTAATAACATTAACATCCAGATTGAAGCTCTAATAACATTAACATCCAGATTGAAGCTCTAATAACATTAATATCCAGAGTGAAGCTCTAATAACATTAACATCCAGAATGAAGCTCTAATAACATTAATATCCAGAATGAAGCTCTAATAACATTAACATCCAGAGTGAAGCTCTAATATCATTAATATCCAGAATGAAGCTCTAATAACATTAATATCCAGAATGAACCTCTAATAACATTAACATCCAGAGTGAAGCTCTAATAACATTAATATCCAGAATGATGCTCTAATAACAGTAATATCCGGAATGAAGCTCTAATAACATTAATATCCAGAATGAAGCTCTAATAACATTAACATCCAGAGTGAAGCTCTAGTAATAAAAGGAAAAAAAAATAAAGACCTTAACAAACTTATAACAAAATTAAATTGATATATCTTTAACTTGTGTTTTAAAGTTACATTTAATATTTTAATTGTGAGTTTTGTCATATTATTTAAAATATTTAAAAAGTGACATAATATTGCACTTTGTAGGAAACACAATTACTACTATAGAACAACTAGTATAGTTTTATTATGTGTTTTTTAGTTTTATTATTATTGTAAAACAACAATTTGAGAAGTGATTCCAGACTTTTGAACAGGGACTAAATGCTCTCATTAATAACAGAACAAAAAACAAGCTGAAATAATTACAGTCACTACTTACCGTCACTCTCAGATGCAATCAGCTGCTCTCTCGGCATGGTGCTCTCCTCTCTGCATGCAGGGACAACGAGGCTATGTGCATGTAGGTGTGTGTGTGTGTGTGTGTGTGTGTGTGTGTGTGTGTGTGTGTGTGTGTGTGTGTGTGTGTGTGTGTGAGAGAGAGAGAGAAAGAGAGAGTGTGTGAAGGATGAGTGGACCATACCTCGGTCAATCCATGGTCGGCCTGTGCTGAGTAATGAGCATGACGAGTTCACTTTTTGCAGCCATTGAGAGACTGAGTCCAGAACAATAAGCGGTGGAAACCCTAGAACCACTCAATTTCTCCCCCTTCAATTATTCATTACAGTTATGACTCCCTTTTTGAAGAGAAAGTGGAGGGGAGGAAGGGTGGAGGTGCTGAACCTAAAACCAGAGAAGGGGATGATGCTCTAATGAGTGTTCCATAGAAAACAAGAGTAAAAGGAGGAACCAGTGGCCCTGGGGGTCACCCCGGTGACACTAATAAACGCTCCAGATGAGTCAGAAACGAGGCTGTGAGATATGGTGAAAATGACATTTACAATATAACATACCATAGAACGTTGAGGAATAATTAGTCACGTTGTAATAAGATAAGAAGGTGGTAGAGTAGACTGTGACTACTGGACAGTGTGCAGGTTATGCAGTTGGTTCATTCACCACTGATATGCCAGATGGTGTCACACAAACTGTGTAAGATGAAGCTGTGTAAATTAGCTCAATATCGAAACACAGCACAAACCTGCACAAACAGCACAAACCTTTTATGAATGAACTTCCAAATAATTTATTACCACGTAGCATTTAAAATAAAATAAAATATCCAGAATTAAACTACATTGAAGTTTATGTTCAGGCTGTTCAAACAGATTTGTCATTCACAGTAGAATTATAATAAAGCTGATATACAGAATTACAGGTTATTAAAGCTATACACAATACAGTTCTAAACAATCTGATATTAAAGCTGGACTTACTCAAAGATTAATATCCAGAATGTATTTCCACTAAATTAATATAAACAACCAAGCATATATAATACCAGTTATAATAACAGCATATATAATAGCAGTATATATACTATCAGCTATAATAGCAGCATATATAACAGTAGCTATAAAAGCAGAGTATATATAAAAAGCAGTTATAATAGCAGCATATATAATATCATCTATAATAGCAGCATATATATAATAGTAGCTATAATAGCAGCATATATAAGAGCAGCATATATAATAGTAGCTATAATAGCAGCATATATAATATCAGCTATAATAACAGCATATATAATAGCAGTATATATACTATCAGCTATAATAGCAGCATATATAACAGTAGCTATAAAAGCAGAGTATATATATAAAAAGCAGTTATAATAGCAGCATATATAATATCATCTATAATAGCAGCATATATATAATAGTAGCTATAATAGCAGCATATATAAGAGCAGCATATATAATAGTAGCTATGATAGCAGCATATATAATATCAGCTATAATAGCAGTATATATATAATATCACCTATAATAGCAGCATATATAACATCAGCATATATATTATCAGCATATATAATATCAGCTATAATAGCAGCATATATAATAGCAGTGTGTATATAATATCAGCTGTAAAAAAAGCTATAATAGCAGCATAAATAATTGTAGCTATAATAGCAGCATATATCATTTCAGCTATAATAGCAGTGTATATATAATATAACATATAATAGCAGTATATATAATATCAGCTGAAATAGCAGCATATGTAATATCAGCATATATAATTTCAGCTATAATAGCAGCATAAATAATAGTAGCTATAATAGCAGCATATATAATATCAGCTTTAATAGCAGTACATAATTTAGCTATAATAGCAGCATATATAATATCAGCTTTAATAGCAATACATAAATTAGCTATAATAGCAGCATATATAATATCAGCTTTAATAGCAGTACATAAATTAGCTATAATAGCAGCATATATAATATCAGCTTTAATAGCAGTATATAAAATAGCTATAATAGCAGTATATATAATATCAGCTATAGTAGCAGTATATATAATATCAGCTATAATAGCAGCATATATAATTTCAGCTATAATAGCAGCATATAATAATATCAGCTATAATAGCAGCTATAATAGCAGCATATAATAATATCAGCTATAATAGCAGCATATATAATAGCAGTTATAATAGCAGCAAATATATCAGCTATAATAGCAGCATATATAATTTCAGCTATAATAGCAGCATATATAATTTCAGCTATAATAGCAGTATATATAATATCAGCTATAATAGCAGCATATATAATATCAGCTATAATAGCAGCATATAATAATATCAGCTATAATAGCAGCATATAATAATATCAGCTATAATAGCAGTATATATAATTTCAGCTATAATAGCAGCATATATAATACCAGCTATAATAGCAGCATATAATAATATCAGCTATAATAGCAGCATATAATAATATCAGCTATAATAGCAGCATATATAATTTCAGCTATAATAGCAGCATATAATTTCAGCTATAATAGCAGCATATAAAATATCAGCTATAATAGCAGCATATAAAATATCAGCTATAATAGCAGTTTATATAATATCAGCTATAATAACAGTTTATGTAATATCAGCTATTATATAATTATTATATAATATCATGAGTGTGGTTTACTAAAGTGTGGCCATGATTAATAAAATAAAAACGTTATTGAATTATAATGAGAACATTGTTACAGTTCATGTCCCATGTAGGCCAGATCGAGTGATTCTGGGCATTTTAATGTGAATGTGAAGGTTTACCATGGTTTAGATTTGGTGAACAAAGACATACCAGCAACTCTAGCCATCTATCATTGTATAATTAAACAATAAGCCACGAGAGTACAAACAATATTTGTACAACAATGTTTAATTCATAAATGTATTTATTTACAAAAAATATTCTTCTGCCACACAATATAGTCCATGGAATATGAACATTACTAGGCAACATCAGGGCAGCGGTTTAACTAACTACAGTAACATGTTGTACCTTCTCCATAAAACAAAAACACATCCATTATATTACTTTTTTTTTTCAGGAATAGATGTTTGTAGATTTTTGAATCTGAATTCTGAACTGACTTGCAATCTAAACGAGATGGTGCAGGAAGCAAAATTCTGCAAACTAGTTCACTATCTGACTTAAACAGTGGTGCAGATTAGGTGAGCATATAGCCTGTAATTTACAACACTCACAAACGGGGCTCAGCCAATCAGATTTTAGGATGTTTTATAAGTATTTTTAATAAGAATGCAGAGGACATGCGGTCTTCACCGTCATGCCTATGATGATTTAGGTCCTATTATTGATAACAAGAGCACCATGTTATTAATCGAGGGATCAATTTAATAACATGAGAGCATGGTTTAGTAAAAATTAGTGCACATTTAATACAAATCAAGGAAAATCAAGGGCACGATTTAATAAAGTGAGCAAATGATTTCATAAAACAAGTCCACAATTTAGGAAAACAATCTAATAAAATAGCTAGCTAGTGTATGGGCACCTCCTATTGGTGCAAAAGTTTCCTAATTTCCTAATTTTGGGAGTAAATTTCTTGGAATTTCCTCGAATTGACAGAGAACCTGACACTAGATACGTAAACAGTAGCCTATCACCATGTAAAACAAATTGATAATCCTTAAATCAATTTCAAACAACACCAAATGAACCGGTTTCTGCTGCATTGTTTTGGACTTAATATGTGATTTGTGACACTGTATGATAAATGTAATCAATTTTTGTTTTTCTCTCTCCCGCCCATGTCCTGAGCTGCCCCTGCTGCCTGGCTGATGTTGGTTCAAGTCCATCGGTGGTTGGGTGCTACTATCTTCTTCCCCCTCCCTAATATTTACTTTAACCATTCTAACCCCTTATTTTTTCCTTCCCTCTGTTTTCCTTTCCATCTCTTTCTCGTGTCCTGACTGATCTACCCTGATGTCACCCACCCCATCCTCACACTGTCCCACTGTCCTTAGTGGGATCTTCACATGGACTTTCATAGTAATACTGGACTCATATATTAGACTCACATTCTCTCATAACTCATTCTCGCCCAAACATGGCCTCTGCTACCACTTTAGTTATAGTTCTTTATTATTTAGCCTTTATTCTTTTTGTCCCGTTCTCTTTGTCCTTTTTCGTGCTTTATGTCTGTGCTATTCGGTGTCAACCAGAGGAGGATGAGTTCCCCTTTTGAGTCTTTGTTCCAGCCCAAGGTTTCTTCCTCCCAGTCAGAGGGACTTCTTCCTTGCCACTGTTGCCCACTGGCTGCTCATAAGAGGCTTGGATCCGGATTTCTGTAAAGCTGCTTTGTGACGTCTTTGCTGTGTAAATAAAATTTGATTGATTGAGGTAAGTCTGCATGATGTTACCAGCATTAACACTAACCACTTAAGCAACCAACGAACCCCAAATACACAGTCTCTAAACTACATTCTGATTCTGTTTGATTTCTCACTGGGTTGTTGCTGCAATGTAGTACAAAACCATCTCAAACATGCAGAAACTGTACAAATCAACTAATTTTATTTAAGTACAACTAATTTTTATAATTACTATCATTATTATTATATTATCTATTATTAGAGCAGACCAGAACAGTCTGTCCAAAACCCTTTTTCTACAGCACTCGGGCGAAGAATCCTGACTAATGCTTGACACATTTAAACCCAAAGCTGCTCTAAAAGTAACAACTGGAATCCCCTCAGGAGCAAAGCATGGGGAGATTGATTTAGCACTTATAAGCAGGGATGCCTGTGGGATTGCTCTACTGGATGGAGAAGAGAGGAGAGGAAGAACAGTGAAGCTACAAATAATACAAAGAGCTTTAATATTCATTTCTACTGATTTCAGTCAATGCTTATACAATATTTACTGAACCCAGAAGAAATGTTTATGGCCTGCAAACCTTTTGACATTTGGCTGGAAACTGTTGGGTGGTGGAGTGAAAGGAGAAACTTCTGAACGGTATGAGGAAAAACACTGAGAAGAACTAAGACTCAACAGGAAAATTTCCATAAGTGGAAGAAACGACATGAATCTCTCTGAGACCATCAAGAACAACCACTGAGAGGAACAGAAGACTCAAAAGGAGAAACTCCCTAGGAGCTACAAGAGCATGAAGAAGATCTAGTAAGAGGCACCAAGTCCCAAAAGAATGAACTCCTTATGAGTATGAGGATGAACCACTGAATGGAACAAAGACACACTAGGGCCTACTACCAATAGCATGAAGAAGAACCACTGAGAGGAGCACCAATTTAAAAGGAGAAACTCAGATCATCAGAAACAACCACTGTGAGGAGCCAAGGATTCGAAGGAGAAACTGTCTAGAAGCTTGACGTGCATGAAGAACCACTGAGAGCTATCAAAACTCAAAATATCAATAGCTATCGCCAATAGCATGAAGAAGAACCACTTAATGGAACCAAGATGAAAAAGGACTGACCCCCCCCTAAGAACATGAAAAACCAATGCAAGGAATCAAGACTCAAATCATCAATAGCAATCATCAATAGCATGAAGAGGAACCACTGAGAGGAGCCACAATTTAAAAGGAGAAACTCAGATCATCAGAAATCGCCACTGCAAGGAACCAAGGACACAAAGGAGAAACTGTCCAGACGCTTGAAGAAGAACCACTGAGAAGAACCAAGACACAAAAGAAAAAGCTTCCTGGAAACATGAGGTAGAACCACTGAATGGAACCAAGATGCAATAGGATCTACCACCGATAGCATGAAGACGAACTGCTGATCGTTCTGCTAAAAAGGAACACTCCTTCATTATATAACTGACCCTTCCCTTCAAAGACACCAGTTTACACTACAATGAGCTGGGATCAGAACCAAACACAGCTTTGTGTTCTGAAAGCAGGGTGTGTTGTAACCAGCAGGGGTCATCATTGAGCAGTCCACACAGCCTTTCCTTTTAGGCCACATGGGTGGTGAAGGGGAATTTTGACCATGCCTTAACATTACCTGTGAACAAAGACCATTATAGTGTGTTATGGTCTATATGTGTTCAGGGACACACAGAGAGACCTGTATGAATCTGTCTCTGGCAGTCTGAAAATAACATGCCTGAGCCTTTATTGTGTGCCCATTCATCCAGTGTGTGTTTACACACACACACACACATATATTTATATATGATATCATTGATGCAGTTAAAGGGCCTGTATCCTATACTCCAAAACCTGTGTTGGTTCATGCATTAAAAACATCATAATCATAATCATAATCATAATATCTCCCTCTTCGCCGTTTAGAATGACATCGGACTGGTTTATGAGGAATGAGAATAAGATCTGTTCGGATTGGCTGCCTCATATTGTGCCTCATTCACTTCTAATATCTCAAAACAAAAGTGATATAATAATGTTTCATTTTATTTTATTTGCAGTTCCCATTCCACCTTAAATGAGGTGCAGTTACATTCTGGAAAAATGTACCAGCACTATGAAAGACCTGCACCATTTAAGGTGGAATGGGAAATTCAAGAAGAAGTCAGCTTCAGGTGTTTTGCTGTGTTGACTGCTTTAAACTGAAAACACCAAATGTATGGGTCAGGAACTAGGTATCATGTCCCATGTCTTTTGCTATATCCCATGGAAGCTGAAGAGGGCTGGACTGCACTCTGGGGCAAGCATGTGGGGCTCCTGAATTGAATGTGGATGTGATTTCTGCCATAGTCGACTGGCGATTCCAGCCAGATGCTGTCAGCCACAATCGAGCAACTGTAGTCAGCCAATGCGTTGACCACTGTGGGTGGTAAAGCCTTCTGTGACATATTCCCAGTACACATGGGACACTGTGGCTTAAGGAAGTTTAAAATGGAATGCCCCATCCATCTGGTTCCTACATCACGCCTCACTCAAACTAATCATTCACGTTACCTTGCTTTGAGCACACTGGCCAGGGTTCAATCTCACTCCCAGCTTATACGGGTGTGGACGTTCCCAAGCCTTCCCCTGAGGTAACACCGTTTCCAAATCAATGAATATACACTCACGTCTCAAACATCATCGGATATCAGGAAGATTTGAAGTGGTATTCCAACTGAAACACCTACTACTCCACACCTCACTGTTGAAACCTGGCCAATGGTGAAGAGAAATGCATCTTAAAGCTAAAACTGAAAAGGTATCGTGGTATACTGGTAGAGATGATCCACCAGTATACCCAGATTATCCAGACTTACTCATTACAGTAACAGCGTAACCCTGTTACTACTGTGTTTTAGAACTAACCTCAGGCTTGTATACTGTAGACAGTAAAGGGTCCTGGTACAGTGTTGCCACTGTTCTCCATTTCTGTTGGGAGTCGATCCCAAAGAAAGTCATGCCCAACATACACTCACACCACTATAAAACCCTATACAAGCACGTGCTGCAGAAACGCTACACCCCCTGAGGTTTTTCCTCACAAGGAACCTCGGGTTAATTTCTCGGGAATTTTAATCTGGTAGACTGATGTCTGATGTTCCGTCCAGGATTTTAACACTGACTTGAGTAAACACTTAGAGCCGTGTCCATCTACCCACAGATGTCGGCCTTACTCTTCACACAGTGTTTAGAAATGCTGTACAAGAACCTCTTTAATCACAATGAACTCAATTTTGTAAAGGGGTGAGGATATGAAGGACCTTCACATCTCCACTTCTTCAAAAAAATCAAAAGGTTCTTTGACACAAACTTCTTACTGACCCAACAATGGTCCCTTTATCTTTCAGGATGTAGAGAAAAAGGAAAAAGGGATGAGAATGATCAGGATGATTCTCTCAATCAGTTTGAGAACCACTGCTGTGGGGTGTCCTATCAACCATCCTACTGTACCGGATGTTCCCAAGTGATGGAGTTTGACAGAGAGAGAGAGAGAGAGAGAGAGACAGAGTTGTGTCTAAACACGCAGTGAAGGCATGACTGCATGTGAGGGGGCGGGGCCTGTAGGGCACATGTGGAAGAAGGCGGGGCTAAAACGCGACGTTCTCTTTGTCGGTGACGTCACAATGAACGTCTCAGTACGCCCCCGTTTCGACATTTCCCCTCTCAGTCTCTCTCTCTCTCTCTCTCTCTCTCTGAGTCAGAACTGATGAATCAGTGAGATTAGTGTGTATGGGAGACTCTTGACTAGACCACACACACACACACACACACATCCATCATCTGCTGCTGTGCTACGCTGTGTTATCCTAAGACAAACCAATACTGGGACTCACGTAAGATGACTTCCCTCCAATAGTTGTGATGTATTCAATCAACTGTTGAAGTGAAAGCGTATAGGAACAGCACAGGGTCTCTGGTTGCTGAGGCACACGGTGTGTAAAAGTCGTCGACGCCCTGCAGAGTTCAATAAGTACAGTGGTGTAAAGCACACCACCACTGGACCCTGAAGCAGGGAAGTGCAGCCAGCAGACAGTCACCTGCCTGACTGCGCTGCGAGAACTGTAATGTTTGGTGGAGGAGGGATAATGATACAGCATTATAAGTGCTTATAGCACTTTTTCACTGCATGGAAATGTCATATGTTCCAGTGAATTGAACGTTATCACAGAAAACCTCCCAGAAGAGTGTTATAGCCGGACAGGGTCAACTCCTTATTAATGCCTATGCATTTTGCCATTCAAATCGAGGGAACAAAGAAACAAAGACCTGTGATTAACACATAACAGCCCACACTGCTGGCCATTCACACACACACACACACACACACACCCACACACACACACACACACACACACCATAATGCCACTGTGTCTGATGTCACAGAGGGATAAAGGCCTTTAATCTGCGCTCTCTCAGTAGGGCATCAGACTCCCCACCCCTCTGTGTGTGTGTGTGTGTGTGTGTGTGTGTGTGTGTGTGTGTGTGTGTTGTGAGTCAATGGAGTTCCCAAATCTACTGTAATTCCACCCCTCCTCTAATCTGACCCACACCGTGAACTTCCTTTAACAGCAGTGCAGCTTGAAGCCAAACGCGCGCACACACACACACACACACACACACACATACAGAGAGAGAGAGCGGCAGTGAGATTTACTGTGGTCCACGTGAACTGATAACCATCTCCCCACCCAAACCTCCAAGAATATACACACATTAACACTCACACTGGGCAATTCACATTCTGAGGACAAAGTTGACTTAACTGTGTGTATGTGTGTGTGTGTGTGTGTGTGTGTGTGTGTGTGTGTGTGTGTGTGTGTGTGTGTGTCTTGTAGTAGTTTCCAAACACAGTTCATTGTTCTGGCTGATACAATCTGCTTTCTTCTCCAAGACATGTTTACCTGCATTTAATGAGCCCCGGGACTGGTGTGTACCTGACTTTTGTAGGCTCTAACATAAGGCATTAAAGTAGACGTGTGAAATCCTTCTCTAAACCTGCCGATCAACAGGTGAGTCGAATGAAGAGTTCTTGAGAAGGAAAAGCCCCTAACTGTGCAGAAATCCAGAACTCCAGGACCAGGATTTCCCACCCCTGCATTAATATTAGTTCTAGTTGTTTTAACCCATGTTAGGAGGACAAAGGAGGACAGTCGGGTTGCTGTGTTGACAGTGGGGGCTTTGAGTAGGCTTCAGTTTTAGAAATTGTGTGTGTGTGTATGTGTGTGTGTGTGTGTGTGTGTGTGTGTGTGTGTGTGTGTATAAATCTAAAATTAAATTTGCTGTTTAATGAACATTTTATTTTTTTCAATTTTTGTTTTCAAATTTTATTTATTTTAAATGTTAATATTAAAAACATTAGCTGTTCTAATATAATTTGTAACATTTTTAATCAAATTAAAAGACTGTAAAAAAATAAATAGCCTTAGTAGCCTACATTCCTAAACCATCTCCTTTCATTTAAACATGTTTTTACTTTTACCACAGTTTACCCAACACATACATTAATCAAATAAATAAACAAATATCAAAAACAAAAAAAAACGGGGAACTGTTCAGTCCTCCTGTCCAGTGGTTGACATAGATGTAGGTAGATTTAGACAAATAGTGGTGATGAAAAGCAGCAGATTAACAAAACACAAGAGGGCATGTCCAGGAAAAAGAGGACATATGGTCACCCCAAACAATATGGGTACACCTGAGTGTAACCACAGATACACAAATAATAACAATGAAAGACACCATGGATCTAAACTGAACTCTTGGTGGCCACTTGGTGTAACACAAGTGTGATCCTTTTCTGAGTGGAGGGTCAAAGTTGACAGGAGTGTGTTAAAACGCCCTGAAGGGGCTCGGAGAAACAATTAAAACCTTTCGACAGATGCAAATGTACACAAATGCCAGGGTCATTTAGACCATTTCACACCAAAGCCTTTAATTTCATCTAAATACATCTGTTTCCCACCCGAGATAACCCCTCATCCTCCTCTCCTCGTATGACTGCTAAGGTCAAACGTGGTCACCAGAAGCCTGGTCCATCCCATGACCTGCACAGCGGGGATTAAGTCAGCCAGTATGTGAGGGATGTGAGCGAACCACTCACAGTGCACACACTTCCACACTACGTCGTCATGATTCCCACCGCTGTGCCACTCTTTTCACTGGCCTGCAATGCATTTGCTGTTCATTTGCTCTGAATCTCACACTGGGTTTGCTTTCTATATGTTATTCAGCATCGTAATGCTAGATTGCTGTGTCTGGATGTAGGTGAAGCCAGTATTTATACTATTTATGTAGTATTTCATGTCTATTTTATTTTGGGAATGCTCCCAAAATTGCCAGCAGAGGAGAATGGCCCACTGTTTGTCAGCTGATGGTAAAATTGGCTCTTCCCTTACTAATTAATTATCCAGCATTTGTTGTCATTTTTTTGAGGAGATTAAAGAACCTGCTGGACCTCGTACGCGGAAGAATAATCTGGGTGGTCCGAGGGTGGACCAGCATTGGCACGCAGTCGGTGGGGTTCCTTTAATATAATAAGTTCCATTTTGTTGCTCTAACATAGATACTTTTATTTGATGTTTAGATTCCCATCATTTAAAGCTTTTATTAAAACACTTTAAGACAGAATTAATTTGAATTTTTTTCGTATGTCATAAATCGGTTGTATTGCACAGCCCTTGTACCTGAACATTCGTCTAAAAAAAGTGTCTGGAATGTTACACAGGTCACAACTGGACATTGCATCGTCTGAATTTCCTGAAGATCATGGAATTAAAGTCCTTCAGTGTTTTGAAATTGTAACAGTGACTGGTGAATTTAAATAATTTAAATCATTAATTAATAACAGTTTAGGGAATGTCACTGATGTCCTCATTCTTAACGTGGACGCTATGAGAGCATGTCTTTTTAAAGGTATTTTAATTTCTATTTTAATTCTGCAAAAAACAGTCATAAAAAAAGAAAAATAGTTGCACTCAGAAGGACGTGTGGGATTGCAGTGCTGTTGGAAAGGAAGATGAAGGTGATCAGGATCAATAACTGATGATAAACTGATCTGATCAATATTTATTGATCTACTCATACAGAAGTGGTGTCTCTCAGTACGGCGTCAGGTTTAACGCAACATTCCAGACGTCTCTGCATGGAGTTGTAGAGGTTCCTAATGGTGTCCTGTGATGATCCATCCCATGTAGCTTGAAAGTTCTCACTCAGTTCTGCAGATGGTGTGGTAGGGGTGGAGTGTTGATGGACCGTCCAATAGCATCCCACACATTTTCAATCAGGGACAGGTCTGGAGATGAGACCGACCACGGCGTAGTATCTGTGTCTTCAAGGCGAGATCTTGAGATGGCAGCAGTATGTGGACGTCCTGTTGGAATATGGCGACTGTTGCAGGATCTCTCGGGCTGTCAAAGACCAAGCGAGATCTGGCATCATACGAAACTGTACCCCACACCATGACACCAAGCCTTCTGGGAGTGTGACAACAAACCTTTGATCTTTAAAGGTCTTCTGAGATTTGTTTCACACGCCACCTTTTTGAATAGAGGATTGAACTGCACTGCCGAACGTCTTGTTAGAATTCATCTTGATCTTATACTAGAAAAAGCCCTGCTCTCAGTGCTGCAGTATGACATCATATTTATGATCCACACTCCTTTCTCTCCCTGTTAACCTGCTTACAAGAGAATCACGAGAGAGTGATTTAGATCAATAGCGATCCTACACCGAGATGTTTTATAATGCCTTAGCTAAGGTCATCTGCTCTCTCTTTAGTTTTAGTGCTTTGTGTCACATAAACTGTCCTCGTGGTCAACACCTGGACCCACCCAGGCCGCATGGCAGCTAGCCTGATGGTTTCAGTTGCTGTTGTCAGGTGCTTCGTGAATAGTCTTTCTGGCCTGAAGGTATATCCACAAAGCTTGTCAGAGCTGGAGCGCGTTTCTGGGTCAGTTTGTCTGGGACCCTTAAAGGGCTCATGTCCCAAACTCCACTTCTGACATTTGTGGTGGTAATTCATTTTAACATGACCATGTCCCAACTGTGTTTATCCCTTAGAGACGGTTTTATTACTGACCTACGCTATATGGACAAATGTTTGCAGACACCTGCTCGTCCATTGCTTCTTCCAAAACCAGGGTAATGATTTTTTTTTTTACACCATTTGCTGCAGAAACAACCTCTGCTCTTCTGGGAAGGCTTTACATTGGATCAGAGAGCATTAGTGAGGTCAGGCATTGATGTGGGATGATTCGTTCTGCCACTCAAACTCATCCCTAAGGTCATGCATGGAGCTCTGCCACTCCCGAGAACAGCTATACACCTCAAACTACCACTTGTCAGTTGTAGCTGCCCAGGATCCTGTTCAATTGATATACACTGCATGTCCAATACTTTTGGAATGAGTTGGCGATGAGGTGGGCTGGTGATCACCCAACATCCTGACCTGACTATCTCCCCTGATATTGAATGCAGTCGAGTCCTGACAGCTCCAGAAACATGTAGAAAGCCTTTCCTGGACAGTAGAGACCGTTACTCCAACAAAAGCAGGATAAACTCTTATGTTTATATATTATATAAACTCATATAATCGTTTATCGTTATACTGTGCAAGCAAACCCAAATCGTTCAGTGCATCTTCATCAACTGACTACATTTACTTACAAATATCGTTTGTTCTCCAAACTATTGGAGGAGAAGCAGAAGGAAGTTGACCCCAGGCCGGCCCTCTGTGCTCTGAGCTTTATGGGCCATTCATCTGTCTCTGCCCGTCACTGTGATGTCAGCAGCTCAGCCAGGCTTAATACACCCAACCCCCTCTAGACAAATGGACAGAGAGAGAGAGAGAGAGAGAGAGAGAGAGAGACGCTGATGCAGAAAGTAGCAAAAGGACACATTCTTATTCTCACTGACCTGAGACCAGTCCATCCGTTCCAATTCCAGCACTAATCCCATTATATCCAAACACAACAGAAATTCTCTCACATCAGCAAAAAGGAGCCCCACTAAACAGATGGAGATGATTGATGGACATGTAACGAAATACAGGCGACAGTGATTGAAGTGTCAGGGCCCAGGGTGTGAAATCAACACCTGTTGTCACTTCTTAGGAAGAGGGATGGTTCCCTCACACACACCTCTCCAGCTGTTACTAGGTCAGGCTAGTATTGTCAGCCACACTAATTCCTCATGACTCTTCCTGACAACAGCTGATCCAGCTGCCCAAAAGCCTGCGTGCGTCCACATTCACCCCAGGACTCTGAACAGGTGCCGAACACGTGAGTCAGTCACTTGGTGCAGATGCTTGGTGCCCGTGCCTGACCAAATCACTTGCGTGGTCTTTGGTAGTTCCCTGCTCTCCGGTCCCTGCGGGCTCATGAGGCGTTAGTGTAAAGCAGTGGAGTCTGCGCTGCCCTGAGTACTTCAGTCTTCAGTCTCCTATCATTAAAACACACATTTCAAATAGAGTGGCTTTTGAGTGTATGAGCATCATGTAACAACACCTCCGTTAAAAAAAACTCATGCTGGTCAAGATCAAGCATGACCATGCTGGTTGACCAGCATCATCAAGCTGGTCCACCATCACAACCAGGAAGACCGAGCTGATCGACCAGCATGACCAAGCTTACTGACAAGCACGACCAGCATCACCAAGCTGCTCCACCAGCACAACCAGGAAGATTAAGCTGGCCAGACCATGCTGGGTGGCCTGCATGACCATCAAATACAACATGCACTCTGCTGCTCAAGAGCTTTTCAACCACCTTGAACATGAAAGAGCAGCTAAGGACATCTAAATCCAGTGACCAGCAAAAACTGGTTCTGAGCTGGATTTTTTCAGTCTTAGCTCGCAAATCACCACATTTTCCTCAAACCCTCTTACATTTTTAAAGAGAACTCAGTTCTAAGTACTCAAGTACACTTATATCTGTGTTTTTGACACAGCTAATGAAGGCCTAAATGTTCTCACACTGTTGTTTATCAGCTTTTTGACACTGTAAGACCTTCCTGTTGTTTGTAAAATTGATTAAAACCTGGGGAAACGGTCATCAGGACGTCTGACGGGACAGTCTCTATGCTTGTAGATTTGCCCATTTTATTCAGTACATTTGGTGCTTTTGCACACCTGAGCCGTCTAAGTCGGTCTGAGAACCACATGTGTTAGAACAGGGAGAACATGAAAATGACTGGCAACAGTACTCCAGGAGCACTGCTGTAAAGGATTTCAGAACACTGAACGCCAAGAAGGTGGTTCACTGGGGGCATGGCAGCCTCCCAAAATTCATAAGCTGGTCTCTGAAAGCAGGCATTTGCAGCAACTGTGGATGTGTCTTTTAAGATCCTCAGCTTTGCTTTTCACTGCTTGTGCTTAAATAAGTCAAATTATTGGTCCAGAAGTGTTGTGGCAACAAGACATTTGGAAAAACTTTAATGCCTAGAAGCCGAGTTCCACACTTTGAGGGAAACAAATTGTGGGGACAATTCGCTGGACATTGGTGGGGACGCGTCACCTCCGTCCATGCCAAAAGTACACCTTTGTACAAGAGCCTAATGAACTCTCTCTGATTTCCAGTGCATTTACTGCTCTGTCCACCTGTACATGCTCAACCTGCATGTAGACTCTGACTGATCAGAAAGGGGGTGGGGCTAATGATGTAAGATCGAGATATTGGGTTGGAGAGGAAAATGAGGAAGGGCTGTTTGCTCTCAGTGTTCAAATTTCAGAATACAAGTCCCGAGAAGGGACAATACTGATACATAAATAACAGAAATAAAGGATTGTTTTTAATTTGGACCACTTTGAAGTATTTTAAAGAAGTTCATTACAAATAGCTCCTTAAAATTGTTTTATTATTTTTATTTTATTATCAAATTGTAGATGCAACTAAATTTGTCACCAAAACACGGTCAAGTTCATTAAAAAAGTTTATGTTTAAAAGTTTGAGTAGCATAGGATGCCCTGAAAATAACATTATCTGCATGTGTGTCTCAATAAATACTTTTATTACTTTTGTGAATAAAAGTCAAACTATAAAATCATCCCACAAAACTGACCTTTGGTTCTAAAGGTTAAATAAAATAAGCAACATCACAAATTCCTGAATGTGTAAACCAGTATTTCTGAGCTCTGGTCCTGGAGGCACCCCTGCCCTACACGTTTTAGCTTCAACACACCCCTGCACCTCTGAAGGGCTTGTTATCGATTAGTTGAACCAGGTGTGGCAGGGAGCAGGGAGGGCAATAAAATATGCAGGGTAGGGGTGCCTCCAGGACCAGAGCTGAGAAACACTGGTGTAAACTATTTTATCTTGTACCGTTAGTTTCACTGGGAAACAAGTTCCTCACAGAAAGGGGAGAAAAGTGATTAAGGTTAGTCATGAAGAGGGAATAATCAGCCTTTGGTCACACTGCACACATGGCCAAGGCTGAGTAATTCGCAGCGATGGTTGGTCGAGTCGACTCACGGATCGTGGCTTGTAAAATGAGGATTTAACAAGTTTAAAAAGGTACTTAAATACGTCATCATTCCCAGGCCTTGCTTCCAGAGTCTGAGACACTAAAATGAGACACTAAAACTTTTCCTTTTTTTAGGAACTCCTGCATTTTCCCCTTCACTTATAGGTCCATATAGATGTCAAAGTACAGACTGCTGCCCATCTGCTCTCATGCCAAATATACTATGATAGCTAAGATTAGGGTTGTTCTGAGACAGATTAATACCAATTTGAAACATCTATCCAATCTGTCCACCATTTTTTAAGCAGATTTATTTCCAATTCTGAAATAAATCCATTATGACCAGACATCCGAGTTAGAACAGCTCCATTATTAAGATATGCTAGCTGTGAATAATATGGCAATATTTATTGCTTTTGTGATGCATCATAATAAGCTTTCTGTGCATATTATAAACACCGACAGCCCACTGTCTGTGCATGTTTCATTATAATTTGAGTATAAATGCTTGCTATCTAACATCAATCGATCCCAGGTTAATGCCTGGGGCACCACAGTCCCAGACCAGCAGGGCATATTTGGCCTTGCTCTCTTAGTGTGGGTAGTATGGGCCTCCCTCCCCCAAACACAGCCATTAGTATTCTCCTCCAACTATGTGAAGATGTAAAAACAATGGGCTTCCAAAAAGACAAGACAAGACTGTCTGGTTTCATAGGATTCTGAGGAAGTACATGCTGACCTACACCCTCCCAGAGTTCTAGATAGTAGGTGTTGGATAAAGCTTTAGTTTAGGGCGAGAACGTAAATAGCTCCGGGCTGTATTTCATAGAGCTGGATGTCTCTGTTAGTCACGTAACTTAAGCCCACATTTGAGAATTATCCAGAAGGAATGTCTCCTCTTGAACAGGCCTGACTATGGGTTTACTTTATCAGGGTAAACCGAGGCTCTATTTTTTTTAAACACGTCTCAGCGTAACTGGATTTAGTGCATATACACATTTTTGCGTAGACTATATGGACAAAAGTATTGAGACACTGGGTCAACGTGTGCAAGTCAAATGATCTAAATGCATTCATTATGATAGGTGTCCACAAACATTTGGACATATATTCTACATAAAATAAACCCCTCTGCGCAGTCAAAACGTACTGATGATGTAACAGCACTGCACAACACATTTTCTTTCTGTACATTTTTTTTATTTACAATACTAGTTTGCTTTTAATGCCAGGTAAAAGGATTAAATGCAATACATAAATATGAACATGGTAAGGATTTTTTGTACAAATTTGCATATAACTAATGGCTGAAGTTAAAACTCAAAATGGGTACATACAGTTCTCACTCCCAGACCCATCACAGAATAAGACAAACAGAATCAAAATGTGCACAAGCACACACCATCACATACCTGCACACACACACACACACACACACACACACACACACACACACACACACACACACACAATTATGGGTTTGGTTACGGGTGCTTGCAGGACAAACCCAAGAAGACGCTGATTCTACTACTGCAGTGTTACAAATGTTAAACCATATCTGCTCCACTGTCTACGGAAGGTTAGCTTTTCTCTTCTGGTCCTAACACACTCACACATACACTCTGTCTGTCGGTCAGTCAGTCTCACACACACGCACACGCACACACACACACACACACACAAATATCAAATAAATGCCTAAATGATTCCACTCAAATGATTCCACTCACCAAACTGTAAAAATGACAGGGCCAGCCAGCCATGGCCACGAGGAGAAGTGAAGGAAGCTAACTGCTAATGCTTTCTGAGAAATTTCCAGGGAGAAGGGAAAAAGGTGGGATGTCACAGTAGCATGTTCACATTACGGAATAATACGAGGAATTTGTTTTAAATACCCTATGACGGATGATGGACAGGAAGCCTAAATGTCAAAACTTGATCTGCATGACCTTAATGCTGATGTTTGATAGCACACTTGAGTGGAACACCAATGAACAAAGAAAAGATATATAATCACCTATATAAAAACGTCTGTAGCTCCCGACAAAAACAAATCAGGCGAGACACACCCCCTTTCAAACGAACAAAAACCAGACCACCACAAATGATAAGAAGTCCGATTACGTATGCCTTTCACATTCACACGAAATATCCGAAACACTACAGTTTGTGGCCGCAATTTGGCACAAAGCGTCCGCCTTCGGAAGGCAAAGAGCAACGAAAAGGTACGATTTCCTGAAAGGTGTCCTGATCTACGCTTTAGGAAAGAAAAACGGAAGAACTCAGCGCGCGCGCACACACACACTCACACACACATACACTCCATAGCAGAAGAGAGAGTGCAAAAGGAAAGAAAATTAATACCTATAACGAAAAAAAATCAAGACAGAACAACAAAAGGTTCATTCATGCAACATCCTCTCACAGGACAGCTGTTTCCTCTCCTGCTCCTACTTTCTCAAGGTTGTGATAGAAAAACGTAAGTCCGTTATTCACATAGTTTTTCGTCCTGCACTCTGAGCAGATCTCATTCTTCATCTCTCCCTCCCCTTCTCTCCCCTACTCCTTTATCCTCCAGCCGTAACGAAGATGGCCGTGCTTATATTCTCTGGATTTTGTCTGCCACCACCACGGGGTTTTCCTTGCGGATCCTGGCGGCCGCCTCAGCCTTGTAGTCGTACGTGCAGTTGTGTTTGTCTGAGTACCGATGGATGCCGCAGAAGAGGTTGCCACATCTGCAGTCAAAACCTAAAGTGGACAAACAAACAAACATTCACTTATTAATTTGCTCAAACGTCATCCAGAGCTTTACTTTTTTAATATTACCAAAAAAGAGCTGGATAGTAAAGCAGCCATATGATTAAGCAGAACCACTGCTGCTCAGTTTGGTAAATACAAGGTGGGACAGCAGGTAGATAATAACCTACTTTCAATCTCAGCTTAATTGTTCAAATAATGTAATTTTTTAAGCAAATAAACTAAGACTACTAAGGGTGTGTATTTACTGAGGTGTGCTTGGTGTCTTCTACTCAAAGCTAAGCTTTAAAAGCAGCTCACCTGTCAGTCCAACCCTCTTTCGACAGGTAAAGCAGCGATTCTTTTTGGGCTTGGAGGCGTCTGGGCTCTTTCCTTCATCACCGGCCTGAGCTCCGATCACGGGCGAGTAGGAGGAAGTGGGCTGGGTCACGACTGCGGAGACAGGAAATGCAGCACCAAAAAATGACTCCAAAATACAAACACTCAGAAGTGAAGGCTTAGGTTTTTCTTAAACACACCCTTGTGTTTCAGATCGTCTGAATCTGGGAGCTGTTAGAGGGTGCCTAGCGTCTCGGGCCAAAGGCAAACTAACAGTATGGCTGCAATTTTGCAGGGCTAAGCCCGAAACCACATGCAACCACAAACTTCTCACACCCACACATGCAGACAGATGACAGAGGAAAAAAGAAGCACAGAAGGAAGAGAGACGTACAGACCGAAAGACAAGTAGACAAGAAAAAAAGGAAACTTTACAGTAATAGACTGACAGAAAGGGGACTCTTTGGTTTTAAGTCACATTTCAAGCTGTCTGTAAACATGAAAACCCAGCTGTGAGAAAGGTGTCAAGTGAGGAAAATAACCCCTGTAGTTGGGTTTGGCGGCTTCATTCCTTAGAGGAAAACATTTAGTACTTCAAATATTAATTCTGAGCTTAAAATTAGTGTTAACTGCTGTGGAATTAGGAATTCCACAAATGTGAAAATTCAAGTCATGTTCAAAAATCAACATATGAGACCTCATATCTAATAGAAAACAGCAAATCTAAAAACAGTGACTCATTTGTGGTCAACTGACGTCATAATGGCACCCTGAAAACTGCCATTTGCAACGTAACCTGTTCAACTTTCATAACAGTTACATTGAAATCAACATGTTCTACATCAATTTCAGATGAAAGCTAAAGACTAACCGTTTTCTCAGTCATTTACACACCAAACGTCTTTAACTAACCGTTTGTGGAGAATATGAGAAAATGAAACCAACTTCAAAGATCATGAAACATAGCTTACTTTTCATGCTTGGATATACAGGCTGGAGGACAATGAGCCTGATCTAATAGCCTGAAACAGCACGCAATCACAATGTATGAAGTCATGCTGTCAGCTGTGCTTTTTCATGAGTGATTTAAGCTTCATTGCCTTCTTCTACAAGCTCATCTTAATCTTCTCTGAATTAAGAATCATAAGTCCAGTGCTCGTTGGCAATGCTGGCCTAATGCATCCAGTTATAAATAAAAAATCTCACATCAGGGAACTGATCCTTTTATTTCAATCAATAGGCTTTAAAGAAGAAATGCATCTTGAATAGCTAGAATGGTCTTCAGTGGAGTGTCAGGTATTCACTGTTCTTTCCCCCACTTGGTCTATTCCTGACGTTTCTGGAAGCGTCCAGAGCCAATTCAAACTGGTGTAATAACAGGGTAATCAGTCTTCAATTGACAATGTCTGCTGAGAACTGAACTGATGGGTAATTACCTGGTTCTGCAGTGTCCGGTGTAGGTGATGGGCTTTTTTCCTCTCTGGAGATGCTCATCTCAGTCATCTGTTGCGTTACAGGCAAGGAGGCTGCAGGCATGCTTCTGGAGAAATGGCACAAGATCCTCTGTTAAACTATTTCTTCAACACACGACGACACGTCTACATGGCTGCCAGAGGCTCAATACATATGACCATAACATGACGATTCTTATTCACAGATGCTCAAAGCCACGAATGCTTCTGTGCATGAGTGGTCATTTCCGATTTACACTGCAATTTAACACTTTGTTTCTGGGATGTTGTGCCCAACTTCACATACTGCCGAGGGAAGTGTATTTCACGGAGCCGAAGCCTCTTGGGCTGAATGGAACTTTGCCCGTGTTTATAGGAATGCTGTCTGAGGCAGCGAAGTGACCTCCCTGGCTTGGTCCGAGGAGGTTCCCCCTGCCTGCTGGGGAACTGTGTGTGGGTTCTGCTGCTAACGTAAAGCAGCCATGAGTTTGAGAAACAATACAATAACAGTAAGCTTATGTTATTACTATGATTTAATGAAGACACCCACCACCACATCCATATGCTACCGGCCATTTGAAACTCTTGAGGACCAGAGTGTTTCAAACTCTGTTAAAACCAGATAGTTCCGGTGAATTCAGTATTTTTAAAAACAAAAATCAGGATTGTGATGGTTTATCAGGATTCGTTTGTATAGATATCTGGCTGATATGAGAAGATAATGCTGGATCAAATAGAACATTTCCTAAAATAGCACCAACACACACAGCGTGATGTGTTTGTGTTAGCGGTGTCTTTCTTCCTGTGACGATTGTAGTGTTTGAGCAGGAGCCTTCTTATAGAAGGCTACGTGAAGGACTTCACATAGAAAAGGGGAACATCAGAGCACTATCAGCAGACCCTCCACATTTGAACATCAGCATCAGAAAATAAAAATGGACATTGTGCCTTTTATATGCCTCTAAAACTAATGTAATCAAATCACTGCCGGGTTCACAGAGACGGAAAGAGAACACAAATAGAAGAGTGAAACTCACTCTCTCATTGACTCTGCGCTGGCTGCAGGTGATGGCTCTGTTTTGTTTAGGCTGGCTTCTAGTCTCTGCATCGCTGAAGCCTCCGACGAGGGACTGCCTGCTGCTCCGGAAAGAGAAACATACAAGCGACCCATTCAAAAACAGCACCTCGTTAAAGCTGGACAGCATCACAAACAGCTGGACTGGGTTACACTCACAAATCCGAACAGTGTTTTTTTCACCACAATGTATAAAACTGCCAGTTATTATGAAGTTACGAAACAGGCCGCAGAGGACAGAGATAAACTAGCCTGTTTGTTGCTGCAGCAGAGAGGTTATGTGTCTGGATCTGTGGCAGATATGAGCAAACTCATGATTAAACTGCTTTCATTAATAAAAGCTTGTTTATTTGCCATTTTTTAATAAAGCTCACTCATTTGTAATGATGAAATAATAATCGGATCAGCATCTGATTTGCTTCAATAGTGGGACTGGTAAAAAACAAGTGGCATTGTTCCATTGCAGTGTGTTTCTATCATGGTAAATAAGGGCGGCAAGTAAGCTGAATGAGCCAGTGTTTCCTTTTCCAAACCCCAGTACTATGTCCACTTGAAATCCTCAGCTGCATTGTAATGCTCTTATGAATTACACAATGTGCTTACAAACCACAAAAATCATCTGAAACCTTTTCTCAACTGACAAACAACAATAACAACGACAGCCCTTTCATGGCAGTCCAAAGCTGAGATGACCCGAAAGGTTGCATGACTTACCCAGAGGGCTCACTGGACTGCGGTCACTGCTCTGCTGTCTGCTCAGGTGCTCCTTGTAGCAGACGGAGCACATCCCGTTCGTCCTGGGGTTGCCGTAGAAACCGCAGCCCGTGGTGCACAGGATGGGAACTGGACTCTGATTGGTCTCCTGGGCCATCGCTGCTGATACGACATGTCAGGAGATAAGAGGGTCGAGAAAGTTCTGGTCAGGATTGAGAATTGTGGAACGTATGCTCTGATAACACCGTGGATTTAAAGGAAACTGACTCGAAGAAATCAGTTTGAAAATCTGCAGAGAATCTATTCAACCGCTTCCTTCAGAAGGGCCTTCTTGGTGTCAGCCTGAGGTGTTTAAGACCTCAGATGAGAGGACTCGGAACACCATTTGCTACCCACATGTAATTAGGGCACATTTGTTTTACTTCAGGCATGCAAAACAGACAGTCTGGACACTCTACACCGCATCCTTAAGCTTACACTTAACGATCTAGGTCAACTACCCGACCAAATTACGGCAAGTTTAACAGGTCAGTTTACATCCACCAATCCCAGAATGTAGATCTGCGCAGGGCAGCTTCGTTTTGGGAACGTCTTTGACCCATTTATAACTTGACAAGTGTAGCAACAATTTAATTTACATGGTTAAACATTTGTATTGAGTATTCAAAGCCTTTGCAAGGGAAGGAATCTACCTTTTCTTTGACATAATCCTGCTTTGACTCCTAACTTTGACTTTTTATCTGAATTGGATCGTATTCTGTTCTGCTTTCTTCTCACTTTAGCAATTTATTTTTGTCCAAAGGGATTCCAAAATAGTGGCTAACAAAAGTTTAACTCCCTGCGAACAAGGGACGTCCTCCAACTGTTAGCAACGCTCTATTTCGGGCTGCTAAACAACACTATGCACAAAACTTAAAACAGATGTTCTGTCAGCTTTAGGAATGGCCGCTCCATGTTCTAACTAACACTGGGCGATACGACCTTAAATCAAATCGCGATTAATTTAACATTTTACCTCGATTCTCATTATTGAACGATTATTTTAATAAACTACAGCATTTTACTTTGGTACAAGTGTTTGAGTTCTCCACTTTGCTTCCATGTCACAGACTGGACAGGGTGGAGTCACATGACTACATGGACAGTAAAGGGTCATGGTGACAGTACATAAGTACACACACAGTGGACAGAATATTCAAAGAAGGGGTCAGCTCAAATCCGAGGTTCTGAACGTCGGTTTTGATTCATTTGTCCAGCCCCAGAGTTTTAATGTATGACACAATGTGTAGAGGACAAATTGAGGACATATATTGTCTATCAGTTTTTGCATTTACCATTTACTGAACCATATGATACATTTAGTACCTGAGTTTGAGATATTTTTTTGCAAAAAGGGATGAATTACATAAAAGCCATTGCTTTTGATCCTTTACTAATACAATAGGACATAACGATGTGCTTCTGTGTGAGACCAGAAAACAACATCCTTATCATTTTTTAAATCATCACAAGCATGTTGTTTTGTTTGCTGCTTTTGTCTAGTTGGTGCTGGACACGGTGTTGTCTAGTTGGGGCTCGGCAACCTTACATTACAGGACTGTTTAATTGCACCTGCTTATACAGTATGTGTGCGTTTTAGTGTGAACATATTCAGCCATATTTCAACTGACAGATTTGCATACAGTTGATGCAGCTTCTCTTTTGTCCCATGTTAATGTTAGGAAACGTTCAATCCCAATCTTTTTAATCATCTGCAAATAATCTAATAAAATTCCATACATATCTCAAAATACGAAGGGTGTTTCTGGGTTTTAGCTGACTGTACTAAAATCTGATGTCACAGTATTTGCTTGAGACATAATATTTTCATGGGGAAAACTTTCCAACGTGATCAATCAAACATTTATCACATTGTTTTAGTCTGATAGTTATGGTATTCTCATTATCTATTAAAGAAAATGACTAAAGTAATAATCACAGTATCAATGTGATGGCATATCATCCACTATATCTGTTATCTACAAATACTTTTGAAACCCTCACGTAACCATTGCTTCCATGATGACATGATGTTTATTATTTATATTCCCATTTACATTATAGGAGTTTAAAGGTTCTCTAACACTGGGATGATTAGTTATGGGTAATAAATAATAATAATAGTAATTATATATGTATATAAACTTGTGAAATCCTCCATTTGGATGGTTAGTACTACTGTTATTCCCTTCTTGACTCAATATATCCTTTAAGGGGCTTCAGAGCTTCCCTGCCCACCTGTTCATAACAAACCTGCCCCAGCTGGGGTAACATGAGGGGGAGTCTGAGCACAAGTCTCAGCTCGTTTCTCATGTGAACCAAACGTGATCTGTGTGTGTGTGTGTGAGTGTGATACTCAAATACACATATACATACACTCATATGTATGAGTTTGTGTGTGTATGAACGAGTGTGTGTACATGTGTGTTTATGAGTGTGTATTTATGTATGTATGAGTATGTGTGTGAGTATGTGTATGAGTGAGTGTTTATAAGTATGTGTGTGTGTGTGTCTTTGAGTATGAGTGTGTTTATGAATATGTGTGTATATGAGTGTGTATCTGTATGTGGGTGTATGAGTGTTTATAAGTATGTGTGTGTGTGTGTGTGTGTGTGTGTTTTTGAGTATGTGTGTATATCAGTGTGTATCTGCATGTTGGTGTATGAGTGTGTTTATGAGTATGTGTGTGTATCTGTATGTGGGTGTATGAGTATGCGTGAGTGTGTTTATGACTGTGTGTGTGTGTGTTTCGTGAGCCGTTTCTAACGGTCTTCTCTCACAAAAACAAACTTCTGCGAAGTGAGAACAAAACAAATACCCCTCTGTTACCCCCTTTATTACCCTCTCTGTGACACCCTTTATTACCCTCCGTTTACCCCCTCTGCTACCCCCTTTAATACCCCCTCTATTAGCCGCTTTAACACCCTCTGTTACCCTCCTCCGTCACAGGGGTTACAGAAACGGTCAGACAACAAACAAACACATAAATAAACACTTTACAAAATAAAAGTCCCTTTTAACAGCTGATATTAGGACATCTGAAGGACAAAGAAGCAGAAGGACAAAGGAGGACAGAAAGTCCCCGAACTCGTCGAATAAAGGCCTAAATCAGCTGTTCGTGTTTGTTTACAAATCTTTAGACGATCTTAAGGCCCACAGCAGGGGCAGTTCAGCTGCCCCTCAGCGGGCCGAGCGGGGGCAGAACGGGACTCCTGTCCTCTGTTCTTTGTTCAGGTGTCCACTTCACTTCCTGTCCCCGCAGACGGGAGTCCGGATCCGCTCCGGGTTTCGGGTCTCAGCGGCTCTGCAAAGCCCGGAGCGGAACCAGCACCAGACCAAGCCAACCAGTAAACCAGTCAACCAGTAACGAGCACAGACCGGCGGTGAGAGCGCGGTTCTCAGACACCTGCCCGCAGACCGCTTTCCGAGCCCTCAGACAGCCGGGGTAGGGGACACTGATCTCAAAACCAGTCCTCCCAGTCCGCAGCTCGTCAGTCAGCCGTTCAGGGGGGCGACACTCACCTCTTCCCTCCCGGACGCGTCGCTCGGTTCTGTGGTATCTTTAGGTTCTGTAGGTTCTGCTCCTCCGAGCGCTTTGTGTAAATGAAGCCTCTCTCTCTCTTTCTCTCTCACTCTGTTTGTTTCCTTCTTTAGCAAGGGGCGGGGCCGGTGACGTCACATCACCAGCAGGCTCCCAGTTGGGCGCACGACGCCCGGGTGGGCGTGGCCGAGAGGTCAACGTCGCAAACAACCCTGAGCGCAGAGAGCAGCACCTGTGATGAGTAATGCAGCGGGAGCACCCTGCTCCTGCCCCACCTGAGTGGCAGAAAAGTGTCATGCGTGGAGCAACACCAGCTCCCTGCCACGTGTGACCTGTTCCCACGATCATTCCAGCTGTGTCTGCACTTTGATCCAGAGTCAAGGCTTATTCACAGCGACTGTGTCATCACTGTCATCATTACCATCACAATATCAGAACCAACATCATCACAATCACAATCATCACCAACATCATCATCCCCACCATCATCATCCCCACCATCATCATCATCATTACTATCACCATCATCACAATCATCATCACCAAAACAAACATCACCATCACCATCAAAATCATCACCTTCATCACAATCATCACCATCATCACTATCATCATCATCACTCCTTCAGATCAACAGGGAGAAACCTTGAGAGGAACCAAGACAAGAGCCTATCCTCTTGTGGGACACACTGTGTAGCTCAGCAGATATGCCCCAGTCTGATAGATTGAAACAAGGAAACGAGAAGTTGGAAATGTGTGAAAGCAAGTGATGAGCTATGAAAGTCTTGGGGAGTGTTGCACATATGTAGATCCCTCACAGGCCCTCACTGTGTTGATGCACTTTCATTCTCAGGAAGGACACGGGATTCTGTCCTCTCACAGCCCTGGTTGTTGTCCATCTTCACGTGTATCATAACGCCCCAAGGCCTACGGCACTCGCTGCGTGAGGGATTCCTCTGAGATGGCGTAACCTGAGTTGTGTACGCTCAGATCCTCTGCACTAAAGTGTGTGTGTGGGTTTGTGTGAGTGTGTGTGAGTGAAAGAGGGGAGGTAGGAAGTGGGGAGAGATTTACCCCAAAAATGCGGTTGAGCTAGTTTTGTTTGGGACTGTAACTGTGCTGGTGTGTTATGTGTTTTGCTTTTAGACAGAGCCTTGCTGGGACAAACTGACTTAACTGCAGGAAAGGCCAGGATTTACATAGGCTGGGTTTCTCATGAGAACATGAGACTGAGCCTCTGAAAAGTGTCCTCAGTCTCTTTGGTTGTTGTGAACCCGAAATGTTCTGATACCACACTTTCCTGATTTACCCAAAAGGTAGGACAGACTATTATTAGGCTGTTATTAGATGCACTCTCTCTACCACTTCCTTGAATGCCTTTTTTTGTCGTGGTGGCTGTGAAGATCATGGCCACTGTGATCTTATTTGCATGTCAGGGTCAGGTTCCTCAAATAGCTCCCTCCAAATGTGCAGCTTTGAGTTCCCTTCAGAGCTGTTTTGCATGCTATTTGGGTAGCAGTTTCCTTCTGTTTTGTGGGAAACAGTTATTAAGGCTCTTGCCTTCATGCATAATGTTATTGGATTTGCACACAGTAGCGTGTTGCTCATTATTAATGGCATAAGTTCATTTAGCGATGAATTTGATTGGCAGTTTCAGGTCAGCACTCAAACGAGCCGTTTATGTCTCGTTCTTTGTTTGTAGCACAAACAGAATTTTTCAGTATTTACTTCATATAATCTGCGATGCCTGTTTGTTTTCTTGGCTGTCGAGCAACTCTTGACACAGCCCCACACACACCTGGCACGCAGTAGCCGATGGAAATTCGTTGAGTTACCCCTGGGGTAGGCACCTGTATTCTATTGTTGTTCATTAGGCTGATAATTTTAACAACTGCATTCATCATGATTTGGGAACATTAGTGTTTCATATCGTTGGATTATGGTGAAATACGTTGACTGATAAACCAAAAAACAACAAAGTACTGTTGATTCCGTGTCCCGTTACTTACGTTATGTGTATGTAAAATTAAACATGGGTCAATATGTCTATAAGCAGCTGGTCCCCGAGGGAAGTGCCTTGCGTTGTTGTTCTGACGCTGACACATGTGGATTGATGTTTTATTACACGCAGTGTGTTGCAACGGCACGTGTACTGTTTAACTCCACATGTTCTCACAGGTACTGCATTCTCTGTACCGACACCTCCACCCAAACACACACTCACAAACCCACACATATCTCTTTGCTTCCCCCAATTTATTTTGACTGCCTCTCTACCCCTCACCACGTCTCTCTATCTCTCTCTCTCTCTCCCTCGCCCTCTCTCTTGCTTTTCTCACTTGCGTCAGTCAGCTCCCACCCTCTCTGCACCCTCACTCCACCTCTTTTCTTTTAAAAAACACTCCGTCTCTGTGCAATAACAGCCCGGGCGTCTCGGGAGACTAACAGTCTTGTTTTCAGAAGTTTGTAATAGGAATGAGAATCATTTCTCCCATACGTTTCTGGTCGCTTTGTTTATTTGACCCGAGTGCTGCTACATTTTAGAGCATGCTTGCAGGATCATTTCAATACGGAGAACGTTAAGATGGAAACCTTCTGTCCAGATACTGTATGTATACATTAACCAAGACTGTGCGTGCACCGCAAACATGTTATGTGCTCCAGTGCTGAATACTCTTCTGGTTCCTGTCCCTCCCCCACTCGCACACTCACTCATACACTCATACATACTCAAGTACCCCATAATAACTCAACACTGCCTACAGGCCCCTGGCAAACATACCCCCAGCACACGTGCGTTCACAGATCAGTGTCGTGAGTCAAAATGAGTGAGTAAAGTATAAGTAATCATATAAAGGTTATGATGAATTTGCTTCTTTCTTCGGAGTCTGGCTTAGAAGGGTTGCTGGAAATGCAATGGAGAGTGTTCCTTGCTCTGTCGTACCTGATTCAACTCGTCAGCTAATCATCAATCCCAATTAGAATTGGACGCCGTTGGTCAAATGCTGTGGCTTTCCAAAATTCAAGTTTTGACACCTATGCTCTAAAATCATGCGGGACAGTGAACGCAAACTGGCAACAACAAACGCCATGTTCAGGGTTCTACTTTATTCTTCCTCCCTGTAGACACGTATACTGTTGACATGGTTCAGCTTGGTCCAAAAGGCCAGCATGTAAAGTTTACTGAGACTAAAAACCTCATTGAACCACGTAAATGTATTTGAATAACTAAAAGTCGGACATTTTGGTGTTATGATGGCTGTCAGCGTCACAAGGTAACATCACACTGTCCCTATGGTTTCAGGTCCAGTAAAGCTCAATGGAAGAGGACAAATCAGGGGATTGGAAAATGGTTCGGCAGAGCAGTGGAGCCCAACCTGCCAGTTCTTCTGTCATCAGCTCACAGCACAGCCAGAGGAGCTTTCTGACACACGTCCACATATGAGACCCCCTCGAAAAGCGAGTTCCAAACTATCGTTTGATCACAGACATGAATTCAGCCAATAAGTCTTGTCTGTCAGTCGTTGAGGGTCGTTACGTGGAACCTTTGTTTGAACATGCTAGGCCTTGTCTGTTCTGGAACATCTTTGGAAGTACTGATTCATTTCTGCTGGTACAGGATGTGGATGTTGTATGATGGGTGTTGATTAATGTGGTTGGGTTGTGACGTGATTTCGTTCCACTGTTGAACTGACGCTTAATTTTCTCATCTTCAGGTGCTGTGGTTGGTGTGGCGCAACAGATAACAGATCCAGGGAGCCACCACACCACGTGGGAGACTGGGGTTTGATTCCCAGTCTGGGCAACTATGCTGTTATACACCAATAAGAGTCCTTGGGCAAGATTCCTAAAACTACTCTGGCCCACCTCTGTAATGTGAGTAACCTTGTAAGTCCCTCTGGATAAGAGCATCTGATCTTCTACTTCTTTCAACTGCTCCCTTTAGGGGTCGCCACAGCGAATCATCTGCCTCCATCTTGCCTGATTCCTTGCCTCTTGGACTGTTACACCAACCATCTCCATGTCCACCTTCACTACATCCATAAATCTTCTCTGAGGTCTTCCTCTTCCCCTTCTACCCAACAGCTCCATCTCCAACATGGATAAGAGCATCTGATAAGTGCCAAAAATGTAGAGCTGAATGTTGCAGGAGTTGTGTGAATGGAAGAATGGTGGAGGGGGAGTGAAGATAAATATTCCAACACTAGACAGGGGAAGATGGGGGGAGAGAGAGAGAGAAACGTGTGGTGAGAGAGCAGGAACAAGGGAGGAACACTGGTTAACTATGAAACTGTGCTTATAATTTGAAAGCAAAATCCATAAACACTACACCTAAACTCAGGAACACAACCTAGCAGCAGGCAGGACTGCAAAAGTATTCATGAAAACAAACTCATGAGCAGAACACCAGGCCTTGTTGCACTGTGAAGTGCACTGTGGCATAGCGTGACTTGCTGGAACTGTTCAGTAATTACAGAGTATACATGGAATCAGCTGCCACTCTACAGCTCCACGAGACAGACCTGCCTGACTGAGAACACAAAGCGGGATTGTTAGGCATGCTGAGTGTGTGTGTGTGTGTGTGTGTGAGCGAGAGAGAGACAGAGAGGGTGGGGGGACATTGACAAAAGTACTGCAAACCCTAGGTGCTCTGTGTGATTAGACAGCCGTCTCCTCGTCCTCAAACAGAAAAGCCTACCACACACAAACCACAGACAAAATGATAAAAATAAACATGTGTTTTTCCACAGTTTGTGCCAAAAATAGCCCACCCTCCTAAGGCCAGCTCCATTTAAGTAAACCAGCCGCCCCAGCCTTTACAGTGTCTGGTTTAGAATTACTCAGCAATGCAGTCAGTCAACCCTAGATGTAATAGGACACTAGCGCCACCTGTTGGTGATATACATCAAATAGAAAGAGTGGATGTAATAGGAAGCTCAAATCTGCTGCAAAATGCCTGAATGAACCACCTGCACATGTCAGACCGGTACTTTAAAAGGAGCCAGATGGATGCTTGTCACACACAGCAAGAGCAGGTGAAACAGACAGATAGGCCAGGGACTGTGTGTGTGTGTGTGTGTGTGTGTGTGTGTGTGTGTGTGTGTGTGTGTGTGTGTGTGTGGGTGTGTGTGTCTGGTTATAAAGATGAGCGAGGTCTGTCATTTTCATCAGAGGTTCACTTCAACTATGAGAGACAAAATGAGGAAAGAAGTCCAGGAAATCACATTGTAGGACTTTTATAGAATTTATTTGTAAATAAATGTATTTGTGGAAAATAAGTATTTAGTCAAAAACAAGGTTCAGCTCAGTATTTTGTAACATAACAGTGGTTATGTTCAAGGGGCTGACTAGTTTCCAGCTTTTGGTGCACAAATTAGAAGCAAAAATATATGTTTAATATCATTCAACATTTTATTTCTATGTATAATTTTGCAGAATGTGAATTCTCTATGTTTCGTACAAACACATTAACAAATGACACATTAACAAAAAAAAACATTAACAAAAGTCTTCAAACACAGACTTGAAGACCATCTGTTTCAGGAGTAATTAACTCCATAAAGACATTTATGTTCAACCGGATCTAAGCGTGAAGAATCTCTAGATTATAGCCTCGTCTACTAAAAGGATATTTTCTGAGTGAACAGCAAAGCACTTTTGTAAGTCACTCTGGATAAGGGTGTCTACTAAATGCCATAAATGTAAATGTAAGTGATATTAGTGGATATTGGTGGTTAATGGTGGATAATGTTGAATATTACTGAATATTTGTGGTTATTGGTGGAAATTTTTGGTTATTGGTGGATAGTGATGGATATTGGTGGTTATTGGTGGATGCTGGTGGATATTAGTGGTTAATAAAGGTTATTAGTGGATATTGATGGATACTGATGATATTGGTGGATATTGGTGGATAGTGGTAATTGGTGGATACTGATGGATATTGGTTATTGGTGGATATTACTGAATATTGGCTGTTATTGGTGGGTATTGGTTATTGGTGGGTATTGGTGGGTACTGGTGGTTATTGTTGGATACTGGTAGTAATTGGTGTATACTGGTGGATATTGGTGGTTATTGGTGAATATTGGTGGATGTTGGGTGATTTTGTAACATATTAGTGGATATTGGTTGATACTGATGCTATTTATGGATATTGGTGGTTATTGGTCATTATTTGTGGATATTAATGGTGGATATTGGTTGATATTAGTGCTTAATGGTGGATATTGGTTGATATTGGTGGTTAATGGTGGTTAATGATGGATATTAGTAAATATAGGTGAATGGTGTCTATTGCTGAATATTATAGGTAATTGGTGGATACTGGTGGATATTGGTGTTTATTGGTGGATATTGGTTTCATTGGTGGATACTGGGGAATATTATTGGTTATTGCTGGATATTATTGATTATTGGTGGATACTGGTGGATGCTAATGGATTTTGGTGGATATTTGTGGATATTGGTGTCTATTGTACCAGGCTGCCTTGAAATTCCTCCTCCATTGAAATTCATTGAATTCATTCATTCTCTCTCTCTCTCTCTCTCTCTCTCTCTTATTTTTTACAGTGTAAATGTAATATTTATGTAATGCAGGGCTACTGGTTGTGCAGCAGAAAAAAAAAATAGTTCATATTTTAGGCAGAAAGAATAGGCCCTAACTTCATTATTGAAACTGTACTTGATCATTTTCTTGTTCTGTTTCCTTTGTTTTCTGCCATCTAGTGGTACATTCATTCTTTTCTTTCATGTTTAGGGGTTCACAAATCACCACGTGAATTGGCAGTTCAGGATATGCAGGCTTTACCTTGAGAAAGTTAAGGATGTAGCCTGAATGCCAATATATGGGTCACTTGTTCCTAAATGTTCTATGTAGTATTTTTGAGTTTGTGGAAACAAGCCAACCCTAGATTTTTTCTTTTTAGATGAAGGTATTCCAGACTTAAAAGCACCTTCATTGCTTTCTGTTACTTTGTTGGATCTTCTTTTTTTGTTTGCAAGCTATTTCACATATTTCATTTTCTGCTTTGACATGAACGGGTATATTATTGGACACCGAAGGCCACCCTGTTTGGCACACTAGATGAGAAAAGGCATTGGTTTTTAGTAGAAAAAGGGTTTAAGACAAGTCGAAAAAGTTATGCTTTATTCCTTTTTAGTTACTTAGTTACTATAGTGTAGCAAAGCTAAAGCTACACTAATGTTTCCTTACAATGAGGCTGCATTACGCTTGTAAACATACATCACATAAATTATTTTCTTCACAAAGAAAAACATACTGAAATATTAGCAGGAAAAGTGTTAAAAAAATAAAAAGTGCTATCTCCTTTCAGCACCACTCCTGTGCTCCTGGTTAGTATTGGTGTGGGCCTGTTTGCTGAGGGTTCTGGATAATTATTGACGTTCTGGAAACGGAACCACTCTTCTTCCAGCCACAAACACCTCGACAATGTTCCGATCGTCACCTGCAAAAATGCAACATAGACAGAGGTTGGCCAGTGAATTTTTCAATACGTTTTATGCATTATACAAAAAAATATATAGTATACATATACATGTCCAAATGTTTGTGGACGCCCCTTCTAATGACCGCATTCAGCTACTTTAAGTTGCACTGGTTGCTGACACAGATGTGCAAATGCACAGAAGTAGTGTCAACAGAAAAGGACTCTCTGGGGCAGATAAACATGAACCTGTTGGCACCATGATGGTGGTCAATCCATTACTTTTGGGATGAGTTGGGGAGCTGGGCATAAGATGAGCTGGTGATCATCCAACATCCTGACCTCACCAATGCTCTTGTCACAGATTGTTCACCTCTGTCTTCCTGTCTTGTTGTAGTTGTGCTCCTAACTACACGGGTTGTGTTTGTTTTGTCCTGGTCTCCTCTCTTGCTCCACCCCTTACAAGCTGTGTCTCAATTGTGACCCTGCCCCTTCTAATCAGTTGTTTCAGGTGTGTCCATTGTTATGTTGTATTTAAGACCTGTTGTCCCATCCTGTCTTTGTCAGTCCTCGGCAAATGTTGGTGAATGTTGTCTGTTGTTCTTTGTTTCTGTGTCTGTTTTGTTATTAAATCTTCAACCCCAGCGTTTACCTTTGTACCCTTAGTCATCTGTTCTGTCCACCTGAACTTGTTACACAAAGATGTAATCAAATCCTCACATAAATGATTAAAAATGTAGTAGAACGTAAAAGACAGTTACTCCAACAGAAGCAGGATTAACTCATTTTAATATAAATATATCGTTTTAATAGAACAAACAATGAATGAGTAGGGGTTCCAATACATTTGTCCATATAGTTTGTCAACACAGCAGTCCTTTACACAATAATAATAATAACACAATACACAACTGTTTGTTCCCGGCAGAAGAAACAGAGCAAATATAGGATTTCTTACCCAAATTTAGAAATTTCTCCAAGATGACCTGAAAACAAATAGAAAAACACAGTGATCCCACCAGCGAGAGACAAAGAATTGTGCCATTTCATTCTGCAGTAACCTCATAATTATTTAATGTGCTTATTACTAAAGTGTATTGTAGCACCAAGCAAGTTAAAAACCATGGAAAATTGAAAAATGTTTTATTATTATTATTATTATTATCATTTCAGTTATTATTATTATTATTAACTGTTTCTCTGCATACTTTATTGCCGTCCTTTCTCACTGATCTTTAACTGTGTCAGTGTCACTGCAGTGCTGCAAATGACCTACCACCCAAATAATAGCTGCTCTGTGGTGGTCCTGCTTGTTCCTAACCACTGAAGATCGGGGTGAAAGGAGGACAATAAAGTATGCAGAGAATTAGACGGACTACAGGCTGTATGGCAAGGGAAGCTAATAAAATGGACAGTAAGTGTAAAAATCATAATATTCTTAGATTACTTAACAATTTCTGCATTTCATGAACTCTGCCTGATGTCCATAAGTATTTAATATCAGTATGTCAGGACATTTAGCATATTAGCATATTAGCATGTAAGTGCTGTTTGTGGTAACTGAAGGGTCAAACCTTGGGCCCCTCTCCAGGAAACACATCGACCGGGCCTCCTTGAACACACATATTCACTCGCAGAGCGTCAAAGTCCTTTCCCACTTCAAAGTTTCCTGTCTGATCATCCAGTGTGAGTGCTGAGAGCCCCAGGGAATTGGGAAAAATAGTGATATGAATTGCAAAATACTGTTCTTGACAACCAGAAATACAGTCTGCTTCTTTCTTCTTTAACGCAAAGGAACGGCGTGTTAAATTCATATAACATGGGTAACGTCATACCCTCACTGCCTCCAAGTGTGGCCAGCCGGAAAGCTTCCTCAAAGGTTAGAGTTTGAAGCTGAGCGTCCTGCATGCTCAGGACCTTGGAGGTGTCCATAGCACGACGAAGAGCATCAAGAATGGAGGGCGAATAGCCCCCTGCTACATCTACAGCAAAGATAAAATAAGCTTTACTGTAGGAAAATCTGCAATTATATAACATTTTAAGCATATTTTGGACATAAACAAACTACTACAACTCACCTGTGCCCAAACCCAGCTTCACGTTGTGGTTTAGAACATTACGAACATTAAGCATACCACTGGCCAAGCTAGAGAGAGAAAAGGAGAGGGGAGGAAACAGACTGAGAGTTCAAACATCATCCTTAACCCTGTTTCAAGCTGTATCTGTTGAGGAGGTTGCTGAACATACGAGGTGTTGCTGTTGGGGCAGTGAGAGATTGCTGCTCCTCTTTCATGGAAAATCTTCAGCTCCTCATCAGTCAGGTAGCAGCCATGAGCCATCACTGTCTGCAAATCATTAGATCCCCAACATACAGTTTAAATGCACTTCTGCAACCTTATCAATATACAATCAAATACATTATAACAACCATGTTCATAATTTCTATGGTAACTTTACTTATATCTTCATTTAATGGAGTCATGAAATAATATATTTTGGGGAGAAAGGCTGAACCCCACCCCCCCCCCCCCACCCATAAAACGTCCTCTCTCCCTTCAGTTTCACTCGATAACTGATATAAGAACACCTATAACTTCAATGCTTCATACATGCTTTAGGCCACATGTACTGTACCAGTTCACATCACAGAAAATATCAAGCCCAAGTGTCCTGGTTATCACTTTAGTAACAATCCGAACTGTCAACACTTTCCATTCCAGATGCTTCAGTGTCAGATCAGTGATTTATAACTGCAATATGCTGCTACTTGCCACAACCGGCGCAACCGCCTGTTGTAATGTTCAGACTTTAGCTAGAACACCAAGTGCATTAAATCTAGAAACACACAAGTATGTTGCAACACATCATTTTGGAACAGGATATGAGCTCAGAGGACCAGGATGAGATTCATACATGGGAGAAAATCATATGTGTTCCTTATATGCAGCCAACAAACAGTACAGCTGTTATACCTTCAAATTTAGAAAATAAAAGCTCGTTTATAACATATATTATTAGACAGGAATGTCTGAATGTTCTCTGCCTTACAGCTGCAGAACATTAGTCATTCATTCTCACAACAAACATGATGAGGAACGAAATATAGTTATAATATATAAGTTTAATATGTAAACTTATAAATATAATTTAATATATTTACATATTCATTTTAAATATGATTTAATATGAAACAGCCACAAACAAAAGACTAAAGGAACATGATTGACCCAATGTTTACTTTTATAATCTTATAAATAACTGTATAAATAAATAAACACACACTATTGTACACTTTCATAGCTAATGTATTTATTGACAATAAAAAGACGCACCCAGATCGCCATGTCGGATTGGCTTGCAGTTACATCTCAGGCAGATATACAAGTGATCACAGCTGTGGTCTCATTAGACACTGGACCTTGGCACTAGAGGGCATTAAAATGTTCCCCCACTGCCCCACTATAAAAGGCTCTCACAGGCTACTTTTGGGTAGAGTACGTCCTGGTGAGAGACACATATATGAGTCACTTTGTCCTGTTGATTCTGAGAGGGAGTGATCATTGGACTGAGAAAAGCAGGATGGTCTTTTTGAAGGACTGCCTGCCGTCCAGACCATTCAGACCACGCTGTTAAGAGGTGTTGTGGGCAGTGGTTATGCGAGAGCTCACATTGTGAACAGGACTGGAACCACATCATCTTCAGCGATGAATCCAGGTTTTGTGGGGGATCTGTTGATGGTTGGTTTTAAGAAGGGAGGTCTCATGGTGAGCACTTCAATCCTACCTATTGTGTGGAGTGATACACTTCCCCAACAGATGATTTGGGGAGTCACTGCGTATGACAGCTGGTTAGCACAGGACACCCTGCCGTCACACGTGGACTCTCATGGCATGGCTTCCAAATGGATAATGCTCGCCCACAGTAAGGGTTTTACAGGAATGTCTCCACCAGAACACTTTCTTGGCTTGACCAGTCGCCATATCAACAATTGAGTATTATTGGGACCAGCTGGGATGCCAGCATTGGCAACCTATGAGTCTGAAGGATCTACAGGCCCAGCTGCAACATCTTTGGGCAAATGTGCCGCAGGATGCCATACGGAACCTCTTCGCCTACATGCTCATCTTATATTCAGGCTAGAGGACCAACAGGATAATAGAGCCTCTGTTTATTTTTTTCTCCATCCAGTTTTCTCCAGTTAATGTAACTTTACATGATCTGACATTTTGTAGCTGAGATACTGTGGTTCCTTACACTTACAAAAACAACACTCACAGTTAAAGGTTGAATATTTAAGATGGAAGAATTTTCACCAATTGACATGTTGCACTGGTGGAGTCCTTTTTACTGGGATTTGTACTCAGACTGTCTTAAGCCTGATTGTATTTGTCCATATAGTGTATGTGAACAAATTTCAGATGTAACAGTGCTTAGATTCGTCACCTTGTCTGTGAGCAGGTCGTGCTTGAGGTAGACATCTGTGTAGGATCTGCAATCTGGAAAAAGCTGCTGCACCAGCTTCACCTCTTCTTTGTTCTCACTGATGTGGCTCTGGAAATGAAAATGTTATAAATGACTACCTGTCCCACCCCATTACTCATAATATACTGGATTGTGTTGGAGATTAGGGCAACTAAAGGACTCAAATGGGACTGGCTGATGATATGTAACAAATTGACAAGTTATAACATGTGACACATTTTCTGCCATTTTAGACCATTTGGAGATGAAAGTCAGGATGTATTTATCAGGTGGGTTTATGGGGGTGAAATGAATATTCAGCAAATTGAATTATTTGACTGAATAAGGATGTTTTTGTAACACTTTATAATTGAGGTACATGAGTTAAACTATTATTTGACTATAATATATAATAAACTATGATTAGTGCCCTGTCTAGGGTTGTTTCCCGCCCTTGCACTCAGAGTTGCCGGCTGGGCACTGGCTCACCCGTGACCCTATTCAGGAATAAGCGGTTCAGAAAATGGATGGATGTAATGGATATAGTAAACTAATAATTACTTGATAAAGTATTTGAGAAGCAAGAGACTCTTATAAATAGCAATATGAATAATAACAAGCTCGTTTAAGTCCTAGTTCTAATTAATGAATAATTATTCATAATTAATGAGTTAATTAATAATTCATTTTAGCTTTAAAACGCCCCCCAAACAGGGCTTGTTAATGAACTGATTTGTGGAATCAGGTGTGTTCGGAGCAGGGAATGTCTTAGAATATGGAAGGTACGGGTGCCTCCGGGACCAGGGTTGAGGAACACTCAATTAATGTACCCTTATTGTAAAGTGTTACCAATGTTTTTGATGACTCTCTGTAAACACAGCAATCATTTCAGCTGTGTGGAAACATTTTAAAGTGCCAGAGAATGACCGAAGGATGGCCGTTTGCAGACGCTGTAAGAATGTTCTGCTGTATTGTCATGAAGGGGTACGTCTTTATAATTTCATTTAACAATTATTTCAGATATTTAATTCATGCAATGGTGAAAACCCATAGAACAGTGTCTTCAGTATTCAGTATTCAGTCTTCGGCTAAATGCTTTATTTTGTTCAATTTTCATTTCAGCCCAAAGATACCAGTTAATACTAAACATGCAGTCATCCATATATTGGGCAGCATGTGAACAGTCAGTTCTTGATGTTGAAAAATTGACCAAGCATTAGAACCCATTTGTAATATCTAGGCAACTGTGTTCCGAGACTGGAGAAGGACAACCAGTAAACCTTCAACAGGGTCACAGCAACCCAAGGCTCATTAATGATCATGAGGAACCCACATCACAACTTACAGGACTTGAATCTGCTGCTAACATTATTCTTGGTGCCAAATACCACAGGACACCTTCAGAGGTCTTGGGAATCCATGCCTGAATGTCAGAGCTGTTCTGGCAACATGAGACGGACCTTCAAAAACTGTTATGGGTGATCTGTGTACATCAGGCTGGGGAACCGAGGGCCTGAGACCAGCACAGTGTGCTGATTTCCCTGCTCCAACACAATAAACCCGAATGCAATGGGTAGCTTTGAGGCTGTCTTTGTACCAGAGCCCCTCAAGCACCACCACGTCCGCTTAACCAGATCTTCAGAACCAAGTCAGTTGAAGAAAAACCAACACCAGAACATCCTTATCCAGAGAAATGGCTCTTTTGTGAAGCTCCTATAAAGCGTACATAACAGGTGATGGTGTTGGTCTCCCCTCTGCAGAATGGTAAGAGCAGACATATGGATGTTTAAAGTGTCACTGCTTCAGTCACAGACGCAGCTCCTCTCCTTTGGAAGGCGGTGGATAGAAATGTGGTGCACTGGAATTTCTAAACCACAGTTAACAAAGACGGTGCCTTCCTTGTTGTCATGCAGGTTAAGATGAATATAGACATATAAAGTATTGTGTGTAGAAATCTGTATAGTGGTGTTTTCAGTCGACTGCGCAGTCTAAGGTTTACACTGCAGCAAAAACGCAAACAACCCTGTTATGTCATCTTTATAGATGTGTAATTACACATAGAAAAATATTTAAAAGGTGTGGTGGAGTTACTTCACACTCCCGAGGGCATCAAGGATTTCATGTGTTTCATAATACGGCAGCAACTCACGCCAGCTCACAATGAAGACGACATTAGCAATAATATAAATGATGATGACCATGATTCGAGTTTAAATATTTCCCAATTGTACACGCATAGTATGATTTCATACCAGCGATCAGGAGCAGAGAGATTCACTACGCTTTTGAAGAGTTCAGGAATAGCTGAATGAAAGTAGTGTCTGCTGAGAAGGAGATGGGTTTACCTGAATGTGAAGGTCATTGTTTTTGGCGATCTCTCCAAGGGTGTGAAGCAGGGAGGAGGAACAGGAGACGGCAAAGCGAGGGGTCACTACAGGCTTCACAAGAGCATACTGTCACACACACACACACACACACACACACACACACACACACACACACACACACACACACACACACACACACACAGACACACACACAGGTGCCCTAACTTTAAACTTCAGTAACTCAACTTCAAAAGAACATAAATGAAATATTGTTCAGTAGGGTTGTGTACTAGAGAGAACTACAGAGAATTTAGTGATATGATATGTATCATATCATAGAGAGCAGCCGTGGTCCGGTGGTTCAGGAACCAGCCTTGTGACTGGAAGGTCGCCAATTCGAATCCCTGAACTGGCAGGACATGACTGAAGTGCCCTTGAGCAAGACACTGAACTCCCCAGCTGCTCCCTGGGTGCTGCAGAGAGGGATGCCCACTGCTCTGGACGTGTGCTCACTGCACCCTGGTGTGTGAATTCACTAGTGTGTATGTGTGTATCACTGTGTGTGGATGGGTTAAATGTGGAGGTCTAATGAATATGAAAAAATATCTCAATACAGGGGCCACAATTTTGTATTATTATTAAATATTATTATTATTATTATTATTATTATTATTATTATTATTTACATTTATGGCATGTAGCTGACACTCTTATGCAGAGCAACTTACAAGGTTACTCATATTACAGAAGAGGGCCAGAGTAGCGTCTTGCCCAAGGACTCTTATTGGTGTAGCACAACATATTTACCTAGACTAGGAATTGAACCCCAGTCTCCCACATGGTGTGGTGGCTTGCTGGTGGTGTTATCTGTGTTATCCCACCAACCACCATTATGATGATAAGGATGATGATAATAATAATAATAATAATAATAATAATAATAATAATAATAATAATTATTATTATTATTATTATTATTATTATTATTATTATCATTGTTATTATTATTAATATTACTATTATTATTGTTGTTGTTGTAGTAGTAGTTTTAGTAATATTAATAATAGTAGTAGTAGATATAACCTACAGATTCTTATATTGAAATTTGAATTCAATCTGCAGGTTCTAAGTGTTTTTTAGGTATGATAGAATTATATTATTTATTTATTATTATATTGACCCCATTGATTTGTCTGGAAAGTGAATGGAATTGTTCAATCTCAGAAAGCTTGATCTCTGCTTATTTAGGTGAGTAATTATTATTATAAATGTGTTTCACATTTAGAAGACAAATTGTACAGTTATCAGCTGAGGGTTGATAGTATGAAGAGAAAATGAATTCTGGCTGCACAAAGCTAGCAGTGATATTACATAATACACACCCGTTCTGCAGCTTTATGCCAGCAGAATGAAACTAAACATCTCCTAAAATCAGTCAATCATTACAAATATAATGCTTTATAAGTTGTGTTAAGTTGTGCTGACGAGGTTACTCGTCTTCGTTCGTGTGTTGCACTGTATTGGGCAGTTGTAGTGTGTATGTAGTGCAGAGTCCAGTACTTTACCTCTTTCTTAAGCAGCTCTTGTATGAAACTGTGAAAAGAAAAACAAAACATTTGAACTGTATGGAGTTTCTCTTTCCGTTCTTTATTCAGAAATCAAGGTGATTATAAAGGGTTTATCCTGCTTGTGTTGGAATAACTGTTGGAGTGAGGCTTCTACTCGAATTTGGAGCATTGCTGTGAGGATCTGTTTGCATTCATGGTGAGACAAGAGTGTAAATGAGATCAGGATGTTGGACAACCTCCACCCCACCTCATCCCCAACTCTCCAACTCATCCCAGAAGTACTTGATGGAGAGCCATCATTCCAGGAAACACGGTTCCACTGCTTCACAGATCAATGCTGGGGGGGGGGGGGGGTTATACCCCTCTATCCCACACTTGGCATTAGTCATGGTACCAACAGATTCATGTATATATGCTCCAAAGAGTCTTATTCTATTGGCGGTACAGGGGCTAGACAAGCTAGACAGACAACACAACATCATGAGAAAAGGAAAGGAAAGGTTTTCATCCATATTTATGGCAATTTGACATTTTCATTATAACCACAGAGATAAATGGATCAGATATAACTAAACACACAAAGCTGAACAAATATCTTTTAAACATAATTTGCAAAATATAATTTTGTCGTTTTCATGAGAGGAAAAAGTCATCCCCATATTTATTTCTACTTTAAATGTGAAGAATTAGAATCAGGTGCATCACGCCAGGACTTTGGAGGAGGCTCATTTCAACCTCAAACATTAGTTTGGTTTGATCTTGATTGTTGAGTTGAATGGTATCACCATGATGGGATCCAAAGATTGATTTTCATAGGAGGTGAGCAAGGAGGAAACCCTTTCTGTCAAAACACAGTAAAGTAAAGAACATCTAGCCAAAGAGCAGGACTTCTGGAGCAATATGACAGATGAATCCAAAATTGAATTATTTGGGCACAGTAACAGAAGACATTTTGTTACACAGCATTTGAGAACAAGAACCTCATAAAGTGAGAAGCATGGTGGTGGAAGTGACATAGTTTGGGGCTGCTTTGCTGCAGCAGGGTCTGGAGATCTCTCCATCATAGAAACCACAATGAAATGTTGTGGAGCACAGGGTGTCCTAAAATTGCATTTCTATTCATTAAAGTCAAAAGTTGTTTATGGCTGTAATAATTAAGCCTCCACTTAATAATACCAACCGAATTGTCTCATCTTTGCATTCTTTCAGGGACTCTTTGTAGTACGGCACCATACTGTTGCAGTCCATGCACACCTTACCTACGAGAGCTCTTTGACCAAATTCATCTGTTCAAATATAGAAAAGTAAAGCTCAGATCATAGTAAACACATTTGAACTTATCTTTAGCATTTAATATGTTAGTAGACATTACTTGAAAACGGCGGTTGACTAAAGCAGTTGTGACTGTTTTGCTAGCTGGTATGAAATACCCAGCAGTTGCTATAATACTCAGTAACATACTGTACTGTACATTAACCTTGAGGGTTATGGATAAGACTGACATCATGTGTGGACTTTAGCACGTCATCCAGTCGTAACAGAGGGGCTTGAATCATTCTGTATCTGTAGAGTCAATGACCGTTAGAGTCAATGAAATCAATGACCGTTATCTCTGTTCTTCATGCCGACAGCAGTATAACCACCGGCTCTTCTTACGTAACGAGCTAATCAAACATGGGCACATGTTTCTCTATGGGTAGCCTCCGAGGGTTAAAGGTTAAACCATGTGAGTGTTTGTCTTGAAGTTACCTGCAATTTGTCCGAGCAGTAGCGAGGCGTCTGTGTGTATGGTGGCGAAGTAACATGCTGTTGTGGTACCATTGCGCAGAGTTCTATTCTGTGGAATAAGTCAAATAAAGATGTCCTGTATGTGTACGTCACTGTACTGGTTGCGTAACCACGAAAAGAGCATAAGCATTCTTCAGTAGCATCAGTAACACATATACAGACTCATATATAGACGTTGTATGATCTTTCACAGGGAAGGGGTTTGTCAACATCACTCAACTCAACTTTATTACAGCCCCTTGTAATTCCGCTCACTGTCCACTTTAAGGTCCAGCAAAATTTCAAATACACACTATAGCTCTTCGAATGTCTTGGGAAATTGGTCATTCCTTCATTAGCCTATTGTCATCGGTCAGTTTCTGATCACAGGACCAGTACTAAACAACTCGGATCTGATGCTAAAATGCTCCTGGATTTGTATTAGGCATAGTGGGTGGGTTAGGGGTCTTCCTACATGCCATATGTTGATGGTCTGCAGTTCCCTGAGTGTTGTGAATCAGTGAAGGACTGGCGTTGGCACGCCCAAATGCAATCATCTGCTTCGTAACCCATTTTCCATAATCCAACGATACATTGACTGCACTGAATCTCATCTCAATCTATGAATCCTGCCGCACACCCTGCAGGTACTTATAGCCTGATCATCCTCGTTCAGTGCCATCTGCAGGAGCCCGAAGTTACTGCCCCCTAATATATATTGTACATCCAAACAAATCTTACCCGTCATTTAAAGCACTGCCACACTTGTTTTTATTGCTTTACTCTGAATGTAATACATTTGTAAAAATGATTCTTCGGCATCTATTCCACTGGAACCTACCAAAACTTTGGTGTAGATGTCCTTGGCAAAGTCCATGTCCTTATAATGTGACTCTACGGGGAAAGTGTATGTGTTCAGCCAGTCCAGTAGGGGCAGGTCCAGGGCAGTGCCCGAGTAAGTGTACTGCGAGGCATGAATGTGTGTGTCGACCAATCCTGGCATTAGGAACTCGCTGCCGAGAAACACATACATGTCAGTATCACCCTGCTCTAAAAATCCAGTCTAACCAGTTTAGCTTTTGGGTTGCTCAGGGTATGTTCCGTTAAGTGTGATGGTAACCACACTTACAGCACAATCAAGCTGAACACCACTTTCTTCTGTGCTGTGTTTTCCTCTAACACATTGTAACATTGTTGAAATAGCACTGGTGTAGGTTACTACAAGCGAATAAAATGATCTACAGTAAGTGAATAGTCAGATATTGATGCAGGAACAATGGGAAAGCATGAATCTCCAAAGTTCCAGGTGTTGTGGGGCTTTGCTGGTATGCAGTTGTCTGGACAAATAGTGAACCGATGTCAGAGACGTGCAACTCCAAGACTCATTGTTGTTCGGGAGAACGAAGGCTAGTCACTCTTGGCTGATCCTGTAGAAGAGCTACTGTAGCACATGCTGCTGAAGGAGTGGCTGGCTGTGTCTTATGGAGTCCAGGCCTCGATGGGTCAGAGCTCTTTTGCACAGTATTACTCTGTTAGTGGTTTTGATGTTAAAGTACTCACTGCTCTCCGAGCTGTATGATATCGGACGTCTGGAAGCCCCACATCCGTGAAAGACTGTCCACATTCTGACCTTCTTCGATAAAGGCAATCTATCAACGAGAGAGAGAGTAAACAGAATTTAGCTCCACTGGAGACAGATGATGTATTTCTCATTACCACCCGTCTTACAAAGCTGTGGTAACACTGCACTGTGATCTGCTGCACTGATACACACATACACCCGAAAATACACACATTCAACTACAGACCATAAATTCAATTTCAAGTGTGTGTTGGATTTGAAACCATGGCTGCTGTCCTTTAGTAATACGCAGTGGTCAAAAAGACTGTAATCTAAGGTCAGAGTCGCTTTACTGTTACCCCATAGAGTTCAGCAGTGAAGGCACTGTGAAGCCTAAGCCCGTCTCTATCTAAGCATTATATTAGCATTTCCATGTAAAACTGGAACAATAGAATAAACCCATCCCAAAAGAATTGGTATGGAGCACCATCATTCCAGCTGTGTGTGCATTTGCACAACTCTGTCAGCAATGGGTGCAACTTAAAGTTGTTGAATGCCTTCGTCTGGACACACAGCGGAGTTTCATAATCAATTATAAATGCAATTGATTTACATTCTTCAAAACAGTTTAAAAATACTGCCAGAAAATAATAATTAACTACAACGTCTGACGCATGTTTATCTAGAAATATTAATGTTTCACCTTCAAACGACATACAGTACAGTCATGTGAAAAGGTTAGGACACCCCATGAACAGTGTTTAACATATTCATATTTAATATTTAAATATACAGCGCTTCAATTTAACTGTATTAAGAGAAATAGGTGAAATGACTACACACATATAACACTCCCTACGCCCAAATAGCTGGATTCACTCCTTTGGCTGAAGTGATTTCATAGGCAGTTTCTTCTTCTGTCCTCTGAAATCAGCTGGAAGAAAGATTTTCCCACTCCTCCAAGCAGAATTCTTTTAGAATTCTCTGATTCACTAATGACTAAATAGTGGTTCCTATGATGGAGAGATGTCCAGACCCTGCTGCCACAAAGCAGCCCCAAACCATCACACTTCCACCACCATGTTTCACAGTTGGTATGAGGTTCTTGTGCTCAAATGCTGTTTGGTTTTGGACCAAACATATCTTCTGTTACTGTGTCCAAATAATTCAACTTTAGATTCATCTGTCCAACGCATTTTGCTCCAGACGTCCTGCTCTTTATCGAGGTGTTCTCCGGAGAACTTTAATGATGTTTGGTTTTGTTTTTGACAGAAACGGTTTCCCTTGGAGTTCCCTGCACTCAACTGTGGCGAGAGCTACCTGTAGGTCTGTGATGACATTTTAGGATTGTTGGAGTCTTATTTACTCATCTTGTGGTTCTGCTCTTAGTTTGAACTTGCTAGGATGGGCTGACCTGGACACGATGGCTGTTGTTTTAAATGTTGTTAATTATTTTGCTCAAATTGTTTAAAGATCTGCATCTACAAGCTTCTTTCTAAAGCTTCAGAGCTCTTTGGAGCTTGCCATGATGATCTCACCCAATTCAAGAATCAAGGGCAAACCAAAATAATGTCTGAAAATATGACAGGCTCCTCCAAAGTTCTCTTTAACAATAGACTAATCATTTGCAGGTGATTTGCTGCACCTGATTAAATTTTAGGCATTTTAAATTTAAGTCCATATGTTTAAATTATTTAAAAAACACAAGCTTTCTATACAGCATTTATGATATTAAATGAGAGATTTCAAATACATTATAATTTTCAAATATCCGGTAAACTCTGCATTATAGAGTAAAACTCTACTTAACATTAGAATAAAAACAAAATAAACATAAAGTCAGGGGTCAGTGAGTGTCTACCTGTAACTAACTCTATATAACATTAGAATAAACATAAAGTCAGGGGTCAGTGAGTGTCTACCTGTAACTAGCTCTATATAACATTACAATAAACCCAAATAAACATAAAGTCAGGGATGATTGGTGAGAGTCTATCTGTAATTAACTCTATATAACATTATAATAAAAACAAAATAAACAAAGTCAGGGGTCAGTGAGTGTCTTCCTGTAACTAACTCTATATAACATTATAATAAAAACAAAATAAACAAAGTCAGGGATCGGTGAGTGTCTACCAGTAAGTAACTCTATATAACATTAGAATAAAAACATAAACATAAAGTCAGGGGTCAGTGAGTGTCTACATGTACTTAACTCTATATAACATTATAATAAAAACAAAATAAACATTAAGTCAGGGATCGGTGAGTGTCTACATGTACTTAACTCTATATAACATTAGAATAAAAACAAAATAAACAAAGTCAGGGATCAGTGAGTGTCTACCTGTAATTAACTCTATATAACATTAGAATAAAAACAAAATAAACATTTAAGTCAGGGGTCAGTGAGTGTCTACCTGTAATTAACTCTACTCTGCTGATGAGAATAAAACAAATAAACATAAAGTCCACGGCTCAGTGAGGTGTCTGCACAAATTAACTCTATATAACATTAGAATAAAACATAAACATAAAGTCAGCGTCAGTAAGTGTCTACCTGTAATTAACTCTATACCAACGTTGAATAATAAAATAAACATTAAGTTAGGGGTGGTAAGAGTGTCTACCTGTAATTAACTCATATAACATTAGAATAAAACTAAGCTTATAAAGTCAGGGCTCAGTGAGTGTCTACCTGTAATTAACTCTATATAACATTAGAATAAAAACAAAATAAACATTAAGTCAGGGGTCAGTGAGTGTCTGCATATAATTAACTCTATATAACATTAGAATAAAACATAAACATAAAGTCAGGGCTCAGTAGTGTCTACCTGTAATTAACTCTATATAACATTAGAATAAAAACAAAATAAACATTAAGTCAGGGGTCAGTGAGTGTCTACCTGTAATTAACTCTATATAACATTAGAATAAAAACAAAATAAACGCCAAGTCAGGGGCTCAGTGAGTGTCTACCTGCCAATTAACTCTATATAAAGTTACTGGAGTGTTGTTTCTGTACGAACCGTGTCCGAAAATGAGATTTAAGCTGAACTTGTTGCTGTGGTTTAAATGATAAACTCTGAGAAGGTCAGGCCCTTGCCTGGTCGTCCACTCCCAGCACAAGAGTCACCAGGATCTCCAGTGGCGTGTGGCGCGTGGAGTGCTTGCAGAATGTCCCCAGTACACGACCCCAGCCGACATGAGAATCTCCTCTCAGCTCTCCCAGTCAGGTGTCTCCTCTCAAAAGCTCTCCCCAGTCCAGGTGTCTCCTCCTCTCTAAGCTCTCCCAGTAAGGTGTCTCCTCTCGCTCTCTCCCAGTCTGGTGTCTCCTCTGTCAAAGCTCTGTCAGTCAGGTCTCCTCCCCTCCTCTTATAGTCCTGTCCATTCCTCCTGCAGCAGAAGGAGGACATGAAGGATTTACATGCTTACCATCTCTCTTTCTTTCTCTGCGTTCTCTCTCTATCTCTCTCTCTCTCTCTCTCTCTCTCTCTCTCTCTCTCTCTCTCTCTCTGTGTTTCTCTCCGGTTCTCTCTCTCTCTCTCTCTCTCTCTCTCTCTCTCTCTCTCTCTCTCTCTTTCACTCTCTGTGTTTCTCTTTCTCTGCGTTCTCTCTCTCTCTATCTCTCTCTCTCTCTGTGTGTGTTTCTCTCTGCGTTCTCTCTCTCTCTCTCACTCTCTCTGTTTCTCTCTCTCTCTCTCTCTCTCTCTCTCTCTCTCTCTCTCTCTCTCTCTCTGTGTGTGTGTGTGTGTGTGTGTGTGTGTGTGTGTGTGTGTGGATTTGTACTGTAGCATTTAAAAGCTTCCATCAAAAGAAACGTTTCCAATGCTTCCATAAAACCATGAGTGACTCAAGAACATTGTTTAAACATTTTTGACGGTAAAAGCTTCTTTTCTATGATCCGCGTAATAACCCTGTAGTAGGTTCTGCAAGGACAATGACCACTCATAGAAATTTAAAAAGCTAAATGGTTCTTCTCCTTGGTCAGAAATACCCGCATGTAGTTCTCACAAAGTAGGACAAAACATTTCCAATATTGGTATATGCTCTTCAGGGTTATTATTAGCCAAACAATGGTTCTACCATAGAACCAAAACAAGCGTGGAAGCTGTTTAGATATAATGGTTCTCCAAAATGAAGTTTAACACTTCTAAAGTTTTCTCTATAATTAAATTGTTATGGTTCTTCAAGTTGAAGAGGCACCACAGAAAAGAGGAGTTTAAATGTAAATGGTTCTTCTCCAGAATATTTATTACTATACGCAATGTATAACATTATGAACACTCCTTGTGTTTACACTCACTGTCCATCTGATCAGCTCCCAGATCAGTATTACATGTGGTGGTGGTTGTTCTCCTTTCGTGGCACAAACATGGTGGCGTTTTTTTTTAGTTTGCCTGACGCGCTTGAGTGCTGCTGGGTATTTTGAACCCTGTAATCACTCACTGTACTCTGTTGAAACTCCTACAGTGTCTCCGCAAGAACAAGCTCACCTATTTCTGCACACTTTGAGTTGGTCATCCTCTAGTCCTTCATCAGTGCTCATAGGACACTGTTGGCTGGGTGTTTCTGGTTGGTGGACTATTTCTCCTCCCAGCTTCTGCTTGACACTGAGGTTTAAACACTCCAGCAGCACTGCTGTGTCAACCACTAACCCTTGATGCAACACACACTAACTTACACCACTGCTTCAGTTTCAAAGTGCAATATTGGACTTTTGGTACATAATAGAACCATAAATGGTACAAAAACTATGGCTGAAGTTAAGATACAGCCCAGCAACAGGCTTACTGTACTCTTTTTCAATACAAATGCATGACTCACTTTTATTAGTGTCCTATAAAACAGAAACAACTCATTTGAATTGTTGTCTGAGTCCCTTGATATATTGATTTCTATGTACACCAAAGGGTCCACTTTATGTGATAGTTCCATAAATAACAACTCCGTAACATTTGCGTTAGTTCAATGGTTATTTTCCAAAAGCAGATTCTATGGCTGTGTTGCTGAATTCACCAAGTGCACACACTTTTGAATTAAAAGGTCCTTAAGTAAAGGTCATAGTTTGTCATAGCTAAGAAAAGAGCAACATTTGAAAATTAGGACCCAGAGAGTGATAGGGAACAAGAAGCGTTCTTCCAGCAGAAAAGAAAAGTACTTTTAATGGATTGCCTGCATTAATACACGGCCTGCGTTGTTGTTCAAAGGTCCCTTAAGAAACAGGAGTTGAGGAGAAAACACTACACTATATGGAAATTATTGGGACACACGTCTTCAATTCAATCATTGAATTCAGGTGTTTCATTCAGAGTGGTATTTAGGAACCGCAGCAACTCAGCCTCAAAGTGTCAAACACACAAAATTTACAGTGGGGTCTGCAAGTGCTGAGAGTCTGAACAGGATCAATAACAGACCCACTGTTTGAACATTCTAAAGGAGCAGTTCCATAGTAATGCCTTTGGCTTTAGAATGGCACATTGTAAAAGCCCCTATTCTGTAGGTATAATGTGTAGGTGTCTAAATACTTTTGCCCATATAGTACATATTTGAGACACAGCAGTCTGAGAATATTCCAAACATCAAATGGTTTATAAGGTTATATTTGTTCTAATGGTAACCATTATCTTTACTAAAAAGGAACCCATTTGTTGTTGGTAAATAGATTTGTGAGGGGTGAAAGAACCTTCACCTAAGTGTAACTCTGAAGGGTTCTTCTAGAACTTCTACATCATATATGATTCTTTCCTGCTTCAAATTGTTCTACTTTACAAAAAGAAAGACCATTCATTCAACTTGGAAGCAGTGGTTCTCTGTTATTACATCAGCCAAAAATTCTTTCTGGATCAGTTGACTGTAGTCATGAACAAGCAGGGTTCTTTGTGTTCAGCATGACTTAGCAAAGATATAATCTGGTAGATCCTGGAAATAATGCAGACCGAGGAAATGACTGGTACAGTAAAATGGTCACAAAATGAAGGATTTTAAGGGACTCAATTGGGTCTTGGTGTCATGGAGATCTGTATGGAACATCACCGTCACATTAGTGTGCTTATCCTCAGAGGGAATGGAAGAACTGGCAAACAAGGTCTGGGCATTCCTTAATTATGGAACGATATATCACCTCCATTTCCATACGGTCATCTTTTATAAAATTAGACTTCAAGGAGTTCTAGATACAATTGAAAAAATGTAGATCTGCCAATAACATTATGGGCTGATTTCCCAGACATGGATTAGGATTTCTTGGACTAGATTTAGGTCTAATATGTGACTGAAAAATCAAAACTCAAAGCAGCTTTTACCAATGTCCAATCAGTGACAGAGATTCATCAGGATAAAAACACCTACAGGTGTAATATGTATGTGTCCCAATATGTTTGTCCATATACTACATATGTTGGGGGTTTAAAGATCCGCCTTTTAGCAGTTAAAGAACAGAACCATTGAAAACATCAAATGGCTTATGAGTTCTCCTGGTTCTCAATGTAATCATTATTTTCACCTAGAACCTTCACCTAGTATAAACACCTGTGCCAAGTTCCTCCTAGAATATCTACATCATATTAGATTCTATAATCCTTAAAAAATGTCTTAATCCCAGAACCAATCATTAAAAGGGTTTAAGAGAACCAACAGAGGTTCTATTACATCGGCCAAATTCTTTCTAATACATGAACAAGCAGGGTTCTTTGTATTTCAGCATGACTTATAAAGCTATAATCTGGTAGATCCTGATAATGCAGACCTAGCAAACGATACACTGGGTACAATAAAATGGTTATAAAATGATGTAATGACTGTATGGTCTTCGTGGTTGGTGTTTTGGGACTCTCTCTCTTTTGTAGATCTGTATGAGACATTCAATCATTCAAGGGAGATTTGTCATTTGCATCACTTGATACATAAGGAGTGGGTCGAGTGTGAGCAGACAAAACAAGAACAAGGGTGCAGAGGCAAATGCAGGGGTCCAGAATTTAATATAGCTAAAGATAAACAAAGCACTTACTAACAAACTGGGGAGAAGAACAAAACAAGTGAACTTTACTAACAAACAGGGAACAAAACATACCAGCAACAAACTGACAAACAAAAACACTGTGGTAACAAAAGGACTAACAAAGACTGACTGAAACAAAGGATCTAAATACAACATGACAGACAACTTACCTGGGACATGATGGCGAGGGCAGGGTTACAAATCGGGCACAGATGATAGGGGAGATGGGCAGAGCAGGGAGGGCAAGGACACCAAACAACCCATGTGTAGGAGCATGGAGAAATGCTTTATCAAGACACGAAGACAGAGGTGACTGGACTGACAAGGGCAGACATGACCGTGGGCCCCCCCCTCCCGGCTGGCGCAACTCCCCAGGGTGCATAAAACCATCACTCCCCGATGAAGAGGGACCCAGGGGAAACCAGACAGAAGGACAGACAGGACTGAACACTGACAGGAGAAATACTGGACTGGGACCGAAGAGAGGCAGGGACTGAAATGACATGACAGGAGACCCCCAGACAAAGGGCTTTTTGGGGGAACTTGAGACATGACTTGAGACAAAGAGCGAGACTGAAGAAGAAAAGACAGGACAGGAGAGAAGGGACATGGGGAATACGACTGGACATAAAGGGTATAGACAAAACAGGAGACTGGACAGAGGACCGGACCCAGAACGTGGAGCACAGGAAATGAAAACAGAAACTGAACGAGCGACTGGGCGAGGAATAGGAGACAGAACTGTGGACTGGACAGATGACTGGACCTGGGGTACATGGGACCGGACATACTGGACTTAGGAAACAGGAGACGAAAACAGCAGACTGAGAATTGGGAACTTAGAGGGCTGTGCTCGAGGACACAGGTGACAGACCAAGAAGAAGACTGGGCTGGACAAGCAGGGCTGTGGAGAAAACTGGACTGGAGACTGGACGGAGGACAAGACAAAGTTTGAGACTGGATTCTGGACAGGAAAGGATTAGGAAACAGAACTGGGATAAATACATGGACTGGGACAGCAAACCACAGTGACGGAACAGGGATCACAAAACTAGACACAGGAATGGGAACGAGGAACAGACACAGGAACTATAATGAGAACAGATATGGGCACAAAAACAGAACTAAACTGAGACAAGGGTGTAGACATGGGTACAGATGTGGATACAGGATTAGACAGCGACATAGAAGGTATGGGCCCAGATCTGACAATGAATCTAGTGTCCTTGCTGGAATGGACTGGGCACAGTTCTAAAGGCAGACTCTGCCTTCTGAGCAGGAGATGGAGCTGGGGTTTCCAGCTCCCAAACTGGATCTGGAGCAGGGGTCTTCATGGCATCACACGCCTCCTCGCCTTTCTAGAGGCAGCACCTGATTTCCCAGCAACCCCCGCTGCCAGATTCTTCGCTTCAGGTGCTGCCTCGGCGGGAGCAACCACAGTGTGCAACCCCAATGCCCTCAGCGGTGCAGGCTCAGCGGTGCTCCCCCTGCAGCCCGTGGGGCTCAGGGAGCTGGCTCTGCTGAAGCCGCTGGGATATGGGGGCTGGGCTGAGCAGTCCTTCGCACATGGCTCAGGAACTGCCAGACATCTGCCATGTAGATTAGCCATTTCCCAGCATGCTTCACCCCTCTCTTCACATCAGGCTTGGGAAGCTCACAGAGAGAGCCAACCCGTAACCACTGTAGAAACAAAAGAGGTCTAGAAGCACAACATGACATGAACAACACCTGGGACTTGATAGCGAGGGGGCAGGGTTACTGCAAATCAGACACAGATGGGGAATGGGCGGAGGAAGGGAGAACCAAGGACAAAAACAAAACAACCCACATGTGCTTAGGGCACATGGAAGTAATAACATCAAAACAGGAAGACAGAGAGTCAACTGGACTGACAAAGAACGCCAGACATGACAAGGTGGAGCAAAATATAAACTCAACGTCCCAATTACACCCAAAAAGCCAAAAAAACCTTAAAAACCCCCATATATATATATATATATATATATATATATATATATATATATATATATAGGATTTACCAGGATCTACCAGTCCTCATGGAAGAAGCTGTTCCTCAGTTTGGTGGTTCTACACAAAATGTGAGTGAATAGGGTGCTTCATGATGTGCATCACCTATCACCCATGTGACTCCAACAGTCTTATGTGCAGCCTTCACCACCCTCTGCAGAGCTTTGCTCTCTTTCAGTAGAGGAGCCACACATTGATGCTGGAACACAGAACATTCTCCATCACACCTCTAAAAGGAGGTGAGGCCTGAGGTCCCAAGTCTTACACGCCTCAACCGTCTGAGGAAGTAGAGCCACTGATGTCCCTTTCTGATAAGACTGGTCAGTGTTGCTATGGTGGAGGAGATGTTGTGGGGACTGGGGGCTTTTGGTCAGGAAGTCTAGAACCCCATCACCCTCATATAATGTTATATCCCCTGAGGGAAATGAAATAGGAGGCAAAACAGGACTTTAAACGTTCCTTAGTATGGAACAATATAGTATCTCAATTTCCATAGTGTTCCTTGGATCTTTTATAAAATGTTCTAGATAACATAGAAAAAACAGATATGCTAATAACATTATGGGCTGATATCACAGATATGGATTATGTCCTTTCTTGGACTAAACTGCAAAGCAGTATTACAAACCTCTTTAGTCTAGACATTGGTTGGACATTGGCCCGATGCATGAATTATGAGTATAAGTGAGGCATAAAAGTGGATGCAAGGTGGGCATTTAACGTTCCTGTATTCACAGAGTGTGTATCAAATATGTCACAGAAAGCATTACAACCCACAGTGGACAGTGCTGGCCATGGGTGCTTGGCACCTTTATTTTAAGAGTGTAGTACATTCAATACATAGTGCAACTCTTACCAGAGCTGGTGAGTTGTGATGAAATCAGACGTTCTGGACGCAGTTCATCACTCCATTTACCTCTCACTTCCCTCTTTCAAAGGGACAGCGTGTGGCTCACGTCTAAAAGTGGCACAAGCTGTGATCTGGAGAATACACATGAATGGCATCACCAGATCTCTCCCCCCTTCAAAAAAAAGAGGAAGGAAACCCTGTCTGCACACTGATGTGAGCATCTATATTTTGAAATACTGGGCATGTGGTTTATAGTCATACTTTGAAGTCAAAGTATGAGGTAAAAGTGCTTTGAAAGTGGAAACGATCTTCAAGTGTAGGTCATTTTAGAATTCCACTGGGATGCCAGTTAATGAGCTCCATCTACCCCATGTCTACAAGTTTGTAGACATCTGCTCATTCAGTATTTCTAATGAGATTAAGGGCCCAACTATGATACCATGCCTTTGATACCTTAGAACTCTACTGAGAAACCAGTGACCAACTTGGAGGACCACCAACAAGCACAGCATCACCAAGCTTATTGACCATTATGACAAATCCCAGTTAGCAAGAGGATGGTATTTTGCTCACCATTTCCTGGCTGGTCCACAACGGGTTAAACAGAGTATTAAATACAACTTTTAATTGGTCACAATATGAGTAATAAGTGAGTGAAGGTACACTGCTAGAGCACCTTTCAAAATACCCAAGGATGCTTTATTAAGAACACCTGGCAACCAATACCCTTGATATTAGAAGACACAGTAAACGATATGTCCCGATACTTTTGTCCATAGCACAGTGTGCAATGATGTGTTTGAATGATGTGTTTGCAATAAGCTTAGTTAACTTGTTAATCGCTGGACAAGTTAAAAATGTTAACACTGTTAAAGGTTAACAGTTTACCAAACACTCCACCTCAGACTCAGCTTCTCCCGTCAGTAAAACCAACGTTCTCCTGCCCTGCACATTTAGTGGATTACCTGCTCCCAACACACCTGATTCTTGAACCAGTTCCGTTCAGGTTTATAAGAGCACTGGTGCTTTTTACCAAACCAAACCGCATTTCCACCAGTTTTAGTGGAACCAAGGTCATGTCACTGAATATGTCAACAACAGAGGATGCTTCACAGTGTCAGTAAATGGAAGGAAATAAATGAAATGAAAAGACAATAGAGTGCAAGGGTGTAGTTTTAGCTTGGACGGAGGTGACGTGTCCCCACCAACTAACCACCAAAAGATTAGTAGGTTTTTCAGAGCACACTGCTGTGGGTGTATCTAGTGGTACAGGAGCAATGACATTCATCTCGTACATCGAAGTCTTCTATGTCTTCTTATTGCCAAAAATTGATCCATGTTTGCTTTTAGGAGATAAGTCCACTTGTGCGCCAGTTGAGTTGAATCAGGTGTGCCTAAATAGGACCGTGGCACTCCAGAACCAGGGTTGCCTCTCGGACTCTCGCTGAAACCAATATAAAGGCATTGCTCAAAGAACACCAAAACACCATAGTGTAGGGCAGGGCAGGCCTAATCCTGAACCATGAACCAATAAATCACAACTCCAGGACGAGGGTTGAGAAGCACTGATACAAGTCAATGCACTTCTACTGTTTAGTTTTATGGCACATTTCTGATTTTGGAGCCAGCTTTAGATTAGTTAACTGCCCCAGGCATACGCCACCTGCCCTGGTCATATGCCACCTGCCAGCCGGTAGCAGCAGTTAGTGTGAAATAGTGACATCCAGCAGTGTGTGGAGGAAGAGGAACACCTTCGGACTGGATCATGAACACAGCCCTGCATGGGGAAATCTGCAGTGACGCCATTGTGGGGCAACAATAAATCACACTGGAATGAGTAATAAGACAATACTGGACTTGATGATCACACAGAACATGTCAAAAAGCACAAGATTTCAAGAGTTCAAACCAGTAGAGACCTTTTCTCCTCTTTAATGTTCGAACATTATTTTGTCTCGATTGGTTTTCTACAGTCATTATCCAACATAGAGACAAAACATCTTAATGAGCCAACTGGCCAAGTATGACAGACCATTAGAACCCTTAAAATCTGATGATTTTAATCTCATAATGGAAATTGCCTTAGTCTTGATTACACATGACTAGCCTTACTGGTCACCAGCAAAAACACCATTTAAAATGCCATGTAGGCCAGGACTAGGCTTACATTCTTGTCTGGTAAACCACCCCTGTCCTATTAGTTGCGAGGTAGGGCCTCCATGGATTACCCGACAAGCCCTGTCTGAAGTTTTGAAGTTCTGACCCAGTCATTTAGCCATCACATTCCGGTTCTTGTCAAAGTGTCTCAGACTCTAAGGCTTGTCCATTTTTCAGCATCAACTTTAAGAACTGACTGTTTACTTGCTGCCTAATAAGTAGATCCCACACTTTGGTAGGTGCCACTGTAACCTGATGATGAAAGTCAACGATAAAAAAGATATTACAATCTCTTAAGAAATGAACACAAGGTGTAATCCCAGTATGACACCACAGGAAGTGTACGTTACCCCGGTTTCCTCTGAAAAACACACATGCGTGGTGAACCGTCCACGATACATTGCCCCCAGTTTTGTGACGGAATGGTTACATGGTACCCTGCATAGGACTGGTGCACTATCCAAGGGGTATCCTTGCCTTATGCCCTTTGATTCCAGGCATACAAAAAAGTGGACAGGAAGGATGGATGTTTTGGTTGTCTGTTGTTGATAAAAGCCTTGGTGCTCTTTACAGAACAGTATAAATCTGTCAGGGTGCTTTGAACTATAACGCACTAAAACAGCCGTACGACCATCATGAAAAGCATGGGATCCCACTGAGGGACAGAGTAACTCTGTCTGTGAATGATCTCTTCACTGTTTACTTTTGCTTAGTTTGCCAGTGCTTTCAAACTGCAGCCAGCAGCTGACCTTGGCACAGCTCATATTACAGGTTTTTGCTCTGAATGACTGCTTTATGGGCTTTGGTCTTTTGTTGAAGAAGGTCGGTTAGGTCTTCTGGCATAACCTAAAACCAGACACAACAGAATTGCAGAACAACAAGTTTGGCCACTTAAAGTCGATTAAAGGTTATAAATGGTTTACCAAAGAATAAACAGTACAAACATAATCTAATTAAAACCCTTTATAGTCACAGTTTCCTGTATGTAGGAAACCTTGTTGTGAATGTCATGTGCCTGTAAAACGTCAGATATCACGTTCTGCAGAAAGCTTGATGTCCCTTTGTCCAAGTGAAGTGCAGCTGTGATCTTCACCACTAATCGCTCAAGACGATCATCAATTCAAACAATGATACTGAAAGTCCATCAACAATAATAAAAAAAAAAAAAACTACAGCCATTGCTTTATTTTCCCGAATCACTGTCCAGTTCACCAAGATCATCCTCATCATCAAAATCCTCAGCTTCGTCATCTGTCCCATGAGGGTCACCTCTCTTCCGCCTGCTGCCTTGCCGTTTCTGATCTGCTTCCTCATTCACCTCCTCCTCTCCCTCCTCCCTGTTCAATCTGCAACAGACAAACAATGCATTGTAAAGGTTTATTTAACATGGTACCAATGCTCACACAGACACTCTCAAAGGCTACTTCACACAGATCGGATTTGAGTGAACGACAAAAACCACACCAAATGTGACCGTTTGGGTTGGATTTGGCTGATCAGATGACAAACAGTAGCCAAATGCATAGCATTTTAAAAGCCTCTCCTTTGACTGCTTGTGATTAGATTTCTTACATCACTTCTGTTGAAGAAATGGCTCCTTTATGGCATCGGCCATGAGCATCGCCTTAATTTTTTTGTTAGTTTGTTATTGTTGTGTGCTCAGCTGACTCCTGTGGGGACACTGTGGTGTCGTGGTTATTACGTATTTGCCAGCTGGGGCAGCGACGTGGGTGGTACTCTGCTCTGCTCATGCACACAATGATGCTGTTCACACTCCGAAAATAATGTTGTCGTGCGTCTCTGACCACCTCTGAATGTGGTTTGAGTGATCAAGTTTCAATGCATCCACAAGATGCGTTGTACCCCGTTCACGTCTGTATTCTGTGCTGGCCAATAATGATCAGATTACTCAGGGGGCCGTTAAGGCTCGGTGTTAACGGGGGTTTCTGATACTCAGTGACTTTTACATCAATAAAATGTCTGCTCCCTGTCTGAAAAACTGAAGAGTGTGTGGCTGTAGCATCAAAGGCACACAACGGAACAGCGAGTTCCGACTCGGTGATGAACCTGTGGGAGTTGAACTTTGGCACGTGTGTCAGCTTAGTAGTGTGAACTGTCAGATACAGGTCACATTAAAAAGAAAGAGAGAACAATATACAAACAATCTGATTTACTGAGAAAAAGATTGGGGCCACTTTACATGTTTTACATCCAACTGTGCAGGACACAAAACTGACCCATACGATAGTCAGCTTTCACCACTGCAGACTAAGCTCCTCGCTTCAGAGCCGAAAACATACACAGGTGTTTCTGTCCATCCTTCCATTTTTTTGGGGTCTAAAATGATGTGACAGTTCTGAGACTAAGCCAGCAAGTCCACACCTCACTGGATGTGTTTGGGATGAACTGAATTGTGAGAAGCAGAAAATGCTTCATGTTCTAAGACTGAACTTTCCTCGATGATGTGACATGCACAGCAGGGCAGAGAGTATTGTTTCCAATACTGCCCACCAGATGGTGCTAACATAACACCTAATCCATGGCTACCAGCTATTCATCTCCCATCCAACACTTCTGACCCAGTTGATCAAGGTGTCTGATATCAGATGTCATAAATGATGTGAGAAATCCACATGCATGGCTGTGCAATCTGGATATTGTTTGTGATTGGATCATCCATTTGAAAAACAAAAATCCAACTTAGTTCAATAGAAAAGCTGGGAAATTTACTGAAAATTTTAATTAAATCATAAAGAAGGTGCTATAAAAGTGAAACTACCGCAGGACTTCATGTACATTTAATCCCATCCATTCATTTTTTATATCCTATTCTTTTATCGGTCAGTTTTGGCAGGAACTTCCCTCACTGCCCTTCAACTTGTTCATTAAGCAGTGACTCCCATCTCACTTCCTGCCTTGGAGGTGACAGGATACACTGTTTGGCTTTGTGAGGACACACAAGGACATTACTTACGAAATGACGACTTCTTCATTCTTTCCACATTTGGCGCACAGCTCCAGTCGGAGTGCACAGGGCTTACACATGATGTGATAGGCATCTTTCACGGTCTTCTGCAGGCACTTAACGCTAGAGGGAGACATAACATTACAAGAGACATAATGAACTGAGGGACTAACGGGTAACATTTTCTTTTTGATTTGCTGTTGCCAACACTTCTCAATATTAAGCTGATTAAGGTGACTTTACACCAAAAAGATCCTACATTACAAAGTCAAGAACCTAAGATTAGGCTTCCATACTGATGGTGTGTAATCCAAAATCTCGGCACCCCGGGACATAATTTCTGTTAGTGTAAATAGAGCTGAGATCTCATCTCCAGAAGACAGAAAATGAATGAAAACATTCTTTTCCAAAAAGAGCAGAATATGTTTAGTTCTATGATCACTGATCATTGTTTAAGCATATTTAATTTTCCACCTTAAACAGACCATGTGATTAATACGAATGTTTATTATAAATAATTATTAATATGAATGTTTATTGTTATGAATATTTATTATGAATGTTATTATTATGAATGCTTATTAATGTTTATTATGACTATAATTATGAATGTTTATTATAATGTGATTATCATGAATGTAAATTATTACACCAATGTATGAATTATGGATGTTTATTATAAACATGTTTCTTCTTCTTCTTCTTTTGTGCTGCTCCCTTTAGGGGTCGCCACAGCGGATCATCTGCCTCCATCTTGCCCTATCCCCTGCCTCCTCTACTGTTACACCAACCATCTCCATGTCCACCTTCACTACATCCATAAACCTTCTCTGAGATCTTCCTCTTCTCCTTCTGCCCGGCAGCTCCATCTCCAACATTCTTTATCCAATATATCCACTATTCCTCCTCAACACATGTCCAAACCCTCTCAACCTGGCCTCTCTGACTTTATCTCCAAACTGCTCCACCTTCACTGTCCCTCTGATCTGCTCATTTCTAATCTTATCCATCCTCATCACTCCCAACAAAAAACTCAGTGTCTTCATCTCCACCACCTCCAGCTCAGCCTCCTGTCTTTTAGACAGAGCCACAGTCTCCAAACCAGACATCATATCAGGTCTCACTACTGTCTTTAAACCTTCTCTTTCACTCTTGCTGCTCTCCTTCTGTCACACATCAGCCCTGACACCCATCTCCACCCATGCCATCCTGCCCGCACCCTCTTCTTCACCGTCCATTGCTCTGGATGGTTGACCCAAGATATTTGAAGTCATCCACCTTTATGACCTCTACTCTTTGCATCTTCACCTTTCCACCTGCCTCCCTCTTATTCACACACGTATCCCATCGTCTCTACTGACCTTCATTCCTCTCCTCTCCAGTGCAAACCTCCATCTCTCCAGGTTCTCTTCCACCAGCTCTCTACTCTCACCAAACTTTACAATGTCATTTGCAAACATCATGGTCCATGTAGCCTCCTGTCTGACCTCATCTGTCAACCTGTCCATCACCAGTGCAAACAAGAAGGGGCTCAAAGCTGATCCCTGATGTAACCCTACCTTCACCATGAAACCATTTGTCACTCCAACTGCACACCTCACCACTGTCTCACTATCCTCATACATGTCATGCACCACCCTCACATACCTTTCAACCTTTCAGCTACACCTGATTTCCTCATACAGTACCACATTTCCTCTCTTGGCATCCTATCATACGCCTTCCCTAGATCCACAAAGACACAATGTAGCTCCTTCTGACCTTCTCTGTACTTCTCTACCAACATTCTCAACGCAAATATTGCATCTGTGTTGCTCTTTCTGGGCATGAAACCAAACTGCTGCTCACTGATCTGAACCTCTCACCTTAGCCTCGCTTCAACAACTCAATGAAAAAACAATGAATATGTTTATTATTATTAAAGTTTATTATTATTAAAGTTTATTGTTATAAATGTATTTTGAATTATGATTGTTATGACTGTGATCGTTATGAATATGACTTATGGCTGTGATTGTTATGGCTGTGATTGTTATGGCTGTTTATTGTTATGGCTGTGATTGTTATGGCTGTGGTCGTTATGAAAGTGATTGTTATGACTCTTATAAACAAGGCTGGTCCAGCTGAATGTCTCAGGCTGGTCCTGGGGATCTTCTCACCATCTCCGAGGCTGGCTGAGGAACTTGTATTTGTTGTATCTGACCTTCCACTCCACGATATCTTTGCAGTGTTGGCACAGACCGTCGTGGACCTTCGCGTTTGCTTTCTGGGCGGAGTAGAAGCTGGACATTAGAGTCTTGAAGGTCTTCATAGTGTGTGTATGTGTGTGTGTGTGTGTGTCTCCTTACCTTCACCTGAGGGCTCGCTCCGTGTTTGTCGTTCTTAAAAGCGACCACGTTCTGGTACTTCTGCCCCCGAGACGCGCTACCCTTCTTGGAGCTCATTTCAGGGGCAGTTCTGTGATCAGACGAAAGAACCCGGAGAACCTGGCCAGACTGGAAAACCTGATCAGACTGCAGAACCTGGTGGTTTCTGAAGACGCGTGGAGCCACAGCATGGTTTTCCGGGTGACGTCACGCAACTACCCCGGATGTAAACACTGTCACGCTGTGGTTCTAAACTTTTATCATTAATTTAAAAAAAAAACAATGTTTCTATAATTCTGAGACTTTACTGATGATTTACTAAAAAATAAAGATGATTTACTGAAACATAAAAAGTGATTTACTGAAAAATAAAGATGATTTACTAAAAAATAACGATGATTTACTAAAAATAAAGATGATTTACTAAAAAATAACGATGATTTACTAAAAATAAAGATGATTTACTGAAAAATAAAGATGATTTACTAAAAAATAACGATGATTTACTAAAAATAAAGATGATTTACTGAAAAATAAAGATGATTTAATGAAACATAAAAACGATTTACTGAAAAATAAAGATGATTTACTGAAAAATAAAGATAATTTAATTAAACATAAAACGATTTACTGAAAAATAAAGTTGATTTACTGAAACATAAAGATGATTTACTGAAAAATAAAGATGATTAACTGAAAAAATAAAAAAGTTGATTTACTCAAACGTAAAAAGTGATTTACTGAAAAATAAAGATGATTTACAGAAAAATAAAGATGATTTAATGAAACATAAAAACGATTTACTGAAAAATAAAGATGATTTACTGAAAAATAAATTGATTTACTGAAAAATAAAGATGATTTACTGAAACATAAAAATGGTTACTGAAAAATAAAATTGTTTCAAGAAGCGTAAAAAGTGATTTACAGAAAATAAAGATGATTTACTGGAAAATAAAGATGATTTACTGAAAAATAAAAGATTACTGAAACGTAAAAAGTGATTTACTGAAAAATAAGATGATTTACTGAAAATAAAGATGGTTACTGAAAAATAAAAGTTGATTTACTGAAAAATAAAGATGATTTACTGAAACATAAAAATGATTTACTGAAAAATAAAGATTAGTTACTGAAACGTAAAAAGTGATTTACTGAAAAATAAAGATGATTTACTGAAAAATAAAGTTGGTTACTGAAGCGTAAAAGTGATTTACTGAAAATAAAGATGATTTACTGAAAAATAAAGTTGGTTACTGGAAACATAAAAAGTATGATTTACTGAAAAATAAAGATGATTTACTGAAACATAAAAATGATTTACTGAAAAATAAAGATGATTTACTGAAACATAAAGATGATTTTCTGAAAAATAAAGTTGGTTAATTAAACATAAAAGCGATTTTGAAAAATAAAGTTGATTTACTGAAAAATAAAGATGATTTACTGAAAAATAAAGTTGATTTACTGAAACATAAAGATGATTTACTGAAACATAAAGATGATTTACTGAAAAATAAAGATGATTTACTGAAACATAAAGATGATTTACTGAAACATAAAAATGATTTAATTAAACACTTAAAAAACGATTTACTGAAAAATAAAGTTGATTTACTGAAAAAATAATTGATTTACTAGAAAGCGTAAAAATGATTTACAAAAATAAAATGATTTACAGAAAAATAAAGATGATTTAATGAAACATAAAAACGATTTACTGAAAAATAAAGTTGATTTACTGAAACATAAAGATGATTTACTGAAAAATAAAGATGATTTACTGAAAAATAAAGTTGATTTACTGAAAAACAAAGTTGATTTACTGAAAAATAAAGATGGTTAATAGAAAATAAAAGTTAATTTACTGAAAAATAAAGATGATTTACTGAAAAATAAAGATGATTTACTAGAAAAATAAAGTTGATTTACTGAAAGCGTAAAAGTGATTTACTTTGAAATAAAAGATTATTTACTGAAACGTAAAAAGTGATTTACTGAAAAATAAAGATGATTTACTGAAACATAAAAATGATTTACTGAAAAATAAAGATGATTTACTGAAAAATAAAGATGATATACTGAAAAATAAAGTTAATTTACTGAAACGTAAAAAGTGATTAACTGAAAAATAAAGATGATATACTGAAAAATAACGATGATTTACTAAAAATAAAGATGATTTACTGAAAAATAAAGTTGATTTACTGAAACGTAAAAAGTGATTTACTGAAAAATAAAGATGATTTACTGAAAAATAAAGATTATTTACTGAAACATAAAAAGTGATTTACAGAAAAATAAAGATTATTTACTGAAACATAAAAAGTGATTTACTGAAAAATAAAGATGATTTAATGAAACCTAAAAATGATTTACTGAAAAATAAAGATGATTTACTGAAACATAAAGATGATTTACTGAAAATAGATGATTTAATTAAACATAAAAGCGATTTACTGAAAAATAAAGTTGATTTGAAAAATAAGATGATTTACTGGAAACATAAAGATGATTTACTGAAAAATAAAGATAGTTTAATTAAACATAAAAGCGATTTACTGAAAAATAAGTTGAGGATTTACTGAAAAAGAAATAAAGATGATTTACTGAGAAAATAAAGATGATTTTCTGAAAAATAAAGATGATTTAATTAAACATAAAACAATTTTAATAAGTTGATTTGCAGAAAAATAAAGATGATTTACAATAAAGTTGATTTACTGAAGTATAAGATGATCTACTGAAAAATAAAGATGATTAACTGAAAATAAAGTTGATTTACTATAGAAGCGTAAAAAGTGATTTACTGAAAATAAAAGGTAGTTTTAAGAAAATAAAGATGATTTAATGAAACATAAAACGATTTACTGAAAAATAAAGTTGATTTACTGAAACATAAAGATGATTTACTGAAAAATAAAGATGATTATTGAAACATAAAAACGATTTACTGAAAAATAAATGATTTTTGAAAAATAAAGTTGATTTACTGAAAAGTAAAGTTGATTTACTGAAAAATAAAGATGATTTAATATTAAGTTGATTTACTGAAAAATAAAGATGATTTACTGAAAAGTAAAGATGATTTACTGAAGCGTAAAAAGTGATTTACTGAAAAATAAAGATGATTTACTAAAAAGTAGAAGATGGTTATTAAAATAAAAGATGATTTACTGAAAATAAAGATGATTTAATGAAAAAATGAAGATTATTACTGAAATGTAAAAAGTGATTTACTGAAAAATAAAGATGATTTATTGAAAAATAAAGATTATTTACTGAAAAATAAAGTTGATTTACTGAAAAATAAAAGATGATTTACTGAAAAATAAAGATGGTTACTGAAAAAATAAAGTTGATTTACTAGAAAAATAAAGATGATTTACTGAAAAATAAAATGATTTACTGAAAAATAAAGATGATTTATTGAGCATAAAACGATTTACTGAAAAATAAAGATGATTTAATGAAACATAAAGATGATTTGAAAAATAAAGTTGATTTGCAAACATAAGATGATTTACTGAAAAATAAAGATGATTTACTGAAAAATAAGTTGATTTACTGAAGCGTAAAAGTGATTTACTGAAAAATAAAGATGATTTACTGAAATAAAGTTGATTTACTGAAACGTAAAAAGTGATTTACTGAAAAATAAAGATGATTTACTAAAAAATAACAATGATTTACTAAAAATAAAGATGATTTAATGAAACATAAACACGATTTACTGAAAATAAAAGATGATTTACTGAAAAATAAAGATTATTTACAAACAAAAAAGTGATTTACAAAATAAGTTGTTTACTGAAAAGTAAAAAAGTGATTTACTGAAAATGTAGATGATTTGCTGATAAATAAAGATTATTTACTGGAAACATAAAAAGTGATTATAGAAAAATAAAGATGATTTACTGAAAAATAATGTTGGTTACTGAAAAATAAAGATGATTTAATGAAATAGGCAAGTTACTGAAAATAAAGATGATTTACACAAACATAAGATGATTTACTGAAAAATAAAGATGATTTAATTAAACATAAAAGCGATTTGCTGAAAAATAAGGATTTGGTTACTGAAAAGAAATAAAGATGATGATTTACTGAAAAATGATTGATTTATGAAACATAGAGATAGTTTAATTAAACATAAGATGATTTACTAGAAAAATAAAGAGATGATTTAATTAAACATAAAAACGTTTCTGCTATGAAAAATAAAAGTTGGTTACTGTAAAGATGATTTACTGAAAAATAAAGTTGATTTACTGAAACATAAAGATGATTTACTGAAAAATAAAGATGATTTACTGAAAATAGGTGATTTACTGAAGCGTAAAAAGTGATTTACTGAAAAATAAAGATGATTTACAGAAAAATAAGATGATTTAATGAAACATAAAAACAGGTTACTGAAGAAATAAAGTTGGTTACTGAAACATAAAAGTGATTTACTGAAATGTAAAAGTGATTTACTGAAATAAAGATGATTTACTGAAATGTAAAATGTGGTTACTGAAACATAAGATGATTTACTGATAAATAAAGATGGTTACTGAAACATAAAATGATTTACTGAAAAAATAAGTTGGTTACTGAAATGCAAAAAGTGATTTACTGAAAAATAAGATGATTTACTGAAACAGGAAAATGATTTACTGAGACTTAAAAACAATTTACTGAAAAATAAAGTTGATTTACTGAAACATAAAAACAATTTACTGAAAAATAAAGATAATTTACTGGAAACATAAAATGATTTACTGAGACTTAAAGAAGTTTACTGAAGCGTAGATGATTTGCTAGAAACATAAAGAGGATTATAAGAAGATTTACTGAGACTTAAAATGATTTACTGAGACTTAAAAAAACAATTTACTGAAAAATAAAAGTTGATTTACTGGAAACATAAAAAACAATATATGAAAAATAAAGATAATTTACTGAAACATAAAATGATTTGCACAGGACTTAAAAGGATTTATAAGCGTAAAAGATGATTTACTGAAACATAAAGAGGATTATAAGAAGATTTACTGAGACTTAAAATGATTTACTGAGACTTAAAAATAATTTACTGAAACATAAAAGATGATTTGAAGTAAATAAGATGATTTACTGAAACATAAAAATGATTTACTGAAAAATAAAGTTGATTTACTGAAAAATAAAGATGATTTACTGAAACATAAAAACAATTTACTGAAAATAAAGATCGTTACTGAAACATAAAATGATTTACTGAGACTTAAAAATGATTTACAGAGACTTAAAATGATTTACTGAAACATAAAATGATTTACTGAAAAATAAAGACGATTTACTGAAAAATAAAGACGATTTACTGAAACATAAAGATGATTTACTGAGACTTAGAAACAATTTACTGAAACATAAGATGATTTATAGAGAACATAAATGTTTACTAGAGCATTAAAACGATTTACTAAAAAATAAAGATGATTTACTGAAACATAAAGATGATTTACTGAGACTTAAAAATTATTTACTGAAATGTAAAAACGATTCTGAAAAATAAAGATGATTTACTGAAACATAACGATGATTTACTGAGACTTAAAAACAATTTACTGAAAAATAAAGATTATTTACTGAGACTTAATGATTAACTGTGTGTTTGTGTATATATATATATATATATATATATATATATATATATATATATATATATATATATATATATATTTTTTTGTGACCTCGATGTATGGTATTTTATGGCCTCAGTGTTTATTGCGACCTCAATATATTGTTTGTGGCTTCTGCTTGCATTATGTTGTGACCTTAATATATTATATTTTGGCCTCTATATATTATTTTATGGCCTCAATATATTATTTTGTGGCCTAAATATATATCTTTTGTGGTCAACATATATTATTTTGTGACCTCAATACATTGTTGGCCTCTACATATATATTTTTACCTCTGTATATTATTTTGTGATGTCAATATATTATATTTGTGACACTCAGTATATATTATTTGTAGCTAGATATATTATTTGTAGTCTCAATTTATTATTTTACTGACCAAAATATATTATTTTAAGTCCTCAATATATTATTTGGCCTCTACATATTATTTAGCTGACCTCTATGTAGTATTTTCTGACATCAATATATTATCTTTAGTATTTATCAGTATATATTATTTGTGTAGATATATTTATTTTGTGGCCTCAAATATTATTTTATTACTAATATATTATTTTATGTTCTCAATATATTACTATGTGGCCTCAGTATATTTTTGTAGCCTCTATATATTATTTTGTGGTCTATACATTATTATGTGTCCTCAATATATTATTTTGTGCCCTCTATATTATCTCCATATTATTTTGTGCCCAGTAGAATCTTAAATGTGGCCTCTATATATTTTTATGAGGCCTTTATATCTTATTTTATGGCCTCTATGTATATTGTGGTCTATTATATATACATATTTACACACACTGAAGTGCCCTTGAAGGGCACGTGTGCTCACTGCCCCCTGGAGTGTGTATGGGTTAAATGTGGAGTGTATTCCTGTGTGTGCACAAGACAGTGGGTCAAATCAGTATAATCAATGTTGTATAAACACACACACACACACACACACACACACACACACACACACACACACATATATATATATATATATATATATATATATATATATATATATATATATATATATATATATATATATATATAGTGGTCTATATACGTTTCTATATTCAGTATATCTTGTAGTAGTATATATAAACTGTATGTAGTAGTATATATAAACTGTATGTAGTAGTATATATAAACTGTATGTATATAGAAACGCAGTGATTGGAATAGGAGACTTAAGAGGTGTTCAGGTTAAGGTTGATTTTAATGTGTCTTAAATGTTAGAAACCTGTGTTTACGTTTCTCAAGACTGATTCGCTCCCATTGGAGACGCGGTATCGTGTAGTAAGCGCTGATTGGCTCGCCCCCACGTCACTCAACCTACTTGCGCTTTTTCTCGCAGCTGATTGGCGGGCGCGCAGCAGCGTGACGTGCGGATTTGGTGGTTCCTCAGTGCGGGAGAGACGGGCTTCCAGCGGAACCCTGCGCCGGTCGGGGAGAACGGGACGGCGGACATCGGTCCTGCGGCGCAGTGCTACTCGGAGATCCGACACGTGGATGATTGTGGCCACATGTGGACGAGCTTCGCGGCACTGCAGCGGTCGGAGGACGGTGCGAGAAGAGGCTCGAGGCGGCGTAACGTTACAGCTGCGCGGCGGCGGAGCAGTGACCGGCCGGCCGGCGCACCGCGGCGGATTCCACCGCAGCGACCCGCAGCGACCTGCTCCCCGTCTGCGGAGGGCAGCGTCGACACGCCCCGCCGAACGAGCCGCGGGAACGGGAGTCTCACCCGGAGATCGAGCCGGTAACCGGACAGAGCGGCGTTACAGCCCGAGAGAGTTTCCTACAGGTATCTGTTCAGTCGCGTTACCTAGAGATCACACACAGCAGGACTCTTATTTTATTATTATTATTATTATTATTATTATTATTATTATTATTATTATTATTATTTGTATGAATATTTATTTATATTATTATTAACTACAGATCCACACCAGGACCTTCATAAACACCATGAACCATAAGCATATTGATTTATATTATTTTTTGTATTATTATTTATTAGTGTTTGTGCTCAGGATCTTCAGAAACACCAGTCTAATTGATATTATTATTCATTTATATTATTCCTTTATTACGGTTTGTCTTTAGGATCTTTGTAAATATATTCCTTCAGTGTTTGGATCTGGTCATCCAAGCGAGAGCATACCCTATGCTGGTCAGCCATCTGGTTGACCACAGTGTATGTTTTCATGACCATCTTCACAGGATGGTTGACCTGTCTGACCTGCTTTGTTGGGAGAAGCCAATTGACCAGCTGGTTATGTTTTCATTAATGTTGCTGGACAAGCTGGTCATGCTTGTAAACCAGACAAACCTTCAGGCCAAATAATCAACCAGACTCCAGTGAAAACGCACCCTATGCTGGTTGACCAGTACAGTATGGTTTCATTGATTTTGGACAAGCTGTTTGAGCACCTTGGTCATCCTGGTCATCGAACTATTCATACATGGTTGACCAGCTTGGCCCGGGTGGTAATGCTTGTAATCCAGCCAACTACAATGATGTGTTGGCCAGTACTGCAATAGTGAAGCTGGTTGATCACTTTGGTCAAGCTGGTCATGGTTTTGGATCAGTGTGGTCAGTCAAACTCAAACAGATGTACCTTATGCTGGTGAAGTGCTAAAACGGTCCATCGTCTTTAAGTGCTCAGGCTGTTTTTTCAGCAGGATGAAGTGGGTTAATTGAAATAGTGGGATGGTCTAACCTGAGGTCATTTCTGTCTTCTTGAATGAATGTCTTCAGCTTAAAAGGTCAAGCTATAATGCTATAAATTACCTTATCTAATCTTAAACAGGTTGCTTGTATGAATGGAATCTTCTGGCCATGGTGAAAAATGTTCTCGCTCACAATAATGAATGTGTTCGTCAGCAGCTGTGACTCACACGGGTGTTAAGCATGTGTGTGTACTAGACCATGGAGGGTGTTTTACACCAAGCTGACTTTCTCAGCTGGATAATTTAAGTCCAAACTGAAGACTGTTAATTATGAATGTTCCTTACATTGGCTTTGAGATCCAAGATGGCAAACGAATCTGCGATATTTGAAGGGTTCTGTTGCTTATCTGTGATGCTTATGGTGGTGTTTTCTGTACGCCAACTTGAACTTGAAAATGAGGACTGAGCAGGAGAAACGGCCCTCAGCTGTTCTCCTGTTGGACGTAGTTTGGCTTCCAGACACTGAGATCCAGGAGCTTCTCCAACAGAGCAGAGAAAGATCAAGACCGTTCTGCTGTTCCACAGGTTTGACTGAGCTTTCTGGCTAAACTGAGAAATAGTTCTTTGTGAAAAGCCCCTCTGAGACCAATGTTTGCTTCTTCATCAAACGCACCACCTCAGAAATCTACATCCACGTAGTGGTGACGTAGACAACTATGATTGCTCCACTTGGAATCATCTTCCTTCGCATCCTTTTTTAAGTTTGATTGGATGAACATGGACCATGAAACCTTTACAATCAAGCATCTTTCAACAGAATACTCAGTTGACCATCACGATAGACGCCAACACTGTTTAACTCCTGCCAAGGTCATGGTTTGGCCTGGGTTTCGGGGGATGTAGACCCGGATATTTTGTAATGAGTCCTGAACCTTATACCAGCAGTCCCTCTCCTGCCATCTTACTGCGATACGTAAATGAATTTGACTGCCGGGAGACCCCAGATTAAACTGAAATGAACACGCAAACCCCTGCTGGCTGGTTTCTATGCTTAGTACTGTATTAATCAAGTTCAGGTTGAAGGGAATGAGATGCAACCGAAAGATGGAACAGTTGCTGATCTGTTCACGTTGGCCTTATCGTTGGGGATTTTGCTGCCTGGAATGCTTGCACTCAAGAGACGGAAGTGCCAGTGTGGCTGAGAGTGCCTCAGGGAATGCTGAACTGCAGTGTGAGTCAGTCTAATTCCAGGACTCCAGTGCTGAAACTGGTCCCATATAGCGATAAGCACTGAGCTGTGCCTTGGAGGAACGGAAGTCAGGTTTAGACTGGCTTGGTGTTGGATATGCAAAGTTGTGACAGGTTTGAGGTGTGTCGAGAATACGAGGGTGATTAACGTAATGCTGAACTGGAGGCTGTGAAGTGCTTCTTGAACCCTGAGGAACCGTATAAATGGACTGTTTTAATGGATTTGGGAAGTGACCTCACTAGCTTTTCTTAACTCCTCTAGATGACTGTTATGAAAACACCAAAGGCTGTTTTCCTAGACTGAGTGATGGCAAATGGCCTCTGACCTCACATTCAGACCAAGGCTTTCTAATCTCTGTGCAGGAAACTGCCCACGGAGTAGCATTCTATAACGGCGTTCTATGTGCTGAGCTAACCTATACGTCACTGCGGGTTCTTTATGGATATGGAGTTTTTCTTAAACCTTTTCCCAGGAATGATATTTTTAGGACTTCCTAATCTCTATTGTCAGGAGGTCACTGTGGCCCCCGGTTTGATGATTCATGCTGACTCATGAGCTAGATAATTGGTGGATGAGCTTCCATGAGGTTTAGTCCCCAGAAAACAAGTTGTACATTGTGATGCCGAGGAAACGGAGTGGTCTGTTTGGTAGCCTGCTGTTGATTGTCCTCATCTCACATCTTGCCCCTCTTTGACAATGATTTCAGGATGAATCACCTTTCCCTGAGTGAGCTCTGCTGTCTCTTCTGCTGCCCGCCATGCCCAAGCAAGATCGCCTCCAAGCTGGCCTTCCTGCCCCCGGAGCCCACCTACACGCTCATGTGTGACGAGAGCGGCAGCCGCTGGACACTGCACCTGTCCGAGCGTGCCGACTGGCAGTACTCTGCACGTGAGAAGGATGCCATCGAGTGCTTCATGACGCGGACGTCTCGGGGAAATCGCATTGCTTGTATGTTTGTCCGGTGCTCACCCAACGCCCGCTACACACTGTTGTTCTCCCACGGCAACGCCGTGGACCTGGGCCAGATGAGCAGCTTCTACATTGGCCTTGGCTCACGGATCAACTGCAATGTCTTCTCTTACGACTACTCGGGTTATGGGGCCAGCTCGGGCAAGCCCTCTGAGAAGAATCTGTACGCAGATGTGGATGCCGCCTGGCAGGCTCTTCGAACAAGGTGAGGAGGGCTCAATTTAGGGCTCGAAACGTTTGACCACGTTTGTCGGTGTTTGTCAGGCTCACCTTTGTTCTTTCTTAATTTGATTAAACCTCAATCAGGCACACACAGCACAGCAAGGTCCACTGGGGTCAGCACGCAGCATTCTTTTAAAATCAAGGGTCACAATGGGCAGTTTTTTAAACCTTTGCAGCAGTAACGGCCTTTACTCTTCTCCAATAGCCTTTCACTAAATCTTAGAATATTGCTGCAAGGATTTGATTGCATTTGACCATGACCACATTAGTGAGATCAGGTCCTGATAATGGATGATAAGTTACAGCTCAGAATATCCGACTCAAACGTATCCTAGAAGTACTGGTTGGATCTCCAGCCCACTCAGCACACTGAGAAGTCGGTTCCACTGCTCCCCTCTGTTTACACGGTAGAATTGGGCATCCAGTCGTATGAACACCTTTGACTTGAACATATTTAAACTCATGGACATTTGATCTTCATTGTAACTGTACTGAGCGAGGTAAGTGATATGATAAACAATTAAGAAATGTCTTTAAAAAACAGTTGTAAAGCATAAATAAAAGAAATGCAGTTTTCATACATCAGTCTTTCTATGGTGGAGAGATCTCCAGGCTCTGCTGGAGCAAAGCAGCCCTAAACCATGACACTTCCACCCCCATGCTTCACAGCTGGTATGAGGTTCTTGCGCTCGAATGCTGTTAGGTTTGTGTCAGATGTCTTCTGTTACTGTGCCCAAATAATTCAACTCTGGATTCATCTGTCCAAAGCACATTGTTCCAGAAGTCCTACTCTTTGTCCAGATGTTCTCAGGGAAACTTTAGTCTTGCCCTGATGGGCAAGTCTTGCCTTGCCTCGCCTCCTTGCTCGCCGCCCATGAAAATCTAACTTGTTTGGTCTCTTTGATGGTAGATGCTGCACTTTGACAACTGTGGCGAGAGCTACCTGTAGGTCCTGTGATGACATTTTTGGATTGTTGGCGATCTCTCTATGCGTTTTGTGGTTCTGCTCTTGAGCTGAACTTGCTAGGACGGTCTGATCTGGCCATGTTGGCAGTTGTTTAAAATGTTCTGCATCTACAACTTTCTTTCCGAAGGCCTCTGAGGGCACTTTGGATCTCGACGTGGTGATCCCACTCATTTTAGATAAGACAGCCGTGTCCAAAGTCCTCTAATGATGGTCTAATCATTTGCAGCTGATGTGCGGCACCTGATTAGAATTTTAGTCATTTTAAGTAGTAATAAATGTGGAGCTTGTGATCTAACTGCCATCAGAAGAAAATTGCATTTTTAACATGATGATAAACATTTCTTCACTTGTGTTTGTTGCCTCAATCTCTGAATATAGTTGAAATGAAGACTGAACATCCAGACGTAGACGTATGTTCAAAAGTCCAAGCCGTCATTTTATCAGTATAGCAGCAAAGATGTGGATCGGTTCCTGCATTTATTCATACTCGATGAATTAACACGCTGTCCTCACGTGCATGCCCATCTACAAACCAGTCGTCGAGGACAGGGAGACTTGCGACGTGAATCCAAAAACGAACTGGCTGAAATGTACACAATGTAACAGACATGAACCTTGGAGTTAAAGTCATGTTTTTACCTCCAAACAGTGTCGCCAGTCCTCACAGTCCTACACAGCAAATCAAACCACGTTTGTCATGCCACAGTGCACATGTGGAAGAAGGCCGTTCACCATAATCATTATTGACTCATCGTACAGTATATGGAAATGACCTCAATCTGGTCAAGAAGAGGCCGTTAATGTGAACGAGCCAGTGTGTCGACGTTGTTTAAAAACAGGGGTTTAAATTTACTTAATAAATTAAATGTTTGTATATTACAGTTCAATTTGTCTGCTCCCTTGCTCTGCTCCGCCCCCTGCTCTCAGCTCCTCCTCTACTCTGCTCCCCTCAGCCGCTCACGGTCTCTCATACACATCATGGCGGGGGTTTAAGAGTTCAAGCGATAACGGATTTCAGTGTTCGATTTCAGCTGATTGGCGATTCACGATGTGAAAAATACATCAGGATATTTTCTTTTTGTCCATATCACCCAGACCTTAATGCACACATTAACATACACTCCGCATCCCCTATTACACTGTTGCAATTATGGCCGGACAACATGACTCTCGATTTGCTTAGGAGAAAATGACCATGTGCATTATGATATGATTGATATGAAACCGAGTACTCAGTTTCAGTGTTTCAGCAGAAACCCATCACGCTGTTTGTTTAAATAGTAACATTTAATTACAATGTTTCTACCCCATATGAGGTTCCACACACAAAGTAGCTGGATTTAGTGGTATTTGTGATGTATTGCCCAGCCCTGGTTCTAATACACAACTGTTAATAAGTTAGGAAATGTACAGAGGTGCCTGTTTCTGCTTGCATATAAAGGAGAGGGTCAGCGAGTCTTGCGGTGTGCAGTGCGACTGGGCTGTTGGTTCCAGTTGGACGGGGAACTGCAGACAGCTGGTTTCAGAACAGCTTACTTTTTGAGTGCTTGCGATTTTCTTAAGGCTGTAAAAAGGTTTTCTGCGTTCATCTGTGCGCACCTATCATCCCCTTCCTGAACATTTGTTGGGGTCAGCTGATATATAGTTCTCACTCACTCCACAGTGGTTGTTCACCATTTTACACACACACACACACACACACACACACACACACACACACACACACACACACACACACACACACACACACACACACACAGAAAGGCTTTGAGGCTGTAATTATTATTGACCCCCAGTCCCCCAACCCTTCCCCCACTTCCTCAACTGTACATCCCATTGGCTGAGTGACATTAACTTGAAACTGCAGAAGAATCGCCGACAAACAAGTTTCATTTCAAGACAGTTCAGCAGAGAAACTCTGACTTGCGCCACATACAGACCGTGTCCACATACAGTGTCCACATACAGTGTCCACATACAGTGTCCACATACAGTGTCCACGTACAGACAGTGTCACATGCATTGGCTTTGTGCATGTGTGTGTATGCACACTAGGTATGCTTATGGGTCACGAGAACCTAATACTGCTGAATACAGCTCTGTGATGTAGCTAAAGATTGCGTTGTTCAGGCAAGAGAAACAGAAAATACAAAGAGGCTTTGTGTGTGTGAGCGCATGAACGCTTCAGTAGGTCTACGCCACAGCAGCTTATGGGTGTATGTGTTCGTCATGGGGTCTACACTATGTGTGGGTGTATGTTAAAATGTGTGTGTGTGTGTGTGGTGTCAGCAAGCACAGCTGATGCTCTTCAACACTGTCTGTCCCGCTTTGACAAACCGTGTCCCTGAGGGCCACCCAGGCCAGAAACCCGACATCTCCTAACAGCATCTCTTTCTCCAGTCCAAACTCAGACACTGAGACTCGGGTTGTAGGACTGTTTTAGGACGGACACCATCGTCAACTGTTGTGACATCAGGTACTGGAGTTTCCACCATTTTCAATTGAATTACAGTCCAGTTTGAAAGTAGGACAGTCACCATTATTAATAAACGCTGGCACCTGAATCACTGTCTGAACCTGAATCAGGCCAGTTTCCACAGAAACTGTTTAGAATGAATGTCTGTTCTGATTCTGTCACAAATCCAGCCTGAAATAGTGCAGAATTCCTTGCAGTGGAACGTCGTTTAAGGATTAACAGTAGGTGACGACAGAAAATGTAGACGGTTACATCAAGAGCAGTCACACGGGGTCCAAGCACAGTCCATCATTAGGAGACCAGAAGAACACACACAAACTAAAAATGCATTTAGTTTTTAGGAAAGTATTGTGAAACAGAAATGGTGTCCCACCATGATTAGGTCTTAATCTGGTATTTGGTATTAAAGCAGGAGTCAAAAATATACAGATTATTACATATTAGTCCACTTTGACAGTATAATTACGACTGGTTATGAGTTTGAATGGTAAAAAAAATGTTTAAATATTGATGGTCTGCTTGCTACAAATCTTAAATATGCATAATTAAGATGCAACACAAGACGTTAAATACTATATGCAAGTGATTCAACTGTGACTGAACTTCTCCAGATGATCATGCAAACTTTTAACACTGTCTCTCAGCCGGTGTGAAAGTGTGAAATATCAACACTACTGTGTTCACACATCAGGTAAAAGTGCCACAGGTTCGATCTTTTATTCATAGGTCACCCGGATGTGTTGTCTGTGTGGCAGTGTGAACGGGAACAAATACACTGAGTCCGACATTCCCAGTTCTGGTGTGGATGGGCCACTTTCATATCTGGTAGTGACTTTTATGTCCGTGCAACTCGACATTCCTAAATGTGAGGTGAAAGGGAAAATGGATGACTGCAGTTCTTATCCTGCTGCATGCAAAACGTAAGCCATCTAGCTGACTTAACAGAATTGGAACCAAGTGTTCTCCTCCAAGCGTGTTGAGCTCCAAGTACAACCACAGACAATTCCAGTTTAAATAAATTTGAGTCACTGGATGATGAACACTTTGCTTTATTGGGAGAGTATCGTATTTCTCTGTTTACTTTCACTGACTGTTTATCAGAATAATTCATATTTGAACTGGTTATAGAAACGTCCTCAGTATGTATCCAGCTCATCAGTGAACAGTACTGAACAGTAACTGCTGATCTGGAATCGACCATCTGTATGACTGTAGCTCCACACCACTGAAAGGCCCAGACTGCTCCTAGATCAGCAGCATTATTAACATGGAAATTCAGAAAGACTCCAGGATTCTGACCGCAGCTCTGCTAAAGTAGTCTGACTGTGACTGTGTGTTAAGGCTTTCCTTTCCCCTTTGGAGGGGAAGATGATGTTACACTGCTCAATTTGAGTTTTTGCAATGTTTGGGGGAAAATTAAGAAGGTCAACATTCTGTGTTGAGGTTAGGGATATCTCCAAAGGTTCAAATAATCATTAACAAATAAAGTAGTACACCTCCAACTTTTTCTAGGTCCAGTTTCTGAAAAGCTTGGTAGAATTTACATTGTTTTGCATGGTTGAGTGAGTGTATTAATGTGATCTGGTCCTCAGTAGATACCTACCAACAGTAGTCCAAAGAGAATCTGATCAAAAGTTGGTGATGTTGGAAAATGTGCATCTCGTCTGGATGGATTCAGCAGAAGAGCTACAGTAGCACAGGTCTCAGAAATGTGTAATGATTAAAGTTATGGGAGGAACAACTTGCAATATGCGTCTCCTACTGTGTAGCTCCAGACCTGTGGAAGCTTCTGGACTGGACCTTGGAGAAATGGATGTAGGCTGCCTGAGAGTAGTTATTTTTATCTGGCTGTAAAGCAGCATTATGCAAGAATTGTTCCTCCTGGGCTCCCCCTACAGTCAGGAAGTGGAAGTCGGTCTTTGAGATGCCCCTTACGAAGGGCAGATATATACATGCATTTCTGGACAAGCTGAGAGATGCAGAACAATTACTACATGTGAAAGAGACATGTAGCCGGAGGCGGTAGAGTAATACCACAGCATTATTACACAAATATCACTCCGATTACGCAGCGTGGCACAATTCTTGTGAGCGTGGTGCTGCCTGCTTCATTAAATTGCCTGGAGTAGCAGGTAATGATGGACACTGCGCTCCCTTTTACAGGCCATCAGCGTTTTAAAGCTGCTATTTTAAGGTTAAAAATGCTCCATAATGGTGCTTTAAGTGTGTGTGGGTGGAAGGGTTCCAGAGTGTTTCTCTTTTTCTTTAAACATTCACACACTGTCCTTCTGTTTGGCATGGAGGCTAAGCTGCACTGGCTTGTCCCCTTTTTGGCAGGGCACCGTTTGTCTCAGCTCATTCTCATGCAGCTGCGTCGTCCACTCCTCCAGAGCGGAGAAGGAGCAGAAAAAAAAGTGGGGGGGTGGGAATGGCATTCTAATCTCATTCCATCAAAGCAGGCCCACGACGTCTGAATTGATTAAATTATACCGAGCTAGAAATTGCGTACTCTTGAGGATAGAAGGGAGACTGAGGAGGGATGCACTTTCAGACAGCTATTAGTATTGAATGAGACATGACAGAGACCCCACCCTCAACCCCCTCCACCCCACCATGCCAAATTGTTTCATTTGTACACACAGAGAGGTGGGTCCATGAGCGAATGAGATTTGGTTGTATTGTCCTAGATGTGCAAGTGAATGCTTGACCACTTGATTGCGGTGATTGAAGTCCTAACTGGTTTGCAGTGCCTCTAAAGCTGCTAACCCGGGCGTTCCTTATAACCGGGTTCAGTTCCATCTTCCGTTTTGAGTTTTCCCTCTGATGTTGTTCAGCTTCCAGCAGGATTAATTTGTCACTCCGACACTGTGAGCCATAATCCACATAAAAAAAAGCTTTCCCTGAGACATGGGAGGTTTCAGGTAGCAGCAGGGTGATGGGGGTTTTTTTGGTCTGCATTCAAGATTCACCATCTGAAGTTTCAGGCACTGGAAGCCAGCGTGGATAAGACGGGTCAAGGGTTAAACGCTCAACATGGCATTTGTTTATGGATAAAGTCCCACCTTTCAACAAAAATGGCCAGTCAGTATGTTGATCTGCTTAAGTGCAGTAGCCAGAACTGAAAAGTCCCTTTTCTGTGCAATACTGAACCAAATGCTTCAGAATGTTCAGTGTTTTGCAGATTTGAATCAATGTCCCACGTCCACAAATTAGATAAGTATTTGATCTCTGACTACGTATGAAAATGGCTCAAATCTGATTTGAAAAAATCAGCAGCAAGAGTGAACAGGAAGGTTTACAAGACAGTAGTGAGACCTGCTGTGATGTACATTTTGGAGACAGTGGCTCTGTCTAAAATACAAGAGGCTGAGCTGGAGGGGGCTGAGATGAAGATGCTGAGATTTTCGTTGGGAGTGACCAGGATGGACCAGATTAGAAATTAGCAGATCAGAGGGACAGTGTAGGTGGAGCAGTTTGGAGATAAAGCCAGGGAGACCAGGTTGAGATGGTTTGGAGGAGTGTTGAGGAGGAATAGTGGATATATCGGACAAGTAGTGTTGGAGATGGAGCTGCCGGGCAGAAGGAGACGAGGAAGACCTCAGAGAAGGTTTATGGATGTAGTGAAGGTGGACTTGGAGATGGTTGGTGTAACAGTAGAGGAGGCAGGGGACTGGGCAAGATGGAGGCAGATGATCCGCTGTGGCGACCCCTAAAGGGGGCAGCCGAAAGAAGAAGGTTTTGACACGTCCACACACTTAAACGATGAAATCGGTGTCACTTTAAAAAAATCTGACTTCAGTCTCCACACAACTCCTTACAACCTGCAAAGCTCAAATAAGCTCAAATAAGTCCATCAAAAGATTAATATTTAGTAGATGATGAGTCATAGAAGGCAGTAGGTGGAGACTCTTTTGGAAGTATGACATAATCAATTACGTCATGGCCTGTTTAACCTGCTGTAGTGTGGGTCTTGAATGAATGGGGGGCAAACCAGTTAACGACATTTTGGTTAACCTGGTTCAGATAATCGTAAAGGTTGGGCAACGCTGTTCCAGATCAGTGGTTCCCAATTTCAATCTGGGTTTTTCTGCTCAAACACACCATTTCCTCATCAAGGCTGGGTTTCCTGAAAGCCTCTTGGCTGCAGCAGCAACCATGAATCAGCATAGATTATTTATCATCATTGGCATCAAAGCTAGTTATTGATTAAATTGCAGTCCCGTCTAGGTTACAACTCCTGACTGAAAGGGAGAAAACGGAGCCAGCTAAGATTGCAGTGTTATGAAGAGTGTAGGATAATTGGTCAGCACAACTGTCTTGCGTGAACCTCTGTGTAGTGATAAGCTGACTTTTTGGATGAAACTAATTTGTAGAGCTTTCAGATGTTCTACATCTGGGTGGGGAACTCCAGTCCTGGAGGGGCGGATTCCTGCTTTTGCCACCTAAGCACACATGACTCAACTCATCTGTTAATTACCAGGTGCTTTTGGTTGGAGCAGGGAAGTCACCAATCTGTCTGGCCATTAGTGCCCCACCTCTATTCTACAGGGTGGAGAAGGGCTCTATTTTGATTTATTATTTATGCCAATAAAGTTTTTGACCCGCACTAATTTTGACATGCCAATTGCCCATCCCCCTAAGTTGTCTCCCACATCAAGGGGAGAAATCCTCTACGTTTTACCTCCGAATCATGTGACGGGATGCCTACCACCTCTTTTCGAACTGTCGCCATTTGTATCGTTGCCGGGCAGCCATCGCACTTGGAGGAGAACGCAGGATCACCGGTTCTGGTACAGCGGACGGCAGATGCCTGCACCAACCTGCAGCGCACTTATGTCATGTGAGAAAGAACACCATCTACCCACCCCCCGAGGGAGGGCAAGCCAATTTCTCTCCCTCTGGACCCTGGCTGCCGATGGTGAGCAGCATGAACCTGGATTCAAACCTGTGACCCAGGATCATAGTGGTAACGCCTTAGCCCGCTACGCCACTCGGGGCCCGATGCATTCTCATTACAGTTCTGTGTGGTTTAGGCAAAGGGCGCCACCTATGTAGGGAGCACAGGAGGTACGGCATGAACAAGGTTCTTATAGTTAAGTCTGTTCAAGTCTGTCCTGAAAACAAAAGGTGAAAACTGATTGACTCTTTTTGTTGAAGGATGGGACTTTTATTTGTAGATATACATCATGGTCCGTGTTAGACCTCACCTTCATATTTCAACCAGTGCCCGGGTGCCCGGTCTCCTTCTCATTTAATATCCCTGGCATGACATTTTTTCTCAGAATCCTGTGGAAAACGACCTTCTTTATTTACAGACATTTGTGTTTAGAAATACGGCTCCTCTGGTGAGTTGGAGTTGTGTTCAGGTGTCTGGCCTAGTTGGCCAGGTCTCAAATCTCATGGCTATGGGTCCAACCTGGTCTTTGCTTTCAAGCCCATCCAGACCTCAGGGCTGAGAACCTCCACTTCAGCAACTTCTTAGTTAGGTTTTGTTGCATTAGCTTTGTTTAGTTGTACAAATATCATTGTGGTGTTCAGGAAGGTACAAAGCTCCGTTACTGTCAGTCTGTTTTCAGACTGTTGCCTTAGAGAGCGGCACACCCTGTGCACGCTGTTCCACCGCAAATAGTGGCTACACCCCACTACCTGTCTGTTCAGGTGAGTCAGTGATGAGCAAGCAGGTGCGGCTGTTTAATGTGAGCACACACTGTTACACAAACATATCCAGACAGTTTCGGGTTTAGTTGGAAATCAGGTGGAGCGATCTGCTAACGGTGTGAAGGCAGCAAGCTGAGGGAGGAAGAGCAGGACGGGCACAATGGCTCCAGAGGTGGAAGGGAAGAGAGGCTTAAAGATGGAGGAAGACTGCAGCAGAGAGGAAGGCCGTGGGAATGGAGTGCAGGAAGAGAAGCATGGAGGTCAGGAGAGCTGGAGGAAGGAGAAAAGGAAGCGGAATGTGTGGGTGATTCAGTCTGAGACAATGAAGGAGAAGAAGGCAGTGAAGTCACTGAGGAAGCTGCTCAGAATAACAATCCAGACTGGAAAAGAGTTGCAGGATTTGAAGAGTGCCATCTTCTGATTGTTAAGCCTTTCCTCGGAAAATCAGGAATACTGTTTTAAACTACTATAAGTAAAGGAGTTCGTCATTAATCACAATTCCCTATGTTGGAAAATCAGAAGTACAATGTAGAACAGTGTTATAAGCAAATGGAATTGGTTCTGAATAATGTTTTCCTACCCTGGAAATTTGGGAATACTGTATGGAACCCTGTTGGCAACAGAAATGGCATCTAATCTATACTGGGGCAGGTCTTGTTAAAATGTTAGGGGCTCCTTAAAAAACACAGGAAATTATGGGGAATTAAATTGAATCCAAATCCTAGTTCCCTGCATTGGATTGTCAGGAATACAGTATAGAATGATTAGGGACCAATTTCATTCCCTTTAATATCACTGTTCTCTACATTAGAAAATCACTACGTTCTACACTATTATGAGGAAAAGAAGTGATGTCTAATCACTATTCCCTGCATGGAGAAAGTCAGGAATACTATATAGAATATTATTATGGGTATAATTGTAGGTAATGGAACTTATTCCAAATCACTGTTCTGTACATTGGATCATCTGTAGAACAATATAGAACACTTGTGAAAATGGTTGCTAATGACTGTTCCCTACACTGTAAAATAGGGAATATGTAGAACACTATATAGAACTCCTATAGTTCCTAAAGAGCACAACTATATGGTACAGATATGGTCCCTATTTGCACTTGCCTGCTTTAAATGTGATTTTCCTGACCAAATTTGTCTTCCTTTAATAGTGATGTTTAAATTATTCCTATGATTAACAGAAATGTCCCCTTTATAGGAAGGTCAGGAGCTCTATGGAACTCACTGCTCTGTTTGTCTAATATAGCATTTCATATGTTCTGCTGCTTCTGAAAGTTCACGGTGGGTGTTCATGTCCACCCGCGACGTCATTTGCACACTGTCTTTTGTGATGGCTCATGGGGTTGTAACAGTGGACTGGACGTTCTCCTCAGATGCCCAGTGGAGTGTCCTCTATACAGAAGGGCACAAAGATTTTAACACACAGTCTATTTTAACCCCTGCAGCTCACAATGGACCCTGAATTCCCCGCCGGACATGGAGAGGGTTTTTTTTTTTTTAGTGATGGAGAGCAAGAGAATGGAGTTCCTGTCTGCTATTGAACACTGGTGTCTCATTGGGGGAGGGGCGGTGGGTGTGCCGACCGCCAATCTTGCAAGTCAAATATTGACTGGTTGCCGGGCAACCAATTCCCAATGAGTCCTATGAGGGCAGGCCCCGTTTGCAGCCATGGCAACGTCTCCTGTCCGGGAAGTGAAAAACAACTTCCTGAGTGCATCTCACATCAGTACACCAAAGTATTGATTGAGTGGAATTCAGATTGAATACTCCATCATACTGATGACGGGGAGAGTCCGATCTGAAGGGCATCTGGAACACCGTTATAGGGAATGGGATTGGTCCCTTATCTAGGTTCCTTAGAGAATCAGGAATACTACATAGAAGACTGTTTGTGCTTATAAGAACCTGGTGAATTTAGTGAACCATCCTGTTTTTACACCAGTTTTAGTGGAACCCATGTTCCTGATCACTGTTCTTTACATTGGGAAATCAGGAATACTGTATGGAACACTGTTACAGGGAACAGAATTAGTCTGCACAGTTCCCTGCTTTGGAAAGTCAAGGGTACTAAAGAATACTTTCATCAAGACCGAAGTGATCCCTGATCACTTTTCCATATGTTGGAAAATCGCAAACACCGCACAGCGGAATGACTGTGCTGTCAGTGTGATCGTCCGAGTAGAGGAATAATAGGATATGTTCGGTCTGAGTTCCTCTGGTACTCTGCCTGGGTCTGCAAATAATACGTACAGTCCTGTACTGGAGCCACAGTGAGAAAGTGAAAGAAAGCAAACAGAAAGAAGAGAGAGAGGGAGGGAGGGAGGGAGGGAGAGAGAGAGAGGGAGAGAAAGAGATGCAGTATTGAGCTTGTCCCTGAGGACACAGTTGATGGAAGAGACAACCCTGTTGACCTGACGTAACCATGGAGAGTTGCCTATGAGGTCGTGCGAGTTTATAACAGGGGCCAGAGAGGCACTCCAGCTGGACGTGAGGACGGGGTACAACAAGGATTACGTCATAGAAGGGGCTTATGATTGATTTTGTTTGTAGCCATGGCAGCATGTCTATCATTTGGGCAAACCTCTGCAAAAATAACTGCTGTCCGAGCTGTCTGAGGGAAGACGAGGATGGATCCAACCCTGGATCAGTATCGGACCATAATAAAGCTTTCAGTGTTGATGGCAGTGCTGGTTGTGAGAGTGGTTTTGTGCCGTCTCTGGTTGCTTGCCTTCGGAATAGTTTCACTAATCAGTTTGTCTTTTGTTTCACTCACACTTGCTTTCCAAAAAATTCCATCTTTCCATTTATTTAGAAAATATTCATAAGTTATAATTAACACACTTATCTCGATCCACTTACGTGTGAATGACGTTACACGGATAGAAGACTGTAGAGTTGGGAGTCTTGTCTGAGGTCTCTTGTGCTCCACACAGGAAAAGTGTCCCAAACCTGATTTTCTCCCTAAATCCGGTGACCGATATCCGACATTCATCTGAACACCTCACGCTTCCGCACAGACAAACTGATCTCAGGACTGAAATCTTCCCTCACTGCTGTCGTCCATTTTCTCCTCCTCTCAGGTGCCGAGTCAGGTTGATGTAAAAGTCACAATTCCGATCTGATTCCGCAGTTCACACCATCACAGATGACCCATCTCGTTCACATATGATGAACAAGATTGGATTTGGGCTACTTTTACCTGCTGTGTGAATGAAGCTTTTTGAAATGAAGGACTGTGTGAATGAAGGACTTTAGATAGCATGGACATCAGCAGCTATCGACCAGAATCTTTTCTTTTCTCTTCTTTCAAGATTTGGCTTCAAGATCGGGATCACTTTGGCAGCCTTGAAGGTCGATGGAACTTGACAATGAGCTGTTTAATATGAACCTAATGAAAGGAAGGTCTGGAGCAATTGTCTGAAAGAGTGTGATAGGGTCTAGTGAATATGTGGTTGGATTGTTAGATGTGAGAAGATGAAGGACGTCATCCATGGAAGGTGCAGAGAAACAAGACCAATGTAGGTGGAGGAGAAGGGCGTCTGGTGGGAGGGGTAGTGGTAGGTAGAAGGGATTGGTGAATCTTGTCAACCTTCTCTTCAAAGAAGGTGACAATCTTCCAGGGTGAGGGCTCTAGGGATGTTTGAGAGAAGATGGAGAAGAGCTTGTGTGGATCAGATGCCGATGCTTCCAGTTTCTCCTTGTTAAAGGATGATTTTGCAGCAGTTACTTCCACTGAAAACCGAGAAAGGAGAGCCCGGTTGTGATTTTCTCCACCTTCTTTCAGCCAGTCTCAACTCTCTTTGGTTGTTGCGCAGAACCTCCGTCAGCCACGGGGTCAGTCGGCAGAATCACCCCATGAAATCCTCCTTCCATTTTTAAAGTACATTTAAACATATTGAAATTTGATTTTCAATTCTTCTTTATACAAATGTGTCCCACCTCCATAATGTGTACATGTACATGGAGTAAAGCAGAGGAGGAGCTAAGAGCAGGGGGCGGAGCACAGCAAGGGAACAGGAAGAAGGTTTCCGATTGAAACAGAACACGACTATAAAACTCAATGTAAACAAGGTCACCCAATCCAAATTCTCACTCTGTTTATGTCCCGATATCGATATGAATATCAATATATTGGAATATATATGCATCGTCCAGCCCTTATTTGAATGCTTCATTTGCAGTGGAAAAATGCTTATGTGGCCGTTTACCATTAAAATACACATCTTTTCCTTCTTGTTTGCGTTTGCAGAAGAATTGCTGCACTTGTTAAATGCCAGTTTCAGGTCAGCACCCTTCAATACTGAGTACTTTTGCTGCTACGACATCCTTTAACTTCCTCTGATGGTTTCCAAACAGACTCTGTGGAGCTTGAGTAATCTTGTGATATTTGTGTTGATCATGCTGTTGGCTAGAAGAACTTCTTCCAGAAGTCAAATCAAACCCTTTTAGCCTGAATGGAATGGAGCGGTCCAGGGAAAAGCTGGTCAAGTTTGCATGCAGATCAGTGTTTTTCCTCTCCTCCGACATTAGCGGAGTAGAGTACTGGAGCAGAGAAATCGGTAATCTGACCAGTGCTGTGGTCGACCAGGACTGTAAACGAAGAGCGCTGGTCTTGCATAAGTTCATAGGCATTGGAATGTCTGGAGAGTCTGAGACTGATTACGCGAATGAGGAAGTATGTAGCGTAAGCCTGGCACACAAGTTCATCAGGTTGCCGGGCCCTGGTTGCGTCATCGAAAGGAAAACATTTGCAACAATTACTACTTGATGTTTTTGAACTGCAGTGCCATCATTTGACCCTCCCGATGTAGAGCTTCTCTCGGAAAACTTTGGCCCCCTTTTGGATGCGTTCAAACTCTTTCCTGTTGCATTCATACTAGCAGTGTTTGTTTTTTTAATAACAGATCTTGACTCACTAATGGCTGACAAAGCATGAATCATATTTCATTGCATATTTCATGAACGTTCTTGTTTTGAAATGCGTTAATGTCTTCAGCAACACACAAGCCCACTCTCAGACAGCCTTGGACTTCTCTGTGCTGTTGGAGTAGTCAGCAGACTCGTCACGTTCTCTCTAATCAGCGATGGAATGTGACCTCAGCAGCCCCCCCTAGGGGACGAACGCCATCCCTTCTTCTCGACAGTGTTCAGTCCTGCAGCTCGTCCGGTCCAGATTGACCCTTCTGTAAATGCTGATGGTGACGAGCAACACTGATCCCAGATCAGATGTAAAATTGCAACCGTTACTGACGCCACTGACTCTTCCTGAGAGCTCTGGCATTTTAAGAGTCAGCTGACCTCTGACATGGATGGGTGACTTTATTTTATTTCCCACAGCCTCACACCAGCAGGTTGTGTGTCAATTTGTAGATTAATTACAGGCAAAATATTGTTTTGGCCTCTGTTGTGATCATGGCATGTTTTCTGTATGACGTGGGATGGTTTTCTGTATGTCTCAGTCTTTAGACCATTAATAGAACATAACAGTGATGCCTAGATTTACAGAAACACACTGAATCATTAAAACACAGCTAGTATCACTTACATTGAGTGCTAATCACTGACACGGTGTCAGTCATGCTGATTCAGTAAATCACTGAATGCTTCAGGGATTTATTTCAACAGGATCACTTGCTAATTAATTAGATCTAATTTACTGTCTCACTTACTGTTTCTCAGTACTGTCATTTGATCACTTACTAATTAGTTGAATTGATTTCTTAAAACTCTTTGAATCACTTACCATTTCACTGAATTGATTCATTAGATCACTTATTGAATCACTTACCAATTCGTTGAATTGATTCATTAGATCACTTATTGAATCACTTACCAATTCATTGAATTGATTCATTAGAACTTTCAATGGATCACTTACTAATTCATTCATTTGGTTTGCTAAAAGTCTCATTGGATCCCTGTTTCTCTCATTCATTAGACTTGATTGAAGTCCTAATTGAATTGTTTGACTAAATCATTGAATCATTAGAGCACTTGCTGATTCACATACTGGTTCACCGATTCATTAGAACACTCCCATGATCACTTGCAGGTTCACGGATTCGTTACAACAGCTGGTGACAGGCTGTGTGTAATGAACTACGTGCTTAACTGAACTCTGACGGTGCTTTAATAAGACGTGTCCTGAGGCGAGTAGGGACACGACAAATGTCTTTATATTCCATTCTGACCATTTTGAGAGAACGGTACAGAATGCTGGAGTGGGAACAGTGTTGCAGCCCCTGGAGGAAAAGTGCCATCTCATTAGAAATCTCATTGGGTTCTCATTACTGGTTCCATGATTCATTAGTCTTATTGCATCACTTACTGGTTTAGTAATTAGAACCCTCATGGGGGTCTCGCACTGGTTTTCTGATTCATTAGGACACTAGTTCATCTCTTCGTGATTCACTGATTGACTCAAGAGCCCAGGACACTTGTGGATCATTTACTTATTAAAATGCTCATAAGATCACTTTCTGACTCATTGGAAATGTACAATGACTCACTCTCACTGGGGGGATAATTGGGTTGCCAGTGCCTCGCAGAGACTCTGGTGATATCTCTGAATGCTTGCTTACAGACGAGTCCCATTGGTTGAATCAGTAGGTATGATTCTAAATGGGACACATGGGTCTTTGTTTGAGGCATTGCTGGGACAACTCCTGTGAACCTCAGGCTTGTACGTCTCAGGGCCGTCCTCGTTTATCATGCTGTTTGGGCAGTATTTGCATATCAAGAACGGCGGCTGGAATGTTTGCGTATCAGGCGTAACTGCTCTCAGTGACTATTGGTGGACTCGCTCTCTCCTCACTTTGGGCTTCATATGTTCCTTTCAAATCTACTTTTCCAATTACAGCTCTTACAGTTTAGCATATCACTATATGACAAGCAAGGGCTGTAGTCTAGTTCTAGAGTTTGGGCTTCCCTGTTCAGAAGATCCGAGTGTGTGAAAGATGACCTGAAAGTTATCTATGAAACCTTTTCTAAAAGATTTTTGTCCCTTACGTTTTCAAAAAGACAGTTAAAACAGTTTCAGTCCTTCTTTGGAGGATTTTTCCTTCTTCTAGCTTCTAGTTCTGTGAGATTCTTGGGTGGTTTTGCTGCCAAACTCGTGTGAGGTCCAGCACTCTGCTCATTCACTCTGCTGTTCTGAAATCAGGGAAGGTTTTCTACAAGGTTTTGTAACATTATGTGGATTTGATTGCATTCTGCAAGAAGAGCTTCATTGAATGCTGATCCCAAAAGTACTGGATGGAGCTCCATGATGCCAAAGAACACAGTTCTGCTCCACAGCTCAATACTCGAGGGCTTTATATCCTTATGTCATTCATTAGTAGGGGTGTCCATAAACATTTGGACACACAGAGCATGTTTACGCGTAGCATTCAAACACTCAAAGAGAAAAAGCTAAAGCAAACAATGAGCTGCAGTGTGACTGTGTGAAGGGTGCGTACCAGTATATATGGGCTTAATGGTTTGTCTCTCGTTGCAGGTACGGTATAAGGCCGGAGAACATCATCGTTTATGGTCAGAGTATCGGTACAGTGCCATCAGTGGACCTGGCCGCTCGGTATGAGAGCGCTGCGGTCATCCTTCACTCACCGCTCACCTCTGGCATGCGTGTGGCCTTCCCCGACACCAAGAAGACCTACTGCTTCGACGCCTTCCCCAAGTCAGTGAGCTCTTCTGTTCTCACTCTTGCTCTTCACTTGCATTATAAACCCATTAAGAAGGGTTTTCAGCAAAGTCAGTGGTTCTGTGACCAACCTTTTGTTGGAAAACCTCTTGCATGTTTTTTTTTCTGTACTCTTAGAACCCTTTTGCTAAATTTATGAACGGAACAGTGTCCCTCATATCCACCCACTTTTCGTCTGCATATTTAAGCATCATCAAAGCTCCCAACTCTCCTGCATTACATTTTGTTTAACATTGCTGCAGCCGTGGCCTGGTGGTTATGGAACCAGTCTTGTGACTGGAAGGTTGCCGGTTCGAATCCCTGAACTGGCGAGGCATGGCTGAAGTGCTCTTGAGCATGACCTTTAACCCCCTCAAAGTCATCATTTGAAACCGTCACCAAGCGACTGGTTGGTGTAAGTCTGCAGTAAATGTCATCATAAAGATGTCTGCGGGAAACATTTGGACCTTGTGTCGGCATTGAGTTCCCAGGAACAAGTTAGGTCTTCCGATCCGTTCCATGACTTTGATTTATATTCTCTCTCCTGTTTCTGCTGTAAGAGATAAAGAAGATGGCTGTGATTAATGGCAGCTCTTACAGTCTCTCCAGTCCCATCTCTACAAGTTTGGCTTGCATGGCAATGTTTCCCCACAAGCCCATTCAGAAACCAACTTCACCAGTTGAGCTTGAGAGCTTTTTCAGGGTCTATATGTAGGCAAAAAAGCCTTTCTCATGTTTTTTCTGACATAATCTGAAGGAGACTGTACTCCGAGTGTCGTCGCTCCACAAATCAAACCATTTTCGCACGAACGACCCAGTTAGTTCCTTTTTTGTGTAACAGATGATTTTACAATATGGACCTTTTATATCATATATAAAACATATGGCCATGTATTGGCATTAACTATAAATTGCTCGGTCGTAGTAGAGGAGCGTAGTAAAAGCAAATACCCTTGATTTTAGTAGTAATGACGAACGAACAGGTGTCCCAATACTTTTGGCCTTAGTGTACATTAAGTGAAATGAATACATATCTATGCTATGAGGCTCTGATCTATCAAACGACTGACCATACCTGGCTGCACATCTGCCTCCACACCTTGCTGACCCTCCTCGTAAATTGTTGATCATCAGTGTGTGTCTTGCGTTGCTCTCTCACCTGTGAACGGTTGCTCTTTTCTGCAGCATTGACAAGATTTCCAAGGTGACGTCTCCGGTGCTGGTGATCCACGGGACGGAGGACGAGGTCATCGACTTTTCTCACGGGCTGGCACTGTACGAGCGCTGCCAGCGGCCCGTGGAGCCCCTGTGGGTAGAGGGTGCTGGCCACAACGATGTGGAGCTGTACGGACAGTACCTGGAGCGATTGAAACAGTTCGTGGCTCACGAGCTCGTCAACTTATAAAGCAAGCCGAGGATCTGGACCCCCTGAACCCGGCTGACGATCGTACCTCTAACGCCCCTTTCGACAACTGTGAACCTGACGGCAATTCTCCTGTTGTTCTTTTGTTTTTGTTTTTCTGGTGGTGCAGAATGGTCTAGCGGGAGCTGGACTAGCTGCTGTTTGAAGGGGTGCGATGTGAGACTGTGTGTGATGCAAGGGTCTCCGTTCATGCCAGACCCCGAACGAGACCCCAGTGAGGTCAATTCTGATTTCTTTTTCTATTTTAATTGCTTAATGACGAAGAACTACAGCTGTGTTAGGGCTGCACAATATGATTAAAACAATGACACAAAGTTTCAAAAACAATCTAAAATATCAAGAGTTCACACAACAGCCAGTGTTGGTTCCCTGAATCAGGAACCCCCAGAAAGTCATTTGTTTTGAGAGTTTGTTTGGAACCATGACTTGGATCAGCTGGTGGTCCTCAAACTACCAGAACCTTTTTTTTCTGTGTTTTTTAGGCACTTATTTTCGTACATGATTGCATTTAAAACCCTTAAAATCGGTTCTGTTCACTTTTGACACCTTATTTCAGGTTTTTAAAGCTGTGGTTCTGAAAGTGGACCAGGTTGAGAACCCCTGACCTAAAGAACCTTAGTAGACTGTTTTTGTAAATTAGAAATGAGTGTGAAGAATCATAAAGATTTCAAGAATTGTCATTATATCCAAACTTTACATTTCAAAAAGGTTCTTCACGTTGGGTCTTCTTCAGACCTGGTTCTTTAGGGCAGTGCTTTTCAAACTGGTCCTCAGGAACCTTTACAGGTTTCATCTCATTTACAAAAGGCAGTTATTTAGTTCAGTGGTTCTCAAATATTTCCTCGAAAAAAGGTTTTTGCTCCAACCAAACACAGAGCAGAAATGATGCCCACCTGGGGGTCCTTGAAGACCATTTTCAGAAGAACTGCCCTTTAAAAAGTCCTCCACGTCTTTCAAGGTTCTATGAAGAACCCTTCTATTGGCACCAAAACTTTTGTGAATGTTCTTCACTCTCACACTTTGTCCAGACATGGCTTTTTAGGGCAACAATTCTTAAGTTGATCTTTTGGAACCTCCAGAAAACATAATGCGTCAAAATATGGACCATCTGGGCATCCCTGAAGACAGATTGAGAACCTTTGATGGCTGTTTTTTAGCAGATCATTTTTGTAATTGAGATGTCCATAATGTTTTAAATGAATAACCCTTAAACTGACATCAAAACTTTACATCAAAAGAAGGTTCTTCATGCTCACATCTTCTTTTCTAGTCTTGGTACTTTTAGCACAGTGGTTCTCAAAGTGGTCCTCAGGAATCTCCACATAGTCCTCATCACATGTAGAAGTGGTTGCTTAACAAACCAGTTGTGTTAACTAGATGTGAGCCTGAAGAACGTCTAGAGCTTTTATATTATGTGATGTTCCTTTTTGTTTGAATTCTTGAGCACAGTGGCTCTCAGGAGCACAGGTTCTCTGACCTCCACAAGGTCCAGGTTTTCATTCCAACAAAACTCTCAACTTATAGAGCCGAACTGGTGACTGACTGGGGGTCTAAAAGGACCCTTTATAGAGCTGCTTTAGAGGTTCTTTAGCAGAAGCCAAAGTTTAAAGAACCGTCACATAGTGTTATGGATTTAAGTGAACATAAATTGATGTCAAACCTTTACATTAGATGAAGGTTCTTCACACTCATCAGGCATGGTTCTCTAGGGCAGTGGTTCCTTACTTAGTAGTTCAGATTTTGCTGAACCCAACTCTAAACACATAAGGATGGAGCAAAAATGTGAATGGGTTGGGGATCCACTGCTTAAAGAAGTTCTTCAGTGGCATCATTTAAAGAACTCTCTGAGGAACCTTTGGGATTGTTTGGGATTCCCACAGTAAAGCATTTAATAGCTCCTTCTGTCCAACAGTTTTGCAAAGGCCACTGTTCTGACGACTGCTAAGGGTCACTATATTGTGCAGCCCCTGTGTGTGAGCATGTTTACTACGTTTGGATTGGAATACTGTACAAACTGAACAGCGCCACCTAGACACGCACACTCACCACATAAGTGATGCCAAATGCTCCACATGAAGAGCTTTAATGCAGAACTGTGATGAAGCTAACAGAACTGTCTGTCCTCAACACCTTTGTAGACCATCTGCTTTCAGTGTCCATCAGATCGAGTCCACCCTCAGTAGTCTTGTTCTCCTGGACCTCAGGAGACCGAGTGGTCATTACCTCGCCTTTGTGTCTGTCCCGAACAGAAATGGTCTAAACCGAGACCACATGGCTGGAACTACACCTGGTTTAAGCTGTTGGATGATTGTCTGTCTAGTCGTTGACGAGCTCAACCAGCTATGCTGAAAGGAGGGTCCATCAGATCTGTCCACACCCCAGACCGACTGTTGGGCAAACTTTTGGGGAACCCCTCCATGCACCTCAAAAGCTGTGGTCTATAGTAATGTCCAGTAGACTTGCTTGTGCCATTTCTGACACAGCTCCACAGTGTTTGAACAACACCACAAACACTACATTTGGGGTTTAAACCATGTGACCGTAACTCCAGTTTAAGAGGGCTTAGATTAGTCCGGTTACTCCTGGGCTTCTTTTGCACTTTTCAGAGTCCCACCATTATGTCTTGTCCCCCGCTTGCATGAGTATTGTTAGCTTCCACCATTCTAGATCTTCATGCCGTTGTCTCGTGTCTCATTTTAGCTCAGTTTGTGAGGGTATGAGGTTCAGCCTAAAACCCAGTGTTATCAGGTTGCGTTGATTGTTTAATTGGTTCATGCTGCCATGTTTGCCATAGAACTAGAGTGCTGTATTCTCTTTGTGTGGATGATGTTGCTGTTAATCCCAACCACTACCGCCAACAATGGCCAAAAGTGGCCCAACGTGGCCCAAAGCGACCAACCACCCTACAGGGTTGCAGACTGGTCTAATGAGTTTGGGTGGACATGCTTGAAGATATCTATAGATGAAGTATTGATAGGAAAAAATAATAAAAAAAGAAAGAATACTCTGTATATCTCAGCTTATAACAGATGACTGTTGTTCTATTCCACTTTGTACATATTATTTGTTTGTATGGTAATTTTTTTTAATTGCTGTATTCTTAAAAATGGTAACAATGCAGGTTAATACTAATGTAACTTGAAATGATTATTATTATTTTCATTATTATTATGATGCTGATGGTCAGGATGAAAGTTTATTACAGGAGGTAACTTGATTATTCTGACCAACTGTTATGTTTTTTTTCCTCACTTTTTTTTTTTTCTAAGACACCTTTAGTTTTTGAAGGAAACTGTCATGGCGATGTATGTTCTGATGCTTTTAATGATAGTATAATACAATACGAATAGATGAAATAAAGAGAAGAGCCTAAAGGACGTGACATGCCTGATTTGTTCTTAATGTGAGTGTGATTTGTTGGAGGTTCATAGCCAGAATCAGAAGTAAACATGGTATTTGCTCTGTGAACTGATGTTGGAGTTCATTGCACTGGTAGAATAGAGTCCTTTAAAAAGCATTAAAATACCATTAAATTCTAAATTCAAAGTAAGGTAAAAGTGCATGTTAAAGGTTTTGCCATGGCCTTCAACAGTCCCCTGACCTACCTGTCATCAAACATCTGTGGATAGACCTCCAAAGAGCAAAGCAGCAAGATGATCCAAAAAATGTTTTGTAAATAAGAATGAGCAACAATCCTTCAAACAAGGACTGGAAGATGCCACTACAAGCTATTTGTCAAAGGGGGTGTTACTACTGGCCATACAGGGGGCCGTGGACCACTAGAGAGCCACGTCACATCCCACAGGTGGTCTCCGGCTCATACGTTGAGAAACCCTGATCTAGTCTTTGCTAAAGTATCGGCTTCCGTTCATGAAAGACCTCCTGGGAATCGAGCTGCTGCGTAATTGAACACTGCTTCAAAGGCCACAATCATATAATATTAAATAATACTTTTTAAATATTATTAGATTCTTGTATAAAGTGACCTAAAGACAGCACAAGTACATTCATCATCTGCTGGAAGGTCATGAAATCAATAACTAGAGTGAGTGTGTTCAGTATGACTCCCTCTCACTTCATGTGTGAAGACTTGAGGAACCCCTGAGAAAGTCAACTGAATGAGTTGTATTCTAGTGCCCTCTTGTGTTCAACACCCAACCAAGCAACTACAGGAAAATATATACATTTGTGCAAATTCTGAGATCAAGAAAAAAGAAAAATCTGCAACGTGTCCCATAATTATGGGTGTTTGTGTGTGTTGGGGTGGGTTGGTGGGGTCTCACTGCTTCTAGAGTCAATGAGTCCTATTTCACATCACTTAGCCTCTAGAATTTACAACCCAAAGGTCAAAGAGGTAATTTTAACAGACTGGAAACCTTGGCCTTTCATCTGAGAGCCTGACCTGTTCATTCTCAGTATATAGTCTAACTCTGACTGCGTTTATGGGAGACAGCAAGTGGGGATAGACTGGGGTCTTCGAACGTTGTCGGCCAAAGCTTGTGATTGTGGAAAAAACTAGCTGGATGAAGAGGATAGATAAAAAAAACCCCAAAAAACTATATATAATAAACTGTTTGTCAGTTTATCAGCAAGGGATCAAATAATTATTTGTTTCACTATTTGTAAACATTTATTTATTTGCATTTTGTAGAGAGAAATAAGTATTTGATCTCCTACTAACCATTAAGAGTTCTGGCTCCTACAGACCAGTTAGACACTCCTAATCAACTTGTTACCTGCATTAAAGACAGCTGTCTTAAACTGTCACCTGTATAAAAGACTCCTGTCCACAGACTCAATTAATCAGTCAGACTCTAACCTCTACAACATGGGCCAAAGAGCTTTCTATGGATGTCAGAGACAAGATCATCCTGCACAAAGATGGAATTGGCTACAAAACCATAAGTAAGATGCTGGGTGAGAAGGAGACAACTGTTGGTGCAATTGTAAGAAAATGGATGAAATACAAAATAACTGTCATTGAAGACAGGACTACTTCACCAAATCAATGGGAGAATGGATGGAGCCATGTACCATAAAATCCTGAGTGACAACCTCCTTCCCTCTGCCAGGACATTAAAAATGGGTCATGGCTGGGTCTTCCAGCATGACAATGACCCAATACATACAGCCAAGGCAACAAAGGAGTGGCTCAAAAAGAAGCACATTAAGGTCATGGAGTGGTCTAGCCAGTCTCCAGACTTTAATCCCATAGAAAACCTATGGCGGGAGTTCAAGCTCAGAGTTGCCAAGTGACAGCCTCAAAATCTTAATGATTTAGAGATGATCTGCAAAGAGGAGAGGACCAAAATTCCTGTGCGCAAACCAGATGGACCTGACAAATTTCAGATGGGCCTCCACATGTGCCTTCTTGAGCAGGGGGACTTTGCGGGCACTGCAGGATTTTAATCCATTATGCCGTAGTATGTTACCAATGGTTTGAAGCTGTAACAATTGTAATTTCCCAAATGAGGGACTAATAAAGGATTACCTCATCTTATCTAATGAATATTAAAAGTAATTAATGTTGCATTTTCATATAACAACAACAAAAAAAATTGTTATATTGTTATTATTTTATATAATTATTATTGTTAGTCATAGTATTATTAGTATTATTAGATTATTTATTATTGTTATTATTATTATTATTATTATTGTTATTATTATTATTGTTCTTTATGTTATTACTATTACTATTATTTTATTCTTATTTTAACAATAAAAATAATTAACAATCAAATAATATTATATAATTTTATAATAATTATATTATTATTATTGTTGTTGTTGTTTTATATTATTCCTATTATTATTAGATTATTATTCTTGTAATTCGATTATTGTTCTTAATATTGTTATTATTATTTTCTTGTTATTGATATTATTACTGTTGTTGCTGTTAATAACAATAACAACAATAAAAATATAATATTTTATAATAATCTTTATAATTATTATTGTCATTACTATTATTATTATTATTATTATTAATGTTATAATAATAATAATAAAAATAACAATAATATAGTAATAATAATGCAACAGCAATAGTAATAATAATACTATTTTATAAGTATGTTTATAATTATTATTATTATATTATGTTTATTATTGTTATATCATTATTGTCATTACTATTATTATAGTAATTATTGGTATAACAACAACAACAACAACAACAACAACAATAATAATAATAACTAACGTAGTTTTTTGTCGTGCGTGATGACGTAAAATCCGAGGCCCCGCCTCCTCCTCGCGCTCCCTGAACATGCGCTCCTCCTCTTTCACTTCCTCTCGGAGCGGATAAACAAACCCAGCATGAGGGTCCGTTCAGACACCTCCTAACCCTGACTGAGAGAGGTAAGAGAGAGAGAGAGAGAGAGAGAGAGAGAGAGAGAGAGAGAGAGAGAGAGAGAGATCTAACACTGACTGAGAGAGGTAAGAGAGAGAGATAGAGATCTAACACTAACTGAGGTGAGAGAGAGAGAGAGAGAGAGAGAGAGATCTAACAGACTGAGAGGTAAGAGTGAGAGAGAGAGAGATCTAACAGACTGAGGTAAGAGAGAGAGAGACGTAACACTGACTGAGAGAGGTAAGAGAGAGAGAGAGAGACCTAATACTGACAGAGAGAGAGACCTAATACTGACAGAGAGAGAGACCTAATGCTGACAGAGAGAGAGACCTAATGCTGAGAGAGAGAGGTAAGAGAGAGAGAGAGAGAGAGAGACGTAACACTGACTGAGAGGAGAGAGAGAGAGAGAGAGAGGTGAGAGAGAGAGAGACCTAATACTGACAGAGAGGTAAAAAAGAGATGGACCTCCTAACACTGGCTGACAGAGGTAGGAGAGAGAGAGAGAGAGAGAGAGAGAGAGAGAGGGTGTGTTAGGATTTTTAGAGCTCTTGGTGTTTGTTGATGATTTTTATGGTGTTTTTATGTGCTTGTTTAGAATGTGGCCTCAACACAACTCTTCAGGAAGCTCGGGTCTGAGTGTTGATGTGTGAAATTGAAATTCCAAACTGGTTTTGCTGAGATCAGCGCTGGAGACCAGAAGTGTGCGTTCAGGTAAATCAGGACACTTCATACCAACTTCCACATCATCAAAGCCATTTATTCATGATACACTTTCACCAACATTTATACACGTTCACCGAACGTCTGACAGCATTCAGTTCAGTTACACCCATTTAAACAGCAGTTATTACATTATTAAGAATATTTAGATTTAATAATGAATTAAAATGAATTAAATTGAAATGAGTTCAAATTAAAAATGAATTAAAAGTGATTATTTAAATTAAATAAATAAAACAAAATATTCATCAGAAAAAATTACTGAGGTGTTTATCATTCAGTGGACGTCAAAGTATCTACCCCACTCCTACAGCAACATTTAATCAATGTTCATTTCTATACCCCACTCCTACAGCAACATTTAATCAATGTTCACTCCTACAGCAACATTTAATCAATGTTCACTCCTACAGCAACATTTAATCAATGTTCACTCCTACAGCAACATTTAATCAATGTTCACTCCTACAGCAACATTTAATCAATGTTCACTCCTACAGCAACATTTAATCAATGTTCACTCCTACAGCAACATTTAATCAATGTTCACTCCTACAGCAACATTTAATCAATGTTCACTCCTACAGCAACATTTAATCAATGTTCACTCCTACAGCAACATTTAATCAATGTTCACTCCTACAGCAACATTTAATCAATGTTCACTCCTACAGCAACATTTAATCAATGTTCACTCCTACAGCAACATTTAATCAATGTTCACTCCTACAGCAACATTTAATCAATGTTCACTCCTACAGCAACATTTAATCAATGTTCACTCCTACAGCAACATTTAATCAATGTTCACTCCTACAGCAACATTTAATCAATGTTCACTCCTACAGCAACATTTAATCAATGTTCACTCCTACAGCAACATTTAATCAATGTTCACTCCTACAGCAACATTTAATCAATGTTCACTCCTACAGCAACATTTAATCAATGTTCACTCCTACAGCAACATTTAATCAATGTTCACTCCTACAGCAACATTTAATCAATGTTCACTCCTACAGCAACATTTAATCAATGTTTTTTCATGTACATCACACTTGCAGCAACATTTGAGCAACGTTTAATCTTATTTATCAAATTTACAGCAGCATTTACTCTTTATTCCTGTTCGCTTCACTTGAATCCATATTTTCTGCACCATCTATGTAAATCTCTGATTTGACCATTTGTTCTTACTCATTTTAAAAGTGGTTCCATCCACCATCCATTGGACAAAAGTGGTTAGAACCTTTTTTTCCAGTGTTTTTAAAAGTGTGGTGAAACGGCAGTCTTAACCGTAAACGTATCATTAGGGTTCTTTGTTCATTGCTATAGAAGAACCACTTTTGGTTTTCCTAAGAACGTCACTCTTTTGTGGCATCACTGCAAGGTTTCACTTTTGTTAAGCCTTTCGTTTTGCGAGTCTAGACCTGTGTCCCACCTCACCTGATGTCCACTTTATTTTGAGACCATGGAACATGTGTCTATTAGAACACTGGTCCTGGAGTACCACTGCCCTGTATGTTTCATCCTGTAACACACCCAGTTCAGCTCATCAGTTAGTTTCGGTGGTTAGATCAGGTGTGATAGAAAACTCTAAAGCAGGGCAGTGGCACTCCAGGACCAGGATGGGGAACCACTGCGTTAGAAGGTTCTTGCATTGTTGGCAAAGAAAAAAAGCTTGGCCACCGTGTTGACGTTGTGGCATGCTGTGTAGCATGGTTGCAGACCACCCGTCTAAGCTTTACTGGGCTTGGAAACTGAAATTGAATGGCATCCAGAAGAAACCTCTCGCTCTTTCTCTCTCCGTTTCTTGTTTCCCCACAATGTCGGCTTCTGAACCACATCAGCTCCTGAGATGGGATATTTCGGCTTGAGCTGACCTATAAGACCTGTAAGCAGCAGATGGAATGCCCTCAGGCTCTCCGGAGCATGTCATTAAGGTTCCGAGATAGGCCTTTCACTCCCTGCCTGCCTTCCCAGTTCTCATTAAGCCATTTGTTGATTTGTGGAGAGAGAACGGCAGCGGGGGCCACGATGGAATCTGCTGGTATTCATTTACCCCCAGCCGCTGTCTCCGTGCTCGCAGCAGCCAAAGCGGAGCGTGTCTCTGGATTACAACTGCGCGTGTTGATTTTGAGCACTGTGGGTTGCATTCAGCAGTCAGTGTTTCCAAGGTGCTGGGAGTCCTTCGGAATGTGTAGTACTTTAAGCAGGCCCCCCTCTCCTGCCTGCGCTTCTTAAAGGAGACTGTAAATCCTGCCAGTTAACAGATCCTGGCGATGCAGGCTGCTGTGGGTGTTGTGTTTGGATGCATTGTTAAAGACAATGGCCTTAGAGCTGCGGGGGCCGGCATGGCTTCGGGGGGTTGTGTGTGGACGTTTTAAGGACATTAGAGTGTGTTCCGTGTGACTGGAGGGGGCAGGCGCTCTCTCTCTCTCTCTCATTTTCTAATTGGTGCCATATGTTTGTGTAAATACCTCGAAAATGTGCAAATCCACAAACGAGCCCCCCAGCACGACACGGGTGCTGCGAAAACTGCAGCCTGAAATTGGAACCGTGCGACCAGAGAGCTGTAACGGTTCTGCTGAAGTCAAGCTTACGTAACTATCAAAGCAGAGGCGTGTGATCGCCCGATTTGTGAGAGATTATCTCAACGTCTTAACGTGATCAGAGTAATTTGGGGAAAAATTGATAATTCCAGCTGCCATTGACCTTGAGCTGTTATGAGAGAGGCACCAGTACGAGAACTGTGCATCCTGTGCGATAGGTTACCGTTAACATTGTTTCAATAACTCGTGTTGAAGTTGTGCCTGTTGCATTGACTGTTTTTGGATTATTTATTGTCCCAGAAAGTCCTAAAAGAAGATCAGAACCAAATTAAACAAATGAGACAAAAATATTATACTTGCTCATTTATTTATTGCGGAAAATGATCCAATATTACGTTCCTTTGAGGGCAAAAGTATGTCAACCTTTAGGATCGTTTGAAGGTGAAGGTGTGTGTGTGAAGATGGGTGTTTACAATCTCTGGGAGACAGTCAGGTGTGAGTGGCCTCCTGTTTTATTGAAAGAACAGGGACCTGGCAAAGTCTGATCTTCACAGCATGTTTGTGGAGGTGTATCATGGCTTGAACGAGGGATCTTCTGAGGAGCTCAGAAGAAGAGTTGTTGATGCTCATCATCTCTAAAGAGGTTGGACTCCACTGATCCACAGTCACAAATTGTGTACAAATTCAAGACCATTATCACCCTTCTCAGGAGTGCTCCACCAACAAAGATCACGCCAAGAGCAAAGCCTGTAACAGTCTGTGAGGTCACAAAGGAACCCAAGGTTACTTGTAAGTAACCTAAAGACAACCCTGGCCGTTCCAGGCCAATGCTGACTTCAGATGCACTATATGTCCAAATGTTTGTGGACATTCGTAATGAATTCATTCATCTACTTTAAGTTTCACCCATTTCACCACAGCTTGTCTAGTCCATTTAGAGAAGTACTGCCAATAGAATAGGACTCTCTGGAGCAGATAAACATGGAACTCTTTGGCACACTCAAGCATTGAGCTGTGGAGCAGTGGAACTGTGTTCTTTGGAGTGATGCTGGAATGGTGCTTCATCCAGTACTTTTGGGATGAGTTACGGAGTTGGGATTAGATGGCCTTACTAACACTGTTGATGCTGAATGCTATCAAATCCACACAGCAGTGCTCCACAATCTTGCAGAAAGCCCTTCATGGGCTCCATGAACATCAGTGAGCCTTGGGTTTTCATGAACATTTGGTAAGTTCTGACCACTGCATACTGGGAATAACCTACAAGACCTGCCTGACGTTTTGGAGACGTTCTGATCCTGTTCACTCTTGGTCTGTTGTGACAGTTGGGTTGCTGCCTAACATTCCTCCCAGACCTTGACGTACGTATTATTTGGTTCATGTCTTCACATTCAAAGCAAGCTTTACCTGAATGTTTTTGTTGTTCTGGTTTCTTGTGTTTCAGACAGTGGTAGACACTCGGACCATGCAAGCAAACAATGGCCCTGGCCGCATCCCCATTTTCATGGCTCCCTCCAACGGGTCTGCAGGCTACACTCCTGGCAGGATTGCACCTGTTCGTTCTCCACCTCCTGCCAAAGCTCCACCTCCACCACCTCTGAAGCCCCCAGTCCCACCCCCTGCAAATCACACGGCCTTTCACTTGTCTGAGTCTAGGAGCCGGAGGGAGCACGCTCAGAACCAGCAAAGGAAGAATACCTACATCTGCACTGGGGTCTTTCTCGGGGCACTCTTGCTCACACTCATCCTTGTCCTCAGCCTCACATCTGGAGATGTCCTAGATGGTGAGGAGCTCTGTGTGTGTTTTCATAGAACACACAACTGAATGAATCTTCTATTTTGTGGGGGATCTAATGTCACCTTCTTACAAGTGGCCCAACTGTCTAAGCATTGGTTTTATGATCAGCTGTCCATGGCTTGCAATCCCAGAAAAGACCTTTGGTCAGGCTCTCTCGGGGGGGTAAGATTGGACCTCCGTGGTGATGAACTGATGATTTCCCTCAAGCATGCTGAGCTTCACTGAAGTTAACAGCAGTTCAAATAGATGTAGAGGGTGTGTGTGGTGGCCTTTACCCCTTAAGGTGTTGCTCATGTGATGGAAGGAGACCTGGCTGGTGGGTGGAAATCGGTCATTATGACATTGCTGACATTGTACATTCAGCTCACAGGAGGCTCTTAATGGAGATTTTGAGGAGATCTTGAGCTCCTCAAAAGCTGCTGTTTTGTTATTTGTTATATTGCAGCTGGTTGACTTATCCACGCGTCTCCTGCAAGCTCTGTCTGCACTTTAAAGTTGTGTTTTAATTATTATTTTTAATATGGTCAGATCAACATACAGGTTGACTTTGTCCTGCAGTAGTGCAGATGACCAACTTGACCAGGCCAATCAACCAGCAACTGCTCAACTAGCTTCACCAAACTGGTCAACCAGTATGGTCTGCTTGACAGCACCATACAGAAACAGATCAGGAGTCCATGCAGGTGTTTGAGTTCTTGAATCCTGACCAGTGAAGCTCAAGGGCAACATAATGCCATACTGTTCATTAAAAGCTTTGTTATAATTGCTGTTTTCATTGCTGCAGCTCTGGTCTGAACCACAGCCAAGCTCAGTGAGAGTCAAATATCTCCTGTTTCCCCAAAACACTAGAGCCAGTGTTTAATCACTGTCTTCATCTTACAGTCCCTCCTCAGCGCCTGATCCCTGCAGTGAGTTACTCAAAACAAAGCTGCAGGTCTGGTTGTTTCAGGCGAGTTTCTTTGTCTGTTGTAGAGAACTGTCCGGATCACGACCCGACACTGAGGAACTGGAACCCGGGGCAGGTCCCTAAGAAGGCTGTGGTGGTTGGCAGTGGAGAACGGTTCCGTCTGGTCTCATCAGCCAGTGTCCAGTCCCTCACTATCCGGACAGGAGGTTTGATCTGCTACCTTTGGGGACAGTGGAATGGAAAATGGCATTTTCAGCATCCGTACAAACACTACTGTTCAATTTTTTATTCATGAACAACAAACCTTTCCAATACAGTCACATCCAAACTTATTTTTATATATTCAAATCACTTACAAGTACAGGGGTTGGACAATGAAACTGAAACACCTGGTTTTAGACCACAATAATGTATTAGTACGGTGAACTAGGGCCTCCTTTTGTGGCCAAAAGCGTCAGCGTCAGTTTGTCTTGGGATACTTTGGATAAAATCCGGGTTAACACCCCAACATCCCTTTCAGACAGCTTCCTCTTGCGTCCACAGTTATTCCTGTTGGATGTGGTTGGTCCTTCTTGGTGGTGCAGACATTACCCTGGATACCGTGGCTCCTGATACATCACGAAGACTTGCTGTCTTGGTCACAGATGCGTCAGCAAGACATGCCCCAACAGTTTGTCCTCTTTTGAACTCTTGTATGTCCCCCATAATGTTGTGGGCATTGTAATATTTGGAGCAAAACTGTGCTCTTACCTGCTAATTGAACCTTCACACTCTGCTCTTACTGGTGCAATTAATGAAGATTGACCACCAGGCTGCTCCAATTTAACCATGAAACCTCCCACAATACAATGACAGGTGTTTCAGTTTCATTGTCCAACCCCTGTAGTTACATTAAACAAATAATTTTTGATTTTGTATGATTAACATTTAAAAATGGCCATGAAGAAAAAAAATAACACACAATGTTCACACAGTGTAATTTTGTTCAAAGGATGACCATTAGGTGCATTAAAGTTCCCAGTGGCTATGGATTAAATTTTTTTGGAATTAAATTAATTGGTTGGAAGGGTCTTTATTTTTAAGTATGTTATCAGGGGACTCCAGGTTTCAAAAAAGAATTTAAAGTGTATTTAATCTTTTCTAAGTATAGAAATTACATCATGTTACTGAGCGACTTCCGTTCAAGCAGAATGCTGTTCACAGTGTATCAGTGTTTTTTTATTTGGTTGCTTAATTTCTTATTTTATTGTCTGTGCAGCCTTAAGGGTTTCAAATGTTTAGTGCAAACTAAACAAAAAGGAAATGTGATCCGAATAAGAGAGTGCAATAAGCCATAATTAAGAATATCATATAAAAATGAATTATTCTGATAAAATAAATACATTAATAATGTCTAATATTATTAATAATAAATTTAAATTTAAATGCTAAAATGACATTTTGCATTTATATGTATATATGTTTATTTGTTTATATTTATTTATGTGTATATATGTGTTTGTGTGTATATTTAACATTTCTAAAAATAAATTTATCATAGATATATGTTTAGAGATATATAGAGATAACTTAAAAAAATTAAATAAAAACACTTAAAAAATGATTTCTCTAATATGTTGTTTCATAAAGGCTTCATGTTCTTTTTAATATGTGATTTAAAATCTTTATTTAAAATTAAAACGTTTATAAACATCAGCATCACCACTGCAGGGTCTACCCTGCGTACACCAGTAAGCTCATCCGTGGTCCTGTAGTCAGACATTAACCAGTAATGCATGGGGTGGAGGAGGCTGATAATGGTGCAGCTGGCAGGTGGTGTAATCTTTCTCTGATTTTGCAGGGGTGGTGGTTTTCGCTGACAATAAGGACGGCTCAAAGAACATAACCTTGCAGACCCGCCACATTCTCATTGATGACGGGGGTTCCCTTCACATTGGTGGCCCCAAATGCCGCTACCGCTCCCGGGCCACAATCACTCTGGTCGGCCGTTCAGATGACACCTCTGTCCCAGAAGTCCCTGGCTTCGGCCGGAAGTTTGTAGGCGTGCGGGCTGGGGGAACCCTGGAGCTCCACGGCCTTGAACGGCCATCGTGGACCTTCCTCAGCCGCACAGTGCCTGCTTCAGGGCTGGACACAGGGGGCTATGCCTTCCAGAAGAACTTCAGCAGGGGCATCAACATGCGCGTGCTGGACCAGGACAGTGGGGCGAGGCTGTTCGACGAGCGCTTCGACACACACGAATCGTACAATGACAGCCTTAAGCTCAGCCAGAAGCTGGAGTCACTGCCGCCGGGGCGCATTGTTGCGATGGCTGTGGGCGACTCTGCAGTGAAGAGCCTGCACCAGAAGACCAGAGATATCATACAGGCCCTGCTGGGGAGCACCTACATTAAAGAGCTCCAATACAGGTACACCCTAAACCTAACCCTGTTTATTTAACGCTGTTTGTTACAGATAATATATGTAATGGACTTGATAACACGCTCTAGTCTTTGTAAAATATTCCGAAGTTAGGATAAAAGTACTGTCCAGAATGAAATCCTAATGAAACGAATAGCCAGAGTGAAGCTGGTGCAAGAATTACATTTGAGAAGTCAGTGGAAAGAAAAACATATCTGAACATTTAAATAAGGTGTCAGGCCTGCTTTAGTGTGTAATGGGTTCTAGACAGTAACAGGATGGAGCTCAATGCATTCCACCTGAATGGAACCTAGTTTGTATTAGTCCTTCATCAGGGGTCAGTTCCTGACCACAGATCTGCACTCGGCTGGAGGTTTCCAGATGGTGAACCCACTCTTATTCCTGGTAACAAGGCTGATTAATTGTGCAGCAACAGATGAGCTACAGTAACTGTAGGCCTATAGTGATGATATACCTGTAGGGTCGGTGTTGCAAGTGGCAAGTGCAAGTTCACGGTAGGTGCTCTAACGTTTTAGAACTTGGTATGAAGTTCCAGCGGGTTGGTGTCGGGAACCAGTGCTCGTTGTACTGAGAAATGTTTGTGTAGCTGTTCTATTGGTCCCTTGGTACCAGTAGCGGGGGAAATAAATTCCACCCCCTGTCTTCAGAGTGTTTGTTTTGGTCCTGGTGAACATTTGAATCCGCTGGGGTTGTTGGAGCCAGGTTTTGCTCTGTAATTAGTGGCTAAAAGGTTCCTTTCTCTGTACTGCACCATGGTAGCTCCATCCTATCTTTCAGTGTTTAATCGTTCTATGGAAAATGTCCCCGTCCCCCTACACACACACACACGGTTTCCTGTATTCCTACAGGAAAAGCATCTCTGGAAGGTCAGGCAGTCCTGTTTCCAGGATTTGTGCAGGAAAAAAAGCTGAGTCGTGCATTTCCGTGCCATCTTGGTTCCATTGAGACAAACAGTTTGAGACAGAATGGACCTTTTTTTTATAATTTTTTTTTTTATGAATAGTTTTCCACTTTAATAATCAGTCAGACATGTTGGACAACCTTTTTACTCCATCAATGGAGCTACAAGTCTTAAGATCAGAGGATCTGAGCTCGACTTTAATGGTCATGTTGGTTGAAAAGATGATGATCTAGACTAAAACCCCTATGCTGATTATTAGGGCTGCTCGATATGGACAAAAAAAATCTTATCCCGATATTTTTAAACATATTGAAATTTAATCTTTGTATGTATTAAGGCATCTTCATGCAAGAACCCCCTCCACTGTATTTGTGTCAGAATGTGGGTGGGGAGCAGAGTAGGTGGAGCAGCTGAGAGCAGGGGTGGAGCAGAAGAAGATTGAAACGGACTGTTAATTAAAAAAAACTATGTGTAAACGGTATCATCTTGGCCTGAATCAAACTGCTTATGATCGCCATAATGCTGATAATCCAGCAGTTTATTTTGTTCTTGTTGTATATTGTTCATTTTGTCTGTTCTGGTGGAGGTCCAGTGTCCATGACGTCCACGCCATCAGGCGGAATAGACAGTACAAATTTGATAGTGTAAGATTGATAATGGGGGGGAATGGAAGTCTTCCAGTGTAATGTAAATCATTGTGTTCTGGTAGAATTGTGAATTTAATGTTGAGAACAATATTTAATTGGAGCCCTGGAGGACCAAAAGTGAGATTTTACAGGACAAAAACCCTAATTTGACCGATTGCTTTTGAAACACATTGCAAAACCTGTAGTAACAGCCTTGTTGAATTATCCTTTGGACTCTGAATAAGAAACAGAATTACAATTACACACATTTCTCCTTCCTGAACGAAGCTGATCATCCAAGACGTACCATGTTTGATATCTGAAGTTTACGTCCTGCAGTTGTCTGATCTAGCAAACAAGTCATGAAAATGTCAGATTTATTTTGAGTTGAATAGAATAGAATAGAATAGAATAGAACTTTATTGATCCCTTGGGAGGGTTCCTTCAGGGAAATTAAGGAGGTTCAGACAATTTTGAGAGCAATTTTCATGTGTAAATAGACTCAAAGTATGTTAGTGGTGCCAAAAACGATAGCAGTCAACAAAAGCATGATTTTAGCCTCTTTAGTTGATGTTTATACAGAACAGTCAGAATAGAGTTTCTGACTCTATAGAGAATTTATATAGAGACCATTTAACCCCTCAAAGATCAAGACTGATGAACCCATGAGCTTCTGTTCTTGTTAGATACATTAGTCTTGTAGCGTCAGCGTCGACTTAAAGAAGCCAAATTTCAGATTACAAATGTCTGGATTCATTGGTGACATTTGAATTAAAGGGTCCCTTTAGTGCATGTTGGTTTTTATTTGATCATATTGAACTTTAAGTCGCTTAAAATGGATTTTTACTTTGTTCTGTTTAATTCTCCACTAAATACACACCCACCAAAAACGTGGCCTAGACTTTAAAACCCAGTTAGAGAGTCCCCTCCGCTGCCCCTGGGATGTGGAAAATCTGGCTGTTTGTTTAAAGCTCCTGTAGCCGCAGTTTGTCCTGCAGGCAGACGGCCAGGTGAGAACAGAGGAGGGAGCTGATGTCAGGCTACCGGTGAAGGGGGGCTTCCTCTTACACGCCTGTTGGTGGCTGGTAGGTGTTGTTGTTGTCGCGCAGAAGTTTAGAAATTCTTTAATATAACGGGTGGCTTGTAATTGCTTGGAAGGCGAGGGTGCAAGGTCCAGGATACACACACACACACACACACACACACTGAGGAGTGACATTCTGGAACTCTGATTTTACACAGTGTGTTCTTAAACACACACTTTCACACTTGTGTATGAACCTGTCAGCTGTAGGACTGGCCTTTTTCTAGGACCGGACGTCGAAGAAACCTCCAGCATAAAAGCAGCACAACATGATTATTGATATTGTTTTGCTCTTGAGATCCAAAGTTGATGGTATTTCACTTTTACTTCCCTGTTATAAACACAGCTTATTCGTGTTATGTCACTCTTTGCACACCCCCTCATGGACAGCTGTACATGTGCATTTGTTGACAAGCTGAGGGATACAGAGCCAACATCTGACATGAAAGAAGCATGTGGACTGAGGTGGTTTTAGAGTAATATTACTGGACTAGTCCTTTAAAACCCTTCTGTTTATTGGGCGACTTGAACAATGCACGAAACATCTGCCAACACGTTTGAACGTTTATAGCCTTTTAAAGGGTAAACAGATTTCAAATGATCACAGCTGCTTTCAGTTCATTTGTGCCATCGCTGCCCTACACTGTCAATACTATACTCTGTTTACCTTCCACTCATCTTTAAATCAGTTTATTAATAAAACAGGGTCTCACTTTCACATCCGGTTGTGCAGATGTTTGATCAGTGTTGCCCTCAAAATTCCCTTATTGTTGAGTGACGTTGTCACTGCAAAAACCTTGTATTTTCTCTTTTTTTTTTTCTCTCATATTTACCTTTTTGACAATGTCAATCTGGATGTTTTTACATTGTCAGAACTCTCAGTCTCTATCTCTCTCTGTTTGCTTTTCACCATTGTTCCCTCTTTCCTTCCACCTCCCCTCTGCCTCAGCTCTCCTGTACCCCTGCATTTGGAGGCTTGGCTGGCGCTCGCCTTTGCCAGTTCACCCTATGAAAGCAGAAAAATCTGGCAGCAAATCTGCAAAGTTGCGCAACAGTCATACCGGCCAGGCTGAGGGCCACACCCCCCCCAGCGCTCCAACCCTGACCCCAAGTACAGTTTCCTCGTGTGTTTTCCTGACGCTTTTGTACCTCACACTTTACACTATTACACGATGAGTGATTATAATGAGGTTTAAGAACAGATGCGAAGGTGCTATAAAGCAGCTCAAATGTGTGATGCGTTTCTCGTAAAGACGTTCAGACAACGTTTCCTCTTTCCTCAGCTGTTCTTTAGCCAAGCTGTGTTTGAAGATTGCTTCTTTAGTCTGTAAAAATGTCTAAGACATTGAAAGACATTCCAAACAGTTCTCACTTAAACATTTTAACAAGATTATTTTGTGTGTGGAGAAAATGGACACCATGAACCTAACTTTTACCAAGTTCTCAGACCTTATTAAGCATATTACAGCTGTGGCTTGTTCATGCTCATCATTATGAAAGGCCAGATGATGCAGATGTTTAACCTTGTCCTGTCAGTCAGCAGCCATGGGCTCTGAACATTAATATAATATGATGTTCACAGAGCAGGAGGAGCTTTAAGAAGGTTTCGTGCTCTTAAATTTGTAATTTAATATAAGTGTCAGTTAACAGGAACACATGGAGGTCAAGTTAAGGTCTGAAAGACCAAGACGTTTTTCCATGAGAATTATTTGTAGGTTTGCTAGAAATCAGAAGTGGGATTTATCTGGCTCTAGAGTGGTGGTGCACTCTTCTACTGTGCAGCAACACCTGCATAATAAATGGAGAAAGTGGTGCAGAATTACCTAAAAAAAAAAAGAGCCCCTCTCCACCTCCACCTGCTCCAAAGAGCAAATCATCTGAACACCATCTGTAAAAAAAAATCTGAAGATTCAATGCAGGGTTATGATCACACCTCCAAAACCCACAGTGGACTACCTCAGCAGGCGCTACCCTCCCAGCCCTCGACCTAAACATCATCAAAAAAGAGCTTCGACTGAGCAGAACTACAACCAGAAGCCTTTTGCAATAGAATAGAAAAACCTGCCAAACAAGATTAAAAGACTCTTAGCTGCTACAAGCTTTAACAAGCTGTGATTCTTGCCAAAGTGGGTGTTGCTAGGCACTGACCATGGAGTGTGCCCTGTTACTTTGAGACTGTAAAACATGGCAATAAAAACGTACTCCTCCTTCAAGAATAAAGAAATTCATCTTTTAATCTTTAATGTGGTTTGAAAATCCAGGTCATCTTTTACGAACTGTCCACGGTAGCAGATATTTCGGTATGGGAAGGACACTCTGTACAGGATACTGTACGGTCATTCGGTCGTCTGTAGCACTGGCACAGGCTCATTACGGCCTGTCTGTCTGGGCTGCATTATAATGATTGAAAGATTGTATTAAAGCTGCTCATGGTATTGTTTACCCTGGTTGACCCAGAAGACACTTTAGTGGCCACTGTTTGAAGGACAGACATGCCGACTCCCTTTAACATCTGACCCTGATTATGGGAACCTGACCCCGAATGTGGTCCGTGGGGTCAGACCAGTCGTTCAAACACCCATCAGAAACCCTCAAATCCCTCAGTTTAATCCAACCCTGCTTTCAAGTCTGTTTTTGTGGGCACACTTGCCTGCTGCAGTGGAACTCGCGGCCATCCGCTCTTTGGTCAGTAATGAGGCACTTGAGCCAAGTTCTGCTTATCCGCCCGAATACCCAGGTGACTTCTTACTGTCCTGCAGGAAACTGGGGTTATTGCTGCGCTTTGATGTGACTAAAGCTGTGCTGGAAAAAGCGGCGGAACTGTCCGAGGTTTGGGCAGAAAAGGGGGGGGGGGTTCTGTGATTGGCAGAGGGAGGCGTTTGATGTTTTACGTCCGAGGGCCAGGGTCACGTCTTCTGCAGAGGGACATTTGAAGCTTGGCCTGCTGTTAGGGATTGGGAAACCTACTACTGTTTAGGAACATGGATTTAAGGTTACGAGCAGGATTAGGTCTGTTTAAAGGAACTTTGACTTCATTGTCTTGAGCGTGAACTGTCTGCCCAAGATATGTTCTTTAGTTTTGCACGAGCTGAACGATCCAAACCCACCAGTGACTCTACACCCATCTTCCGAGTTTCATATGGAATATTGATGATGGTTGCAAATCTTAACTTTAGAAAAACACTCTCACCCTTACATTGACTTTACCATCTTTGATGCCAAGAGCATAGTGGCCCAACGTTGGCCCACTGATGGTCCACTGACATTTTGCTCAGCATTTCCTGAGCAGCCTGCCAGTGGGCAAAGGACAACACCAGTGACAAGTATGGAAAGTGAAGTAAAAGCACAGTCTGGTAGCTGGTTGTGTGTTCGTTTTAAAGCATGTGACTTTACACTTGCCAAAGATTCTTAGAACAACGTCCTCAGGATGGTGCTGGCTTTAATTCTCTTGATGTTAGGTCATTGGGCACACGTTTAAAAGGCTGGGATCCAGCATCCTAATTCCACAGCAGTGCCAAAGCAGGTTGGTAGCCAACAGTCAGTCGTTCAGTAAATCATTTCCAGTTTCATCTAAAGAATTCGATATCAGACTTTATTAGTATTCACAGATGTTTGTAATATTTTAATTATATATCTTAGATTTTACGTTTTTTTATTTTTGACAATAAACTGTGTGAGAACATTACGAACTTGTCTAGGTGGTCTGATGGTGGACCAGCAGTGGCAAACAGTCAAAGGGTTGCTGATCTTATTAAGTTGGCAGATATATTCTCACTCTCTGGGATGTCACGAACATGGAAAGGCATATGTCCTCTCCTCTGCTGCGTTCCCTTCATCGGCTCCCTGTAGCTGAACATCAGATTCAAAACCCCGATGCTGACCTACAAAGCCAAAAATGGACCATCCCCTCCATACATGATGTCAATGGTCAAAACTCGAGCTGTACCAAGAGCCCTTCGAGCTTCAAGTACAACTCGACTTGACCCACCGTCCCTCAGAATGCAAAGAAAACATGCATCCAGGCTCTTTTCTGTTCTGGAACCAAAATGGTGGAACAAACTTCTTCTGGGAGTCCGAACAGCTGAGTCCCTCACTGTCTTCAAACGCAGACTGAAGACTCATCTGTTTCAGGAGTATTTAACTCCATTAAGACTTTTGTTCAGCAGGATCTAAGTGTGAGGAATCTCTAGATTCCAGCCTCGTCTACTAGCTAAGGATATTCTCAGTGAACAGCAAAGCACTTCTGTACGTCGCTCTGGAGAAGGGCGTCTGATAAATGCCGTAAATGGTATTATAATGTAAAGCTATGACAGTAGATGAGCAAACCTACCAAAAAAGAATGTCTCAGGCATCAGACAGTGTTTTCATCATATTAGTGTCGTAATGTTTAGCTTTCGAAACCATTAAATCTCTTCAAAATCGGCTTTTTGTGTGTTTTGACATTTGATGAAACACAAAAACATTACCAGCCATCCTGAAGCCTGACGTGGGTTCGTCCTCCTCCCCACGTCTTTAATAATCAACCACGACTGGAGCCTGATGAGCACAGTGATGTGACTTGAGCTTGGATGTAGATGCTTGTAAGTAGAAGGAAAGCTGGAGGACAAAGGAGTCCACCCTGATCCCAGTGCCTTTCCGCTTTCCTAAGCTTGGGCCCTGAGGCCTAATTGGAAGTTGAGCTTGCTTTATTGGTTGCTTGTGAGGCCAAAGTTTTTGTTCTTCAGCCGATTTGAACTTTATATAACCTTCGGTGAGATTGATTTCATTTTCTTCTTGATGCTGCAGTTGATGAGGTTCTGTACGCCTGAGCCGCACGTGCGTGTAGAGTTTGCTTGCGAACCCAGCCTGAAATACTTTGCAGAGCTGTGACCGAAAATGGAACTGACACCAGTTGAAGCGCTTTAAATGTGTAGGAGCAGCAGTAGCACTAATATCAGAAGTCCCCGGCTGCTTAACCACGTTCCTCTTAACCTCAAACTTCACAGGAAAGCACTGCGTCATCACTGATTTCAAAGCTTCAGCTTCCTGCCTGGCCAAAGACTGAACATCACCCTTTGGTATGTGGAAGAGACAGAGCGAGAGAAAGAATGGGGGTTCCTTATTACTAGCCCAAAATGGATCAGGAATGAATCATCTTGGTTATCTCCACAACTGGAGCCAGCTGTGATTATGAAGTGTTGTCTAGAACACTGCATGGTGACTCATCACCTATCTTGTTCCTTACTGAGGAACATAGCTTGGCCACCTCCCGAGATAGCAAAACGATTCGCTGGACTGATAAGGTTTACGACCTGCTGACTGTTTGCCACTGCAGGTACCACCCGTATTGTTCTCCTACATACAAGATCATCCTGCGTTTTAACCTCCTCAAGCACATTTTAAATGCACAGAGAGTTTTATTTTAGAAAATAAACAAAGACAATATGTTGATGCCGTACTGAGTGACAAATGATTAACTAATTTACAACATCCTGTATGACGGCAGAAAGATAAACCAATATACCCTGAATAATAAAAGGTGGATTTTGGTTTGACCACCCGTGGACCACCCAGAAATGCTGAGCAAAGTGCAAGTGGACCACCAGCAATCCGCAGGCCAACAGTGGGCTGCTTTCCTCTTGCTATCAAGGTGAAGTTGGTCAAACTGGCTAAGACATAGCCTATCCTGGAGATATGGGTCTTGGATATGCAGTTTCATACCTACCAGATGATTGGATGACCAGCTATTAAAGCACTTTCACCATTGAAGACCAGCTTAGACAGTCTCAAACCAGCTACCGACAAAAAGTGTGATTTTGTAGCCAAAAACATATATAATAATTGATTTCTGTGTTCAGATCTCATATTAGAGTTTTATTAGACAAAGATCTTCTGAAAACATCTGGAATGTGTGACAGGTCTGTGAAACTATCAAAGCATCCCACAAATTGCTAACAGTATTGCAATATATTGCTGTATATCAAATTGTGACCCCTGTACTGTGATGCACGTCATAATTCTCCGTTCATTATTATTTTAAATAAAACCTAAGTTTAGTTTTATTTCTTAAAAACAGGCCTTGGTGAGTCTGTGGGTTCCCCTCTATAGTATAATCACAGATGTTTGGTGATTCTCCTTGTGCTGCCATGTTTCGAGCCATTGTAAAAGCAAGGAAGACTTCAGTTAGTCATCAGGTTTCTCTTTAGTCACGGCTGATCTTGTGGTTTTCATTTCCTTACGGCTGGTTTGTTCACAGCATATTATTTATGGTTTCAGATTTTAATCTTGAGCACATTCAGTGAAGTCTGGACAATCCATTTGTTCCGAGAACTCCAGTAGCTTTTTAGTTTAATTTGGAAACGTTCTTGTTTATCCTCCCAGTCTTTGCAGTGGCATCGTCATAATCGCATTATTTTTGCTAATAATCATACACAGTACAGGCCAAAAGTTTGGACACGTCTTCTCATTCTCAGTTTTCTGTATTTTCATGACTATTTACATTGTAGATTCTCACTGAAGGCATCAAAACTATGAATGAACACGTGTGGAGTTTTGATCTTAACAAAAAAAAGGTGAAATAACTGTTTTAAATTCTAGTTTCTTCAAAATAGAGACCCTTTGGTCTGATTACTGCTTTGCACACTCTTGGAATTCACCACATTAGGGTGGTGGTTCATTTTCAGCACTGCGATGAGACATCGACACAGTGGTGGTGTGTAAGTGTGTGTTGCACTGGTACGACACAGATCAGACACAGCAGGGCTGCTGGACTTTTTAAACACCTCAGTGTCACTGCTGGCCTGAGAACGGCTCACCAGCCTGAAATATCCAGCGTCTGTGAGCAGCGTCCTGTGAGCACAGATGAAGGACCAGAGTTGACCAGCACAAACAGATGAGCTTCCGTCTCCGCCTTTACATCTTATAACTACGTCACAGTGTTTAAACACTCCAGCAGCACCGCTGGGTCTGATCCACTCGTACCATGCACTAACATGCACTAACACACCACCACCGTAATGGACAGTGACTGAAGAAACAAGAACATATCGTGCTGGTTGATTGGTGGTGATGATTTTGGGAACCGCTCATGGTTGGTGAAGCATAGTGAGTAAAAACACCACCTTTCTCGTGACAGGCGAAGGTTGGGTTCTCTGGCAAGGCAAGCACCCCACACTACACCAATCCATGTATACTCATTTTAACTTCTGTTCTCAGGCAGGCGTGGGCCCTCGTGGCAGTGGTGGGTGGAGGAAATGGCTCGTGCACCGAGGACACCAGAGAGCATGAGAACCACGACACGGGTGGGAGGGCGCTGGCTCGGCGAGACTTTGTCACTGTGGACGGTGTGCGCTTCTCTGTTACAGCCTACAGCGAATGGAGGAACGGTGAGTTCTTAAAACATGCTTGAATTAAAGAACCTGACCATGACTTCAATTACACTGGTGTCACTTTCGATGGTATTAAGTGAGATGAAGATAAACTGATCTCCAAGTGGCATAAGTAAGTGTTCTCTTAGACCAGAACCAAATCATTCCAAGAATCAGTAGCCATGGGCTCCTCTAAGCAACTGCCTAGCACCCTGAACATGAAAATGGTGGTTCATTGTTCTGTTGTGCTGAATCCCCATATTTTCCTGCGTGTTCACCACAAAATTCAGCATCAGATGTTTTCAGTGGAATGTCGAAACAAGCCTGATGCGTCTGCTTATATGGTTTCTATCACTGTATGACTCAAGAACACACTGTATGTAACGAGCACAGTGTCCACCGTGCGAAACACCACGGACAACTTGAGCATGTTTATAGATAGCAGTGTGTCCTACAGAGTCTCAAACCAAGCAAGTCTATTGGGATTTTGGGATTACGGAACAACTCCACACAGGTTGTGGGTGATGTGGCGATTAAGGCTGTGTTCAGAGTTGACAGCTGTGTATTGATCTTGTGTCTGAATCTCGTGGTTCATTAGAACAGGTGCGAATGCTGGGGGTCAGACCCTGGTGGGCATCAAGGATTAGTCTCTGTCGACTTCTGAAGGAACTCTGACGGTGTGGTTTGGTTGAAATATGAATGGAAACCATCTAAACTGATCAGACAGTCAGACCAGAGTTCAACATGATTGATTGAAAGTTTAAACCAAAGGAACCGAAGTTCCTTAGTGCTTCTAAAGAACGTCTCGCTGGTGCAGAACTCTTTGCATGGTCCTTTCTGAGTCTTGTCATTCTGTCTCCTGACTTTGAGGCTTCCCTGTGTAACTTAGAAACAAAGGCAGCTTTTTGTGTTGGGCGCTCTGTGCTCGACTGCGCTGTGGGTGAATAAGTGTGCTGCTATTATCAGCGAATGACTAGCGAGACTCTGGACATTCTCCAAATGGATCTGCTTGCGGTGACGGGATGAATGTTCACAAGGCCTGCATTGACCACAGTGACCCATTTCAGCTGGAAATTATAGCTTTTTGTTACGTATTTGTCACTTTACAGCTATTGTAGCTACTATTATGGGTTTGGGTTGTTCCTGTCATGTCTCGGTAGCAACTAGTTGGAAGCTGTGGTTCATAAGTGAGAGCAGGAAGGGACAACTTCTGCATATGTTTCACTGAACACACACGCACGCACACACACACACACACACACACACACACACACACATATCTATATCTATATATATATATATATATATATATATATATATATATATATATACACATTCTCATATATGAGAAATGCCTTGTACCACTTTATTAGAAACACCCACCTTGTGCTTCCACTCACTGGCCACTTTATTAGAAACACCCAACTTGTGCTTCCACTCACTGGCCACTTTATTAGAAACACCCACCTTGTGCTTCCACTCACTGGCCACTTTATTAGAAACACCCACCTTGTGCTTCCACTCACTGGTCACTCTCTGATGAAGTGCACACCACAGGGAGTTGTTGTGTAACATTGTGCTGTAGATGGGGTTTGTTGGACGGCTGTTTTCAGCCCTGGGGTCGTGTTTTGTGCTCGTCTGCGCTGAAAGAATTCTAATCTGTTTATTGCTCGTATAATCGGGCGTGGAAGTCTCAGACGGGTGTGTGAAGGTGTAGCAGCTGACATTCCAAACCCTCTTCTCGTACTCAGCTCTGAAAGACCCCCGTGTTCACGTGTTCATTTCAGTTTGAGTTGTTGTTGTGATTTTCAGTTGCTTGTTTGAAGGTTGTTACACGTCATGTTTTGTCTCCTCGTCTCTCGGCTGTTACTCTTTATTCATCAGGTTTGTGTATGAAATGCATTAATGATGTCTAAATGTGAGCCTCTGGAATTAACAAGCTGATTTTTGTAATATGAATTATATAATAATATTTCATTTATTATTATTATTATTATTATATTAAATATATAACTTATTTGAAGTAATTTTGCTGAATTGATGATGTTGCTTCCTCAGGCTGAGAGACACAAACATAGTATCCACAATTTCTTTATCTCGTCATCAGCAGACAGCAGTTAAAATAAAAAATAAATAATAATAATAATAATAATAAAACAATAATAATAATAATAATAATAATGATATTGATAATAATAATAATAATGATAATAATAATAATAATATTAAAATAATAATAATAATGATAATAATAATGACAATAATATTAAAATAATAATAATAATAATAATAATGATAATAATAATTGTAATAATAATGATAATGATGATAATAATAATAATAATAATGATAATAATAATAATGATAATAATAATAATGATAATAATAATAATAATAATAATAATATTTAAATAATAATAATAATAATAATAATAATAGTAATAATAATAATAATAATAATAGTAATAATAATAATAATAATAATAATAATAATAATAATAATAAATGGACACTTCAGTCACATCCTGCATGTTCAGGGAATCGAACCAGCAACACGTCACACGTCTGGTTCCTTCACCACCAGGCCACGTCTTAGTCTAGATCAGGAGGTAATAGAATCACGGAATTTGTTCTGACAAGCTGGAGAGTTCAGCCCCTGACTCTGTTCTACAGGTTTCCCGATATCGGGCTTCCAGGTGGACGCAGTGGACCAGGTAGTTCTGAACCTGCAGGATGATGTCAGCAGCTGGAGAGCCGGAGAGAGGATTGTGGTGGCCAGCACCGACTACTCCATGCACCAGGCTGAGGAATTCACCCTGTTGCCCTGCCCCCTCTGCACAAAGAGGCAGGTCCGAATACAAGGTGCGTGTCCTGACCCCTCTGTTCCATCAGTCCTGAATATAAAAGTACGGACTGGTTTCCCTGCTGAACGACACAGTGTGCTGATTTCTCATATAATGGACATTACTGGGAACTGGCTTATTGGTTTCCCCAGTTGATATTTTCCATCAGATTCCATGAAGACATTTCTATTTGGATTTAATGGTGGTTCTTCTGTAGCCCTTTCCTTGGTTCTGTCCAGTAAATGTTCAGAGAACAGGAGGCTGATGGCTGGATATATGTGGATGGTGAACCCACACTCAACCCCTGCATCCCCATTGTGCATTATACACTTCAGCCAGTAAAACACACACACACACACACACACACACACACACACACACACACACACACACACACACACACACATACACACACACACACACACTATATATATGAGTCCCATCTCGGAACGCTTTTGTCTGTTTCAGTTTTTGTCTGTTTTACTGCTTATTACCTTTCCATCAAACCTCATGCCTTTACAGCTGGACTGATTGAATTCCTCCCAGCTTTTCATTTTTCGACATCTTTGTACAAAAGCAGGAGCTTCGTTTTTGAAAAAAGCTGTAGTAAATAACAGCCATTGACGGAGGAGATAAGAGACGGTTTCTCACCGTATTGACTGTATCGACTTTAACGACAGCGTCTTCCTTTGGGACAGGAAAAGGGTGGAGGGTGTTTGCTGGTTTCTGTGTGCTTATTAACCCACAGAATGTGAACATTCAGTCCGTTTTACTTCTTCATCAGCTAATTTTAATTGGCTGATCTTTTAACCAGGAGCTCCGAAAACACAGCGAGTGTTGGACCCAAACTGCTGTCTGGGGTTTTATTCCTGATCTCGACAACATGCATGTGCTGTTCTGTTCTCCTCATCGTTTTGGATCAGAAATGTACGGTAGTCGGTTGTTTAATTTTTATCCTTCCTCGTAGCGTTGTTTGAGGAATGATGTGTTCCATACATGGGATGTTGGATTTTCCAAGATACAAGTAGAAATGTTTAACCGGAACGCCCCAACAAGTTGGATTTCCTTGGAAAGCCAGGAGAGCCCAAGAGTTCTGGATCCAAGATAGTAATAAAAGCAGTAGTGTGTGTTGTTTATTAGCACTTCTGTCCATTTGCGTCTCATTTAAACAGTCACACACTCAGTACTGTCCAGCTGGACATATTTTTGTGGTGTTTGTTAAAGATGCCAGTTGATTGTTTTCCATATCCAGTGGTAACACTGGTCAACCAGTTGTGGTGAACTCCAAAGTCTTTGGGCAACTGGTTTTGGAAGTGTTTTGAAATTGAGAAACAGTGTTCTGTGAATGTTGATCTGGAATGTGGTCAAAGTCTACAGCGATTCTGTCTGTATTCTAAAGTTACTCATTGAGTAATACTGGCATTTTCCACGGTGTATTACTGACCACATCCACACAAGCCCGTGTGTGTACACACACAGAAACCACGCAATCCAACCTTGCGAGCTTTATAACAGCAGTTTAGCCAAATAAATACCTCGTTTACATTTCGTCCTTGTGATCAGTCAAGCAGGACATTTAACCTCGTAGAACAAAAATGGAACTATTGCTTTAACACGTATATAAGATGCCTGTCTGTGTGCGAAACCTTGATTGTGTGTTTGTGTTTTAGGAAAGCCACAGTTCACCCACGTGGGCGAGATTGTAGACGGTGTAGACATGCGAGCAGAGGTGGCCCTCCTGTCCAGGAACATCCTGATCCAGGGGGAGACGGAGCGCTCCTGCTACGGCAACAACTGGTGCCAGTACTATGGCCATGACACCTTCGGCGGACACGTCAAGGTCAGATTACATTTCACTGAGAGTGGGATGTGTGGATGTGTGGGAACCATTAATGCTTCCATGCTTCATGTTCTCACGCAGCTCTCACATGTCCTTGAGTGCACATAGATATTTATACACTCACTGAACACTTTATTATGAGCACCCTCCTCCTCATTCCTGTGATTACCAGCGAGTCGTGTATCCACATGCATAAAATCATGGAGATGAAGGCCAGCAGCTTCAGATCATGTTCACATTATCCACCAGAAAGAGGAGAAATGTGGCCTCAGGGATTTTGAGTGCCAACCAGGCTGATGATCTCCTGGGATTTTCAGCACAGGAGTCTCTGGAGAGCTGGGAGAAAGGCTACAGTAGCTCAAAGAACCACTCGGGACAATTTTGGAGAGTTTCAGAATGAACCACACGTCCAACCTTGAGGAGGATGGGCTACAACTGCAGATGACCCTGTTAGGGTCCACTTCTGTTAGCCAAGAACAGAAAGCTGAGGCTGCAGTGAGCACAGGCTCACAAGCACTGGACAGTTGAAGACTGGAGGAATGTTGTCTCGTAGTGACCTGGTCTCATGGACCTCGATTTGTGATGAGGAACACAGATAGTAGGTCAAAATCTGATACAGCATGAACCAACCTGCCTTGTGTCTACAGACAACTTGGAATATTGCTGACCATGTGCTTCCCTTCATGACCTCCATATTCAAGAATGGAATAGCTAGTTTTCAATTAGTATAGAGTCCCTAATAAAGTGCTTGATATGTATATGTGTAGATATGTAACTCTCTCTCTCTCTCTCTCTCTCTCTCTCTCTCTCTCTCTCTCTCTCTCATTATAAAGATCCTGGGTAACTTCACGTCAGTGCACCTGTCTCAGGTGGAGCTGAAGAACATGGGTCAGCAGGCAGTGAAGGGCAGTTATCCCATCCACTTCCACCTTTGTGGGGATGTTGACCAGCGAGGAGGCTATTCCCAGCCGACCTACCTCGACTCTCTGTCCATACACCACTCGTTCTCCCGTTGTGTCACCATCCACGCCACAAATGGACTGCTGGTGTGTTTATGATCGTGTCCGTCAGTGTTTTCTCACTACAGTACCCAGAATGCATCTCTTCAAATTTTGTACAACCAGTCAAAAAGAAATCTCTACTGCTAGTACACGAATACACGTCTGATACTTGGCCTCTTAGAAGTAACAGCACTTATCAGACGCTCTTATCCCCGCTCAGTGTTTGATCTTAGTGCCACTGTTGACCAGTTTGGACCTGATGGTTTGTTGTTGTGCAGGTAAGGGACACTGTTGGCTACGACACACTGGGCCACTGTTTTTTCCTGGAGGATGGGATCGAGCAGAGGAACACGTTCTTCCATAACCTGGGTTTACTGACCAGACCAGGCACCATTCTGCCCACCGACCGCAATGACACCATGTGCACAGAGATAAGAGACCGCGTGCACAAGGGCTATGTTCCATCACCAGCCACGGAGTGCAAGTATGATACTGCGCCATCTGTTCACAGATCTTATGAACATCATGAGCTGTTTACTTAAGATTGTTTCTCAAAAACTGTTGAAAAGCTCGTCACTGCATCACTACACAGAACTACGTTGTCGTCCACACAGTGTATCACTGTGTCACGATGAGGTAAAAAGGTAAAGGTAGCTCTGGTGGCCCCAGTCGTCATTCAGCGAAGGTATTTTGCTGCCTAAGTTTGATTGGTCTGCACTGGAGCTACAGGGCTGATGTATGGAGCTGTTTGAGATTCACTGACCAATACGAAAGCACATAACCGGGCTAAGGAGCAGACATTCATGTAGACAGTTGATTGTATTATCATTATTATTGTTGTTGTACTTTATTGTTTAACTTCAGTAGCCTCATAGCTCCAGTGTAAAACTCAGATTAGACAGCGAAGGTGTCTTTGCTGAGGAGACACATTTGGAGGAAGGAGGAAAATTGATTTAAACCAAAGTGTCAACTTTAAATGACAGGAATAACCAAATAAGCCCTGCGATGGTGACGGTGTTCGGTAGAGTTCAATGTAAATGTTAATGGTCTGGATGTTTAGATCTGCATATTCCCTGTGTGTTTGTGTGTTTGTGTGTTTGTGTGTTTGTGTGTTTGTGTGTGTGTGTGTGTGTGTGTTTGTGTACACTAGGGCTGTGTCCACGTTTTGGATCACCAACCCAAACAATAACCTGATTAACAACGCTGCAGCCGGTTCGCAGGTAAATCTGCTTTGATCTCTGCAGGTTAGAAGGGAAATGAATGTCTGAGAAGAGTTCAGTTCAGTTTCTGTTCTTTAAAGAAATTTCCTTTTTTTCTGTGATTCACATTAATTGTTTGTTCTTTTTCTTGCTTTGCAACAAAATAGTCTGTAAAAATCCCTACAAATCAAAATCTGTAGTAAATCTGTCTAATGTGTATGTATTTATATGTATTTATATGTATTTATATGTATTTATATGTATATCATGATGAATTTCTGCCAGATCATCTAATTTTCACTCAGGTTTTCCACCCAATAGAGGTTTTCAAAAGCTCCTCCCACCTTCAAGCTTCTAGTGCATCTCCAAACATTTGAATATTTGAATAGAAGGTTTTTTGGTTCATAATGAATTAATTCATTAATTTAATTATTTAGTTATTTCTGTTGTTTTAATGTTGATACTGTTTAATCATTTAACAAACTGTATGATTTATGATTTGAGTTATAAGCCACACTGATGAACTATTAACCAAAAAGGCTTAAAATATTTCACTTCATGTAACAAATGTAAAATAGAACTTTTTAAAATGAAATTCTGAACATGAACCAAGCTGAACATGAGCTGCTTTAGTACCATAACCATCAGAAAGGGGTTCGTCATCATTCTGCTTGGAGTTTCTGCCTCTACTGTCCAGAGAAGGCTTTATACTAGATATTGGAGCATTGCAGTGAGGATTTGATTGAATTCAGTGGCAAGAGCATTAGTGAGATCAAGGCCCCCACCATCACTCCAGAGGACAGTGTGCAAAGCTCAAAGCTGGGGGGCTTTTATATCCCTCTAGCCCACGTCTAGCATTAGGCATGGTGACGGTAGGTTCAGTGGGGGGGTTCTAGTCTTACTCTAGGCTGAAGGAGAGGAGCATGAAGGTTATAATTACAGTTGAAATATTACAGTGAATTGGTGATACGACAGAGCAGTATTAAATTAAAAATCGAATTCTATACTGTAGGAACGCTTTCTAGTAAAGAAGACAACAAGAATGCCTTTATTACAGTAGGATTACCATACAATCAAGTCATGTGGCAGTAATATTGAATGACATTACTTGAGATGAAGCAGCTAATCTGCTGGTAATGGAATTACTCAGAGCAGTTAATTCTCCTTCATTCCTCTCTTTTATTAAAGGCTGTTTTGGCAGCAAGAAAAAGACTTTTTAGTTTTATTGTTCTGATGCTCATTGTTTGTCCTGGGTTGGCGTTTTGTACATAGCAGGAGGTTGTGCAAACACAGTGATGTGCCAGTAGTTCATCCTGCAGTTATTAGAGTTCAGGAAAAGCTGATTTCATGTCTGAGAGGGAAGAGCAGCTTCACAGCCGTATGATTTCAAGTCTTCGATTATTGTCCACTTTTTGTTTCATTTCCAGTTAAAATGGTCATATAGAAGATATTCATTCAGTGAGTTTAGGTGTTCAGAGAAGCTGTTGGGCTAGAGCAGTTGTCTGAGGAGTAGAAAAGGCTGGTTGAGTCTTAAAATATACATCTTTGTGCATCTACACACTAGGTAATCCTGTGGCAGTGCTCCTTGTATTCCATGCTGTGGGCCCTTGTCCTTAAAACAGGAGTAATAACAGTTTCTTCATGTTTTTGTTTGTTTGTTTGTTTGTTTTCCCCCAGACAGAAGCAACCATTGCCTTGCCCGCTATTGTTTGTGATTCTGGGGCTATTATGCCACACAAAGCCGTCCATTAATATTATTAAAATCAAATTAGTCACAGTTCTTCTCTCAAAACCATCATAACGACGCCTCGGACATCAGAAGGTGGATTCATCACCACTTGTTGTAAAAGCCAGAATCGTTTACAGCAGACCAATCAGAATGAAGTTTATCGTATAAAGCCAGTGAATCAAACTTTCTTATAACACTCCACTGTTTATCTGCTGGAGCAGCTAATAAATCGTGCCAAGGCTTGCAGGTTATCTATGAATCCTGTCTCTCATTTCTCTCATGTTTTCCTCCAGGATGCAGGGATTTGGTACATCTTCCATAACTCCTCCACTGGCGACACTCATGGGCTGGTTCCAGAGACGAAAGCAGAACTTACCCCGCTCGGCATTTTCTACAACAATCGAGTCCACTCCAACTTCAAGGTACCTCAGCACACCGATGAAACGAATGAAACTCCATACATTCCTTATTCTAAAGGACAGTGACATATTTCACACTTGGCAAGTCAGTGGATGTCAGTATGTAAATCAGTCATGAAGCCTGGAAACCTCTGGGAATGGTTTGGGAACGCCCACACCTGTATTGTTATCTTGAGAGTGAGGCCGAATACTGGCCAGCGTGCTCAGGGCAAAGTTGTGAGGGTATTTAACATTCCTTGATTCACCGTGCCACGTGTGCTGGGAATACGTCATAGAAGGCATTACCTCCCACAGTGGACAGTGTAGTGTCCGGCAATAAGTGCTTAGGATGGATTTTCCCAACCACTGCGTCAGTTACAAAATAACATCTCACAGCTTGTACAGGTTCTCAAGCCACCCGCTGAGGTAATGCCACCTCATACTGCTATCACATGACTTTGGCATGTCGGTGAATAACTACACAACTTGCATATTAGTCGAATAGCTTCATTATTATTGTTATTGTTATTAATGAAGCATTCAGAAGAACGCAGAGTGAGTGTAAAAAATTTAAACTAACCCAGATCAATCAAATTCATTTAGCACTTTATACAACAAAGGACTTTTACAGAAATCAGGGTCCAAGCCTCAAATGCACAGCCAGCGGGAAACAGTGGCAAGGAAAAGCTCCCTCAGGCTAAGAGGAAGAAACCTTGAGAGGAACCAAGGCTCAAAAGGGGAACCCATCCTCCTCTGGTCAACATCGGAGAGCACTGACATAAAGCACAAGGAGGCGTTAAAGAATAAAGAAGTATAGATGCTAATGGGAGCACGCTGTGTACGCTCGAGAGAATGCGAGCGAGTCGGATACAGGCTCAGTGTTAATATAGACGTCCATGCAGGTTCAACATTCACAAGCTGGCAGTGGAGTCTGTAATGTGGGACGAGTGAGCCAATGCAGTGATCGGACAGTCAGAGGGGAGCAGGGTAGGTAGAGCCGTCAGGATAAGGCATCATGCGTGGGCATGAACCAAATCAGCCAAGCAGCAGAGGCAGCTTGGGACATAGGGGAGAGGGCGAGAGCAAGAGAGTGAGTGAGCGAGAGAGGGAGAGAGAGATGAGTAATTGTAGATAATCTAGGTGTAGTTAATTGTAAAAGGCTGATTTGTAAAAGGTGTCACTCACACACGTTTCATTCATGAAACTTCTGTTTTGCGTGAATTAGATGAGTTTTCCATCTTAAATCTATTACCGTATTTTCTGATCTATAAGCCGCACGCTGGGAAATAACATATATATATATAAGAAGACAAAGCTGCACCTCATTATAAACTGCATGGCTTAAAGTGAGGGGAAAAAAGTAGCGTCTTATAGTCCGGAAAATACGGTACTAAAAGTTCTGCATCCAAATAAATCTGATCAGCAGGAAAAGGCTGCACCAAACACTGACTGTAACCCTTAAATTTAATGAAAACCATTAAGAATCAGAACCAGAATTCAGGACGAAATAATTCACAAGACATCAAAGCAAAGTAATGCACTGGAGAAAGAAAGAGCACCAGCTCATCTGTTAAACGCGGTGGCTGTAGTGTCATGTCCATTTCTGGAATTCTTTTTACTGGCATGACTGTTGATGGTATCAGCAGAATGAATTCAGACGTCGTCTGCCTGCTACACACAGCTTGGTAATGACATGCTAATGAAGAAGTAAGTTGCTCTTGTGGTTTGAATCTGGGAAAATATCTGTCCAGTTGCTGGTGAAAGGTGGTGGCAGGTGACATTGCTCACGTTAACTGTGTAAGTATCTATGCTGTCTTTTATCCCACACGTTACAATGTAACTAAAAGGCTAGCATGGATAATAGGAACACGTCCCAGACGATGCCGGAGTGAGTGGAAATCCCAGTCTTCAGCCCAGATCCAAAATCAAGTGTAGCACGAAACTCGTTCATTTCATTCATTCCAGTGATAGTTGAAGGTATTTAAATCCATTTAATATGTTTATGGTCTACAGTTATTTGTGTTAAGTAGGAATAAATATGTCTCATGACCTCAGGCTCTTGTGAGTGTAGTAGAGATCTAGAACCCGTGGCTTTTGTTGGAAAAGTGTATGGACTCAGTTACAGCATTTCTATTTGTTGTGATGAATGAAGAAGACATCTTTGTTTCTGAGAAGCACTGTTTACATTGGTATACACACACACACACACACACACACACACACACACACACACACACACCATGCTCTTCATAATAGTCCTCTGTTTCAGTGACCGCATTTAAAAAAACATTCCTGCTGTGTGTACACAAATCACATGCTTCCCTCACTTGGTTTCCTTACCTGGTTTCATACTGACCACTCCTTTTCCTGTCTCAGGCAGGCCTTTTCATCGACAAAGGAGTGAAGACCACCAACGCCAGTGCCACAGACCCTCGTGAATACCTCTGCCTGGACAATAATGCCAGGTTAGCCTATTTTGTTGAGTCAAGATTCTAGTCCTTCATGATTTGTGAGATTCTGACCACAGAGCTGCCCCCTGTTGGATATTTTTGGGTGGTGGATCAACCCTCAACCTACTGTGACACTGATGCGTAGTGTATGTGTACTGACCAATCACGAATGGGACAAAAGGGTTGATCCTAATCTGTGCACAGAAAATGGACTAAAGTCTGTAACTAAACAATAGGTGTTTCTAAAGAAGTGACTGTGTTACTTTTGCCCCAGTATGTCCTATTAGATTGATTGTTTAAAACAATAAGTACCGTATTTTCTGGACTATAAACCCCACCGGATTATAAGCCTCACCCTGGAAAATAACATATATAAGAAGAAAAAGCTGCACCTCATTATAAGCCACATGGTTTAAAGTGTGGAAAAAAAGTAGCGGCTTATAGTCCAGAAAATACGGTAATTCTGAACGTCTGCTCTGGCTTTTGTTGTAAAGAGTTAATTTTTGTAAAAATATATAATATAAAGAATAAACCAATCAGAGCAGAGGATTTTCAAGCTGAGAAACAAAGAAAAAAAACGATCAGAGAGATTTCACAAGCATTGAGTCTGGCCAAAACAACAACGTTGCATGTCCTGAAACAGAAAGAAACAATCGGTGAACCAACAACCACACATCGACCACCTCGGCCAAGGAAAACCACAGCAGTAAATGCCAGAAATGTTGAGAGATCTGTGGTGGTGGTGGTGGGGGAGGGGGGTTAGCATTCTCACCGACAGATTCTACAAGACTTTACGAGCAGAAACACGTGGGCCATATCAAACATAACCACAAACCACTGATCTGCAGTAAGAATCAGACCCAGACTGAAACTGCAGGGAAAGAAAAAAGCCACTCTTCTGGAACTGACTTTAATAGACTGGTGAGACCACGATTAACTTCCAGGCCAATGTGTGGAGAAACAAAAGGATGTGGTGATCCAGAACTTAGAAGCTCATCTGTCAAACATAGTGGAGTTAATATCACTGCTGGAGCTTATATGGAACTGCAACCATCTTTATTAATGACGTATCTCTTTGAAGTAGCAACATAATGAATTCAGAAGTCTGTCTGGAAGGGTTTAGTCCGACCAAATCTGTCTAAATCACCAGACCTTAACCAGACTGAGCATCGTTTTACCTCCTGAAGAAAAAACAGAAAGAACTCCCTGAAAAAAAAAACCCTGAAAAAGCTCCAGTAAGAGTCAGAAATATCCAACGTAATCTCACTTGAAGATGCAGATCGTATCTCATTTGAATGTTATACATGAACCGATAAACTGTAACCTGTAATCCACAGGCTGACACTGACACACACACACACACACACACACACACACACACACAGGCGTGTAGTCCAAACCTAATTTTAGTAGGGGAATGGGATAGCTTGGGGTGTGTGTGTGTGTGTGTGTGTGTGTGTGTGTGTGTGTGTGTGTGTGCATGTGTGTGTGTACCCTAGAGAGTCTGATTCTGTTTACAGTGAAAACACATCAGTGGAGATGGAGTTTCCTCTCAGCTTGTTCACTGTGGAACAAGTGTGTGTGAACGGAAAAGCCTTAAAGCCTCCTGTCTGACTGGCCAAAAGTGTGTGTGTGTGTGTGTGTGTGTGTGTGTGTGTGTGTGTGTGTGTGTGTGTGTGTGTGTGTGTGTGTGTGTGTATTGAGTTTCACATTACTTTAGTCAGAGATATTTTGCATAACACGAATTGATACTGACAGCACATCTATACAGTGTATATGGATTCTCGGTGTGCTAAGATTACTGTCTGTGTGTCTGCCTGTCTGTCTGTGTGTCTGCCTGTCTGTCTGTGTGTCTGTCTGTGTGTCTGCCTGCCTGCCTGTCTGACCGTCTGTGTGTCTGTCTGTCTGTGTGTCTGCCTGCCTGCCTGTCTGACTGTCTGTGTGTCTGTCTGTCTGTCTGTGTGTCTGTCTGCCTGTGTGTCTGCCTGCCTGCCTGTCTGTGTGCCTGTCTGTCTGTGTGTCTGTCTGTCTGTGTCTGTCTGCCTGTGTGTCTGCCTGTGTGTCTGTCTGTGTGTCTGTCTGCCTGCCTGTCTGCCTGCCTGCCTGTCTGTGTGTCTGTCTGTGTGTCTGTCTGTCTGTGTGTCTGTCTGCCTGCCTGCCTGTCTGACTGTCTGCCTGTCTGACTTTCTGTGTGTCTGCCTGTCTGCCTATCTGACTGTCTACATGTCTGAGACGTGCATCACAAGTCCGCAATGTCCTTGATTCACTTTGTAAATAACTGCAGATTCCCGAGATCTTCAGTTCAAACAACTCTATGCAAGTCCAAGTTATTGGGAGGTGGATCCAATTTGGCGGTCACTCTAGGCAGAGAGGAAATTGATTTGGATGGTCAGGAACGACCCAAGAACCACCAAAGCACCAGCCCTGGATTGGAAGCTTCTGGAACACCAGTGTTGCTCTCTACATTTAAGCACGTTTTACATCAGCATGGATTATGAGACTGTCTTTCAAGAAAGTAACCCTTCAAGCTCGACTAATGTAGCAGCTGAACCACCTGGACAAAGTTAAAGCCTTCAGAAGAAAAATCTGTGGTCAGATGAAGGTCCGATTCTAGAACACCGTCAAGCATGGTGGTGGTAGAAACATGTTGTGGGACTATAGGCTTTCTAGGTTACAGTTCATGTGTTTCTCTCTCTGCTCTCTTACCATACTTCAGGTTCCGCCCCCACGAGGACTCTGACCCCACCAAGCCACGAGTAGCTGCCCTCATCGACACTCTGATCTCCTTCAAGAACAATGACCTGGGAGCCTGGATACGCGGCGGTGACATCATCATACAGAATTCTGGGTAAGTTCAAGCGTCATTGTCTATAAGTGACCTTATGCTCCACCCACAAATACGTTCTTCCCTACTGTAGCAAAGTTGGATTATCTTTAGAGAACCCTGGCAAAAATGCCAGTTCATATCTAGCACCCTATTTATCTAATTAATCCTTCATTAAGGTAAATCAGACGAGCTGCTGATGGAATTGAACTAAACCATACAGTGTCTGGTGTTCACAGAGAAGATGCAAGTAAACTTAGTCTTAAGTAAGCTTAGTCTCCTAAGCTGCCACACTTCATTCACGTTGTTGTGGGCACAAAACACCTTTGCAAAGCTGCCATGGTTTCTCAGGGGGTCGTGAGTTCAATACCCCTGTTTATTAAGCTACTGTGGTTCAATCAAAGGGTTGTGGCTTCAATACCTCGACCTCCTAAGGTGTTACAGTTTAGTCACAGGGTTACGGGTTCAGTGTCTGTATCGGCAAAGCTGCACTGGTTCAATCACAAGGTTGTGGGTTCAATACCCACATCCAATGCGCTACCACGCTTCATTCATTAAGCCCTTGTTACAGTGCCTAATTGTATAATTACCTTAATTAGCTACCTAACAATGTTAGAACATATGTGATGGAGACCATTCGGTCTTCTAATGTTCTACAACATCTGGGTATCAGTTTTAGGCCCCTTATATCAATACAGCATTGTTTACTTTAAAGGCATGTAAACATTTGAAAGGAAATACACCAACCTTTCCCAAACCCGGTTCTAGGGTAGAAGGGGGAAATAAGCGGACTGGTTTGTAGAGGTTTCGATTTTTTTGATGCACAAATAACACACGACTGTTTGTTTGCTTCTACAGCTTTGCAGACAATGGTGTCGGACTGTCATTTGCAAGGTACTGCTTTGGTGTGTGTGTGTGTGTGTGTGTGTGTGTGTCTGTGCTGTGAGCTTTTTAGCAGAGCAAACCTCTGTTTATTTCTCTAACAATAGTCTGCATCTGATTAATGATTATATGGAAGTTTAATAGGCTTGGTTTTGTCCGCAAACATTGACTTATCTCTTCCTGCCCTCGAGCCGTGATTAATGAAGCAGCCGAATGATTATTTGCTCTCTCGCTTTTTTGCCTTCTCGCACGCAGCGATGGCACTTACCCTAAAGACGTGGGCTCCAGCCAGGAGGTGTCGGAGTCTCTGTTTGTGGGGGAGAGCAAGAATCGTGGCTCTAATGGAGGACAGAACAAATACTGGGGTGTCGGCGGAGTGGACGGCAAGATGAGAACACTGCCCAGAAACAAGTGAGTTACGGTGTAAAATGCTACACAACAGACGATGGTGTCCAGCTGTGTAAATGTTGGCCTGTGAAAGCTGGTGATGAAGACTAACTTTGGTGGTCACTTTTATTTGTTTTAAGTTGGACAAAAAGGAAGATGGACTACAGAACAACTTTGACCTTTAGTGAACTGTTACCGAAACTGCTGCGTTCGTAAGGATACACGGCACCTACATAAACCTGTCATAGGAAAGGACGCGAACGTACATTAGATATTAATCGTTTTAACAAGCATCAGATTTACCAAAGTCTCAGGTCTTAATCATCTTGTTAGGACTAAATCTTTATTAAAAATGTAGATTCATATGGATTAAGACTATATAAAAACAAACCTGGATGCAGGAATTCCTGAAAAGAACACCACTCCAAATGTTAAGCATAATGGGCGTGTCCATCATAATTTTGGTTTGTGTTGCAGCCAGTGGCAGAGAGAACCTTTTACCAGTAGAGGTATGAATAGAAGAAAATACATAGCAGCACACTCTGGACACACACAGTCTTTTATAAAACATGAAAAGACGAGGAGCATCTGCAGCAGAGTACTAATCCTAATCACACCTCAAAATCTACAACAGAATGCCTCAAGAGTCAGTGGTTTCTCGTGGTCCTCACAGTGTACTAAACGAAATGTCTTTGAAAATCTGTGGACAGACCTCAAAAGAGCAGTGTAGCAAGACAACCCAGAAACCTCACAGATCTAGGCCAGGGGTGTGTGAGGCCCTTCAGCAACGTTTCATGACCCAGTACTTTTCCAGACCAAAGCCGACCACAACACTCCCCATATTATTGAAAGTAGTAATTGTGATGTCTCTCCGAGTGAAGAGACGTCTCAGCTTTCGTCACTTTTCCATGGAGTTTTTCTTCTGTGTCGGGTGCCAACTGCTGGTTTCAACACATTGGTCCGTTTTGCAGCTGTTTAGAGACTCGAGCTCTGCTTAACCCACTTTAGTGCCTCACTGGGATGAAGGATGGAATGCCAATGCCAACACAAAATGGCCACTTTATTAGAAACACCCACCTTGTGCTTCCCATTACTGGCCACTTTATTGGAAACACGTGCCTTGTACCTCCACTCATTGGTTACTTTATTAGAAACATCTATTTAGCCCTGTGTCTCACTGTACCATCTTATTGGACTTACTGGGTGTGTGACTGTGTGTGCTGCCTGCAGGACGTTCCCCATCCGTGGCTTTCAGATCTACGACGGGCCGGTGCGGTTATTCCGGAGCACTTTCAAATCATACATGCCAACATCGGAGCGCTTCACCAGCGCGGTGGGCTTCAACCTCAAAAACGTCTGGCAGCTCACGCCAAGGAACAACCTGTCCAGCCTCTCCTTCCTGCCCAGCGTGAGTGTTTCTCACACACACACACACACACACACACACACACACACACACACACACACACACACACACACACACACACACATTATGAGGTGTTATTACCAATAAAGTAATTTTACCTTTTAAAACACAAATAAGCCATTATTTGATCATGTTTTACTCACAAATAAATTATCTGTTAAAATGACGTCCCAGTGTCCCTAGCTCCACCCTCTTCTGGCTCCTCCTACGTCTTCTCCTGGCTTCATCCAACCTCATCATTACTGCGTTCACCTGTGTTTAGTTTGTTGCCGTGCATGTTTTTTCTTTCCCAGCTGTTAATAACCTTTATCTTTTGTATAGTTAGCTCTCACGTTTCCCTTTGTCTTTATCTTAGTTTGTCTATTAATTTGTGGATTTTTATAGATATTTATTTACTGTTTTTTTAACTTTAGATTAACGTTCAGTTAATTTACGTATTTACTGTATTTACTGAATCATTTGGAGGATTTAAAGAATTAGCTTTGGTTTTATTCAGGTTTACAGCAGACAAATAAATACATTTATGTCTTGTTCTCACAATACTTTCTCATTAAACTGGCCTGTTATTGGTTAGGAGCCACACACTCGTAGAATGTTGTGGGAAAGAATTGAATTTATTTCGTAAAACCTTTTAGAGCCGGATTAGTTTTCGTAGAGGAGGTCACGCGGTGTTAACAGTTGAGTGGTCCTGAAAGTTTCAAAATGGCTTTTAACTTGACACATCCTCTTAACTTCCTGTTAGTGATCATGATTGGCTACAGCTGGAAGCTTCTCTGTCAAACATAAAGCAGGGTTTGATTGACAGCACGCTTTGGATTGACCAACACACAGCACAATTGGAAATTCCAAGGAGATCAAATGCAGATCTGAGAAGAATGATTGTAAATGTACACAAGTCAGGAATGTCTCTACGAGCTGTTTCTAAACAGCTGCAGATTCCAAGATCATCAGTTCCAAAAAGCATGTGTAGGACATTGGTTTAGATGGTCAGGAACAACCGAAGAACATCCAAGCCACAAAGATGTGTGTTATAACTCATTTTGCTTCGTAGAAAGAACAGTTGAAAGGAATCAGTGAAATCCTGATATCACCATGATTCTCTTGTCCATAATGAGGGTGTGTAAACTTCGAAACAGAACCGTGCACCCAAAGAACATCTCCAGATGCACTGCTTTTTTTTCTTTTGGACAGCCTCTGCAGTACACTTGAGCCTCGGGGTTTGATCATGTCCTTCACTGTTGTGGTAAAAGGAGACAAAACTTTGTTGACTTGAAGGAGTTGGGTTTTCCACAAAATAGCCAACACATGGGCTGTGGAAAAGCCATTTCTTCAGTTCGTGGGTCAGCAGTGGGTGGAATTGTTCCTCGAAAAATGGTGCCAAACACTGAGTCTGCTGGCATTTCGGATCCGTTTCCTCATTACATGTTGGATGCACAGCAGTCTTTCATTGAGGAGCACACACAGGGCTTATAAATAGCTTCAGCTCAGGCTGCAGGGGGCCTGTTTGAGGACGTACCCTTTCGTCTGGTTTTACTGGCATAGGATGGCGTAGGGGAATCGGCGTAACCTATAAAGCAATTTCATTAAACCCTAGAAGTCACAGTTATTGCATACAGACGGCCTCCCGGGACTAGCACCACAGTGATGCAAGAATCGTGCAAAGTCTAGAGCCAAAAGTTGTGCTATTCAGGAGGAACTTTCAAAGTTCTCCAGCTCACTCCTCTTCACTTTGTCTTTGGGATGCCAGGTTGGGGCTAAACGAGCACACATGAGCTACAGTCTAGCTGTGGTTGTCTTGCCTGGGGGTTTTCAACCTTTTGCACCTCACAGCACCTCAAAGCTCTTTATGATGAGAAGATAATCCTTTATTAGTCCTGCAGAGGGGAAATTCACCTTCTTACAGCAGCTAAAGCAGAGCAAGGGACTCGCTACAAGAAATAGATAAAGTATAGTATCTACAACATTATAAACAGTAAACAAATCAAAGAAAAAGTACAGGTCAGGTGGGGAGATGGAACTATTGCACATCACGCTACATTGAAAATCTCTGACAGAGTGTGGAGTTACGGGTGTGTATCTGAGAGCAGTGCTGGTGGTGGAGTCTTAACAGTCGCAGGAAGGAAGGACCGACGATACCAGGAAAATTGTTTTTGAAAGTAATTTAAGAACTAGGGCCTAAACAACAGCTTAAAATTATCATGTTTTCAAAAACATCTGTCCTAAATGTCCCTCACAGAAACCCAGGTCTACCCCTTAGAACATCAGGACACAAAGACCAGCAGAGCTCCTTCAGTCTGAACTTGATAAAGGTCTCCAATGCAGGCAGAGTTTCAGAATTGTACAAAATTCACACCCTAAACTTTACAAACGGCTTATTTATGACAAGGTTTCAGACACCGATTAGCAGGTCAGGGCAAATCAAAACCCCGACATGGCCACCAAGAAACTACATGAAACTTCTGCTGAGTTAGGAAGGTGGTACACTGTGCAGCATTGCTTACACAAACATCATCTGCCTTGAAGAGTCAAAAGAAGAAAGTCCCAAACCTCAGTACACATGGCTTCTATCCTGTAATTTTCCAAAAAACATGGACTTTAGAGGCATCGACAAACAAACTGTGACAGCAAGACATCTGAAGAAAACACTGATCAACCATAACAGTATGACCATCTTCTTGTTTCTATTTTCCGTGTCCTCTGTATTCTATCAGCTCCTCTGACCATTCAGGAGCACTTTGTAGTTCTATAATTACAGACTGTAGTGCGTCTGTTCTCTGCATGCTTTATTCTCCTCCTTTCACCCTGATTTGATTGAACATTTGCACAAGCCACGCTGAGAGTTTTGTGTTGGGTTGACTACAGGTGACTTACAGAACATGTCATTTGGCCAAGGTTACCCAAACTTCACATCTGGAATCACGTGTAAATATGAACACAAGGTAATCAGATGGAATCTAACCCAGTTCAGCTGTAACGTGGTAAAAAGCAACAAGACCGAGCTGTAAAGTTCACATCATCATCATCATCATCATCATCACAGTGTGTTTGCAGGAAGGAGCAGATTAAAGTGGAGGAATCAATATTAACCATTAATTCTGTGAAAATGTTTGTTCTTGTTTTAAAGTCCATGTGATTTTAAACATCAGCTGCCTTTGGAGTCCCAGTACCAGTCCTATACTGGTTCTCGACTGAATATTACTGTTCCTGTGTATCCTTAGGTCACCCTACGTGCGTTTTTTGGCCGGCCAGGTCAGTGGTTTGAAGACAACGATCTGGATGGTGATAAAAACTCCATCTTTCACGACCTGGACGGCTCAGTCAGCGGTTACCCCGACACGTATGTGGCCAGAGCTGACAACTTCCTTATCCGCCACCCCGAGTGTGTGTCCCTATCTCAGTGGAACGGGTTTGTGTGTAGTGGCCGCTATGCTCAGGTAAGGACAAGCACTGTATATCTCAACTGATTATCCCTTCTAATGAACGCATTCAGCTAGTTTAAGTTGCTGACATAGGTGTGTAAATGCACACACATCTTGTGTAGTCCCTGTAGAGACTAGGGAGACTCTCTGGAGCACATAAACATGAACCTGTTGGCATCATGCCTAATGCCAGGTGTGGGCTAGAGGTTTGAAGCCCCTGATTGTGTTCTGGAATGATAGTAGGACGGTGGTCATCCAACGTCCTGATCATACGAACTCTCTTGTTGCTGAATGCAATCCAATCCTCACAGCAATGCTCCAAAAACCTAGTGGATATATTATCTCATCTGTTATAGATGTAGCTCAGTGCAAATACATCCACTGTTATAAATCTGATTTGAATGGCCTTTCTCTCTCTTACTCCTCTGTTCTTTGCAGGTGTATATAAAGACAGCGGGTGTGCCCAACCTCAGCCTGTCAATCATCAGGGACGAGTACCCTGACAGGCCAATGGTACTGAGAGGCATCAACAGCCAGGGGGTGCCCTCGCAGCAGTACCAGCCTGTCCTGATGATGAGCAAGAGTTACACGCTGCACTGGAATGGCCAGGCGCCCAAAGAAATCGTCCTGTCACTCGTCAACTTCGACGTGTAAGCTACAGCTGAAACGAGCACCTCAGCGTTCAGAAGGCGCATACCATGAAAACGGGGTTCCTTACTTACATTACTTATTTCTATTTTTCTTTTTAACGCATTGTTATAGTTCCAAAATAGCAGATGTGAAACTTCCACGACCCAGAACAAAGGAACCAGCAAGAGATGGTCCCAGTCCAGAACAACTGAACTGTGTTCCAGTTTATTTGCAGTGTGGAGACACTTGTTTGGACGGTTTAGACTTTCAGACCAGTTACAGGAAGTTGAGGCAGGCTATCGTCACAAATGAAACAACGGAAGATGAGAAACCGTTGTCCTGAAATCCGTCCCATCCTGCAGCAATATGGGTGCGAGAGATTACACTCGTTGTTCCTGTATCTTATTTATGAACAGAAACTAAAGGAATCTGATGTTATTCCATCACACTCTGCTGTGACATGCATGCACTCAAAGGTCGTCAGGTTCCGGCACGGAGACCGAATACGGCACAACACCTGAAAAGGTCAAACTCATCACGTCAGCGTCAGACGGGCACCCCTCCACAAACCAATCAGTGTCTAGGATACACAGATGCAGCCCACACAGAAGATGTGTGGCTTGTAGAAATGTTAGACAGCAGTGAGAACCTTTGTTCTGGATTTTGGTTCAGACTTGCATTTGTGAAAATGAACTTTTCCGTTTGGGGGGGGGCGGAGGCAGGTAGGGTGGGGTGATGGGCTGGAGAGACACACATTCTGATTCCCCTGATATAATATTTGTATGGGCCAATTATAACTGCTCATTTCACTCAAACATGAACGAGGGCCTTGTTTTGTGAGCTGTGAAATTGGTTTCATTTTCTTCTGTTGTGATTTGTTGTCAGAATGATCATTTGTGACCAAAAGCAGTCAGCGTCCATTTATTTCTTGTCTGGAATTGATGTAGAGTTTGTTCATTTGTGGAATGTCATAACCACTGTGATTGCTTAACGGCTACACCTTTTAGTTGCAATCATCAGACCCCAAGCATTACATGCCATTATAGATCCAATAACAGGGTTCCTGCTCATTGTGGAGAATCTGGAAATTTAGACACTGTTTTTCCAAGCATGGAAACTCGTGTAAAATGAGGAAAGATGAAGATAAACTGTCCATATGTTTATTGACACCCCTTCTAACGCGTTCTGCAACGTTATGTCTAAGGCCAGGAATGGACTAAGGGGTTTTAAGCTCCCAGTGTTGAGCTGGTGAGCAGCAGAACTGTTTTCTCTGGAATGATGACGCTCCAGTACTTTTGGGATGAGCTGGGATGATATCCTGATCTCACAAATTGTTAATGCTGAATGCAATCAAATTCTCGACGCAATGGTCTAGAAAAAATCTGGAAAAAAGTCTTCCCTGGACAGTAGAGACGGTTATCTCCAAAAGCAGGATAAACTCTTTTTAATAACCTTGATTTCAGAAAACAGTGAACAAGCAGGTGTCCTGATACTTTTGCCCACATAGTGTATGTAAGGCACTTTTTATCCACATGCAAACGTTCACTGTGTTCATGATGTTCAATCTAATTTGTAACTTCATGTCCCATCTAGCCATTATTTACCTTGTGACCAAAATAACACGGGACTGTCCATCTTCAGCTTTGAAACCAGTAGTGAAGATAGTATCGACCAGTTTATACTGGGAGTCCTATATGGAACCCTGAGGGGTTTTCAGACTGATCTTATTTATAGGATATTTATGATGATATTTATTCACAACAGACCTTTAGTGATTAAGCAGAAATGCCTTCACAGAATTCCTCTCGCAGTGATGTTCGCAGTGATGTTGGCTGTGATTTTGGCTGTGACTTCAGAAAACCAGGCCACAGGAACATGACCGTGTGTTTGTGTGCTAATGTGCTGCTCTCACAGGGGGGACTGGGCTCTGTTAGGGCTCTGCTACCCGCCGGACACGATCTTCCAGGTCATATCTGACATCTACAACCGACAGAGTGGCGTGTTTGATGGAATGGAAGACTACAGCTCCGTCTCCTCCCTGGCTGATCTGGAAAAACGTGCCGTGGAAAGGAAGTACTTTTTCGATAAGTCCACTGGGTAAGAGTGCTTTACCGGTTCCTTTTACGGTACGAAGTGTCTTCTTAATAACTAGTGAGCTTTAAAGGAAGCTTGGTTTAATTAAAGCACTTGCCTTGGAGCGTCTAAAAGTAAGCTTGCCCTGCTCTGCTGGCCCACAGGAAGACGCACACCACTGAACAGCATTACACAGCTGTAGCCTCACTTCCACTGTAGGGCTGAACTCTGAGTGTGGATAACCACCATGATTTCGCTCTGACAGAACATGCCAAATTTGGTCTGAATCTGCCACCAGGAGGTGCTATAACTCACATTCATGTATAAATGAAAGAGAATGATGTTTGCAGTGCTTTCAGGAGCTCACTGGAGTAAAGGTCAGCTTTATTAATGAAGGGTTGCCTGTAATACTGCAAAATGTCTAAGTTGGAATGGTTCCAGTTGTTGCCATTTTGTCCAATTTGCTCTTCAGGCTTCATTGTAGAGAGAGTTGCTTTTAGCCCTGGAAATTGGACATTGCTGATTTTTGCTTTACTGCATAGGATCTCTCTCTGCCCAGTAACCCCGCCTCCCTCAATAACTAAAAATCTCTCTCTCTCTCTCTCTCTCTCTGTTTCTCTCTCTCTCTCTGTCTCTCTCTCTCTCTCTCTCTCTCTCTCTCTCAGGCTGCTGTGGCTGTATGCTCGTGCTCGGCATGGCCGTAGAGGTCACAGCTACTGCTCTGTCCGTGGATGTGAAAGGGTGAAGATCATGGCAACCACCAGCACCAAACAAACCTGCAACTGCACGGCTGCAGCTTACCCCAAACACAGCCGTGTCCCCAGCTCCCCCGTGCCCATGCCCAAACCTGTCCAGTCCTGCAGCCGCTGTGGAGCCTCCCAGGTCAGACTTCTGGTTGGCTGTTTCTACACTGTTCTATAATAAATATCTGTCGGGGTCTTGTGGGTTGGAGTGGAGGGCTGTAGGTTAGGGTGAGGGCTCTAAAAAAAACCCTCATCTTTTCCTTCTGTGTCTCATTTCCCTTTCTTTGCACCCCCCCCCTTTTCCCTCCTCACAGGAGTGTTGGATTTGTGTTCTGTTGTAATTATCCTGGTGTAGGAAAACCTCTCCGAGATAAGATTGCGTTTGACATGATGTTGTCTTCTAGCTGTTGACAAGTTAAATGGTCAGTGCTCTGTTTTCTGTCGTGCAGCTGGCCTTCTCCAGTGACCCATCAATCAGTTACCTCCAGACCCAGATCAAGTCCCTCAGCATTGCAGAGGAGCGGAAGAACGACACTCAAGCCTTCATCACTGTGAGGAGCAGCACTTTAACCACTCGTCACACCTCACTGAACCTGCGACAACACGTGTTTAACAAGTCACTGAATTCTTCTTCTCTGTTGCAGGTGAACAACAGGCGCCTTGACCTCACCAAGCCTGGCTTCTTTGCAGTGTTTGTTGATGCCTGTACTGGCAAAGTCATAAACTATTCATTTTTCCCCAAAGTGGACTCTAAAATGGAGCAGCGTTTCAAAGCCGGGATCCCACTGCGGTAAGACGGCAGGGGGAAAATGTGGAACATAGCTGATATTAGTGGGATACAAAAATTGAATTATCAGCTCTTCCAAGGGGATGTTCAGCCGATACTTGGCGAGATATTAAACTGATCCTCACAGGAGTTGTCAGGAGTTTTCTCATCACTTCCACAATGAAATGCCAGGGGGGCTAGCACACACTGTATAGCAGGGTAGAGTGTGGTTTTGGACAAAAGATTAAAGTCTCCAACTCAGAAGCTCCATCCTCACTGTCACGAAGCATCTGATGTCTTAGCTAAGCCTCCAAAGCTGGTAGGAGGGTAAAGATGGGAGAAATGCTTTCTCAAACCTAAAACCGGCTGAAAGCATTGTTTATTACATGATTAATCAGCAATGATGGGATATTTAAAACTCAAAAAGGTAACTTTAGATGAGAAGCAAAAACATTTTATTCAGGTTAGAAGATTTGAAGTCCTGGCAGATTGATATTGTTTGCATTGCAGTAATGATTTATATGTTGGACGTCATGAATCGGTAATTCCTCCACTTCATGCGACTATAAACCATGAAAATAAAAACCTGGAAATAATTTTTGCTCTGTTCTGTCCAGGTCTATCGTTCTGCTGGCTTCAAGAGGTCAGCCTGAGGGATTTGCTGGTGTAGCACAATATCTGGTCCCACTCGGAGCAGCCAAGGTGGCAGATCTTCAAGGGAAAGGTTTGTTGTGTACATCCAGTGATGCTTCCCAGCCAGGCTTAGTATATTCTCTTAGTCTGGACCAAAATATGGATGCTCTACTAACCAGTGTTGAGAGATCTTTGTGAACTCACCTTCCTTCATCACTTGTTTGGTTTATTTTATAGTTGGTTTTGTTTCTTATCATTGTAATTAATGTGCAAAGCTTTAAATGTTCTCACTTTAGCTCGTGTACCTGTCTGTTCTCTCGATCTCCAGGAAGTCTTGCCTTCTTTGGCTTCCGTGGGTCGTCTTCGCCACAGCCCTGGGTGTCCCTCGTGCTCAGTCAGGGTGAGGAGGTGGTGGGCATGCAGGAGAAGTACATTCCCCTTTCCCTGGAGGACTACAACTGCCCTCCACCCACGGAGCCTCCAGCACGCAAAGACCTGGACCTGCTCAGGAAAGCTCTGAGTTGAAGAAGCGAACCATTTCCGAATGTGAATGTGAACTTAATTTATTAATGGCAAAAAGAGAAGAAAAACGTTCATGGGCGGGGTATTTTAATGCGGTGTGAGGGTGTATGTTTGTGTGTAGAGAGAACGAGAGAGAGAGAAGTAGAGTAGAGTGTGAATGTTGTGTCTCTCTGTATTTTGTCGATCTCCATGGCACCGTGTGCTGCACTTTCACTGAACCCTCGCTGAACTGTTAGCAGGAAAGATCGCAGAAAGAGGAGGAAAGTACATAGTAAGGGTTTGGCAAAAAAAAAAATTCTTAATTTACACAATTTTCCAGTTACTTCATATCTAGTCAGTCAAGCAAGACATTGCTCAGCACTTGCCTCTGTAGTTTTAAACTGTAGCTACAGCTAATGCCACTAACACAACTAGAAATCGACGACCTTCGAACCTCATCCAGGTCTTCCAGCATGGTTAGTCCCAGTGACTTACTGTGGACTCAGGACTGGACTGGCCTCGTAATTCAGACCTGGGTTTTTGAATGAACCAAAGTAGCAGAATTCAGACAGTAAACATGGTTTGGCTTCGAGACTGCATTTGGTAAAAGGGAAAATTGTGTAAATTGGCCAGACTGTCTCTCGACTGGACGCTGACCCCAAAGATAGCTCGCAAGTGCTAGCTTTTTTGTACTCCTCTCAGGAGCGTCTGAAGCCATCGCTGGACTTAATACCTCTCCTGTTTTACATATTTATTACTTCATGTTCAGTGTTCAGAGATCTAGCAATACTGTCATTCATCAAACCAGTGCTGCTTACACTCATTTACACAGTTAGCGTATGTTTCACTCTGCTGGGTTTTCAGTATATTGGGGGAGAGCAGGGCATAACCTGGCACGGGGAAAAACGCACTATGGACCTCTTCTGTAGTTAAACAAATCCCAGTGTCCTCCCATAGTTTCCATTGTCAAAAGATTATTTTTGTAATTGTTTTATAAAAGCCACAGAGTCTGGTCTATTATTTGACTGTTCTTCTTGGTGGGGGGGCGATAGTAACGGGGGAGCACAGTATTCTGTACGCTTGAATATTCTGTACAGTCGACAGTACGTCCCCCTCACGTGCTAAATATAATCTGGTGATATTGTGATTTATTCCTGTCCATAAAGCAGTTTGCGTGACCACCTATGATGTTTTTTTGCCTTCAAATATCGGTAGGTAGCTATGGAATATGGAATACTGATGCTCCGCCCCCATTAGACAGAACTACTGTTCAAATCAAAATTTGTTTGCTAGGCAATTATTCCAAAGCTCAAATAACCCTTACAGCCTGTGTGTCTTCAGATATTTCAGTAATATGCACTGAAAATCGGAAAACACCAAAATTGTGTAGGAATATGGTTAAATAGTGAGATAAGCCGCCTAAACTACAGCCCCACTCATCACATGACTGTACTTACGCCTCCCAATACAAGCAGTAAGAGCAGTCCTCCTCACTGTATTTATTTTCATGTAGATATTTTTATCAGATCCAAAGCTCCTCACGGACCAAGCTCACTTATGTTTAGCAAGCTGAGCTTTCTCAACCAGGGGGCACCATTAGTACTTCAGTGGTGCTTCACATCAAGAACACCGTGTGCCCATGTCGTGTGTTCAGCTTGCAAAGCTCACGTTCAAGCTGCTGTTCAGGATGGACACTAGGTTCTTCACACACAGTTTACATTTCGTTTGTAGCAGTGACGTGTAGGTTGCTTGGATGAAAGTGTTTTTAAAGAATTGATCAAAAGCTGTTCCTCAGGTTGTGCCCTGCCTTCCTGCACTTACGGCAGGTCATCTGTATGTCTTTTTTTTTTTTTTCTTCCTTGAACAGTACAGACCTCACTGGCTGTTTTTTTCAATGCAGATGTTTGACTGAAACACCACTTAAAGCCAAATTTCTGGAGCGTTCAGGATCGTGATGTTCTTGCCTCTTTGACAGAACCAGTCAAACACACCGTAAAGACATTTCTGATGTTGTTTATAGATTTAAGACATTTTCTCTGAAGGACTTGGTAAATGATGGTAAAGTGCCTAACCACTGTATTGTAAAAAAAGAGATTTATCATAATGTCAGTTGTGAAGTGAGAAGTAAGATTGTGTTGGCTGTGTGATGGATTATTGTAAGTTGTGAAAGGGGCTTGTTAAAAGAGTACAAGTGCCTACTTTTGCCTTTGTATGGATTTTTTATATTTGTTCAGTTACTAATTTTCTGTTTTCTGCAGTAAAGCTTTTTCTGGTGAGGTTTGATGTTCTGTGTTAATATTGCAAAGTTGATCAAATGTTCTGCTTCGTGATAAAGTATCGTCCTTGTACTGATTAAGCTCAATATCAGGATCACATTGTATGTACTTTGTTGCAACAGCACATACAAGGCACATCCGGGGACTATACACAATTTTACACAACACTGCAGTACAAAAGCAATGTACTGTAAAATGTACAAAATACACAGTAAGTGTATAATACAGTAAAACATACAGTAAAAGCTGAAATTATATATTTATTATTATTTTTTAATTATAACGAATTCTAAGAAATACACAAAGTCAAATTTAAAAATGATCAGGCTGTTAAATTTAGTGTGGAAGATACTAAATGAAATACATTCATGCAATACAGTAACATTTGCAAATGCACAGCAGAATTAACAGTAAAATATTCTAAAAAATGCAAAATAAAAGCATAACGGAATAAGGTTTTATGGGAACATTGGAGGACAGTTGAACTATACTGCAGTAAGAAATACTGTAATATGCGGTACAAAAGAAATACACTGTAAAATGATCAAACTAACTGTATAAAACAGAATACAAACAAAGTACACAAATGTATAGTATTACATTTACAAATTATGAAAAAAAATGTACGGGAAAAAAAGTACAATTCAAGAAATTCACAAGTAAAATAGATAAAATATTTAAAGTATGTAATACAGTATGACAACAAAAATCCAGTAGAATATGTAAACAAAATGTACTGTAAAGTATTTTACAGTATGGGCTCGACAGTAAAATGACAAAATACAATTATTTGTAAACAAATATGTAAACACTATTATATAAATCAAATATATGGTACAGATTGTAAAAATGTAATGTTACACAGTCAAAATATATTGCACGTGTATAAAAATGTAACAGTAATGTTGACATTTTTGTAACATTTTGATTTGAAAATAATACAAATGAAATAGGAAGAGAGACACCGTGAGAAAAATGTACAAAGTCATATTTAAAAATCAATATTAAAAACATTTTTAAACTTCTATCCATAAACACTGACTTTTTTCATTGTTATTTTTGGACCTCAGTCCTCCACTGATCTCATGCTGCCACCAAAGGTTTTGGCAGAGATCTGAAATGGGCCAGGCTGGTGGAGACTCCTCCAGAACGGCATTGTTTCTCCTGCTCCAGCACATCTGATGCACCTTGCCAGCTTATTATCAGGCTGTTCTTGTGGTGTTTAAGCAGGGAAAATGCCAAGCAGGGGGGTTTCCATGGCCATCTGGATGTGAGGGAACCTGCTGGAGACAGAAACTTCCAATCAGCAGCAGCTGGTGCAGTTTAGGCATTGGTAAAGGCCACCACCAGGGGGCAGGGATGTGTTTTTCTTTTCACTTAATTTTTATAGGTATAAGTATTATCTTCCCTGCTTTCCCCCCCCCCTCTCTCACCCTCCTCTTTAACATTCTGTCCATCTACCCCCTGCCCGCTCCTCCCACGACATGACACTGTTAGCAGATTCCCTGCAAATGCAGCCCTGCAATTTTGACCAAATTACTTCACGTATTTCCAGCCAGCGGCGGAGGCCGCTGAGGGTATTTGATCTATTAAGTCCGGTATGAATTCTGACAGGCCCCCTGTTACACCTCTGTCAAAGCTTGTCACTCTCATTCCGAGGAAAAAGGATCATCATGGCACCTGCTTTTCCAGGTGCATTCCTTTAGGCACGGGCCAAACCCCAAATGTGGACCGGTCGTGCCCTCTCGGTCAGATCATGTACTATTAAAGGATTGTGTAGATGCCATTACGGTACATATAACAACAATTAGTGCAATTAGAACGTTACAGCACTCTAAAAGAGCGTCTCTCCCAAAGAGTTGGAGAGCTTCCGAACTCTTCACTACTTTGAGAAGTTGGATTAATCACCCCATTTGTGTAAACATTGGGCGAGAACATCTACCCACCTGAAGCTGATAAATTACATGATGCACACCAGTCAGGAACGTCTCTTCTGAAAAGACACCAACTCCAAGATCATCAGTTCAAGTAAAGTTCTCAAGAAGAAGACGCAAACTCAGGAAATTGGTTCAGACGGTCAGAAACAACCCAAGAACCGCCATAGCCCAGACGGGAATGAGCTGGAAGGTGCTGGAACCCCAGAGTCACTGTACAGCCAAGAACATTTTACATTGCCATGGACTGAGAGGCTACCATCCAAGAGAGAAGCTCCACTAAAGCTCAACTGAGCTCAGCTATTGTTTGCAGCGGAACCATACAGACAAAGAAAAAGCCTTTGGGAACAAAGATTTATGGTAAAACGAGACAACCAAACGTCAAGGAGGAAATGTAAGGTGTTTGGGCACTGTACCATCTGTTAAGCATGGTGGTGGTAGTAACATGGTTAAGGGTTGTTTTGCTGCCAGTGTTACAATCTAATGAATACATTCAAATTGCAACTGCACTTGTCTAGTCCCTGGATGGTATTGCCAATAGAATAGGACTCTCTGAAGCAGATAAGCATAGATCTATTGGCACCATGACTGGGTGGAGTTGGGGAGGTGGTGGTGAAATCATTGGAAACCCTTGGGATTCATGTCCGTAACGAGTGCACGTTAAGTGTACGTCACATAAGTAAGCTGATGCTGCTTATCCCTGAGGAACAACTAAGGTTGGAGAACATGAAGTGAAAATTTCATGGTCCCTTGTCATCATTTACATCACTCCCCAGTGAGCACCAACTGACATGGGCCAGCCTGTCCTGACATAAATTGGCCCATGGCATAACATCCCGCTGTTCACACTACTGACCAGAATATGGACGCCAGTTAATCAGGAATGACGCAAATGACAGTAAAGGGTCCGCAAAATCATCTCTGTGTGATCCCAGCACATTTACTCTCATCTACTGTCTGTCTTGCTCCTTCTCCTTCCTTATGTCCTCCTTTTTGGGGTTGATTGTGTGACAAATCACTTGACCTTTCTGTTAGATTTACACCATAAGTATTCAGACACATCAGCATGTGTGCTTGTAAATACTGCTGGTTACAATGACAAGCAATGTCCTCTTTTTTTTTACAGGATGTGATAAAAGCATCCAGCTGGGATTTATAAATTGTGTAAAAAAAGAAAAAATGTTGTTTTTGTTCTTTAATTATTTAATTTTAAGGTAAATATAGGCTGTTACGTGTTAATAAATGAGAAAATGTGATTGATGGTCATTCATAAATGACCATACGCCTATTGACCCCCTTCCCCGATAAATTTTAATACACAATCAGGTCACAGGACACCCTTTTATTTCACAAATGAAAATAAAAATAATGGGTGAGGGGGCCTATCTTGCCCACCATGTTCTGGACAGTGCCTAAGACAGTCCCCCTCACCTGTTACTCACTGGACGTTTCGTTTCCTTAAAAGGGTGTCCTGTGTCTCTTGACTCACCTTGTAGAGAAATGATACGATATGATATGATTTGATACGATACGATTTTTTTTATATTATACAAAATATTTCCGTGACTAATAGACCTGAGCTTTCAGGTCAGGTCATAAGAGCCAACAGCTGTAGATGTTTCAGATATGAGATAATGTATATGTAGATACTTTCAGGATTATGTTGGTGGTTAATCTACAATCTTAATTCTAGAGGTGAATTCCTAACCAATGGGACAGCTCAGCTTTATTTACTCAGAAACAATGGGGAAATAAAAATATCAACATAATTATTTAACCCCTTTGTGGCCAAGCAAAATGTAATGGTGCCAATGAAAACAGAATAAAATAAAACTACAAACATTATTCTATTTAATGAAATTACAGGCTTGAGTTTTCCTTCTTCTGAGAAATGACAAGGCCTCCTCTGAAAGACTCTGAATGGGTTCCCCGCTGGTGTCTCCTAGCTTTATGAAAGCCACTCCACAGTAAATCGGTAAAAACAAAATTGTCTAACTTCTGTTTTACTTGAATTGGTGCTTATATTGATGTGGCAACAGATACGTGCACAGTCAGTAGCTTCTTTATGGAAATGTGGACCACAAGCTGCTTTCGCTCTCCAAGAATTCTTTTTATTTCCCTCAAAAACACCGTCTAGTAGATAAGATACAGAGCCGTCTTTTTCATTTGCAAGCATGAGGCTTTTCTTGGTTATAATTAAGGCCTCAAATCCAGCAGTACAAAGCTTCACCAGAAGCTATTAAAGCAGAGGCACGCAGTGTGTCTTTCATGGATTACAGCCAAATTGACTTCATTGTCAAGCAATTGGTTAAAGTCAGGCTGCTGTATTTTAAACATGACCAAGCACTGCGGTTGTGTCTCAACCTGGTTCCCCAGTTCTGTACTAATGGGATTGGATTTACTCAAACAATGGGACCTTTAAAGGACCTGCATTGTTGAAAACCATGAAAGTCCGTATGTTATAGATTCAGTGTATCAGTTACGCCCCAGTTCGTACGTGGAACGTAAGTTATTGTGTATTTACACTCATTGCATCCAGAAGGAGTTGACCGGCTGCAATGGTGTCGTGCCAGACAGTCATGAAGTCACTCAGAACGGCGATTTGTCTTATTCGAGATGACCAAAGAAGCCAGGTGGCAGCACCATGGTCAGCACTAGATCAACAGTTTGTCGTCTCAAGGCCTGGTGTCATGGTGTGGGGTGCAATTGATGCACCTTTGGTCTTCATTCCAGGCACTGTGACAGCTCAACATTATGATAATGAGGTCCAGAAACCAGTGGCCCTGTTTCTACCCTGTTGCCATTTTGGAGATACGAGGTTTTGTCCCAACAGTGACAGTAATTCCTTGCATGTGTCTGTTCATTTTCAGTTACTCCTAAGTGTTTCAAAGACCTGACTGCATTGCCATGAACTGAATGAGGAATTTTCAGATGCATTACTGCTTACATTTGTATGCAAACTTGCTGTTCTTAGACCACTTAACAGATGGCCAATCATCTTCGGTAAGACACCTTCAGATTGCATTGTGGTCTGCACTCAGTCATTCATGTCTCCTCGACAACATCTGGACCATTTGACACTTCCTCCCTAGAGAGACTAATCCAAGTGCTTGTTCAGTGTCTTCTCCACTCAAGACACGTCTAACACAGCCTTCAGTCTGTGTTCCGTATACCGTTTGTTACCATATGCCTTCCCTGGCCACCAAAGCTTCCCATATTAGATTCTGAACTCTGATACTGGTCCAAAAAAATGGACCACCATGATGGCAATGTTCAAACTCTTTAAGATCTCTTTTCAGCCTGACCCACCATCCTTCAAGACACACGGATCATCTAGACTTTTCTCTGCTCTGGCTCCAAGGTGGTGGGGTGAGTCCCTCACTGAGTCTTCAAACATGAACTTCTATCACTTTCATGAGTCTCTTTGGAGTCCATGCAGCCACCCTAAATTTACACCTCCTGAGTAAACAAGGCACTTTTGAAATTCACTCTGGATTTGAGCAGCTGCTAAATGTCATACATGAAAATATTAAATGGCTCCCAGCTCCCTAAATAGTGCACTACAAAGGTCATGAGATAATGGTATCTGCACCCGAACAGTGCACTGTAAATCCATTAGACAGGCGGTGATATTTGCTACTGAGAATATGAAGACCCCAACGATGACTAGGTATTCTTTCTCTGATGAAGGAACAGTGAAAAAATCCAACTCAAACCCCACTTGTAAAAGCCTCATTAGGTATATGGCTTTGTGTAGCAGCATTTCTCTGGAGAAGCACAGAAGTATTATAAGTCATTTAAGACTAGCTAATGAGCTGTCTGTGGATGACCTCAAATGACTCGGAAACCAAGCGCGAACTCATGAATATAAGTTGAGGTGAGACCATATCGTTGCTTATGCAGCCTGATCCCACACGGTTACACTATTCCTACACACAAACCCACACACTAACACAGGGAGTCTGATTCACTTACAAAACTGATTTTTATGTTTTTAATTTATGATTTTTAATAAACAGTTTAAGATAAAGATGCAGTTTGTCTACACTCTTCAAAATAAAGCTGGTTCTTTGAACAATGCAACTGTAGAAACTCATGAGGTTCCACCAACGACCACATTTCTGTCTGTGTTTAGGTGTGAAGAACCTTTTAATGGTAAAGAACCTTCACTTCACCTAAGGCAGGGCCATCAAATCGGCTCAGAGTGACTTCATTCTTGCCTATTTATTTATTTTTTAAATTTTCCCTCCAGTTACCCACACCTGTCACATTTAAGGCTCCTGAGCTTAGAATGGTGAAGACAAGCACATACATCACTGCTGCACAGCTAGAGCTGCCCAGGCTGTCTCAGACTCCGGCTGCTGATGGCAAGCAGCATGATCCAGTTTTTGAACTTGCGATCCTCGGATCATAGTTCTAGCGCATTAGGTTTTTGTTCTAAACAACCAGCAGCGACACCTGATTCCACTCACTTAATCAATCAGCCAATGACTTCGAACAACTGATCACATGAGCTTCCATTCGGCTGCAATAAAAACCTGCATTTTCTGATCTGAGGGTTCTTAACCTATTTAAAGGAGGCCTGAACTGTTTTCAATGACAGTGATATCATTGTTCTGATATTTTTTATATACTGTACATTATTTCTGCCAGAAGACTCAGAATATACAGTTCTGACTGATCAACTCAGTTTTTGTTTTTTTTTTTTAATAATTTTTGCCATTTTCCAATTTTTCACCCCTACAAATTTAGACGTGCCAATTACCCACCCCCCTAAGTAGTCTCCCACATTACGTGCCCTGCTCTTGAAGCTGGGGGGAGAGATCGTACTTGGAGGAGAAAGCCGGATCCTGGATCTGACGCAATGGTTGGCAGACGCCTGCGTCGACCAGCAGCACACTTATGAGATGTGGGAAGAGCGCCATCTACCCACCCCCCAAGGGAGAGCAAGCCAATTACTCTCCCTCTGGATCATGATCCCCATTCTGGACCCCAACTGGACCACATTCTGGCAGCATGAACCTGGATTCAAACCTGTGATCCCAGGATCATAGAGGTAGCCTTAGCCTGCTACACTACTCAGGGCCAACTCTGATATTTTTGGGGTAAAGACTTTGGGCATTTCAGTCATGTCCTGCCAGTTCAGGGAATCAAACCAGCAACCTCCCAGTCACAAGGCCAGTTCACTAACCAACAAGCCATTGACAAAATTAGTTTTGCTGTGGAACTACACGGCTCATTCTTTGTGTTAATTATGATGATCATATTTTGGTTTCAATTAGTTAAAAACTTTAATAACCTATTTTACTAAATCAGCTCTCATTTTGGCATGTCTGTCATATTCTAGTCCTGTTCACCTTTTGTCTCAGTTGTTGTTTTCCCTTGTGCTCCTGGCACATGATGTGTTTGTTTTGGTCTTGTCTCCGCCCTTGCTCCGCCCATTCCCACCTGCGTCTCATTTATAACCCCGCCCCTTTGTAATCCGTGGTTCCAGGTGTGTCCATTGTGTTCTATTTAAGACCCTTTGTCTCAGCCTGTGTTTGTCAGTCCCTGGTTTGTCCCAGTCTTGCTCTGGTTTCTAACTCTTTGTAGAAAGTATTTCATTTTGTTTCTGTCCTGATTTGTTTTCTGTCATGTTTAGTTTCTGTCAGTAATTTGTTTAGCATTTATTAGCGTTAGTGTTTCATTTGTGTTGTATTTGTGTTTCTGTCATTAAATCCTTAACCTCGAGCGTTTACCTCCACTCCCTGGTCATCTGTTCCTTCTTGACACATTTCAGCAGTCTTAAAATTATAATTTAATATTATTAATATAATTATTTTCAGGCCAATGAAAAATGAAATGCAATTCTATTAATAGAACTAAAAACTCAAAAAGGATGAAAAAAAAAAAGGTTAATGCTTTTCATAGGTACAGACTGACATTAATAAAATGCAAGTCTGTTTCAGGTTCTTTAAGAACTCAGCAGGGTTGGCGGTAAGTGTTTATATGATTTTCCTGAGCAAGCTGGTGAGTGTTAAGGTCTGTTATCTCTAAACTATGACTTGTATCGTGCAGAATGTCCTGGGTAAGTGAGTACGCTTGAAATAAGAGGAACGTTGGATAAATTGTGTTCGACTTCCATCTACTGCATTAAAACTGTGGAATATGCTCCACATTAAAAGTCATAGTCGTCTAATTCTGTCTGTTTATTGCTGTGGCTTTTCTTTCATCGGCTCACACACGTTCACAAAGACGTGACTGACAGTGTGAGCCACTACACTGTCTTTTATCTGTCTAAGCTTTAAACTAGGTTTTGTCACGTCTCTTAATATTCCCCTGTCAGGCCTCACTCATCTGATGTTTATATATTTTTCCTTTTGCAGTTTTGTACAAGGAGACTTTTGCTGCAGCTCGGAAGGCACAAGCTTGTTACGTGCTTTTGTTGTATTATGTGGGTGAATATGGGTGCCTTTGCACTTTGTGTGTACAGCGTGTGTGTGTGTGTGTGTGTGTGTGTGTGTGTTGTGTAGCAGCAGGCGAGGATGTTCCCGCATAGTCGAGGCATGGGGTTGTGAATAATTAAACGCGTCTGAAAGCAACATAAGGGTGCGTTGCCATGGCAACGACCTCCCATGGATGTAGCACTTGGTGGGGTAATGTAAATGTCGACTCTAATGTCAGCGGAGGATTTAACAAAACCCCACAAACTACCATGTTAAATCCATAGTGCACAGATTCCCAATGGTGACTCAAAAGTGCAAGTGGCACACGAGCTCTGCAGTGTTTTCGTTCAGCCTGAAGAACGGATGCACTTGCGGGTTCTCGGATATAGTTTGGTGCCTGTTCATTGGGGCACACAGTCTAACGTTGTGTTTGATAATAGTCAACACCCCTGCTCCAATGTCATGGTTGGATGACTAAGTTATAAAGAGTGACATTTGGAGAGGAAGTAAACGTACAGTAGCAGTCAAAAGTTTGGACACACCTTCATTCTTCTACCTTTACAGGGCATCCTAACAAACTAATGTCTGTCCAGTTCCATATAAACCAAATTGTGTAATTAGGAACACATGACCAATAGAAAAATACTCTCTATTAGTCTGTATTTTGTCTATTTGTAGTTATAAATCAAGTATTTTGCCTCATACATTATATGTTAATAGAGATCTAGACTATCATGAGTGTTCCGAGCCTCAGGGCCTGTATACAGCCCAACACCTCAGTTCAGATCCTCAGTGAAGAGCTCCAGAATGGAGTAGAAAGCCCTCCGTGGACAGTAGAGACCGATACCCCAACAAAAGCAGGATAAACTCTTTTTTTAACCTTGCAGGTGTCCCGATACTTTTGAGCAAAAAGTATATATTCCTTTTACCTCATACTCAAGGTTTTATTGTGACCTGTGGTACTGTATATGAATTCATCTTTTCAAATGTCAGTAGCCCAATGTGGAGTTGGTAACCAAGACAACTAGCACTTACATTAATACCCTTTAAAACATCCTGATAAAACACCTTGTCATCAAGGGGTCTTAGTGAGAAAGCAGCCAGTCAGAGTCTTCTGTGCTTCCTACAATGCTGAGACCATCCATATCCACCCGCCGTTTGTAAATAGAGGGAAAAATCCACTCTGTTCCATCATCGAGTGGCAGATGCAGCAGCGCTGAACTGTTATCACTTGCCGGTGCAGTTGGTTTGGAACAGCAACATTTTATTGGAACTAACTTACTTGGTGCTAATAAGACCAAGGTTGCGGGTTTGATCCCTGTATGGGCAAGCAGCTTTTAGGGCCAGCCGTGGTCTGGCGGTTATGGAACCACCCTTGTGGGACTGGAAGGATACTGGTTCGAATCCCTTAACTGGCAGGACATGATTGAAGTGCCCTTGAGCAAGCTGCTCCCTCCGTGCCAAGGACAGGGCTGCCCGCTGCTGTGTGTAAATTTATTTATTTATAAATAAACAATAATAATAATTCTAAATATAAAATATATATTAAAACCTGGCCTGACAAAAACAGACTTAATTTCTGAGTGGTTTACATTTCTGATCAAAATGGATATGAACATGAAATGCCCGCAAATCAGAGCTTGATTTCCCAGAAGCATTGTATCCCAAAAGCTGATTATTTAATGGGTGAGCAAGCATCACTCTGAACAACTCTCTGCAGATGGTTGTAGAAAATGCTTTCGAGAAGCTGTGCCCAGGTAAGCTGTATCATCAACCTCAATGCTGTTGTCTTCTTATCCATGTCTTTTAATCATCTTTGTGCTCACAGGGTCGATACATGAACTAGCTGATTAACAGTGTGGTCTCCAAAACCTCTCCTGGAGAGTTACCATCAAATCTAACTCATCTAATTCAGCCAGTCAAGGACTTCTGAAGGAAGTAATTAGTTGGATCAGGCAGGATTAACGACGGATCCACTGTCTGTGGGAAGTAAACACAAAATACAGCCAATCTATTGATGAGTTTCTGAAAAGTCATGTGGTTAAATTGGGACATTTCTTTGTTCAATCATGTTGAATCCTTGGAATCCCAAATGCCTTAAATTGGAAAGTCGGCTCTTTTTGGAATTATCTCCCAGCCGTAGTCTAGTGTTTCTGGGAAAACGTGGAAAATTCCACAGTCCTTGCCTAATCTGAGCTATTTTATGATTATTAGTATGAAGTGGATTGTTTGCTTTCATTCATAGGGTCCATCTGTTCAGATCGGATTGTCTATTCTTCTTTTCTGGTCCTCGGAACGCCAACTCGAGATGATGACAACCATTGCCAAGACTCTCATTCCAAACTCAGGTCATCCCCTCCAAGAGTGGTCAGTGGACACCGAAACGCATCCATCACAGCCGTTGTTGCGGCCCATTGCTAATCAGGAAGGAAATTCCACATGCTGGATGGAAGGGAGAAAGCTATCAAGTAGCATAGTTCCATTCTTGATAGACTGAGCTGTGATGGGGTTTAACACTGATGGGTTTTACTGCCTGTTGCCATGGAGCTTTCTCGATGTGGGTGGGATGGGCTATGCACTGCTTGGTCCTGCTGAATGTGAGCATATGGGACCTCTCTTCAGCATCATCAGACCCCTCTGATGGGTTATGGATTTTTGTTTTCTGAGGGGGGCACTTAGAAAGATGCTCAGTCACTCACTCACTCACTGTTGATTAGGTTTCACCCTCGTTGAAACCCTGTGGACTGCACGGACTGATTCTCACTCTCTCTCTCTCTCTCTCTCTCTCTCTCTCTCTCTCTCTCTCTCTCTAAATTGCTCCCTCCATTTCATCTTGCACTGTTAATGTATGAGTCATCTCATTATGGATATTGCTGGACACCATCATGGACTTTTCACTCTTCAGAATACTCTATGGGCCACTTAGTGGAACGATTTCAATATTCTTCAATATTATCACAAATATAGGAGAGTGTGGTTATAACAACAATGTGCTAAAGACTTATGCTGATATCATTCAGCCCACGGGAGGTCAAAACCAAGTCCTGCAGGGCAACCGTCCTGCAAAGATGAATGCTTTTCCTGTTCTGGGACATTCCCTAGGTCAGTCCCTGCCCTATTAAAGTCTATTTACTGAAAAACTGGAGAAATTGCAAAACATAAAACTTCAAAACTCAATGAGCTCTTTTCTCAAAATCATATTTCAGCAGTCATGTAACAAAGTCATAATCTCTGATTAAAGAAAGAGAGCTGTGTTCTAGCACAGTTATCAGATTACTCAGTGCATGTACACCAATGTACATCCCAGTTTCTCTGCATAATCTCTGCTGTATCCTCCTTTCATCCAAATCCTCAAAGGTCATGACGGCAGAGCAGGTATTATGTGGGTGGTGGGTCATCCTCTGCACTGCAGTGACACTGACATGGTGGTGGTGTGTCAGTGTGTGTTGTGCTGATAAGAGTGGATCAGACACAGCAGTGCTGCTGGAGTGTTTAAACCCCTCTGTGTAACAGCTGGACTGAGAACACACACTAAAAAACCAGCACCACGTCAGTGTACAAGGTTCTCCTGTGTGGTCTGGGGAGCTGATAAAATGGACAGTGAATGTAGAAACAAGGAGGTGGTCATCATATTATGGTTAAACGGTGTAAGGATAAAAACATGAGTAGAGTGGGATACAATAACCTGAAGATTGCAGAAAAAAGGCAGATTAGCTGCAGAATGCATCGCTAAAAAGGTGGGTTTTAAGAAGAGCTTTAAAAGAGCTTAGGCTGTCTGCTGCTCGGATGTGATCAGGGAGCTGATTCCACACGGGCTGAGCAGCAGAAGAGAAATACGGCGCACGGTGTCTGGTCTTACCACAGGCAAACCCGAGTTAGCTGAGAGTAGGGAATGGGATGTGGATTTAAATGTTCAGATCTGTAGGCAGGAGCAGTGTGATCAAAAATATCCGGCCATAATTTTTCATTCGTTAACAATTGAAGCTTGTGAGCTGTGGTTTGGTGCCTGTATGTAAGTGATCCTAATTTTTTTTATTTTTTAATTTGCTGAAGCTGTCAGTCGCAGGCTGACTGCTGACAAGTGAGTGCCATCTGATTTTTGTTTTTGACAAAATGACAGAAAAACTCGAACAACACTATTGCATTAAATTTTGTGTACAGCTTGCCGATTCCCAAGGGGAAACGATTCGCCAATGGCTGGACCTGTGGGCAGTGGGCAACTGGCAGCTCCATCACTATAATGCTGCTGCCCGTTTTTCACATTTGTTTTCATTTCCTGGCCAAACACAACTCGCATATGCTTCGTCAAGCTCCCTACTCTCCCAGCATGGCTCGTGTGACTTCTGTCTTTTCCCTAACAGCCCCTGAAAGGGACCAGATTTCAGTCCAGAGAAGACATCATGCAGAATGTGATCACAAAAGAGGCATTTCAGCACTGCTTCAGACAGAACCGTTGGGGACTGCAGAACTGTGTGTCAGCCCAAGGGAACTACTTTGACGGAGAGGAGTGTAAGATTGTTGAATACGAGTTTTTTTTTGTTTGTTTTTTTTTTTTTTTATGAATAAAGGTCAGATATTTTTGTAACACACCTCGTAAGTAATTATACTTTATAAATGATTCCATTGGACAAAGATAATCAGTGTAGGTTTTTGAGTGCAGGTGTGATACGTTGAAGCCGGCACTGACAGCAGCACTAGATCAGCTCAGCATCTGCATAGGATTTATGACTGAATATGAGCTATGCTTCTGAGGTAGAATATTGTAAACTATATGATATAATTAACATATAAATCAAACCATAGTGCTGTATCCAAGACAACACTGAGACCTTTTACACGTGCAGATGGAGTAACAATAAATTATCAATTGACTCATAATGTAACAAAGATTTAACATCAAAATATCACATTTCTAGCTCAAAAATTCACTATAAAGTGTGTCTTTGTATTTATATAAAAAAGAAACAAAAACAAAAGGTGCAAGAACATTTTTAATCAAAACGTTCTTAAAAAAATTTCTTTGTTTTTTAAATCTCAAAAGAAGACATGTTTTTTGACACATTGAAACCACAGAACCATCCCACCAAATTAGTCTACAGATCTAAAGGTTAAGAGAATTGTTGTGCATCCATGTGAGTCAGCTCTTATCTGGGCAGTGAGTGTTTATTACATCAGTAAAACACTAACACTACAATAAACACCAATAACATTCCTACAGGAAGTCGTGGTCTTCAAACCACCTGTTCTTTAAACCATCTCCAGAGTTCTTCTCATGGGAGTCTAGTATTAATTATAGTTCTCAACCAACACCTGCTTTGGTAACTCAGTGCTTTGTGATGTTAAATCAGGTGGGCTGTTGATGGAATCAAACCTATCCAGGCACTGGCTGGGGGCGTCCAGGAGAAATCTGGAACCTTTGATCTTCAAACCAGCTCACAAGATCTCAACAGTTTACTTCAAAGTGAGAAATTCTCCATCATTTGCATGTGTTCTAACGAGCTCTGGAGTTTCTACACTAAACTCTCTCTTATTGATCATAGACACGAGTTTAAATTAGCTGATTAGGTGCCTTTGCACAAAAACAAGCACTACGTCAGATTATATGTCGAGATACAAAACGTGGACTTCTTTCATTCTGTCCAAAATCTGTCTCTGTTTGTCAGTCCCCATGTCAACAATCTGTCTAATTATGCCATCGTTTTTCTCAGGAACAGTTCCTTTCCCGAACGTCTGCGGTGTTATGATTTCTGTTTCTATTATTGCTTATATAATGTTTATCATTTGAACTCATTTTTTACTTAAACTAGATCAAATTTTTGAAACCTGATGTAAGCGATGAAATGATACAAGATCATTTAGAAATTTGTTCAAAACGACTCACGTTAGAACTTTGTTCAGTACTGGGACGTTAGTCATGGGTCTGTAAGAGAAATGGTACCAAGTTCACATAGACGTGGTTTGAGCTGAGAGGATAGGATAGGCTCGAGGCAGCAGGTTGTAGAGCATGACTCTAATAATCTCTGTGTTTCTACCTCTGCAAGCTCAAACACTTCTCGCAGCTGTGAGATGGAAGCTGAGTTTATTCTAATTCCAGCCACCCTTACATAAGACATCGGTGATGGAGTAGCATGGAAACGAATGTGCCTTGTTCTTCCGGAGCCCTCTGTCCATGACAGACTCCAAGACAAGCCAAATCAAAGCAGAGCGCCGCACTATAGGCTGCCGACAAAGCGTGAAAATAAAGAGGACGAGAGTGAAACGAGTAGGTTTCAAAGGTGCTTGGTTCCTCACACTGAAGCAAGATGTGAAGATGTGTGTAGATGTGAAGTCATGATGAGTAACAGAATCAGTCATTAGATTAAAGAACGTGAGGCACAGTTTGTCTGTCCCCTGTTGCCCATTCGTCCTGACGATTGTGATTTGGGTGGTGGGCAAATCTTGATGAAACAGGGTCTGTAAGACATCATGGTGTTGCTGGAGTCTTTGCACAGGTCAATGTCAAGACTAGGTGCCAAGACTGAATCTATCATTAGAAACATTGATGAGGGCCAACGGATGAGTTACAGTCACAGTACAATGTGGCGGGGTTTCGAATAGAGTTACCTGAAAGTCCTTAGTGACAGGTCTATGTCATTGGTCGTCTGTTCAGCGGCGTGTCCCTGCTCTCTTCAATCGTACCTTCCCTACCTTTCTCTCCCGCTACCTCCACTCCTCCACTCTCTGAGCCAGTAGGGAGCTCGTCATTTATTCATAGCGGAGTGCGGCACTAAATTAGTACTCGTTAGCCTCCGACTGTTTGCTTTATTTTATTTGACATCATTAGCTCTCCACGCCGTATGCTCGTGCTTATAACTCCCTCACCTAGCAACCTGCATCAAGGAGCATGCGGGGCGCACTCCCCCATCATTCTCGGCAGGCCTTCTTGGTCCTTGCACCTGCTGTGGACTCAAATCTGAGAGTCAAACGCTTGTCAGAGGTCCAGGTGCCTCCCCTGATGACGTGTGGCAAGCGTGCGCTGGGCATGGGCAGCCAGGCTTTCATTCCCTCTCTGTTTGACTCTCAACCTTTCTCATCATTCCCTCCATCTCATCCTGCTGAGACACTTTGCGGCCTGCTCTGGTCTGGTGCGACCTTTCCTACCATGGACCCATTTGTCAAGTGCAAGGTGTAACGGAGGCAAAACAAGAAGGCTGTTGTCAGATTGTTCCTGTCTTGTGCTTGGTTTCAGCTCTCTGAAGGAGGCAGGGGAGGTTAGGGCTCTTAGAGTTTGGGGCAACCCTGCTGCAGGACGCAATGACCAAGGGGGGCTGAGTCGGAGGGAAGCCCGTCGATGTCAGATGTGTCACGGGGTCAGGATGCGCATTGCTGCTGAGAGGGCGCACAGAGGATCTCACCTGCGGCCCCTGATTCACATCCAGCATCCTTCGGCGTGTTAAATTTTTGGGAGGCCTTTTCCTTGGTCTAGCCCTTTTTTTGGTGCCTCAGGAGGCTTTTCTGACCACAAGCTGAGGAGGATCTTCCAAGGACCTTAAGACTTTGACACTGGTAAGAAGCCTTCAGATACTGCAGTACCAGTCAAAACTCATAATGTTTTTCCTTTGATTTATTCATTTCTTTTCCTATTTTGCACTTTTTAGACTAATAGTGACGAACTGTGACTGTAATGTTACGCTTCTCATTGAATTGCTGTAATTAAACATATTGCAATTCTACCAAAAATAAATAATTACACCTATTAAATATTATAGACAACATGGTTAGTAATTGGATTGACAAAGACAAAGTTCAAGTTATAAGTGAGCTTAAGATTCAAAGATATTCAGAGATAAATTAGACTTAAGTATTTGAAGCTTTTTCAAGCCATTTAAGATCAACAGGTCTCTGATTATAGAAAATACATACATTCAATTCAGTCCGAACCAAACTCTTGACTGGTACTTAAAGCTGTCAGTGTTTCATTCCTGAGAGCTGTTGTCTTTGGTCAGCCACAAGTTGTTACTTGTCCGACTGACTCGTTCCGCTTTGCTTTCACAGGCGGGTCAGAAAAGCGTCTTCCGCTCAATAAGGAGGCTGATTGTGCCTGTTGTGTGTGGTAAATAAATGATAGCTGTTGCTCATCCACCATCTGTCTGTGACAGCGAGCTAGTCGCCTTGGAAGAGTGTTTCCCTGCCATATGCTTTTTTTTTTTTTTTTCCCGAGGAGGGATCACTCATCAGATTCTGTCCTTTTAAAACCAAGGTGGTGTCAGTTTTGTTGGGATTGATCATACGTGACTCCTCTTATGTGAGTCAGCAGCCTGACTGGAAGCATTTGAGAATGTAGGAGCATCTGTCACAGACACACACACACACACACACACATACACACACACACACACACACACACACACACACACACATTATTATTCAGTTCTTTTCAATGGTGTCCGTGCAAGTGGTTACAACAATACCTCTTAACTGACTCAACCTTTAAACTGTAGTATTTGACCTTTTCTTTCTTTGTCAAAAATTCACTTATTGTATTAATGCAGGATAACATCAGGTCCACCTACCCACAGTGACATGCAAAGGTTTGTGCACCACCGCTTGGTACTGGAATTTAAATAAAAGATGACAAAGTTGGAGATAAAAGATGAATGTATTGCTTTCATACAGTTTTAGAGGGAAACAGTAAAAGAGCACCACCCTAAAAGTTTTGAGCTCTCAGAGAATGTTAGGATGTAATCCAGGTGATCCAAAGCTTCATAAAACCTCTGACTCCTTAAACTTTGTCCTAACAATCAGCAGCCATGGGCTCCTCTTAGCGGCTGCTGGACATGCTGAACCATAAAATAACTGATGACCACAAAGCAGTAGAGACTATAAGAGGATAGCAAAGTGTTTTCAGGAGGGAATTTCATTAGTTTGTAATGTAATTAAGAAGTGACAATTAAAGTTGATAACTAGACCAAGACAACTTTCAGAGAGAATTGCCTTTAGATAGATGCAATGGTTTGTTTGGAGAAAAAAAGTCGGAGATCTTCATGACAAGAATACCTCACCAACTGTTGAACTGAGTATGATTTGGGTTCGTGTTGCAGCCAGTGGCACAGGAAATATATCACAGGTCAAGGGATTGGATTCAGATAAATGCCGGCAAATTCTGGAAGTAAACATCACACCATCTGTGAAAAAGTTGAAGATAAAAAGATGTTTCTACAGCATGATAATGATCCTAAACACACCCCAATATCCACAATGGACTATCTTAAGGTACATACAAGCAGAAGGGCATCACAGTCACCTTAGATCTCAGAGCTTAGAACTCAGAGCAGTGCATGCAGGATATTCCTGATATCTCACACAATTAGAAGCCTTTGCAAAGAAGATTGGGTTAAAACCCCCTGAAGGAGAACTGACGGGTGTTACTATCTACTGACCATGCAAGGTTCACAACTGTTTGCCCAAAGTGTTCTTAGGGTTGAGCTTGAAGGATTTTTTTTTGTAGAGCAGGGACTTCTTTCTTGGTTGGTTAGCCTCTCAAATGTAGACAGTAACACTGGAGTTCTAGCATCTTCAAGTGCTAGGCAGACCTGTTTCTTGGGTCGTTCCCATCCTTCTAAACCAATTTCCACAAAAATCTAGAATTTGTGCACCAAATTCTAGCTTTTGTTTTCGATGAAATATGTGATATTACTCATCCTTCCCTATGAACTGAACAGACATATAAAAGACAATAACTGTGGTCCCCAACTATCCTATTGGATATCCATCCCAAATTGGAAGCCGGATGACAGCAGGAATGATAATTGTCAGATACAATTTTTCATGTGAATAGTTTTGTGCTGGCAAGGGGCCGGGGTGAACATACTGACACACACAGGGATTTGTCGATGTGGTGCTTGAATTATTGATGGCTATACACTGCTAAAAATGCATCCCCAACCTTTTTATCATCCTTCAAAAGGACATGCCAATTAGAAGGTGTTAAAAGACGCACCGGTAAACAGCCCAACTGACGAACATGAGCTGGAGTTATTACTGTTGGCTCTCTCAATATGAGGCAAGCAGAAGCACATTCCTTGACATCATGATGGCACCTAATTATGACACTGAGGGACAGAAATTGTAATCATTAACAATAAAATAGAGTCATTTTAGCGTTTGGAGGTTGTTAGATTCCATGCCATGCATCAAGGTTCTGAATTGTGTTTTTCACAAAAATGACAGATAAATTATCTTAGAAAAGAAGCTCAAGCTAGATAAATGAGTGTGTGTGGCACGGCAGAACTGAGAGATGGGAGCACAATAAGAGGGGATAGAGAGAGAGAGAGAGAGAGACAGAAAGAGAGAGCGAGTGGAGATGAGTTAAGGGACAGAATGTGAGCGAGAGAAAAAGGTGATGAAAGGGAAGGGGTAGGTGAGAGAGGGAGAAAAAAAGATGTGAAAATGTTCAGCAGAACAAACTCTCACGGTCTCACAGCTACACAGTGTTCATGTGTCTGAGGAAAACGCTTCTCCGTTTGGAAAGTAAACTTTTCGTCAGCATGTGAATTAGCTTTTAATTAAATTGGGATCTGTAACTTCTAAACCTTAATTTTATCCTTTTATTCGGTCTAAATTCTGTCTGAATTCTGTCCGAACTGGTCTACGGTCCATCACAGCTGTAATCCGACAGAATTCTTTGTAGTTTACAAAACACTGTCTGAATCTGATGGTAATTCAACAGAAATCAAGTGCTTTCTCTGTTTAGACGTTGTAGTTTTCACTCAGTTCATTATAAAGGCAACAAGGTTGTATGAGATTTAGCCAGAAACATTGTAATGTCAACAATTTCATGAATATTTTCCCATCCCAGTGCAAACACTGAAAACAGAGTAATAATAATAACAGAGTAACAGGGTTTTTGTGGTAATGTTTTAAAAAATCTGGTTACAATAACCTCATTTTTTGCCTGTTTTTAAATATGGATATTTCTGTCCACCATCTTTATTTAATGGTGTTCTTTCACTGGAGAAATCTCACAGCTTTTTCTTGCCACTCCACTGCTGACTGGCCCGTTCACCTTATTGTTGCCTCCGACTTGAAGAAACCAAGTGTAATTTCTCTGGGTCGGTTTTCTGTTTCAAGGGTCAACACATTTTTATTTGCATTGGATTCATGCATGAGCCAATTTCAGTGATTTATGAGAGTTGGAAATGGAAAACGCTCATAGAAAATGAGAAGAAATGTACTTAATACATCATTAATATGTCTTTTAAAAAAGTGCAAATGTTGACATTTCATGATTTATCTCCTCTGCTCAAAAATATTGCCTTTTCTATTTGATCACTCATATGCAAATAGTTCCGACCTTTTGGAACAAAAAAAAAAAAATCCTGGATATGAAATGAAATGGCTCTTCTCTATCCACCTTTCTCCACAGGGAACGAAATTCCAATGACGAGGAAACCTCAGAGCAGAAGAGCTCTGCAACCCCACGGCCCGGATATGAAGGTAGGATAAACATGCTCTTGACCCTCAGCCTCACCTTCAAAACCAGCTGAAGACCCACATGCAGTGAATCCACCAAACACAGGAATGCTTTCAGGCCTTTTAATACAATTGATTAAATGAATACAAGGATTGGTTCCTCAGTACTTGTAGCAGAACACTGGCTTTTTTACGTACCATCAGACCTTCTCTCCATCTGAATATGAACAAAACACTGTTTGTGGCATTAGCTTCAGTCCAATTCCAGTGCAGCCTCTTATTACATACCAGAGAGTCACTAAAGCACCTCCTTATTCAGTGGCGAAAGCACGTATGTGTTTTCTGACGTATCTCTAACAGACAGTGAATGGATATTTGGTTAAATATATCGTATAAATTTGGAATTCTGCCCACAATAACCCAGGATGACAAAGTGAGAACCGTTTGTTTGAAATCTTTGCACTTTTTTTAATATTAAAAGTAAAACAGATACAACATGTACAGTGTTCACAGCCTTTGCTCAATACTTTGTTGAAGCTCTTTTGGCAGCAATTACAGCCTCAAGTCTGTTTGAGTCTGATGCTGTAAGCTTGGCACCGGGTTTTGGGAAGTTTCTCCCATTCTTCTTTGCAGAACCTCTAAAGCTCCATCAGATTGAATGGAGAGCATTGGTGTACAGCCATTTTTAGATATCTCCAGAGATGTTCAAACAGGGTCAAGTCTTGACTTTGGATGGGCCACACAAGGACATTCACAAAGTTGTCCTGAAGATACTCCTGGCTGTGTGCTTAGGGTCACTGTCCTGTTGGAAGACATACCTTGCTCCCAGTCTGAGGTCCAGAGCGCTGTGGAGCAGGTCTCCATCAAGGATGTCTCTGTACATCACTGCAGTCATTTTCATTTGACATCGATTAGTCTCCCAGTTCCTGCTACAGAAAAACATCCCCACAGCATGATGCTGCCACCACCACGCTTCACTGTAGGAATGGTATCGGCTAGATGATGAGCAGTGCCTGGCCTCCTCCAGACATCACGCTCTGCAATAAAGCAAAAAAGTTCAATTTTTCGTTTCTCATGGTGTGAGAGTCCTTTAGGTGCCCTTTGGCGACTCCAGACATTTGCCTGTCCATTCATCCTGAATGGAGACCTCATCATGATGCATGCTATAAAAAAATAAATTACCCCCCCCCACACACACACACAAAAAAAAGGAGAGAGAGAGAGAGAGAGAGAGAGAGAGAGAGAGAGAGAGAGAGAGAGAGAGAGAGACTTAATAAATGCAAAAACGTCACATAAAGTAATCCAATACTGGATCTGGTTTATGTACAGTACTGGTCAAATGTTTTAGAACACTCAGTATTGGTATGGTAGTGTGTATATACTATGCAGTGGCATGTTGTTAATCAAGAGATCACATCTGCAGTGCAGTGCTCACCACCCACTAAACACCTGCTCTGTGGTGGTCCTTTGGGGTCCTTACCATTGAAGAACAGGGGGAAGGAGGTATGCAGAGAAACAAACGGACAGCAGAATGAAGAAAAACTCTAAAACAAGCTGTACAATGGTACTGCTGGACCAGGATTTAGGACCATTGGTCTGAACCGGATTCACACACACACAAAAGAAGTAGTCTTCCACATGCTCACGAGAGTGGTGAATCTTCATTTTTCAAGGAAAGGGTATATAAAGGCATTTCATTTATGATTTAAATTAAAACTGTGTGTTACATGGATAGTTTTTGGGTGATTTTACCTTGATTAATTCCAGCTGTACACTGGCAATACCAGCGGAGCAACACTAAATGAAGTTAGTTAGCTGGCCAGCTCTAAATCCTGATGCCGTTTTGATTTGTTCTTTGGTGGATAAGCAGCGTGCGGCTCAACCTACAGCAAGAAACAGCCTTTCAGGATTTTCTTATGGCAGCTAACCAACAATGCCCCAGGGAGGCTTAGCTGTTGTTCTGGACTTAAAGTATTGCAGTCTTGCTTGTTTTCTTGGATCTAACAAGCAGCGTATTCTTTAAGCAAAACACCTCAGTTATTTTCAAGGGCGATGAGTCAGTGTGTTGTGGGTTACTGGCACAGATTTTTCTCCCGAAGGTTTTATATATTCTGTTGAACAAACACCTTTTGCATACTCCATCCACACTTGTAACCTTTCTGAGGTTGCACCAAGGTGTGCGACCCAGTATTAGTAAAATATCTGTAACATGGTTGTTGTTACTAATTGTGCCTTACGCCCTGACCTGAGAATACATTTGTGTAAAAGAAGAGATGAATGAAAGAAAAAAATCTTATTCTTAGCCCAGTGTGGTTACAGAAATGCTTTATGGTATGATGGTGTCTATGGTATCTAAGCAACCCTCAGTCGGGAGTGGAAACTTATGGGCTGCTGTGTATGCGTGTGTGTTGGAGTGTGAACTGGCTTTAAATCAGTCCATAAATATGGTCAAAATATGTTACTGAGAATAGTTCAGTGAGAAGAAGAACTGATTTCATAAAGTTAACTTTGAAAACAACTTTACAATAAATAACAGAAAGAATTTGAGCTCTTAATTTTTCCTGAAGACCTTAGTTACCTCATTAAGACTAGGGTGCATCCCAAATGTGTACTAATTACTGATACTAAATAGTTTTGACTAATAATCGTACATAAAATGTTATACATGTGATGAGTATACTCAAATATCTCCTGCCAAACCCTCACTATGGGCAGCCTTGGCCTGGTGGCGGCGGCTGTGGCCTGGTGGTTAAGGAACCAGTGTTGTGAATGGAAGGTTGCCAGTTCAATTCCCTGACATGACTGAAGTTTCCTCTAGCAAGGCACTTAACTCCCCAGCTGCTCCCTGGGCACCATGGACAGGGCTTGGCCACTGCTCCGGGCATGTGTGTTCACTGCCCCCTAGTGTGTATGTGTATGTCTCACTGTGTGGGTGTGTTAAATGCGGAGGACAAAATGTGCATGTTTATGTTTACTATTAAGATTAGTATTGTGATCTCAATCCAGGGAGAGTCTAAGGCCATGTGACTGAATCACCTCACCAGACCATAGAGACACACAGACAGCAGGCATGTACTTTATTTACACACAGTTTCACAAACATAACCCCAACTAATCCAGAGGACCCCAAACTGTGTATGGCTCACACTAAATCAGTCATCACATAGCAGTCCTGCAAGCAGTCCATATCCCCACATCTCCTCACTGTCTGGGAGAAGGTTTGTGCAGGTTGAGTGTCCGCAGAGCCCTTTCAGCCCTGTGAAGGAGTGTGTCAAAGGCAATGTGTCAACTGCATGATGTTTCTAAATGGAGCAAGAGAGGGCACACAGCAACCACTTTGGGAAGGGAGGATGGAATGAATGGGAACAACCTGACCTAAACTGGCTCATGTCTAGCAAGTAGATTGATGGGCAGGTGTAGCTCCAACAGGCAGACAAGCCCCATTTCTAGGTTCTTGGGCCAGAGGCAGCAGCAGCAATAGTTTGTCCCTGTGTAGCTGCACAAGTGTCTCAACACAGGACACTTAGCAGAGGACAACTGACTGGTCCTCCCACAGCTGAAATGGTTGCTCCTCCGGATCACACGTGGAGGGCGTTTCCACTCAAGAAGTTGAGTGGGCACTAATGGTCCCTGCCATGAGCCTCTGGTGCTCAGGCACATGGGACAGCCACCAAGGGGTGCTATTGCTATAGTATTACCATATAGTAGGAAATTGGAATGCAGCCTATGGCTTGTTTACATCCATTACTAATAAAGACCAGGTGAGGCAAATTTTAAAACTTTATAAAAACTATGACTCTTTAAACCTTCTCCCTCATCATGGGCTCCTCTAAGCAACTGCCTAACACACTGAACATTACACTGAATTTCAAATAATTCCAAATAACATTATGCCAATAACAATCATACTTATGCAAAAGTCTCATAAAGGTTAAATGTTTTTATTTTCAGTTAAACTCATGGATGGTATTATGTCTCAGGGCTCTTTGGATCACTGAAATCAATCTCAGACACCTGTGATAATTAGTTTGCCAGGTGATCCCATTTATAGGAAAACTACTTTAAAAAATGCTATTATTAAGCAGACCACAGACTTCAAGCGATATGGGAAAGAAAAAGGATCTCTCTGCTGCTGAAAAGTTTAAAATAGTGCAATACCTTCTACAAGGTATGAAAACATTTGATATTTCTCAAAAACCTAAGCGTGATCATCATCACAGATTTGTGGCTGTTTCAGAGCACAGATTGGTCCATTCTGATAAAGGCATAATGAGGAAGGTTTCTGACAGACAAAGTTCTCAGATTAAGAGAGCAACTAAATGTCATTACAAAACAGATATTTGATATTAGTGAACAGATATTTGAAGCTGCTGGTGCCTCTGGAGTCCCATGAACTTCAAGGTTTATGATCCTCCAGAGGCTTGCTGTTGTTAATAAACCAATTGTTCAAGCACCCTAACCAATGTTCAAAAGCAGAAACAGTTGCAGTGGGCTCAGATATACATTGATGAGTGCCATGCAACCCTGGATGGTCCAGATGAATGGAGTTGTGGGTGGTTGGTGAATGGCCACCATGTCCCAATGATGTCAGCAAGGAGGTGGTGGAGTCATGTTTTGGGTTGGAATCATAGGGATTATAAGGTGTGAAAATGACCTTGGATGAAAATTTTCTTCATGCGTGACAAAGTATCATCTCTTATGTCTATGTCATTGGCTGCTAGGGGCATATTTTATTGGGAGGTTTGTTCAATAAAATTGGATTTATACTCTAATGGCTGATGACTTGAAAATTATACTGACTGTCTTTTGCACTGACCATTTAGGAAAATCAGAGAAAAATATCATTTGCATAATAATTCTGAATGCAGAATAAAATAATTGATGCCCACAAAGCAGGGGCAGATAGCAAATTGTTTTGAGGTAGTTTCCTGAGATTGAAATGTAATTAATAAGTCACAGAATAACAGAATCAGGTCAATCAGGTCATCCCTTTTTTTTGGGTGGAAGACAAAAAAAGGGATTGCTAGGATGCCACCTCAAATGCCCTGTTTGACTGCAAAACTTCCAACTTTCCAATTAAGGTTCTAATGAACATGGAGCTGCTTGATATTTCTTGTCTCCCACTACACACTAATTATAAATGACTGTAGCTTTCACTCCACTGGGAATTTATATGAGAAAGTGTGTCATCAACAGTCAAACAGAGACACGGTCCAGAGCTGAGGAAAACCCCTCAGCCTGTCCTCCTGTTCCTATTCCTAGGTTTATTGTTGCCATCGGAGACCACATGCATCCGTCCCAGTGGACTGAAAGCTCTCTGTTTTCAGATGGTACACCACAGTTCTGAATAGGTAGATACCCGTCTGTCTTAGTTGCAGTTAATGGGCTAGTTGTTGGCAAATAATATCTCTGTACTGTGCAATGTCCCTGACTTGGGGTCAGTTCTGGGGTGGGCCACTATTCCAGGTAATGAGTGAGGGGTTTATCCTCCTATACTGCTTTGGATTCTTACTCATTTAAAAGCCAGCAGGTTTTTTGTTCGTGTGTTGAAAGGTCTGTGAGGGCTTTGTGGAAGGGAGGAACTACATTCTTGTGGTGATTAAAAACAGTGTGACAACAGGGGAGCAGAGAGGGGAAACAGGGGACCAATAGAAAACGAAGGGACTGAAACCTTCCGCCACTGAAACATTCCTGTTCTGTAATGTTCAGCACCTGAAACCTCCCCTGTCTCTATCCAAGTAACTCCTGAGGAGGGATCGGCAAAGATGGAGATGAGCAAGGGAGCGAGGGAGAGAGGCAGCGATGGAGAGGGGAGGGAGAGAGAGAGAGAGAGAGTGTGTGAATGAGGGCGAGGAGCGAGAGAGTGTGAGTGAGAGCAGGGGATGGATGGTACACTCAGATCGTGAGCGGCTCGCTCAAACATGCTGACTGTCTTTTGCCCGCTCAGTTTGAAGCCATCAAGAGGCTGAGGGAAGAGGAAATCTGCTCAGCGAGGACGCACACACACACACACACACACACATACACACACATACACACACACACACACACACAGATACAGTTTCCAGAGCTCTCTTCGAGCACTTACTCGCTCTCTCGTTCTCTCACCATCTCCCTTGCTTAGCGAATAACTGAGGCAACATTGGCACATGCAACAGGGTGCGGAAGGAAACTCATTTCATCTCACACAGAGGAGAAGGAGGGAAGGAAAAAAGAAGCGGGAAGAGATGCCCTAAGACCTGTGCTACAGTTTTAGAGAGAGAGAGATCTAGCGGTTAATCTGCAACCCACTTTTACCGGCTTTTTGAGTTCTCTGTAATGACCATGACCAAGCGCAAGTGGGAAGGAAGGAGAGAGGCCTTCAGGGCAAGTTCAAGCCGCGAGGAGGCACAGGGGCCCAGCCGCCCCACCAGCAGAGGGCGCTTCTCAGAGTCCTGGAGGCGACTCAGCTCCAGACAGGGGTCCACAAAGAGGTCAGGACTGGCTTCGCAGCAAGCAGCGGTAAGAACCTGTATGTGGCTTGCAGGGGGTCCCACGTGTAGGGAGGTTGTTGGGGTACCAGTGAAGGAGGAGAGGTACAGGGGGAGGGTTTGGGATCACACATGGAGAGAGGCAGGAAGAGATGCCAGAAAATCTCAGGCTTAGGCAGGCAGGACCGAAAGGTCCCCAACCAGCCCAGATCAATCAGCATCTGGCTTCTAAATCATGATCTTGTGCCAGTCTAACTGTGTGTATAGGCCCTTCCATCCTTTGTTAAGCTGGTGGTTAGGGCACTTTGTAAGAAACTGATTATGCACTCGTGTCTTTGGAGGCATGGTACTTGAGGCACTTAAAGGTCAAAGACAGAAAGAGCTCAGTAAGTGTCTCTTTCTTTAGTGTCTAAACTCTATGGAGAGCTGTTACCTAGATATAGTTGCTTGCACACTTGCTTATTCTCTGAAGAGTTAGCAGGGGGATCACCTGTTGCTTTTCTTTGCTTGAATCTGAGCTCACGTGTGTTTTACTTTATCTAAGCAGCACAGCTCTGGCCGGCCCTCAATGCAAATCATGTCTCAGAGTACACATTAGCTGGCTGATTTGACCTGGGTTAATGCCAAGTGGGCATCTTTGGCCGCTTTGGAACCAACTCTAGACACTTTTCGTGGCCCTATCTGCTTCAGGATGACAACTGTATGATTGTCCCCCTTGTGAAGATCGTCTGAAAGTTAAAGCCTCAGTTTTCCTCCCCTATTTCTCTCTGGATTTAGGATCATTGACATAGATTGTCATTGTGAGGAACGCTCTCACTCCGTTGTGGTTGAGCGTTTGAGCGTACCCTGCAGCGGTTCATGTGTCCTGGACCATCTGTCCCATGCTGAAGCCTTCTGCTGTCTTCTCCCCTCTGGCATTACAGTCCACGGCTCTTCGTTCTACTCCACTTCCAATGATTCACACTGAATATCAAAGCAGTTTACATTTCTTGTTCTTCAGTCCCTACTTTTTTCAGCAGTTGGATGGGAATATTGATGGGTTTTTTAAATATATGGTCAGAAAGTGCAATAACTTGTGGAAAAAAGCCCAGCAGTTATTTTATTGTAATAGAAGCAGCTTCTAATAACAGCAGTGAAACAAATCTTTTAAAATATGTATTCATTATGATGTCCTTTGTTCTGTGCTCAAGGGGATTCTAACCACAGATGCATTCTTTGTTGAATGAATAACAAAAACCCCCTGCCCTACCTTTTACTGCTCGTGACTGCTGTTGATATGAATTCCGGCACATTGGGATTCGGTTTTGGAATGATTGTTTCGCTCTCAGCTAAAAGGCTTAATGATTTTTTCCTCCACATTTACTCATTAAATGAATTCATTTAAAATACATCATCATTTAAGAACACCCTGCAGAGATACACTTCAATGACACTTCCAGGCTTTTGTTGATTGCTGTTTAGCAGCATTTGAATGATCTACAAATCCCTAGGAGCTGCCAACAGGTTCTTCATGCATGCAGCTGCTTATAGATGTTATGTTAAACACTGGGGTCTTTGTAGGTGGGTGTGAGCTTATTTTTTGAAGTTGAGTTGCTATAGAAACAACGCTGGTTGGATGTTTCACATGGAACATGTTACCTCTTCATGCAGACACCAGCTTGTGGTAAACAGACTTACTGGGTCAAAACCATTGGGACCTGTGGGTGCCCAGTTGTCTCCAGTCTGAGTCGGTCTTCAATTCTCCATTTGATGTAAGATCAATAACATGGAATTATATTTATATCCCATTCATAGACATCAGTCATTTTAAAATATTCAATATTAAAATGCTAGTACTTCCTGTTAATGGTGATATGCATGGCAATCTGGCTACAGGCAACCTCTTTGCATTTTATTTGATTCGTTTTATATAAATATATAATGTAATTCTTTGCTATTAATATTTTATGCTATTATGAACTGGAGCTTTGAGGATTTCTGAATAAGAATAAGAAACAGAGAGATTTGGCAGCAAACACAATGAAGCTCAGATACCACCCAGAACTGACATACAAGAAATTCACCTGTCAAAGTGAATCTCATTGACATTCATGGAATCTTGTGCACAAATATTTGTGGACAAAAATCCAGTGTGACTGGAGAAAAATAATGCAAATGCAGCTCAAACAATAATAACGCTTCCACATTCAGCTTCAACTACTTCATATATATATATATATATCAATCAAAACTGCTCAGAATGCAAATAGAATCTTATATTTCCAAGGGGACTGTTCTGATTGACTGTATTATGCCTTGTTCAGTCCATGTTTACATAGTTCTTATAATGCCAGTGTGGATGGGTGGGGATACAGTGTCATCAGCTGATGAGATGGATATACAGTACGTACTGGTTTTGTTTCACAAAAACATGGAATTTAAAAGAGAAGCTTGTTCACTGTGCTCACTGAGATTTATGGGTATAGATGGAGTTCAGAATTTCAGAACGTTGAATTGTGTGGTCAGCAGTCTGTCCCCTGCCCTGTCTAAGGTCATGACACTAACCTTTTACTTAGTTTACCATCCACAGAGGAAGTGTGATTTCATGCTCAGCAGGCTGAAAGCATGGTATTAAACACCAGTGTAAACAGCAAGAAACCAGGAGCATGCCAACACAACTATGCCCAAACAGTTGGTGTCGGTACATACTGACTGTGAGCTCGAGCTCGACTCTTCTGACTAAAGAGGAAAGTGTGTGGGGGCGCATGCACGTGTGTACATACGTGTGTGTGATTAACAACCTTGGCAACAGTAACTTGTCACCAGAGTTTGCTATCCTCCCATTGTTTCTTTGTATGAATTTCACACTGCAGTGTTGCATCGTGGAGCGCCGACACAGCGAGCTCTCAAGGCTAGAACATTCTGTTTGTCTTCATAGAAGCCACCTTCTGTACCAGTCGCAATCTGAACTGGACTACGGTAACTGAAAACACTTCGCTTTGGGAAAGACTGTTTGACGCAGTCCTCCTCCCAAATCTAACACATCATTCAGCCAATCAAGAACTTCTGAAGGCAATAGTGGGGTGAAGTTGGATTGGATACAAAGTCTTCAAGAAAGTGGTTTTCCAAGAACATGCTGAAGATGACTGTTTATAGTAATATATAGGGATGTTAATAGACTGATACATCGGCATGCAAACATTTCTCATTTGGATATGTGTGGAGGCACCGTGGTCAGCGCCAAGATCTGTGTAGAAACATTGCTTCTACAACAGAACTACAAAACTATTCTTGTTTTGTATAAACTTAGAATGAAAAGGAAAGAAGCATCTTGCAAAAGTCTGGGAACATCAAGATATTGACTCTGGCTTGTAAACAGTTGTAAGGAACGACCAGGTGGTCATCAAAACCGGTTCTCCTCAAACAGTCAGCAGCCATGTGCTCCTCTAAGCAGCTGCCTAGCACTGCCTGAACAATAAAGAAACTGAGCAGGAGAAGACTATAAGAGACTGAAAGTAGCTGTTTCCTGTTTCAAAGAGGGTTCCAAGTTCAGGATGTTCATGATATGTAATTAAAGGCTTGGATTGGATTTTGACCATGGTCATCAGATACAGAGGGGCTGGTACATTTAAGGCTTTGTATGCCATCATCAAAACTTTATCTTGATGATGTGGGAGGCTACAGGAAGCCACTCAAGGGAACACTTACGTTACAGTGTCCTTCTGTAAGGTTCTCTCTCTCCACAGAGCAACACTGGAGCTCTGTCAGAGTGACCATTGGCCACCTCCCTGACTGAGGCCTTCCTACCCAAACTGCAATCACTCAGTTTGGCCATATGGCCAACTCTATGAAGAGTCCTGGTGGTTCCAAACTTCTTCAATTTACAGATGATGGAGGTCACTGGGCTCTGTGGGACTTTCAATGCTGCAGAAACATGTCTGTACCCTTCTGCGGATCTGTGTCTCAACACAATCCTGTCTCAGAGGTCTACAGACAGTTCCTTAGACTTCACGGCTTGGTTTGTGCTCCGACATACGCTGTCCACTATGGGAAATTTATATAAACAGGCGTGTGCCTTTCAAAATCATGTCCAATCCACTGAGTTTACCACAGGTGTGCAATCACATCTGAAGGATGATCAATGAAAACATGAACTCAATTTTGAATGTCATGGCAAAGGCTGTGAATACTTATGTACATGTTATAATTTTGTTTTTGCAAAACTTTCAAACAAATTTTTCTCACTGTCATTGTGGGTATCGTGCGAAAGATTTGGAGGGAAAAAAATGAATCGAATCCATTTTGGATGTGATAAAGTGATGCGCTGTGAATACTTTCCAAATGCACTGTATGTGGCTGAACTTAGGAACCTTAAAGTCAAATCGTGTTGCTGCGTTCGGGATCAGTTGCAAAGGCCTGATGGCATGTGTAGGAAGACTATCCAGGAGGGAATTGCAGTAGTCAAGTCTTGAGATGACAAGAGACTGAACAAGCACCTGGCTCGCATCTCTAGAGAGACAAGGGTTTAAGGGGTTCTTTAAGCACTAGCTCACTCTGCTCAAATAATTTAAGAACTATGAAAAGTGATGAAATACATGCACAATGACTGTTTAATATTCATGTGTGAATTAATTTTCTGGAAACCCCAGCAGAGATCTGCTGCCCTGAGGTCAGTGTGTGGCCTGTGTGGGCTGTATGGAGCTACGGGCTC